>CM053593.1:258273439-258308127 GCA_028646575.1 Pseudocheirus occidentalis
TTTCTCCACTCTAATTCTGAAGGAATTATTCTCTTCAGAATGCTTTTGAGATTCTTTTTCCATCTGGCAAATTCGACTTTTTAAGGCATTCTTCTCCTCATTGGCTTTCTGGGCCTCTTTTGCCATTTGAGTTCATCTATTTTTAAAATGTTGTTTTCTTCACTCAAGTTGACTCTCTTTTCATGATTTTCTCGCATCATTCTCATTTCTCTTCCCAATTTTTGTTCCATTTCTCTTATTTGTTTTTCAAAGTCCTTTTCATTTGATCTATAGCTTCTAGGCATTCTTCAAGTGTCTTGGAAGCAATTGGTATGGGAGTTCTGACTATGTTGTCTTCCTCCTTTTCCATGCTTTGATCCTTTTTGTCCACAAAAAAGGATTCTGGAGTTTGATTGCTGTTCTTATTTTGCTTCCGTTTCCTCATGTTGTCCAGTCAATTAATTGGTTGTTGGTTTTTTTTTAGCTTTGTAGAACTCTGCTTCCAGGGGGGAAAGCTCTGTTCCAAATTGCTGGGGTTTTCCCAGCTGCCGGAGCTATTAGGGGGGTGTTAAAACCCCCCCCCCCGGTTTGGCTTGCTGAGAGCACACCCCAGGACCACCACACAAGACTACGATCTGTATCCAGGCTGCTCAATGCAAGAGCGCTTGGCCCTGATCAATTGTTTCAGCCCCCCTGAGGGGTCCGCAGGCCAAGGGCTCTGAAGCCGCCCAGTGGGGGCATCCACTGGTTACAGCAGTTCCTACTGTTCCCCCACTGCTTCCTTGCCCTGGGGGCAGATTGGCCGAACTGCTTCTCCTCCCCCAAATTTAGCTTCAAAGTTCCACTTTCACTGACTGTTTCTAATCCTGGCTTGCTAGATGTGAAGATCCCTTCAAGTGCTATAGATCTGCTCCCCAGAGTAGACTCATGCTGTGGCTCCCAGCGTCTACTCCCAACCTCCCTGAGGTTTGGCCATGGCTTTGGTTTAAGACTGGGCTGGCCACGGCTCCCAGCCTAAGGTGATGAGCCCCTCCTGCCAAGCTGCCTTTCTCTAATCCTTATTTTTCATGCCTTGGTAGATGTGGAGTTTGCTGAAGATGTTGTAGATCTTCTGTCTTGTAGACTGGCTGTGGCCCAGCTTGCCTCCTTCCAACAGCCCTGGGGCCTGGCCTGGCCACGGTTTCAGTTTCAGGCTGGGCTGGCCTCAGCTCCCGGCCTGCCAGATGAGCCCCTCCTGCTGAGCTGCCTTCAGCTAGAGATGTGTTTTCTGTATTTTTGTGAGTTTGAGAGCCTTAGAATTTGTTTAGGTTCATATTTTATGGGTATTTCAGGTGGCTTTGTGGGAGCTGCAGAACCTTGCTGCTTCTACACTGCCATCTTGGCTCTACCCCCTCCCCCCAGACCATCCATCCACTTCTTTTTTACATTGGGGGAAATTGAGACCCATACAAGTAAAGGGTCTCAGAGAAGGTCACCCAGGTTCTAAGTAGCAGATTTGTTGTTTAATAATTTTTCAGTCTTGTCTGACTCTCCATGATCCTATTTGGGGCTTTCTTAGCAAGGATACTGGAGTAGTTTTCCATTTCCTCCTCCAGCTCATTTTACAGAAGAAACTGAGGCAAATAGGATTAAGTGACTTTTCCAGGGTCACATAGCTAGTAAGTATCTGAGGCCAGATTCGAACTCATGAAGATGAGTCTTCCTGACTCCAGGTCCAGTACTCTATCCATTGTGGCACCTTACTGCCCCAGAGAGGCAGGGTTGGGCTTCAAAACCAAGGGATTCAAAGCCAGGGTATTGCTAGAAAGTCAAGCCATCAGCCTTGCTAATGAGCCTTACTTTCCAGAAACCCTGATAATGTTCCCTATTTATAGTACTACACTAGAAAGAATTCATGCACCTGAAATACTGCCTCAAGGACACTTTACCTTCATTTCTTTCCATCCCTGGGGTTTCTTGATTCCCTAAAATACATGGCTTCCACAAAGTGCTCAAAGAGCACCCACTCAGATATACCACCTTGAACCCTGTCCCAGATATATCTGATTAGCCTTTCTCTGTTCAATCTTCCCAGCTCTGGCTTCTCTCTTTGTAAATCCCTGTGTATCTGCTCTTTATTTTAAAGGCTAATTTGAAGGATCTATCCCTGGTAGATAAACTCACTGTGACTTAATCATCTTCATTGTGGTTTCTATGGAAACTCACAAGTCAAGGCAAAGAATCCATATTTTATGAAGGAGACTAAAACTAAGGAGGGAAAACTAAGTCCACATAATTGGGACAAATTAAGACTTTAGAACTTTCAATGAGAACACATGCCAGAGCCAATGGGTAGCAATTAGGAATTTTACATCTTGTATGGAAACAAAGTTCTCGTCAGAAGAAGTAGTAAGAACCTGGAACATATCCACTGAGTTTACAGTAAAACAATATAATCTGATTTCAACAAATAACTCTGGAGGGTCATTCAATTGAAGACCAGCTTACACAGGCTTATTGGATTTTCACTGATGATTCTAATCTTTCAGCAACTTTTATTCATGAAGCAGCAGTTACTTAAAAGGACTACCATGTTCTAATTCAGCAAAAATTACTGGGAATTGTAGTGAACTGTTTTCTATGACACATGTGTCCTCATGAATAATATTAATAATAATATTTTATTGTGCTTTAAAGTTAACAAAACACTGCAAATGAAAGTGGTTGAAGCCTTACTACAACCATATGAGGCAGGTGCTACAGATATTACCATCTCCACTGTACAGATAAGGAAACTGAAACTCAGAGAGCTTAAATGCTTTACCTATTGTAATACAGCTAGTCAGTGTCAGAAAAGGGATTTTCATGCAATACTTGCTGATTCTAAGCCAAGCAATGTGCTGTATACAGTGAAAGCACCTTTAGATTTTGATTCAGAGGACCTGAATCTGAATCCTGGTTTTGTCATTTACTAACTATGTGACCTTGGGTAAGTAGTTTCCCTTCCCTGACTCCCAGTTTCTTCATCTCCATCTATAAAATGAAGAATCTGGACCAAATAACCTCTGAGGTTCCTTTCAGCTAGAATTCTCTCTCTCTCTCTCTCTCTCTCTCTCTCTCTCTCTCTCTCTCTCTCTCTCTCTATCTTCCATGGCCATCGTGGTCAAATTCTGTCAGTTTCACCTTTCTAACACTTCTGATATATGCCCCCTTCTCTACTCTGATAACACCATCACACAGGTGAAAGCCATCATCACCTTCCATTGGGACTTTTGCAATAGAAAGCTTATCTTCTTAAGGCTCTCCACCATTTAGTACATCTGTCTGTCTGTCTATCTATCTATCTATCTATCTATCTATCTATCTATCTATCTATCTATCTATCTATCTATCTCTGTGTCTGTCTATCTGTCTATCTGTCTGTCTGTCTATCTATCTACCCATCTATCCATCTACCCCATCTATCTATCTATCTATCTACCCATCTATCCATCTACCCCATCTATCTATCTATCTATCTATCTGTCTGTCTATTTCTTGTTTATACATAGTGGGTTTTTTTATATTGGCTTCCTCATTTAAATGTGAGTTTCTTGAAAGCAAGAACCATCTTTTTCTTTTCTTTGTATCCCTAGCACTGAGCAAAAAGCCTTTCACATAGTGGTCATATAATAAACTCTTCTTAGACTGACTGGTTCTTAGGAACTGAAACTTTTGGGGAATCTTTCATTAGAAACAGACCTAGAATATGAGTTCACTCAGAGGCCACCCTTAGAGTTTATGTTAGTTGATTTCTAAATGGAAATTGGCTCCCATTTGGAAATATCACTAGCAGTTCCATTGACCCTCCCACCCTTCCCTTCATAAATAGAATTCTAGAAGTTCAGAGTGGGAGAGATCAAATTCATCTATTTTGAAAATCTCCTCATGTTAATCAGCATCCCAACCCTACCCACTTTTGACCACTGAAGCCACAGGAAAGTATAAGAAGTAGGTTGCTTCTTTGTTTGTTTGTTTTCATAGTTCTTCACCTGCCATAAGCGTCTCAATGCCTGTTTCAGGATTCTACTTATTTTTTTAGTTCTGAAGTTCCCCCAAGAGACTACACAAGTATAGACCTGGAGACAAGCAGGCTTCAGAGGTCTAACTTGAGTCTAAACTAAAGGATATTCAAGTAAGACAGAATCATGCTATCTGCTATGGTCTAAACCTGACTCACGTTGGTCCCTTGGTAATTTAGGTCTAAAATTAGAATGAAATAAGGTATTCATAATCACTCTTAGCAGTTAATAAAATGAGGTTTAGCTATAGCAAATGAAGGACATTCAGAATAGGAAAGAGATGTTCATTCAGCATAAAGCATTAACCCAGTTGAGTATAGTTTCCCAGGGTTGTTCATACTGCTGGTCTGTGGTCACAAGTATAAGCAAGGAGCTCTAGCCTTTTATGTCTGGATTGTTTCATGCCTGGGAAACTATGTACTGGCCCAAACCTTAGTTCCCTTAATCAACTAAAACAAGGACAGTTTCCATACTTCTAAAGGAAAAACTTACCTTAACCTATGACCTATGAGGAGAGAGAGGTAGGAGTACAATATATGTAGAGCAAATAAAATATAAAATATATACGAAGCACAACAAAATAATTTGCTTTAAAGAAGCAACAAAAACTGGAGAGTTTGTAAAAGGTCTCATGTTGAAGGTGATACTTGAGTTAAGCCTTAAAGGGTTCCAAGAAACAGAGGGGAGAAGAAAAACCATTTCTCAGACATGCTCAGCTACCTGTACAAAAATTTAGAGAAAGGAGATAGACTCTTTAATAAAGAGAACAGCAAGTACAGCATTTTGGCATAAAATATAAAGAAGAGTGCAAGACTGGTCTTGAAAAATAGGTTGGAGCCATATCACAGAGCTTCAAATAGCACATGGCTCTAGTACTATTAACATCTAGGCTAAAGAAAAATTTCTATATGACTCAGAAAGATTAGGTGTTTGAAAGTACAATATATTTAGAGTCCCAAATATGGATAGTACCAAACAGCGTTTACTCAAGTTGTCAAAAAGTTCAAGTAGAACACATTGTGGGGTACAATACCATCGGTGCTGTTAACATCCTTGAGGCTCAAAGAGGAAGAAATCCGTATCAGGAAAAGGCAGTGCCCACAGAGACAGTGCACTTCCTTTGAACCCCATTTTTTCTGAGGCAGAGCAAATTCCTCTAGCTCCTGCTTTTGCAGGAGCAGGCAATTCTCTAGGATTTCATGTGGATGAAACAGAAATGTGCAATTCTGGGCACGGCAAATGGGGAGAGGGTCTGTAGTTGTACAGTGGTGGTAGGAATATACTTGGAATCAATCAAGAATCATTTACTAAATAATTACAACATTCATAGTACTATATTAAGCAACAGGAGTACCAAGACAAAAGTGAAGCATTTTCTGTCCTCAAGAATCTTTTCTAGTGGAGGGGCAGGGAGGAGTGCAAATATAAATAGACAAAAAATATATACAAAGTAAGTGCAAGTTAAATGGGCATGGGAGGTGGGGTTTAGTAGCTAAGAGGAATCAAGAAAAATTTTGTGTAGGAGATGAACCGTAGATGATCTTTGGAGGAAGCTAGTGATTCTAAAGCTTGATGAAAAGGAAGTGAAAAACACAGAGATAGGAAGGATGGAATATCACTTGTAAGGGAGAGCAACTATTTTATCCTATTTACATGGTAAGCACAATATCAGAGCATAAATTCTAGTGCTTAGTCAATTGTTGATTGGAAATATATACCCTGGGGGGTGGTGTCAAGATGGCAGTATAGAAACACTAGAACTCCATAAGCTTCCCTCAATACCACCTCAAATACCTATAAAATAGGACTCTAAACAAATTTTAGAGCTCCAGACTCCACAAAAATGACAGAATAACAAAGCTCTCACTGAAGGCAGCCCAGCAGGCTGTCATTTCAGCTTGCTGGAAGCAGAGCCCAGCCCCATGTGGTTTCATCCCCAGGGCATCCAGGAGAAGCCACTGTAGCATTCAGAGGATCAGCAGCAGCTGTGGTGGTTTCCAGAATGACCAACCCACAAGAGCCTAGGACAAAGGGAAAAGGGTAGTGGAACTCAGCTAAATTTGGGGGAGAGGGTCTGACCAAACTTCGTCCAGAGCTAGCAGCAATCTGAAGCAGCAGCCTTGCAGCCACCTTAAAGTGGCTCCCAGCCTGCAGATTGCAGGGAGGCCAAGCAATCATTCAGAAGCTAAGTGCTATTGCCTACAGCTGCTTGAATTCAATCATGGTCTTGGGTGGTGGTCCTGAGGTGCGTTTTCAGTAAGCCAAGGCTGCTGGGGGCTGCAAAAAACAGAGGCCTCCTAATCGCTCCAGCAGCTGCAAAGGCCCCAACAATTTGGGACAGAGCTCTCCCCTCCGAAAGCAAAGTTTTACTACTGAGCTGAAAAGCCAAGTAATTGACTGGCAACATGAGCAGGCAAAGGAAGCAAAGCAAGCCCAGCAAAGCAACTTTAGATTCCTTTTTTGGGGACAGAAAGGACCAAAGCATGGAATAGGAGGAAGACAACATAGTCACAACTCCTTCACCAACAGCTTCCAAGAAAATTATGAACTGGATAGAGGCCATAGAGGAGCTCAAAAAGGAATTTGAAAATCAAATAAAAGAAGTGGAGAAAAAATTGGGAAGAGAAACAAGAACGATGCAAGAAAATCATGATAAGATAGTCAACAACTTGACTTAAGAAAATAACACTTTAAAAATAGATTAACTCAAATGGCAAAAGAGGCCCAAAAAGCCAATGAGGAAAAGAATGCCTTAAAAAATAGAATTTACCAGATGGAAAAAGAATCTCAAAAGTTTGCTGAAGAGAAAAATTCCTTCAGAATTAGATTGGAGCAAATGGAAGCAAATAACTTTATGAGAAATCAAGATACTATTAAACAGATACAAGCAAATGAAAAAAAAATAGAAGGCAATGTGAAATATCTCCTTGAAAAAACCACTGACCTGGAAAATAGATTCAGGAGAGAAAATTTAAAAATTATTGGGCTACCTAAATACCACAATCAAAAAAAGAACCTAGAAAGCATCCTTCAAGAAATTCTCCAGGAAAATTGCCCCAATATTTTAGAACCAGAGGACAAAATAGAAATTGAAAGAATTCACAAATCACTTCTTGAAAAAGGTCCCAAAAAGAAAACTCCTAGGAATGTTATAGCCAGGTTCTGGAGTCCCCAAATCAAGGAGAAAATATTACAAGCTGCCAAGAAGAAACAATTTGAATACTGTGGAAACACAATCAGGATAACCCAGGATTGAGCAGCTTCTACATTAAGGGATCAAAGGGCCTAGAATATGATATTCTGGAGATCAAGGGAGCTAGGATTAAAACCAAGAATCACCTACCCAGCAAAATTGAATATAATGTTCCAGGGGAAAATATGGTCATTCAATGAGGTGAAGGACTTTCAAGCATTCTTGCTGAAAAAACCAGAACTGAAAAGAAAATTTGACACTCAAATACAAGTAACATGAGAAGATAAACATGGAAAAAAATCATAAGGAATTTATCAAAGTTGAACTATTTACATGGCAACATGGAAAAACAATCATTGTAACTTATGCAACTTTTCTCAGTATGAGGATAGGTGAAGGGAATACAAATGTATGTGTGTATATATATATATATATATATATGTATATATACATACACACATATGTATACCTACACATATGTCTATATAAGAGGGTTTATATATGTGTATGAACATATATCTGAGTATGTGTATATATGTGTACATAGAGGGCACAGGATCAATTGAATAGGAAGGGATGATATTCTAAAAGGTGAAATTCTGAGGTGGGAAAGGATTAGAATGAGAGGAGACAGGGCGAGACAGAATGGGGTTAATCATCTCATATAGAAGAGGCAAGAAATAACTGTTACAATGGAGGGGAAGAATAGGAAGGCAAAAGGGAAAGGGTCAACCTTACTCTTATTGAATTTGGCTTAGGGAAGGAATGACATAAACTCTAAACTGGACATCTTGCTACACAAGAGTATAGGGGGGATAGGGATGAGAGACGGGATGACAGAGGGGAGGGCAGGGTAGAAGGAGGGTTGCTGAAAGCACAGATTTCTGTAAAGGGACAGGAACAGGTTAGGGAATAGAACAAAGTGGGTCAGGATAGGAAGGAGGGACATATAATCACTCTCACTATATGTCTATCGTCGAGATGTTCTGCATAATTACACATGTACAGCCCGTATTGAATTGCTTGTCCTTCCAGTGGGGGTGGGTGATGAGGGAAGAAGGGAAAGAATATAGAATTTAAAGTTCTATAATCAGATGTTTAAAAATATATATGTGTATTATTATTATTATTGTTATTATAATAATAATTATTATTATTAACCACATGCAATTAGGAATTAAGATATACAGGCACTGGGGTAGGGAAATCCATCTTGCCCAACTGGAAAGTCAGAAGGGAGATAGGGGAGGACATAGGAGACAGCAGATTGGGGGAGGGGATATGCAGTGGGATGGCTATTTTGTGGTGGTGGGTATGGGGAAGATGGGGAGAAAATTTGTGACTCAAAATCTCATGGAAATGAATGATGTAAACAAGAAAATAAATAAGTGAATTAAAAAAAAAAAAGAAATATATGCCCTGCTCTGAATTTGAAAATTATGGGCTTATTTCAGTTCTGTCTTCAATTGAAACTTAAAGAGAAAGGCTTTCTAGTATTGTGGTTCCATCAGAATGTCATAGAGAAACATAGCATGGAATAGCAATGTTTCCTTTGTGAAAATGACTAAAAAATAGTTGAAAGATGATAAAGTTTCAGTATATACAGCTATGAACCTACATCCATACCATAGGTGTGAGAGGGATGTAAACAAAGATTGAGCATTTGTACTTCGACTTAAAACACCTCTAGAAACAGTATTTGGGATGAAGACAGAAATGTAAAGTTTAATGAAGAGATATATTTTGTTTATTTTTTCTTTCTTTTTGTTGTTAGTAACATCAGTACATAGCTTTCTCTGTTGCAAGGAATAATCAATGAGAATGTGTAAATCACTATTTAAAGGCTGCAGTCTTACAATAAGAAGTCTTGGCCATCTGTTTCTTCTTCTAATCATGGGTTGAAGGAGGATATAATTGGTTAGGAATAAAAAAAAGACAGTATGAGAAGATTTCAGTATTATACATATAAATAGGTCTCTGGCTAAAGAAAGTCCTATTTCAGATTGTACTTTTCTAAGCCTTAAGGACACAAATTGCATGACTGGTTTTGGAAAAAGGTATTAACTCTTTAAGGGAATTGATTAGCTGCTTCTCCCCACCCCACACACACATCTCCCATCCCCCCACTCCCACCCCTCACCTCCCTACCTCCCACACCCCACTTCCCCCACCTCCCACTCCCATTCACCAAGTTCTCTTAACTACAAAAGGTATAACTTTCAAAGCTATGTTCAGCTTGCTTCCCCCCCCACCACCTTTTGGGTGGGGGGTGGGGTGGGGGGAGAGGGTTGAAACAATGCTAAAAGCCCTTTGCTTTTGATCTTACTTTAGTTCCCGGCATGAAATCCGCAAAGAGTACCAGGAAGTTTATGCTGGGGAAAGTGAAATTAACAGAATTTAAAGGTAAAGAAGAGTACCTTTAAACTTTTATTTGGGCTCAGATAAATATTTACAGCAATACTTTTACCTTATATTTGTCATGGTGACACTACAAGTCATACCATAAACTCCTACTTGAAGGATTTATTGCCTTTAATACTGTGAAATAGCAACATATACATATAGATCTTCAAAACCCTCTCTTCCCGTTGAGAGGATGACTGGTAGAATAACTAGGATTTCATGGGAAAACACTAAAGAAAATAGGTTTTCTTTTTTATAGGCAACAGTAGGAACAAGTTTATTGACCTGTTTCCCCAAACAGGACAGCACATATACTTTTACTGCACAACACTTAGAATTTTAAACTTAAGGCCATAACATTAAGAAAAAAATTGTAACAGAGACCTTATGACCCTCCCTGTACTTTCATTCCATTTGCAACTGGCCAGCCTCGCAGTTAGCAAAGGAATCATGGGGGAGCAAAATGAAAGTTTTTTGAAAAGCTAAATAAAGAAATTAAAAGCTCTCCTCCAGGCTTTTGTCAACTTGTTATTGCTGAAGAAACAAAGGGAACAATGTAGCTTGTTCACATTTCTGGCTCTAGTCACCTGCTGGGATCTAAATCCTATCCTATTTGGTTTCCAATCCTTACCTCAAACTGTGGAGCAAATCATTAGCGTGGTTGTTTCTGCTGGCATCCAAGAATGGAGCCTAGCCTTGTGCTACCAATCAGGAAGTGATTGTTGAGCTCTTTCTTTCTTCAATCCCTTTTCCATTTTACTGCCTTTTTCTGGAGGAAGTGCAAATCACCCTGTCATCCTGTCAGAGAAGGAAATATATAAATCGTGTTCAGTGGAGGGAACACGGGCCTAGAAAGCAACAAGGAATGTTGAGGTTGCTTTCTTTTTGTTCTGACAGTTTGGGAGGATATGAAAGGAGGGGCTCATCCAGGCCCCCTCAGAGTCTCCTGGTTTTAGTTAACCAGAGTGTGGTCGGAAGTATACAAACCTCATAATTTGAATCTGACTCAAAAGGCAAATTGAGTTTGGATTTGGGCATCTGAATTAAAGTTTCAGGGGAAAGTATCTTCTTATTTTCCATAAACCATGTTAGAAGCCTCCTGTGAATTTTATAAGTAAAACTATGTATTTAGTTTTAAGAGAAAATTGAATCCTTTATCATTTTTGTATTGTGGTGAAATTTGATTGTTATTTTAAAAAACAATTGCATCCTTTAGTGTCTTTTTAAAATTAATGTAGTACTGTAACAACAACATTGTAAAGAGAAATAACTTTCAAAGACTTGAGAATTCTGATCAATGCAGTAACCAGTCACAACTACAGAAGACAAAGAAGCATGCAATCTACCTTCTGAGAGAAGGGCAATAGATTAAAAATGCAGAATAAGATATACATTAACTAATGCCTGGATTAATTTTGTTCACCTATAACTATCCATATGTCATAAGGATTGCTTTCTTTTTTTTTGAGACGGGAAGCTAGCATTAGTATTACATGCGCCCATGACCCCCCAAAAGGAAATAAAAACAAAAGTGGGTCATTGAAGATTTAAAAATATACACAGAAGAGTATGTATGGCCCATATATGGTAGTGAACGCCTATAATCCCAGTTACAACTGGGCAGCAAGGTGACACAGTGGATAGAGCACTGGGCCTAGAGTCAGGAAGACCTGAATTCAAATTTACCCTCGGGTACTTACTTGTATTCTGTGTCTCTGTTTCTTCAACTGTAAAACTGGTCTAACAGTAGCATCTACCTTGCAGGGTTCTAGTGAGGGTCAAATGAGATAAATTTATAAAGTGCTTGGCACATAATTACAGATTGTGGTATCATGACTGGTATGTGGATTGGATTTAAATGAGGCAGAGCTGCACAACCTCATTCTCTTCAGCCTCATTCTCTCATCCACAATCATCGAAGTCCAATGGTAAGACAAAAGTCAGGACAACTGGTCATGTCCTGCATGCAGTGGGACTTTGGCGGCCAGGCCCTAAGTGCTCCACAGTGCCTGCTTCAGCCACCTTCATGGGCCATCCCCAGTTGTCCTGACTCTCATCTTGCCACTTGGAGGAGAGAGTGAGGCTGAGGACTTTGTGTGGCATTGCCTTATTTAAATCAAATTCATGGGCAAGTCAAGACATCATCTAGCTGATATCTTCAGCAACCAGAGGTTAAACTGAGTCACTAACTATAAGGACTATGGAACTTTTGTTAGGATAATGCAGGAGCTTCCTGTTGGAACTTAACTTTCCACATGACCACATTCAGCCTATTAGGGGGCAGAGTATACTTTCAAATCAGAGAACATTCTCAGAGCAACTTAAGCCTATCAAAGGGCCTAGGGGCAGTAAAGATCTTCAGATTCTCATTACAGACCATCAGTCTTCTTTCTTTACCGTATATGATTTGCAGATCACATGACTCATATCAAGTCATTCCCAGAGGATTCCAAAAGAGGCGTCATGCTGTAATCTAATTCCATCCTATGTGTTTTAATGCCAACTTAATGTTATTGTTAAGAAGTATGTTCTTAATTGATAAAAGTAAATTTTCATATGTTTGAATATTTGTGAAATTTCTCTGAAAGTCCAGGTGCTAGCAAATTCTCATTAACCACCTGCCCCTGAAGAAAAGTTGCATCTGTTCTATCAAGATGCAGTCAACTACCAGACACTTATTAAAAGATCTTGAAAGTTATGTAAGGAAAAGGAGAGTCAAGTCATCTCTCAAATCCCCTCTTATACAGGTCTTGTTAATATTACTCTCTTTTCTAATTACAAACGGAGGAGAATTCTGGAATGAAAGAAACAGAATCATTTTCATTGCTCTACAAAGTAATCTATCATTACTACCTACGTGAGGAAGAGGTAGCATGGTGGTGAAGCTAGAAAAGGCCCTGGATTTTGGGTAAGAGAACCCATGTTTGAATCCTATCTATCTTTGCTATTTACTGCTTGTGTGACTTTTGACAAGTCACTTTACTTCTCTGAACCTCAGATTCCTCATCTGGCAATGATCACGTAAGATTAGGTCATCTCCAAGGCTTTTTGAATGGAATTTCACATCAAACTGTCTAGGACTACAAGCTCTCACCTCTGTTTGGTGGATAGGGAAACTAAGTCCTGGAAAGGGGAAGTGATTCCCCCGATTCAGGTCTCCTGATTCCCATTCTTTTTCCATTACACCTGGGCAGAGCTTTGTCTAAAATGAAGTTTCCTCTTTCTCCCTCCACCCCAATCTCTTTTGTGAAGTTTCTCCCTTCTGTGACAGGAAAAGGAAAGCTACATATCTTTGGGATGTGACTCAGTATTTATGAAAATTCTATTAAAAGAGTATGTTTGTGATTAAAGAGCCCCTAAAACAAGCCCATTTGCAACTAGTTGGCTCAGTGGATAGAGCTTTTTATATTTCTATACACTTATGCCCCCTTTACTCTATTCAAACAGGGCTATCAATGATTCCATGAAAAACTATGAGTATTTCTGTCCTTTGATCAAGCTGTTATTCTGTCCAAAATGCTTGCTACTTTTCTTTTTGATTATTTTAGCCTTAACTTTTCTTCAAAAGCCCAACTTAGGTCCTCTCAATTCCATAAGAACCAATTTTATTTTCATCATCTGTGCCCAAGTGCTCAGATTATCATTTTCTCCGCTGAACTCTTACAGGATTTATATGGTTTGTCACACATTTCCTCTTAACATTTTTGCCTCCCATTGCTATTTAACTTTTTATGAATCTGTCCTGTCTCCTCACTGGCATGGATTATATCTTACACTTCTTTGTATTTCTAGCACCTAGTCCAGTGCCTTACACACAGAAGGGTCTGAAATGTTGTTGGCAATGATAAAGAATAATACCTTCTTAAATATTCATTGTCTCCTCTTTTATTTATTTCGACATAAAATTCTAATCTAAAATGTGCACAAAAATCATATAATGGAGTCAAGGAAGCTTACTTGAAAATCACATTTAATACCTGTTGACTAGTATAAAATTGTTGCATGGAATTTTTGGTGGCTTTAATTTTTATTTTTGATGATTTCCTATTCAAAATGTTGTCATAATAATAATAGTTGTTATTATTATGTCTTATATTTCATTATAACTTTCTATTCTTCAAAGCACTTCCATATATTTAACTTCTTTGGTCCTCACCATCATCCTGTCGATCCAGCAGGGTCAGGTACTGTTATTCTGATTTGATAGGTTAGGATGAAGAGATTCAGAATGCTGAAAAGAATCACTCAAGATCATCCAACTATTAAGTTAGTTGAAACTCAAGATCATCCAACTAATAATTCAGAACATAAACTTTCTGATTCTCAGCCTAGTGTATTTTTTTCAGTTTCTTGTCATTCAAGTTTTATTTTAAGTAAATTGTTCTGGAACAACAAATCTATTAACATTTCCAGTCTGTGAGCTAGAAACACCTTCCTTTCATTAAATATCTGACCTTGAACTTTCACAGACATAGTTTAGCTTCAAGTTTTGAGCACGTGATTTTTTTCCAATAGGTGATATAAAGCAGGAACATCTATCACATTAAAAAATAGATCTAGAAAAGATTTGAAAAAATATATTCCTGTCAGGAACTGCTCCAGAGAGGATCCAGGAAGAAGCATTCATTCATATCTCATTCTTTATTAAGAACTTTGCACAAAATTTCTTCCAGCTTTTACGTCTGCCTAAGATAGAAGAGGTGGAAGATTAAGAATAACCTGTAGTAAATGATCTCCTTTTTGATCTCTGGAGTTTTACTGTAATTGGTATAACTATAATGTTGATAAGGTGTTTGAAGATCCTGGAATAAAATGGTTTTATTTATGTCACCAATAAAAAAAAATAATGAGCAGTTGAGTGGTGCATATGAATGGATGGATGGATGGATGAATGAATGAGCAATTATCCTTTCAGTTTTCAAAAGGTGATGTTTAATAGAAACAGCACAATCAGTTCCTCAAAACTAAGGGAGCAGCAACACCTGCAAAAGCCTGGAAGTTGAGGAGCTTTCCTGACCGTGAAGCTTAATTTGAAGCACAATTAGACTAATTATCCCATCAGAGTGACTGGAGGTAACGCACTTGTGTGTGAAAGTCATGTAAAAGCATTTGGTGTCACTGTTTTATCTTTTTTGTATGTATCCAATTACTAAGGGATTGAGATGAATTTGAAATTATTTTAGGTGTATTTTCATGATCTGCATTGAGAAAATAGAGAAAACAGAAGATGTTTTCCCTTAGTGTACAGGACTTGTGTTTTAACCCTTTAAGAGGAATATAAAAATGTAAATTTAGGTGATAACAAATAGAAGTAGAGAGAAGAAAAATTTTGTCTGAAATGCCTTGGTTGCAACTGAGTTCCCTCTTCCAGTTGAATTCAAAGGATTTATTGTGAATATAAAGATCTATTAATGGCCTTTCTTTGTAATCATGTCTCTTTCCCCTCAACCACTTAATTCTAAAGCCTATTATATTTAATAAAGAACTAATAGACTAGCCAGATGAATTAATTGCTCAATGTATGCCCTCATATAAATTAAAAGGGAGCTTTACTTACTCTCTCTTTCATATTTTCTTTAACCTCTCCTCCCCTTCTCTCCTTTTCTCTCCCCTTTCCCTTCTCTATCACTCTCTTGATTCTCCCTCCATTCTGCCCTTCTTTCTCTCTCCCTCCTTTCCTTCCTTCCTTCCTTCCTTCCTTCCTTCCTTGCTTGCTTCCTTCCTTCCTTTCTTCCTTCTTTCCTTCCCTCTTCTTTCCTTCCTTCCTTCTCTGTCTTTCTTCTTCTGATACTGCTTTTCATAAACATAGGCTGAATTTCACACAGAAACCATACCCCATCTCACCAGTGAAATGATTAATTTACATTCCCTCATGAATACATTGCATTTGTATTCATAAGTACACTCACTTGTATTTTAACATGCTGAGGAGTCATTTAGTGCCCAATTTGTCCCACAGATTTAATACCCAATGCAACTGGAAGAGCTTTTTTAAAGGAGCTGGTAAAAAATAAACCTGATTTAGAGAAGGGATAAACATTCAGTGGAAAGAACGCTGAACCACACAATCTCTGAGTTGTCCAGGCCTTCACATCGATCTAATTCCAATAAAAACAAGGATGGGACTCTCATTTAAAATGTCAAAAACTGA
This sequence comes from Pseudocheirus occidentalis, assembly GCA_028646575.1. Taxonomy (NCBI): domain Eukaryota; kingdom Metazoa; phylum Chordata; class Mammalia; order Diprotodontia; family Pseudocheiridae; genus Pseudocheirus; species Pseudocheirus occidentalis. The sequence continues at coordinate 258,289,206 of CM053593.1, forward strand.
TGTTTCTACCATACAGCTTTCATATAATCAAAGGCTGAGAGTGATTAAATGACTTACCAAGGGTTACACAGCTAGAAAATGTCCACAGCAAAATTCAAACTCAGGTCTTGATGATTCCAAGACCAACCTTTGCTAAGAGGACAATCAGCAATATGTCCTGTGTACTTTGTATATTTTAATGCAGTCCAATATATAGTTTCATTGTCATTGATTATGAATGTTAGATTATAGTGTTGATGCCTATGAAACTTCTAAATCAGTAACCCCAGGTCTTTTTTTTTTATACAACCATGTGAGCTATTAAAATAGTTCTTTTCTCCTCCTCCTCCTCGTCCTCCTCTTCCTCCTCCTCCTCCTCCTTCTTCTCTCTCTCTCTCTCTCTCTCTCTCTCTCTCTCTTTCTCTCTCTCTGTCTCTCTCCATTTGTTCATTTCTATAATATTAATATTACAGCATAAATTCTTCTTCTGGTTTTACTTACTTTACTCTGCATCAGTTCGCTTATATCTTTCCATGCCTTTTTGTTTTTTTGTTTTTTGGTTTTTTTGCTTTTTGGAGGGCAGTTGGGGTTAAGTGACTTGCCCAAGGTCACACGGCTAGTTTTTGTGTTGAGTGTCTGAGGCTGGATTTGAACTCAGGTACTCCTGACTCCAGGGCCAGTGCTTTATTCACTGCGCCACCTAGCCGCCCCTACTGCGCCACCTAGCCACCCCTTCCATGCCTTTTTGAAATAATCTGTTTAGGGGTGGGGAACCATATGTAGACTTGAGGCTGCAGGTTCTCCACCCTGATCTATTTCCTCATTATAGCTCAATAGTACTCCATCACACTCATAAACTAAAACTTATTTTGATATTTCTCAATCTATGGATAATTCCTTAGTTTCCAATTTTTAATACCACCAAATGAGCTACTATAAATATATTTGGTACATATAGGATCTTTGCCTTTTTCTTTGATCTCTTTTGGGTATAGCCCTAGAAGTGGTATAGCTGTTTTGTAACTTTTTATGTATAATTCCAAATTGTTTTCCAGCATGGTTGCATACATTCACAGCTCCACTAATAGTGTATCAAAGTGCCTTTTTTCTCATAGTCTCTCCAAAACTTATCATTTTCCTATTTTGTCATCTTTGTCATTAGAATGTGTTTGAGGTGGAATCTCAGAATTGCTTTAAGTTGCATTTCTGTAATTAGTAGATATTTGGAGCACTTTTTTCATATGACTAAAAATAAACTAATTTTTTCCCCTTCTTTAGAAGTGTCTCTTTATAACATTGGACCATTTGTTAACTGAGGATTTTTTTTTCTTTACAAATTTGAACCAGTTCCTTATTGTTTCTTAGAAATGAGGCCTTCATTAGAGAAAGTTGCTACAAGTTTTTTTTTGCAGTTAATTGCTTCTATTTTAATGTTAACTTATTATATTTGTTTGTACAAAAATATTTAATATTATATGTAATCAAAATTTTTCATTTTATCTTCTGTTATTCTTTCTATTTTGAGGATTTTTATAAGCTGATAGGGAATGAAATGAGCAAAATGAAGGGATGAATTTATAAAATAACAATTCTATAAAAACAAATAAATTTAAAAGCTGTAAGAACTATGATCAATATAATGAGCATTCATAATTATGGGAGACTAATGATGGAAAAATACTATCCATTAAAAAGAGGTGATGGATTTAAGGTACAGAAATATATGTATATATATGTGCACATATATACACATATATGTACATACACATATAGTGTACATTGAGGGGATTTGTTTTGCTTGACTACATATAATTTGTTAAAATAAATTTCTTTGTTTTGTTTTTTCCAATGGAAGGGGAAGAAAGTAAATTTCTGCTAATTAAGAAAAAAAGAGGTGGGGGTTTGCTGTGAATGTGAAGCGTTGCATGAAATTTCAGAGGAGGTCATTGTATTATTATTTTTCTTAACTGTTTCACTTTGTTACAAAACACCTTTCAAGAAGTGAGGTTGATCTGTAAATGTTTATAATATAAAAATAAAATATCAATGAAACAAAAAAATCATAACTCAAATACATGTTTCTAAAAGCAAAATCTTGTCAAAAGCAGTCATGAAAAGAAGCTTAGAAGTTGCTTTTGACAACTTACCATTAGTGTAAAATTGAGTGGTGGTTTTTGTTTCTGTGATTTTTGTTTAATTAATTCTTTCCTGTTCAAAATATTGTCATCATCAGCATAATAATTATACCTTATATTTCCGTGGAAGATCACAGTTTTCAAAACACACATAGAGTATTTCATCTAATTCTCACGGGAAGCTAGTGATATAAGCAAGATCAGGTGCATTCTCATGTGATAGATTAAGAAACAAAGAACAGAGTTTGCTTTTTTGTCATTTTATTAGAATAATTCCAAATTATGACTGAAATTACTTACCTGAGGTCACAAAGCTAATATGAGAGCTATGCTAGAAAACATTTTCCTTGGCTCCTACTCTAATGTGTATCTTCCATCTCTTGTCATAGAAGTTTCATTTTATGTAGATTGGTCCAGGGCCACAAACCTATTAATTCTAATTTGTCATAGGAGCTGTCATGCAAAAAAAAATCTGACCTTGAATTTTTACAATCTTTATTTAATTTTTAAAATCTAATGTTTTATTTAACCCAATTACATGTAAAAACAATTTTATGCTGTTTTAAAATTTTTTTCTGAGTTCTAAATTCTCCCCTTCTCTTCCTCTTCTCACCATATCACCCTCCCCCTGAGAAGTTAAGTAATTTGATACAGACTATACATGAGCAATCATGCAAAATATGTCCATGTTAGTCATCTTGTAAAAGAAAAAACAGACGAGAAAAAAAAGGAAAACTAAAGAAGTAGACAAAAATATACTTTGATCTGTATTCAGACTCCATCAGTACTTTCTCTGGAAATGGATATAAGTTTTCATCATAAATCCTTCTGAATTGTCTTGGATCACTTTATTGCTGAGAATAACTAAGTCATTCACAGTTTATCTATGTACAACATTGCTATTACTGTATATAATGTTCTTCTGGTTCTGCTCATTTCACTTTCATCAGTTCATCTAAGTCTTTCCAGTTTTTTCTGAGATCATCCTGCTCATTGTTTCTTATAGCACAATACTGTTCCATCACAATCATATGAAACAACTTATTCAGTTATTCCCCATTTGATGGATATCCCCTCAATTTCTAATTTTTGCCACCACTAAAAGAGCTGCTATAAATGTTTTTATACATATAGGTCTTTTCTTTTTTGCTTTATCTCTTTGGACAACAGACTTTGTAATAGTATTGTTTGGTCAAAGGGTATGCATTGGTTTTATAGCCCTTTGGACATAGTTCCAAATTGCTGTACAGCAGTGATTCTCAACCTTCCTAATGCCGCGACCTTTTAATACTTGTATGTGGGTGTATCTACATGTGGGTGGACCTGCCTGGAGACAGATAGAAGAGAGGTGTCTTGGTTCCTAAGACCATTGGAAATATGTGTTTTCCAGTGGTCTTAGGCTACCCCTGTGAAAGTATCATTCAGGGGTCACGACCCACAGGTTGAGAACTGCTGTTGTACAAAATAGCATCTTAATTCTCACACATCTCCTCCAACATCGGTCAGTTTCCTTTTCTGTTATATGAGTCAATCTGATAGATGTGGGAGGCTAGCTCAGGCTTGTTTTATTTTGCATTTTTTAATCAATAGTAACTGAAAGCATTATTTCCCTATGACTATAAATAGCTTTGATTACTTTGTATGAAAACTGCCTGTTTATATCCCTTGACCATTTAAAACTTGAGAACTGACTCTTATTTCTATAAATTTGGCTCAGTTCTCTATATATGTGAGAAATGAGGTCTTCATAAAAGAAACTTGCTATAAATTTTTTTCACAGTTATGATTACTAGCTATGTATTTCCTTCCTTCCTATTTTCCTCTTTATCCTACTCTCTCTCTGTCTCTGTCTCTGTCTCTGTCTTTCTCTCTCTTTCTCTCTCCCTCTCCTCAAAAGTGCTTTGTTTCTGACTTTTACCTCCCCCAATATGCCATCTCTTCTATCAGCGTTACCCCTTCTCTATTCCTTTCACTTCCTGCCTTCCTGTATGACAGGATAGATTTCTAAATCCAGCTGAATATGTATGTTATTCCCTCTTTGAGCCAATTCCAATGAGAGTAAGGTTTAACTTTATTGAATCCCTTATGAATTTTCTTTCATGTTTACCTTTTTGTGCTTCTCTTGCATCTTGTGTTTGAAGTCAAGTTTTCTATTCAGCTCTGGTCTTTTCATCAGAAATGCTTGAAAGTTCTCTATTTCATTAAATGTCCATTCCCTTCCCTTCCCCCCTCCTAGGATTATACTCAGTTTTGCTGGGTAGGTGATTCTTGGTTTCTAATCCTGGCTCCTTTACCCTTTGGAATGTCATATTCCAAGCTCTCTGATCCTTTAATATGGAAGATACTAAATTTGGCTGCTTGCAATATTTTCTCCTTGACCTGGGAACTCTGGAATTTGACTATGATAATGATGTTTCTGGGAGGTTTCATTTTGGGTTCTCTTTCAAGTGATTATTGATTCTTTCCCTTTCTGTTTTACTTTCTGGCTCTAAAATATCAGGGCAAGTTTCCTTGACAACTGCTTAAAATATATCGTGGAGCCATTTTTTTTAACCATGACTTCCAGGTAGTCCAATGATTCTTAATTAGATCTAAATCTTTACTTTCTTTTGAAAATCCATTTTGAGCTCTTCCATGGCCTGAGACCAGTTCATATTTTTCCTTGAGGCTTTAGATGTAGCTGTTTGACTTGGTTATCTTCTGAGTTTGTGTTTTGATCTTCCCTATTACCATGGTAGCTTTTTATAGTCATTGATCTTTTTATGTTCTTTGCTCATTTTTCCAGACTACTTCTTGATTTTTAACTCTATGTTGAAGTTTGGCTCTGCTTCCTGATTGGAGGGGACACTGTTCCAAGGTTCAGGTTTTGTTTTTGTTTTTGTTTTTGTTTTTTGTACAGCTGTTGTCAGAGATAATTCTAGGGACCTATAAGTTTTTTGTCTTTCCAAGGTGGTATAATCTATGGAAAGGTTTCTTTATTATTCTTCTGGTGTACTCTGGTCTGTGAGTGACCAAAAGCACTCTTTTCTGCCCTGGAACTATAAGCAAGGTACCAGATTCCTTAGAGCTCCAAGATCTGGTGTGCTAGTGCTCCTCTTTACTCTTGGACTGAGACCCAGGACTATGACTCCAATCCAAGTACGGGCTCTGCAACAGAGTTCTGCTCCTGGTGCCAACAAATCTTGCACCTTCTGATGGATTGTTGGACCTACTTACCATCTGTGGGCTGAGAGTTTGGGAAACTGCCACTGTCACCACTGATTCAATTGCCCACAAGGCCTACTGCCAGTTTGCAGGGGTGCAGTCTGTCCGGACTGAATTCCACTCTTACTCATGTGCAACAGACCTTTCCTGAAACCTTCTAAATTGTCTTGAGCTGTTTCATCCAATCTTTTTGTCGGTTCTGTCACTTCAGAATTTGTTTTTTGAGGCATTATTTAAATTTTTGGAAGGATTTTAGGGAGAGCTCAGGCTAGTTTCTGCCTTTTCTCTGCCATCTTGGCTTTTCCCCTTCCATTTAATTTAATTTAATTTTATTTTATTATTATTATTATTATTGTTATTATTATTATTATTACTTTTTGGAGGGCAATTGGGGTTAAGTGACTTGCCCAAGGTCACATGGCTAGGGTTTTTTGGGTCTTTTTTAAGTGTCTGAGGCCAGATTTGAACTCAGGTCCTCCTGACTCCAGGGATAATGCCCTATTCACTGCGCCACGTAGCTGCCCCTCTCCATTTAATTTTAAAGATTGAGCTCATGAATATTTTTCAGAATGACGTTTTCATAAACCATGTACCCAAATTTACCTGATTAGTAGAATCATATAAACATTGTTTTTGATCTCTTTTTTTAAGTCCAGAGAAAAGAGGTGAGAAATTTATCCTCGTCAAGCATTATAGAAAACCCCAGAAAGAGGCATTTATTTATACCTAATGTACTCTAATAAGGCAGGAATAAAATTTCCCCAATTCATCTAGATATTTTTATCATGTCCAAGACTTTTTCCTCTTTCACTTCTAGCTTTTGTATTATGAGGAAGTAAAAGCAATATGTAGCAGTGCAGTTCTTTTTCATCCCAAGTGACTTTCCATAATTAGAAGTAGCAACACCTATAAACTGTGGAGCTTCCCAAAGTGTAAAACTTCTCTTTTTGGAACAGTTAGACACATTCTACCAGCAGCTTGACTAGAGGTGATGGACTAACCTGTGAAAGTCATCCAAAAACAGTCATATGACTGGCAAAAATGGTGCGGTAATTCTATGCAAACCTTTAATAACCCAAAATACAGGATAAAACAACTTATGTACCAGATATAGGGGGATTATAGTTAAAAGGTAAAATCCTCATGAAATAGCATTTGAGGGAGGAAAATTCTTGATTAAATTATTAATTTAATTTAATGAATTTAATTAAATAATTAATAATAAATTTAAAATTCTTAATATAACAAAGAGGTGACCATAAAAGATGAAATAGAAACATGAAGTTGAAAAGCTTTTGTGCTAACAAAATCAATGAAACTAGAACAAGAATAGAAACTTTCAATTAGGAAAAAAAGTCTTTACATCAAATATTTCTGATAAGTGTTGAATGTCACTATATATAAAAACCCAATGGAACTATATGATGCAAAAAGTAATTCCCTAATGGATACATTGTCAAAGGATATGAACAAACAGCTCTAAAAAGAAAAAAAACTATTACAGATGAAAGATTGCTCCAAATCATTCATTTTAAAAGAACTGCAAATCACAAGAATTCTGAGGTTTCACCTTCCACTCAGCAAATTGTTAAAATTGATAAGAGATGAGAAAAGTTCAGTGTTGGTGGGATTGTGGAAATACAGGTCCCATAATATAATGTTGGTGGAACTGGGCATTATTTCTACTACTTTGGAAATTAATTGGGAATTATGCTAAGAAAGTGACAAAAAAAATTCTATTCCTTTGGTCCAGAGATCCCACTACAAGGAGTATCTCTCAAAGGGTCAAAGTTAAAAAGAGAGGACCAATAAACACAAAAATATAGCAGCAGATTTTAGTAGCAAAAGACTAGAAACAAAGCAGATGCCCAACTATTGGAGAATGCCTAAGTAAATTAGGGTAACTGCATGTGATGAAAAATAATTGGAGTACAAGAAAAGATTGAATGATGAATTCAGAGAAGCATGGGAAGGCATATAAACTGATACAAAGTACAGTGAGCAGAACAGGAAAACAATATGTACAATGACCACAACAATTTTAATAGGAAGAATGAGAACAACAAAGGCTCACTGAACACTATTAAATTATAATGGCCATACTTGGGACTAAAGAACTATTTGAAGGCAGCTCCCCTACCTTATTAACAGAGATAAAGCACTACATTTGTAGAACACTAAATATAATGCCAAACTTGATTGATATTTTGGTTAGTTTTGCCTTTGTCTTTTTTTCTCATTATAAAATATAATTTTGGGGGGTAGGGAAGAGAGAAGGATATAGTAGGAAATAAAGGTGATTTAAATATAAGATTTCAATAAACGTTTTTTCTTTTATTTTTAAATGAATTTATTTTTTAATTTATTGAATAAAACAAGCATTTCGATACCATAGTACAATACAAAAGATGATTTCACATGAAACTGCAGATTCATTATGTACAACTTGCTATTCCTTCTAAATACACAACAAAGTTGTTGTGTAAATTTCATTTTCCCCCTTTTTCTTAAAAATTTCAATAAACATTTTAAAAATAAATAACATTTAAAAAACCTTAGATATTTAGAGCTACTACTTAGCAATCTCATTCTCCAACCTACTCCATGGGTTAGGTACAGTAGGTGCAAAGAATCACATTGTGACTTCATGACTAATACTGAATCCCAAATCCAATTCCACAAGAGGTGGCAGGCACTGATTCAGTTCAGCCATTCAAAAAAAAAAGAAGGTTGACTGGAGGGCAGGGGAGAAGGGGAGGAATATATGAGTATAACAAAATGTGGGAAGCACAAAGCAGAGAAACAAATCTCAGGGAGAAAGAACATTTACAGCCAAGGGAAAGAGGATTGGAAAGCCATCTTGAATCATTCATCTCTCCCTTGCAGTTACTCTGAATAGTGATAGGGATCAGCTTAAACCCTTGTCATCTATTTCAAGAAGACTGAGGCCCAACTGTGTGAGAGACTTGGGATCTTGTGCAGTAGTGGAAAGGGAAAGAGAGAGACAAAAAGGAAGGAGTATAAGTTCCAGTAAATATTAAAGAAAAAAGACCAAAAGTTAAGAGGGAAAAAAAGTTTGAATAAAAACCTAACTTATTTGCCAATAAAACAACAGAGTATAATAAAGATAAAAGAAACTTTATAAGGCAAAGAACATATATTAATTATATTTATTATATTATATTATAGTATTGTATAGTATATCACATTATATTATATCACATTACATTATATCACATTACATTACATTGTATTACATTATATTGTATTACATTGTATTGTATTACATTACATTGTATTATATTACATTACGTTACATTATATTATAATGTCGTAGTATAAAGGAAAATGAAGCAAAATCATCCAACAGAAAAAAGAATCTAGAACACACCCTAGAATTCAATAAGCAACTTGAAGAAAGTTCAAAAGAAAAACTGGAAAAAAATTAAGCCAGAAATTAGGAACAAATATATCAGAAATTAGAATTCTCAAAACAGAACTACATAATCTAAGGACAAGATTAGGAAAAATAAATACAAAATAGAAAATCTCTCTAAAGAAATAGAAATTCTAGGAGAGAGAATAACAGATTGGAAGCACAATAATATCAAAGTGAAGAAAACTTTAGCAGAATTTAAGTAGATTGCTACAATGTTAACACACACAGAGAGAGAAACACACACACACATATACACACACAAATACACACACACACATTAATTCTACACAAGTCAAAGCGAATGACCCTTGAAGACAGGATGTGTAGAAATAGCTTGAGGCTTTTATTTCTCCTAGGAGAACTCCACAAATCAAAATTCGAAAAAATACCATACAGCAGGAAATAATAAAAGAAAACCATTCAAAAATTCTGAATTGAATACAGAAAACAAAGCATTGGTCTAACAAGTTCACAAACCTACCCGTAAGGTATGGGTTTCTGGGTAAATACTTTTGTGAGACCTCTGTCTATGTAAACAGTTTGGTTACAAATGTTTTACAAAATCCATGGGCCCATGTGAGTTATAATGTTTTATGTATGAAGATTTAGAACAATTAGCTTACAACATTTGCTTTTTTTCTAAGAAGTTGTATGATTTAAAATGCTGAACTATACGGAACTGAAATGACTGTACAAATTTGGATTACTATCGTAGTCTGTACAACTACTCCCCTTTCAATTCTGTACAGACCATTGATGGTTAAAGAGTGGAATCCCCAATCCATCCTCCCAAATATCTGAAGCACTGTTTGCCAGCTATACCAAGAAAATAGTTTATACTGTGAATACCCCTCATTCCTTTACTACACAAAGTCCCTCAACTTAACAAAAATATCCATAGTTTTGTTTTCAGAAAATGTTTTCAACAACATTGAGTAGCTGATACCCTGAATTTAGAATATGTTGAATAGCTTGCTATCATTCCCCAATAATACATTTTCCAAGAAAAATGTTGCTCTTAATGCAATAACAAGGGTAAAAGAATAAAATACAGCAAATAACAACTATCAAACACAATAACTCTGTTTTAGAACCTTTTGCATAAAAAAGCCCTAGGGGGCTTAGGTGGGAGGGAAGGCTTGCGTTATAAAAGCCCTGATAAAGACATCTATTTTCATGAATTATATCATTTTAAACATAATTTTTTGTTGTAATTATATGTAATTTCTGAGACAGTTATTGGTGCAGTGCTGGTGTCAGGAAAACCTATGTTCAAACCCAGACTCAAATACTTACTAGCTTCCTGTGACCCTGGGCAAGTCACTTAACCTTTATTTGACTTAGTTTCCTCAACTATAAAACGGGGATCATAATAGCACTTAACTCACAGGATTGTTGTGAGGTAATATATGTAAATTACCTAGCATAGTGTCTGTGGGATAATGAGTTATATAAATGTGTATTCCCTTTCCACCTTCCCATCCCACATTAAAGTTCAAATTCTTATTTTTTGGTATTATTTGTTGTCTTGGTGGTGCAAATAAACCAAAGAATGGAATGTTGCCACAATATTTTGTCCAAGGTCGCACAGCTAGCATGTGTCAGAGACCAGCCTTCTAGTTGTCTACAAAAGACTGACATTGAGCTGAAATCTGCTCCACGCAAACTTATGTCCACTACTTCTAGTCTCCCTCTCCAAAACAACAGAGAACTAACTACACCAAGGAAGTTATGGTTTGAGCTTTGCCTTACACCTAGGGCCAATCAAGTCCTGGCTTTGTCTAGGGAAAGTCTAGCATAAACAATGTTATGGGAAGGGAGGAACCCTAGTAGCTGGTTCTGCCACAAGAAGAAAGATCCTATATTCCCCAAAGTTTCGTAAAAGCCCTATTGTGTAACAAAAAGATAAAGCTGATGCCAAACAGTTGGAGAATGGCTAATATAATGCAAATATTATAGAACATTATTGTGCTATATTAAATGCTGAATATAAAGAATTGGAAATAAATAAACTAGAAATTAGGAACAAATTTATATCAGAAACTAGAATTCTCAAAACAGAACTGCATAATCTAAGAACAACAAGATTAGGAAAAATAAATACAAAACAAAATCTCTCTAAAGAAATAGAAATTCTGAGGCAGCTATGTGGCGCAGTGAATAGAGCACCAGCCCTGGAGTCAGGAGGACCTGAGTTCAAATCTGGCTTCAGACACTTGACACACAAACTAGCCATGTGACCTTGGGCAAGTCACTTAACCCCAACTGCCCTCCCAAAAACAAACAAAAAAGAAAGAAAGAAAAGAAATAGAAATTATAGGAGAGAGAATAACAGATTGGAAGCACAATAATACCAAAGTGAAGAAAACTTCAGCAGAATTTAAGTAGATTGCTACAATGTTAACACACACACACACACACACAAATACACACACACGGAAAGAACCATATGCACTTATACAGAAAGAGTGGTTCAAGGAATTATAAATACAATAATTGTAATGATGTAAATAGAAAGAAGCACAAAACCCCTAAATATAAATGTATGAACAGAAGGTTAGCTCTAGAGGAAAGTTGAGAAATCTTATCTACCTTCCTTACATTGGGGAATGGTAGGTGAAGAACAATGGATCTGTGGTCTCATGGGATTGAAATTTTGCTTGAATTGACAAACTGCTGTTTTTTTAAAAAAAATTTCTTACAAGTATGGTTCACTTGGTGAGCAGTGAGAGACATTAAAAAATTTGATGATGTGAAAACCAAAGAAATATAGCTGTATCAATTAATTCTGTTTTTAATATCAAATGAATATTTGGTAACATTTTATTCTCGGTCCCTGTCCAATTACTCAGGGATAGTCATGAATCTGAAATAATTATGTACATATATACATATATGTATGTGTATGTATGTGTGTATAATAAGATTTCAGAAAATAGAAAAATCAAATAGAAGGTAATTTCACCTAAGCTAAAAGAAGGATCTGTATTTCAACTATTTAGTAAGAAAATAACTATGATTTAAATAAAGAGGTAAAGATATGGAAGGAAAAAACACAAATGAAAAAGCTGAGTTCTAACTGAGTTTTCTTTCCCGCTTAATGATAAGGATCTGAAAATGTTGTGAGGTTCAATCCTCAGTGCTAAAAGAACTTTTTTGAATGACATGTTGGACCTTCAATGTTCTCTTAGTCACATACAAGCACACCCCTAACTGTAATAGTATTGTTGCAGTTTAAACACAGGGATGCCAAAAACTGTTGAGGTGGGAGCTCTGCTCACCCCAAAACTGTTGGGTTTTCATGATGTGTTGTGGTGGAAATGTCTCAAAGAATTTAGAGTCAGACCACTTCTAATCCAAGTATAGGCATCTATTGAGATTGACACTTCTCGTGAAGCAGCTAGATTCCAAGAGGAACTAGCAACTTCAGGGAAAGAAAGATGGATTTTTATAGTGTAAACACGCAATTACGTAACTGAAATCATGACTATTATAAAGGCAGGAGGGGTTTGTTAAGGGATTAAGTAATGGAGGAGTGGTCCCATCTACGGTTAGGTAGTTAAACATTCTGGTCATGCTGCCCTCCAATTAACTAAGTATTGTGGTCCTGTAGGGTCAAGATAGGTAGTTAGGTATTGTGGTCCTGTCTTGGGCTAGAGGGATGATATGATTGTGATTTAATACAAGAACATACCTCTTTCTGTGGGAATGGGTCTGGGGACAGTGGCTAGGTAGAGGCAACAGCTGGGTTTCCATCACATGGACACACAGGCTGTTTTTGTGGGAACTAAATGTTCAGGGACACACCTGTTGTTCTTGTGAACAGTGAGGCACACATGAGGAAGTTAGGACATTGGCAGGGGAGCTAGGTAGGTACAGTGGGTCTGTCATTCAGTGGGGCCAGGTCTATAATGAAGTTAAAATATTGGGCCCTGGGGGCAGTTTCCACCAGTAGGATAATGACTCTGATCAAAGAGGAAATAATTTTCATTTAGTCCTCTCTTGGCTATCCTTCTCCAGGCAGCATTGTCTTAGGAAGGCAGCTAATCTAGAGAGAACACTGGAAGCTAGGAGACGGTCAGTGTGAATCTTAAGATTGAGTATGGAGTATTTCCTGAAAGAGGTAAAAGTAATTATTGTAAAGTAGGGAGACTTTAAAAAAATTATAGCTCACATATTTTAAGTTTTGGGGGTGACATTTTGGAAATTATATAACCCTTTCAATGGTTACAAGCTGTTCCTAGATACAAAAACTTAACTTCTCAGAAATAATTTTTCTCCCAGTGATACTATATGACTTTAAGTAATGGAAGACTAGCTCTCCAAACTATCAAAATGACATATGACCCAAGGGGCAACTGAAAAATTCACAATGGAAATAAAAAGACTGAATCATATCACCAGCAATGAGGTACCCAAAGAAATAGTATAAAGGAAATCATTAAGATCATATACATGCAAAAAAGGAGGTGGGCCTATCATATAGCAAGAGGTAGGAATCATAGAGACATATTCTGTCTGCTGCACAGATAGCAATAAAAGGTTTAATACCTAGAATAAAAGTTCGTTTTTGGCAGTAGTTTTTAGAAGCTTTTACAATGGGTAAAAGGGTAAGTATAAGCAAACATTATCTTCTATAGACTGAATAAATAGTAACTCATTTTTTTCAAATTCATATATATGTTATTGTGATCAATTAAATACAAATTCATTTCAATATTTTATAAATTTTATGGTAGTTTTCATCATGATACAGTTTTATCAGTCAATGTATACTATTGTTATTATTTTTATCATATAGAGGTCTATGAAGTTGTTCAATGCTAAAAACGATTGCTTACTCCCCAAAATATTAGGAATCACTGATGTAGAGGGAAACTTCTAGCATGTTGGGAATATTCTCGATCATAAATTTGTGGGAGGACATGTATAAAAATCACACATTGAGTACCCTGCTTCTACTCCAGAAAGAAAACCCCTCAATACCCCCTCGAAGCTATCATCATATATCTTTCCTCCCTTTCATAGTCAAACTCTCAGAAAAGGCTGTCTGTATTTGTTGCTTCCACTTAATTTTATCTTATCAACTTCTCAAGCCTTCACAATTTGGCATCTGACTTGACCTCATTACTGAACTGAAACTGCTATCTCCAAAGTTACCAGTGATTTCAATTGCCAACACTAATCGGCTCTTCTATATCTTAACCCTTCAGCTTTGAAATCTTTAACACTGTTGACATCCCTTTTCTCTTAGATACTCTCCTCTCCTTTGGTTTTCAGGATACTACTTTCTCTTAGTTTGCTGGTCTGCCTGATCATTCATTATCAGCCTCCTTCACTGGGTCATCATCTACATCATCACTCTAACTGTGGGGATGCTCCCAAAGCTCTACTGGTTAGTCAGTCAATAAACATTTATTAGGAGCCTCTTATAAGCTGAGCACTGTGCTTGGTGCTAGGGATATCAAGAAAGGCAAAATACAGTCCCTGCCCTAAAGGGACTCAAAATCTAACAAGGGAAGAAGACACGTAAAAAGAAGCTAAAAAGTGTGGAGAGGGGACAGGGAAGGGACGTAAGGGTGCCAGTGCAAGGGGGCATGATGACAGTCCTGCAATCAAGTGGAAAATCTCTCCTTAAATAGAGGCTCTGATGTTCACCTTCTACTCTCTCCAGTTAGAGAGAGGGAGGGACCCAAAGGGCAGGGGTACTGAGGACATGTGAGTTTCAGAGTTGATTTGATCCTATAAGAAGATGAGTTTCTGAAGATACTAATGAAGCCCAGGTAATCAATGAGGTTGGAAGTGGAATTATGTCTGTCCTGTGCCTTCTTCCCTTCTCTTTATATATTCTTTTACTAGGTAACCTTATCAACCCATAAGGGTTTATCTCTGTGATGAAGACTCCCTGATCCATATAACTGTAATGGTAAGGGAATTTGTAGATCCTCCCTTCCCCTTAATGAGCCTCACTTGGAGCCCAATAAGAGAAGCTTGCTTAGTGATATGCATATGTTGCCATTCTTCTAGTTACCCAGGTGGACAACTTTGGTGTCATGCTCAACTCATCATTCTCACTCATACCACTTATCCAATTAATTGCCAAAATATCTACTTCCATGACAGCCCTCCAATATATACCCTCCTCTCCATTCATATAACTATCATTCCAAGTTTAGACCTTCATCATCTCTCACCTGGACTATTATAGTAGCCTCCTGAATTGTCTCTATGCCTCACCACTTCCAACTTTAATATATTCTCTATACAACAACTGAGGTAAGTTTACTAAAACACAGATCTGACTATGTCACTTCTACTCAATAAATTCTAGTATCTCCCATGTCACTTCTACTCAATAAATTCTAGTATCTCCCAATTATTTTTCAGTTGTAATATAATCTATTGTTCAGCATTTAAAGGACTTCACAACCCAGTCCCAACTTAGGTTTCTAGCCTTACCACCTTCTATTCCCCTTCATGTGCACTACAGTAAAGTTGGTCTTCTTACTGTTTTCCATATAAAATATTCCACTTCCTATCTCTATACCTTTATACTTACTGTTACCCAAATTTAGAATGCATGCCCACCTCACCTCTTAGAATCCCTAATTTCCTTCAACATTAACTTTAAGGGTGATCTTCTATATGAAGGCACTACATGATTTCCTTGTCTCTTAGTTCCTCCCACCTCAATTTTGTTGTTGCTGTTCAGTCAATTCAGTCATCTCTGATTCTTTGTGACCCAATTTGGGGTTTTCTTTGAAAAGATACTGGAGAGGTCTGCCATTTCCTTCTCCAGATCATTTTGAAGATGAGGAAACTGAGGGAAATAGGGTTAAGTGACTTGCTTAGTAAGTGTCTGAAGCCAGATTTGAATTCAGGTCTTCCTGACTCTAGGCCTAGTGCTCTATCCATTGTGCTACCTACCTGCCCCTAAGTTATCTTGAATTTATTTTACATATCTCTTTCTCTCTTTCTCTTTCTTTATATTTCTCTCTCTCTCTCAACATTTATCTACATACATACATACACACACACATTCCCTGTCTAAACTGTAATCTCTTAGAAGGCAGAGATTGTTTCACTGTCATCTTTGTTTCTCCAGTACATAGCACAATAGCTGGAATATAGAAGGGATTTAAAAGATGTTTTTTGATATATTGTTATGGATCTAAAAGGTGGCAGTGTGGAAAAGGTCATTTCAGACTTTACGAGAATAAGGGAATGGAGACAGAACAGGAAAGGATGTAGAGAATATCCCAGTCTGAATAGAAGGTAGAATAAATGGAAGTATAATATGGTCAGATTGTAGAGAGTCTTGAAAGCCAACTATCATATTTCCTCAAAGTCTTCTTTCATAACAGATTAAACATCCTAAGTTCCTTCCTCCAATCATTATATACTCCTCTCACAATACTGGTATCTTCTAGATTTCCCTTGCTTTGTCAGTGTTTTCTTCCAATCACCAAGGCTCACAATTTTTGCATTATCCTGAACTCTTTACTCTCACTCACCCCACAAATCCAGTAATTGTCAAATATATTTGTTTCTTATTTCTCAGTTTGTATACACCAATCCATCAAGTCTTGAGTGTCATTGCTATGTACCCACTGTGCTAAGCAGTGAGAAGGAAGGAAGGAGGAAGATGAGGAGAAGGAGGAAGAGGAGGAGGAAGAGGAAGAGTCAGAGAAGGAGGAGGAAGAGATGAAGAACAAGAACAAAAACAAGAAGAACAAGAGCAAGAAAAACAAGAACAAGAAGAAGAAGAAAGAGGAGGAGGAAAAAAATGTGATGATGATAATGATGACAACAATGATAATGATGATGCAGACCCTGCTTTTATGAGACTTATATTCTAATGGAGTTAGAGATATGTACATATATGATATATGTATATGTATATGTATATATATATATAACACATGTGGAGAGAGAAAGAGAGCAAGAGTGTAAGAGAGAGAGAGTAGATACAACACAAGATTAGATGGGAATGTACAAAGAGCTAAGGGGACTGGGGAAAGCCTCTTGCAGATTGTTGTTTTTGAGTTAGTCTTGAAGAAAGTCAGAGGTTTTAAGAGTGAGAATATTCCAACTGTTGAAGAAAACCAATGATGGGGAGTCATATGCAAGGACCTGAGTGAGTAGATCCATATGACTTGACTTTTAATTCCAAACAGAATTTAAATTTTATTTTAGAGATAGGGATAGACTGGAGTTTTTGAGTAGGAAGATGACTTGGGGAGACTTACATATTAGGAAAGTAACTTTGGTAGCTTTTGTGGAGGATATATTGGAGTGGGAAGAGACTTGAGAATGAGAGACCAAATCAGAAACAAATACAATTATTAAATGAAGGAGGTGAACTAGGGTGGTGGCTGTGTGAGAGGAAATAAAGAGATAGATATAAGAAATATTGTTTAGATTAAAAACAAGAAGATTGGGTGATATATAGGGCAAGAGGAGTAAAGAATGACTTTAATGTTGCAAAATTGGGTAACTAGAAAAATAGTGCCCTAAACAGTAATATAGAAATTTGGGAGAGGAGTTGGTTTAGAGAAAGATAATGAGTTCTGTTTTGGGTTATGGTAAACGTGATATGCCTATGGGTTATCCACATCAAAATATACAAAGACAAGTCTCCTCCACTTACATAGCCACAATCCTAGTTCTACACCTCATTATTTTTTACCTGGATTATTGCAGTAGCCTAATTGGTCTCCCAGCTTCAGGTCTTTCCCCTCTCCAATCTATTTGCTACATATCTGCCAAAAATGATTTTCCTAAGGAGCAGGTATGACTATGTCTTCCCCTTACTGAAAAACTCTAGTATGTCCCTATTACCTCTAAAATCAATTATAAACTCCACTGTTTGGCTCTCAAAGTGCTTCACAACCAGATTCTTTTTTACCTTTAAAATCTTCTGTGAGAAGACTCTGGGAAGATGGCAGAGTAAGTCAGAAAATTTCAAGCTCTCAAGATTTTCCTCCACAAAAGAGATAAAATAGTACTTCTAGAGGAACACAGAGCTGGGAAAACAAATAAGAGTAGGGGGAGAACAGAGATCCTTTTGGGATAATAGGAGAAGACCTGAAGAAAAATCCCAGGACTAGACTTCCTTGATGTGAAGAGTAAACACTTCCAGGCTTGGGTCTGCTGGCAAGTTGCTTAAAAGGCAAGCCAGAAGCCTTGCCTTGCTGGGCCACAGAGACATTTACCTCAGGCACAGTGAGGGGAGTTGTGCAGATGATCTAGGGAACCTCTGCTGACAAGAAACACCAGATCCAGCTGTGCTAGTAAGAGCAGCCAGGGTGAGAAGGAATCAGCACCCGCCAGGTGAGTGCAGAAACAGTAGGGCAGGGACACCACTGACTATGAGCACTTACTCAGGGTTAGTGGTCTTGGGTTGAGTTCAAGGTCAGAGGTGAGAACTGAAGAGAGTCAGTGACCAGAGGCACCATATCCCAGGACTGAAGTTAATTATAAAAACTAAATTATTACCAAAAAAAAAATGCACAGGTGAAAGAAAAAGAATTCCACCATAGAAAGCTCCTATGGGAATAGAGAAGACCAGATTTTGTCTTCAGAGGAGGATACTGAGGTAAAGAAACCCTTTTCTACCCCAAAGAGTAATGTCAAATGGTCACCTGCCCAAAAAGAATTCATTAAAGAACTTTAAAAAGACTTTAAAAATCAAATTAGAAAGATTGAGGAAAATATAAAAAGAAAAATAAGAATAATACAAGAAAAGCGCGAAGATTATTGCAAGAAAATCAGCCAATTAGAAAAGGAGATCCAGAATCTTAGGGAAGAAGATGACTCCTTGAAAATCAGAATTGGGCAAGAGGGAAGTCAGTGAAGTTATGAGATGAAGAAATAAAAAAACAAAATATAAAGAATGAAAAAATTGAAGAGAATGTGTAACATCTCATTAAAAAAACTGCATCTCTAGAAGAGAAAACAATAATTGGACTACCTAAAAGTTCTGATAAAAAAAAAAGAATCTTGGGGGGGCGGAGCCAAGATGGCAGTGTAGAAGCAACAAAGCACCACAGCTCCCACATAAACACACTAAAAAACTCATAAAATGGGACGCTAAACAGATTTTCAAGCTCCAAAACTCTCCACAAGACAGAAAGCACATTTGTTGCTACAGGCAGCGCAGCAG
>CM053593.1:258308627-258327979 GCA_028646575.1 Pseudocheirus occidentalis
TTCCTCTCATTCCATGCTTTGATCCTTTTTGTCCCCAAAAAAGGATTCTAGAGTTTTATTGCTGTTCTTATTTTGCTTCCTTTTTCTCATGTTGGCCAGTCAATTAATTGGTTGGGGTTTTTTTTTTTTAGTTTTGTAGAACTCTGCTTCCAGGGAGGAAAGCTCTGTTCCAAATCGCTGGAGTTTTCCCAGCTGCTAGAGCTATTTGGGGGGTGTTGCAGCTCTCCCCCCGCCCCCCAGCTTTGGCTTGCTGAGAGCAAATCCAAGGACACCACCCAAGACCACAATCTGGATCCAGGCCACTCAACACAAGAGCACTTGGCCCTTATCAATTGACTCAGCCCCCTGCAGTGCCCTCAGGCCAAGGGCTCTGAAGCAGCCCAGTGGGTGCAGCCACCGGTTACAGCAGTTCCTGCCCTTCCCCTACTGCTTCCTTGCCCTGGGGGCATATTGGCCCAACTGCTTTTCCTCCCCCAAATTAGCTTCAAAGTTCCACTTTCACTGACCATTTCTAATCTTGGCTTGTTAGATGTGAAGATCCCTTCAAGTGCTATAGATCTGCTCCCCAGGGTAGACTCATTCTGTGGCTTTGCTCGGCTCCTCCCAACTGTCCTGGGGCCTGGCCGCAGTTTTGGGCTGGGCTGGTCTCAGCTTCTGCCCTCTGTGATGAGCCCCTGCTTCTGAGCTGCCTTTCTCTAATGCTTATTTTTCACTCCTTGGTAGACGTGGAGTTTGCTGGAGGTATTGTAGATCTTCTCTCTTGTAGACCGGCTGCGGCTTGGCTTGGCTCCTCCTGACAGCCCTGGGGCCTGGCCACGTTTCACTTTCAGGGTGGGCTGGCCTTGGCTCCCAGCCTTCCAGATGAGCCCCTCCTCCTGATCTGCCCGCAGTAAGAGATGTGTTTTCTATATTTTTGTGAGTTTAAAAGCCTTAGAATTTGTTTGGGGTCATATTTTATGGGTATTCAGGGCGGCTGTGTGGGAGCTGCAGAACCTTGCTGCTTCTACGCTGCCATCTTGGCTCCGCCGCCAGTAATAGTTCATTTTAACAGTTAAAAATCTTCTCTTAGGCTTAAAAAAATCAGCTTCACAAATATTGGCCAAGGACAAAAGAACTACAGAGCAATTCTTATATTTAAAAAATGGAAGTTTGAGTACTTAGTCTGTAGAAGAGAAAACCTAGGTAGGGTATGAAAGGAGCTTGAGGAATTATCACAATGGAGAGAAATTGGATTTCTGTGGTATTACTTGGAGTCATGAAGACCTAAGATCAAAAAATTGCTTCAGATACTTAGTTGGTTGATCCTGGGCAAGTAATTTAAATTCCCTCAGCTTCAGTATGCTTATTTACAAAATAGACATAAAATAGCACTTCACAGGGTTGTTGTGAGGATAAAATGTAATAATAAATGAGTATGCATTGCAAATCATAAAGTATATATGCATAATAATTATAGTAATTATAAACTTTTTTCTTTTTTAATTAATATTTTATTTTTTCCCAATTACATGTAAAGACACTTTTTAACATTCATTTGTTTTTTTTAAATTTGTGTTCCAAATTTTCTCTCTCCTGTCTTTACCTCTCCCCTCCCTAAGAGAGTAAGCAATTTTATCTACATTACATATGTCCAATAGTGTAAAACATTCTTCCATATTAGTCATGTTGTGAAAGAAAAAAGACCAAAAGGGAAAAAACATGAAGAAAATATGAAGTGAAAAATAATAAATTTTGATCTGCATTCAAACTCCATCAGTTCTTTCTCTAGATACGAACAGCATTTTTCATCATGAGTTCTTTTGTCTTCTTAATTTATCATATTGCTGAGAATAGTGAAATTATTCATAGTTAATCATCATACAATATTGCTGTTATTGTGTACAACGTTCTAGTTCTGTTCACTTCACTTTGCATCAGATCATGTAAGTCTTTCCAGATTTTTCTGAAATCAGCCTAGTTGTCATTTCTTGTAGCACAATAGTGTTCCTTTACTATCATATACCACATTTTCTTTAGCCATTCCACAATTGACATCCTCAATTATATTTTTAAAATTTTCTTAATTAAGGATATTGACTATTCAATATTCACTTTTATAAGATTTTGAGTTCCAATTTTTTTTCTCTCTCTTCCCCAAGATGGCAAGCAATCTGATATAGTCTATATGCATACATTCATGTTAAACATTAATCATGTGAAAGAAGACTCAGAGCAAAAGGGAAAAAACACAAGAAAGGAAAACAAAGAAGAGAAAATAGTAATGCTTTGATCTGCATTCAGACCATCCTCTCAGTTTTGAATTCTTTGCCACCACAAAAAGAGCTGCTATAAAAAATCTTTGTACAAATAGGTCATTTCCCTCTTTTTTATGATCTTCTTGGAATATAGACCTAGAAGTGGTAGTGCTGGATCAAAAGGTATACACATTTTGATTGCCCTTTGGTCATAGTTCCAAATTGCTTTCCAGAATGCTTGGATCAGTCCACAATTCTAACTGTGCATAAGTATCCCAGTTTTCTCACATCTTCTACAACATTGATCATTTTCCTTTTCTGCTGTATTAGCCAATCTGATAGTTGTGAGGTGGTACCTCAGAGCTATTTCAATTTGCATTTCTCTAGTCAATAGTGATTTGGAGCATTTTTCCTATAATTATAGATAACTTTGATTTCTTCATCTGAAAACTGTCTGTTCATACCCACTGAACATTTATCAATTAGAGAATGACTTATAGTCTCATAAATTTGACTCAATTCTCTATATATTTGAGAAATTAGGCCTTTATAAGAGATACTTGCTGTAAAAATTGTTTCCCAGCTTTCTGCTTTCCTTCTAATCTTGGTTTTGTTTTACAAAACCTTTTAAATTTCAAATAATCAAAATTAAGCATCTTATATCTTATAATGCTCTCTGTTTTTTGTTTCATCATAATTTCTTCCCTTTTCCACAGATCTGACAGTTAAACTATTCCTTGCTCTCCTGATTTGATTATAGTATTACCCTTTAAATCTAAATCATGTGCCTGTTTTGACCTTATCTTGATATACGGTATAGGATGTTGTTCTAGACCTGGTTTCTGCCATACTGTTTTCCTAGCAGTTTTTGTCAAGTAATGAATTCTTCTCCAAAAAGCTGGTGTCTTTGGGTATATACAATACTACATCACAATGGTTATTTACTGCTATGTCTTGTATACCTAATCTATTTCACTGATCCACCACTATATTTCTTAGCTAGCCCCAAATAATTTTAAATATTTACTTCCTGGTGATAACAGCTAGGCCAACTTCCTTTGCATTTTTTTCTCTATTAATGGCCTTGATTTTCTTGACCTTTTGTTCTTCCAATTGAATTGTTATTTTTTTCTAGCTCTATAAATTGCTTTTTGTAGGTTTACTGGTATGGCACTAAGTAAATTAACTTATGCAGAATTGTCATTTTTAGTAAATTGACTTGGTTTACCCATGAGCAATTAATATTTTTACAATTATTTAGATTTGACTTTATTTGTATTGATGGCTTGTTCAATTTCTTTTTCTAAGATGAGGTTATTTAAGTATTCTATATTCTCTTCTGCTTATCTGGGCAATTTATATTTTTCTAAATATTCATCCATTTTACTTAGATTGTCAGATATATTGGCATATAATTGCACAAAATAGTACCTAATTTTTGCTTTAATTTCCTCTTCATTCGTGGTGAATTCACCTTTTTCCTTTCTGATGCTGTTAATTTGACTTTTTTCCCTTTTTAAAATCAAATTAAGGGAGAGTTTGTCTATTTTATTGTTTGTTTTTTTCCATAAAACCAGCTTCTAGTTTTCTTTATGGTTCAATGATTTTCTTACTTTCAAATTGATTACTCTCTCTTTTGATTTTCAGGATTTCCGATTTGGGCTGGAACTTTTGCTTTTTTTGTGTGTCCCTAGCATTTAGTACAGTGCCTGACACGTAGTAGGTGCTTAATAAATGTTTATTGACTGAGTGACCTATTGAATCCCTTGCCAGGGATACTACAAAAAAGAATCTTGTATCTGGGATGGAGGTGGGTTAGATAAAAAAAAAATATCGGGGCACCTATGTGGTACAATGAATAGAGCACTAGCCCTAAAGTCAGGAGTACCTGAGTTCAAATCCAGCCTCAGACACTTGAGATTAACTAGCTGTGTGACCTTGGCCAACTCACTTAACCCCAAATGCCCTGCCTTCCCCTCTCTAAAAAAATAGTCTTCTACCCCTGGGTTTCTATGAGTCTATGAAAAGGGCATTGATATTCCAAGAAATGAAAAATCAGATCTCTCTTCCATACCTTCTTGGTGCATCCTGCTACCATTTAAACTTGAGGGTCATTGGACTTTAGCAGAAGTATTTTATAAAACGAATTCAGCAATTGGGTCAAGTCAACAAAACCTCTCTCCTCCCTAGTTTCATGAATACTGGCCTTTGCTTGAAAGTAAATCTCCTTGGAAATCAACTATGTCATCAAGAAAAAAACTATGCTATGTATTAGCTTAAATTTTTGCTGTCTCAGAAATAGCAGTCAGCCTGAGTAAAGGGTATTGCCAGAGGAGATAATGGATGTGTGAATTTGCAGACTGATGCCTTTGAGCTAAGCAACTAATTGAATTCACGTCCGTGTTCTCTGTGATTCACTACATGGAGCTAACAATCTGTAAGATGAACAAACATGGGACCCAGGAAAAAGCCTGGGCTACTGTGCTCTAGTACTTTGGGTAACTACTCTATTGTGGTTCAGACATCAGTGCCCTAGTTAAGGGAACAATGGTTAATGAGATTAATCTTGTGAAAATGAGTGCCAAGAAGAAAACCTATTTTGAAAAAGGGTCAGGTTTACTTACAGGGAACTCATACATGGTACTATTCCTTATAATATCTTCCCTTGAGCCAGGGAGATAGACTCCCTGATATCTATCCAGATCCAGGGATTCTTAACTTTTCTGGGTGTCAAATGGGACCTTTTGGCAGTTTGGTGAATCCTATGGATCCTGTCTCTGAATAATATTTGTGAATGCATACAATAAAATACATAGCATTACAAAGAAAACACATTATACTGAAAAAAGACAAATTGCCTTTCTCATCCAAGTTAATGAATGACCTAAAATCTCAAAGGGACTATGAACCCTAGACTGAGAACACCTGGTCTGTAGTACTAGAATTTGGAGCTTCCATGTGCTGTCTTTTGCTGGCAATTTCTCTCTGAACACTTCCAATGTCAGTACAGTGAGGGAAATGTTATTTTTAGTCCTATTCTGTTCTGTTTTATCTTAAGGGAAGAAACTTCATTAGAATTCAAAGGTTAGGCATGAGGACCTAACAGCACAACATGATTGTCTTACTCAGGACGCTCTCTTCCAACCTACCCTCACTTTTTTTGGGAAAACATAAATCCTATCTGAGAAAATATAAATGTAAAATCTGTCATTCAACAGTAATGTTTCAGAGTCTGGCACAGGAAAGAAAGTGTGATAAAAAAAGAGAAATAAATTTCGAATCAGAGGACGCAGATTCGAATCCTTCCTTTGCCAATTTCTACCTGTGAGACCTTGGACAAATCCTGTCACTCAGCTCCCTGATTTGTAAAATAAATATGTTGGACTGGATGGTCTCCAAGACTCTTTCCAGTTCTTAATCTGATGTCAACAAATAGGAATGTAAAGGTCTACAGCTAAACAACTCGGTAGCATTAATAATTGTATAGTTATTATGAATAATAGTATCTTGGCATATGGTAATAGATGGAATAGAATCAGGAAGCTCCAAGTTCAAATCCAGCCTCAGAATTTGTGACCTGGGCAACTTAACCTTGTTTGCCTCCATTTCCTCATCTGTAAAATGATTTGGAGAAAGAAATGGCAAACCGCTCCAAGAAAACTCTGAAATGGGCTCACAAAGAGTCAAACACAATAAAGTGATTGAACAACAGAAAACTAGTAGGACTTGGTCTATGAAGGAAACTTGCTATTAAGTGAAAGGCATTACAAGACTTAATTTTAGTCAAATTATTTTTGTCCAGTTCCTATTTTCTTATGGGTCCTATTTCCCTTTCAAGGCATTAGGGTTCCCTTAATTCCAAAGGCCTGGATTAAGAAAGACATTAATGTGGAGAAGATAAGGAAAGTGTTCAGAATTTTCCCTTCTGTTATTTGGTGGGAGGTGAAGGGAACACCAGAGTTACTAGTTTTAGTATCCTTCTTTCCCATACAAGGATATTTCCTCTATTAAATATATTTCCTCTATTATTTTGTTGTCCAATGATAGGATCATAGATCATAAAGTTGAGAGGGACCATAGAAACCATCTAGTCTAATTGCCTCATTTCATAGGAGTTAACTGAGGCTTAAAGGGTAGAGTAGCACCAGAGATCACATAGGAGGAAAGAAGAGGTAGAATTTGAATCCAAGTCTTCTGATGTCAAATCCAGTGTCTTTTCTACTATATCACAGTATCTTTCATGAAATAAACCTATTATTAAGTGAATGAAGATAAACAAAGTTCAGCCAAAATTGACCAAAATGTTTCCCACAATAACAGAAGCACATTTGATACTCTAAATCGCAAAACAGAAATGGATAATTATATGAATCAGTTCACTTAAAAAAAATCTTTGCATTAGGAAGAAGTTAAGGATTTCTGAATTGCTCTATTTTTTTTTCATTTAGCTTTCATGTTACTAGGCCAAACTTTATTTTGAAAGCAAATGAGGATTTTTTTTCACCCTACTTTGCAAAATTATTTATTGTTGTCAGGCATAGTTAAACATTTCATGGTTTTAATTTATGATGATGGAAAGTCAGAGGAAGGGAAACAGGGTTTTCTGAGTTAATAGGAATTCTAACCTTAATGAGCAAGTTTCTTTTAAAGAAAAAAAAAGATAATTTCCACATCAAAAGCAATACAAATACATTAAATTTAAAACTGAATGAGACCAGGGAAAACAATGAGGAGGTCTTCACCTCTATTGCAGATAAAACATATGACTAAATTGCCAACTGTGAGAAAGAAGAAACAGACAGTAGTAGGAAAGAAATTCATTTTCTTTGGGTACCCTGATGGAATTACTGTCTGATGACTGACATGCCCACTAGGTCAAAAGGTCCTGTTACTGTGTTTTCCCCAACTGAGGATTTTAAAAATACAAAATTCTTCATTCTTATGACTTTTGGAGAATATGAGATAGCTACAGAACACAAATAGTCAAAAGCAAGCATGAGAGTTTAAGGAAGCCTTGTTACATTAGTCTCTGTGCCACCTCAGGCAAGTCACCCCACATCTCATTATCTTTCAAATGAAAGGGTTGAACCTCTAAAATCCATTGCAACTGTAAATATGTGATCCTGTGAAATCTCCCTTACTGGCAAGTAGATACAACCACTCTCTGTATCTCTCTATCACCTAGCTAACTAGCTATATTTACTTATTCACTGATGTATCATTTGTGTGTTTATTCATTCTCAACTGTTTACAGTTTTAAGGTGGCTGGAGGGTTTGGCCTTTGATTTCCCCTATGTAGGAAACTCCCTGTACCAATGAAAATAAACAACTATTTGCAATTCACAATGTTAGAGGACTGCCTGTAGAAATGAAGATTAAGTGACTTGATCAGGGTCTAAAGTCCAGTGTGTATCCAAGGGTACTTGAACACAGGTCTTCCTGGTTCTGAGGCCTATCCTCTAGTGCTTTTCCTAACATCGCCTTTTAATGATTGGTGATTTTTGGTGATCATTTCTACAGATGAGGTTAGAAATAAAGGAAACTATGACTAAATTTAATTTATTACTTCCTAGGGTTGTCTCAATAAAACTATCTTGCTAAAATATGACAAATAATGCTCCTCAGAGGAGAAATATGACCATACTCACTGATTCTTGCTGAAGCTTGTTATGTATTTCTCTGTGTATTATGACTCTGCTTAAAGAGCCTCCTCTAGGTGACAAAATTCAGTGCTGTGAAGGGTGAACTAAAGTGATAAATGTAGTCCCTGCAAGCTCCAGCTACTCAGAACCACTCCCAGCACTGAAATGACCCAGAGCATCAGTAGGTAATGCAGAAACAACCATCAAGGGACTTTGATGTTGTCTCCCCCTTTTTCCTTTACCTTTATCTCATGTGGTAACACAATGCTGCAGAATTAATCCTTCAGGCTGGAGATACCGGCTCATGAAAAACATAGGCAAACATTTCAGCTGTTAAAACACCTGATTAGTTGCATAAGCCCTCAAGAGACAGTTCAGACATATTCCCCATCCCCCTGCCCCCAGTCTGAACATTGACTATAGTTATTTACATGTATCATGGGCAAGTGTGCCTAATAAGATCCTATTATTGTCATGGAAAGTGCCTATCTGGAGTCAGAGGGTATGGGGTTCTAGTCAAGACTGACACATATCAACTACGTGGGAGCAGGCAAATTGTTCCACCTCTATAAGCCAATGTTTTCCTGTGTATAAAATAAAGACAATAATTCTTAGTGCAGAAATACAGAGTGTAGGAAACAGGACTAAATAACTACTGGTCATAAGAGAAAGATATATATGATCATTATGGATCAATAGGGCAACACAGTGTTTCAATGGATTTGTGACTGCAGCAATGTGGTATTCCCTCCAATGATGCTGACTACAACTTGTTCATGTCCTATGTGATATCCTTGCCCAAGTCATTTCATAAATTCTTCCCGGAGGGTTAAATCATCCTGTTGGAAGCCTTCCTCTAGTTCTCATGATATTGTGTAGATAGCAATGGGATATTTGGCTGTCTATAAATTAACTCGATCTCACCATGGGACCTGCCCACCTTCTCTTCCAATTGGATGTCTCCTCTGCAATTCTTTGTTTGCCTATTCATACTCATGATGTGCTTTTCCAAATGCCTTTTGGGTGATTCATAATCTTAATTCTTCAATATTTTAAGATAGTGTGAAATAGTCTAAAAAATACAGCATGACCTTAAGGTTACATTAAAAATCTTTGCTTCCCACATAAGAGAGGCTCTAAGCCTGCTCTTCTCTAACCTTGTCAGATTACATGTGAAGTACTGCATTCAGTTCCCAGTGTACATTTTAGGAAGGACCTTGACAAATTGAAGGGCATCCGAAGGGTGCTGGGCATGGGCAAAATACTGGAAACCATTCTCAACAAAGATCATTTGGAGGAACTAAAAGTTTTTGGTATGGAGAAGAGAAGCTTAGGTGAACAAAAGATGTTCAGACATTTGAAGAGCTGTCATGGGGAAGAGGAACAAGAATTGGTTTTGCTTGGATCAAAACAATAGAATTGAGAATACTGGGTGAAAATTGGGGTGTCATATTTTAATACATTATAAGTATAAACCACTAACAGAGCTTTCACAACATAGAACATACGGTTTCAGGGGGCAGTATGTTCCCAGAACTGGAAGTATTTAAACAGAGGACAACAGAGTTGTCCATTTGTTAAGGATATTAGAGATGGTAGGGGTTAAATTAGGAGATATATGAGTTCCCATCTCTGAGTGTATGATTTTAAGCGTGTGTGTGTGTGTGTGTGTGTGTGTGCATGTGCATGTGTGTGACCCAACTCATAGAGTTTTAATGAACGGAGCTCCTTATAAACCGTAACAGACCCTAGAGCACTTTAGTTATATATAATGTTGATTTTATTGTTTCTGAGTTGTTTCAATTATGTCTGACTCTCCATGACCCCATTTGGGGTTTTCTTCCTAAAGATGCTGGAGTGGTTTGCCATTTTCTTTTCTAGTTCATTTTATAGATGATAATACAGGTACAGAGGAATTGAGGCAAACAGGGTTAAATGACTTGCCCAGGGTCATACAGCTAGTAAGTGTTTGATGATGAATTTGAACTCAGGTCCTCCTGACTCCAGGGCAAGCACTCTATTCACTGTGCAACCTAGTCGTTCTATATATAATATTAGGCAAGTATAATTTTATAATTGTCTTTATAATTTGTATAGCTGTCTTTTAATCATAGAAATATAGTATAAAACTAT
Organism: Pseudocheirus occidentalis; assembly: GCA_028646575.1. Taxonomy (NCBI): domain Eukaryota; kingdom Metazoa; phylum Chordata; class Mammalia; order Diprotodontia; family Pseudocheiridae; genus Pseudocheirus; species Pseudocheirus occidentalis. Next base: position 258,318,637 of record CM053593.1, read on the forward strand.
ATACTTTATTATATGCCATATATAATTAAGAGAGAGAGAAAAGTGGGAGTGACAATGTATTTTGCATAATGAAATCATTGATTCTTCCATGCTAATAGTCAATCAAAAGACTGCTTAAGTCTCTATTATGTGCCAGGCACTATGCTAGACATTAGAAATATATGTATAAAGAATGAAATAATACCTACTTGCAAGAAATTTACATTATAATGAGGGAAATAAGTACATATAAAACATTTATATATGTATATATAATATCATAAATTAAGGTGAATAAATATAAGTATATTAAAAGTAGTTCAATTTGAGGTAGTTCAGAAGTTAGCAGGGAGGGATCAAGAAAGGCATCATGGTGCTTGAGCTGCATCTTGAAGGGGAAAAAGGAGATTCTATGAGGCAGGAGCGAGGCAGGAGTGTAGTTTCCCAGGCATATGAAACAGTCAGTGATTAGGTAGGAATGAAATTACTTCCAAGAACTCCTCAATATGCCACCCCTCAGTTAGTGGTCTTACAAACGCTTGTATAATAGGCGTCTCTCTCAATTCTTAAGCCATGGTGCTTTTCAGGTTTAATGTGGGATTTAATAATTCAGCAAAGGTTTCCATTCAGTTACATTCTCTATCCAGATATAACACAGGAACCATACATTAAGATATAAAATATTAGTGCTTTTTTAATTAGGACAAAACAGCAAATTAAATGAGATTTGACAAGCTTCTTTTTTTAGCATCTGTGGTATAAAAGTCAAGGTACTAAGCACCGAGGCTTGCTAAGGACAGCACCTAATCAAGTGTGGCTATTCCCAACCTGCCAATCACAAAGACAATCTTTGCTCAGGTAAAATTATGAAAAGTCCAGTCCCAGAGAGTCCGGAATTTCTCTTGCTTTTTCTGAGAATCAGTGTTGCTTGGATCTAGCTCTCCTATAACACTAAGAGCTTAGCTATAAGGGCTGAGTTTCCTGAATTAGTCCTTAATTTCTTTACCAAACACCATCATTGCATCCAAGATGGTAACATCTAGGAAGTCAGCTCTTTGATGTTACCGGTATAACTGTCTCATCACTCATCTTCCCTGGTGACTCTTCATAGCCCACTCCAACAATATCCATCTGCAAAAGAATAGAAGAGGGAGTTCAGAAGTCCATAATTCAGGTTGTTATATAGGAAAGAATCTGATATTATAGCCTTTCATCTTAGTATATTCCATATTGGTGGTGTTGTGGGAAACCACATGACTCACAGTCTTGGGAACCAAACTGGGCAAAAAATAATTATTCATATCACAAGGCACAGAGAGGGAGAGGGAAGTGGTTTCATAAAGAAAATCTCTGTCAGTAAAAAGTAAGCTCTGATTGCGGGCAATTTCCAGCTAGTATTTATAGACTAAGACGTAAAAAAGTAAAGAGCTTGTTCACAAGTAACAGTATTTAATACGACAAAGATAAGGTTGATGATCGTAGTTCTCATGTATAGGTCGGCAACATTTTACAACTCATTTTTATTCTGAGGACAAAGTGAAAGGAAATCGATGCTTAATTTAAAATCAGGCAGGCAGTAAAAATTTGTTAAGCACTTACCAGGTACCATGCTAAATACTAGGGGTACAAAGAAAGGCAAAAAACATTCCTTTCCTCTCAAGGAGTTCGCAGTCTAATAGGGAAACAACATGCAAAATATATTCAGGCAAGATAAATGAGATATTTGACAGAGAAAAAATACTAGAATTAAGGGAGATCAGGAAAGGGTTCTTGCAGAAGGTAAAATTTTATCTAGGACTTCTTGTTGTTTGTCCTTTTTCAAAGAGGACCAAGGACATCATGACATTGGTATAAAGTAGTAGATGATGGGTAATGTCTTGACTTGTGCATGAATTGGGTTTAAGTGAGGCAGAGTTGCCCAAAGTCACTAAGCCTTGAAGGAAGTCAGGAAAGTCGGGAGTTGGATGTGAAGAGGGAGAGAATTCTAGACCTGAGAGACAGCCAGTAAGAAGGGCTAGAGACAGGAGATCATATTCATGAACAAGAAACAAGGCCAATGTCACAAAATACATAGGATAAATAAGGAGTAAGAAGTTTGGAAAGTAGCATGTGGGGAACAGGTTTTGAAAAACTAAATTCCAAGCAAAGGATTTTTTATTTGGATCCTGGAGGTAAGAGGGAACCAGTGGAGCTGACTGAATGGGTTGGGGAGAGACAAAATCAAGCCTGTGCTTTAGGAAGATCATTTTGACAGCTGAATGGTGGATGGATTATAATGGGGAGAGACTTACGGCAGGTTGTCACAGTAATGAGGTGATAAATGACTGCACTGGGATGGTGGTAGTGTCAGAGAAGATAAACAAATGCATATGAAAGATGTTATGAAGACAAAATAAAAAGGAATTGAAATCACTCTGGATGTGGGACGTATGAGAAGGGACTCAAGGTTGTAAGCCTGGGTGATTGGGAACATGGTGGGGTCCCCAAGAGTAATAAGGAAGTTAGAAAGAACAAAGGGTTTGGGTGAAAAGATAATGAGTTTGGTTTTGGACATGTTGAGTATAAGATATCTATAGTACATACAGTGTGAGATGTCTAATTGGTAGTGGACAATGTGAGACTTTAGGTCAGCAGAGAAGTTAAGGCTACATAAGTAGTTTTAGAATCATCAGCATAGAGCTGATAATTGAATCTATGGGAGCTAATGAGATTACCAAATAAAATAATATAGGGAGAAAAGTCAAGAGGACCCAGGAAGGGGTCCAATAGGATATCTATGGTTAGCAAATGTGACCTGGAGAGAGATTCAATGAGAGACTGAAAATGAGTCAGCTATAAGATGGGTAGGACAAGGACCAGGATAAAGTAGTGTCATGAAAAACTTGAGATAAGAAAGTATCAAGAATGTTATTAACATTTTCAAAGACTTCAGAGAAATAAAAAAGGATGAAGATTGAGAAAAGGCCATTAATTAGTAATTAAGAAATCATTGACAACTTTGGAAAGAGCAGATTAAGTCGAATATTGGAGTCAAATAAATCTAGGGAGAGTTAAGAAGAGAGAAAAAGGAAGGAGAATGAAGGTGTCAATCATAGAGTCATCTAAAGGAATTCAGCCACGAAAATGAGGAGAGATATAGGATGATAGCTTGTAGGTACGGATGGGTGAAGTGAAGCTTTTTTGTTTTGTTTTCAAGATGTGGGAGATATGGGTATATTTGTAGACAGTAGGAAAACAGCCAGTAGATAGGAAGAGATTAAGGGTAAGTGAGAGAGTGGGAATGATAGAGGGGCAATCTACTGGGAAAATGGGATAGAATGGTATCACTTATCCATGTAAGGGAGTTTACCTTGGCAAGAAGGACTTCATTCCCATATGAAACACTAGTGAAGAAAGGAGAATGAAGGTATCAATCACAGAAGAACAGAGTATCAGAGGGAGATTTTGGTAAATGGCCTCAATTTTTTAGTGAAATATGAAGTAAGTTTCTCAGCTGAGGGGTTGGAAAGAGAAGACACTGGTAGTATGAGAGGGAATAAAAGAATTGGAAATGCTCTTGTGGTGAGTCGGCTAGTAAGTCACATAATGAGGTATAAAAGGGTTGCCTTGATGCAGTGAAGGCATAGTTGAGATTACTTAATATAAATTTAGGGAAAGCTAGATGGTGCAGTGGATAGAATGCCAGGGTTGGAGTCAGAAAGAAGTGAATTTGAGTCCAACCTTAGACACTTACTGGATGTGTGACATTTAACAAGACATTTAACTTATTTTCCTCAGTTCCTCATCTGTAAAATGGGCACACATTGGAGAAGGAAATAACAAACCACTCCAGTATCTTTGATGAGAAAGCCCCATGGCTAAAAGTTTAGGGATCACCTAGAGTAGGACATGACTAAACAACAACATAAGTTTGTGGTGTTTCCAGTCAGCATAGTTTATCCTTATGTTGAAATTAAAGCTAGTTTAAAGATGAGGGCCACTCTCTTCATGAGTAAGAAGATACAGTGTTTCCTCTTATCTTTGAAAGTACATATCCCTTATGTCACCTCCTCTCATATATGAGCTCCCTCATAAAGTTACACAGGGCATAAGGCATTCTGTGAACCAGGTAGAAATAACTCACAAGCCCATGAAATGCATTTACTTTTACCAGTCAAACAAACATTTAAAATAAAGGATATTTCATCATACTATGTATTAAATAAAGTGATAAAAAAGGAGCCTTCCCCTCCACACATAGAGTACTCTATATCACAGTTTACCACATCAGTGATGTCAGACTACATACATTTCCTATCCATCTATTATCAGGGAACCTATTTAGAAGTTACACAGAAATGGAACACACATTGTTTAGCACACTCTTGTGGGTAGGGCAACTCAAACCTCTAATGCCATAGGGATTCCAATGTGTTCAGATGATACTATGATATTCTTCTTTGCTATGCTCTCCTGGACACATTTCTCTCTATCTGCTGGATGTGTTATCTCTGCTATCAGCTTGGTGTTTCATTGTCTCTGATGAGTATCTCCACTGGCCTTGCAGTTTTGGAACTTCTCTCTACTACCAGTTTCTTAGCTTCATTTCTTCTGTTACCCATCTTGGGTCCTGCTCAAGGGCAGCATCTAGAGATCCTTTCCCTGATAAGAGCAAGATGGTAGACTTTTAGTCCATAGCCAAGTTCACCCCCCAGCTAATGACAGTTGAATAAAATGAAGCAGAGCTCCCTCAGGCTGAAATTTTGTCTTTTCTTTTGCTACCTCTGGTTGATACTCCAAGTCCATTGTTCCAGGCACAAATATGACTTACAGCTAGAAATTCCTCCTATATGTGTGTGTGTGTGTGTGTGTGTGCGCACGTGTGCACATGCGCGTGCACGCACATCTCTTATTTAATTCTTTATGAGCTGTCTGTGTCATCAAAACCCAGTTTTAAGGGCTCTGCCAAAGAAATTCCACAAGAGTTTCACAGGAGCTATATAGAAATTGGAACTTCTATTGTTGTACTAATACTGTCTTTGTCTTGGCATGCAAATTAATCTGAATAAGCACAAAAGCTAAGCAAAGAGGTTAAGGTCACTGTTTTCTGGGCTTCCAAGCTCATATGCCATGTTTTAACCTGCATTAGGAAAAGGAACAAGCAGTTCTTATGTATTGTGCTAAGCATTTCACAGACATCATCTTATTTAATGTCACACACATGCATACACACTTGAGTCCAAACTAACACCAATACTTGGTGTTTGTGCTTTATTATGGTCAGTACAAAAAGCTTACTAGTACCTCATACTAGAATTCATTGTGCATGTTAAAGAAGTAGCAGAGGACCAAGATAATCTAACTATAACCTTTACCCCATGAATCCTTTTCCTCTTGGTGTCCTACCAAAAAAAACACAGTAGCTATGCAAGCTCTCAGCCTTAAACCACACTCACATTCTTCCTTAAATTACTCCCTGCTCTCCATCCAAGTACCAAACCTATTGCCAAAACTTCCAAACTCATACTTGGTATTTTTGTTGTTCAGTTATGCTCAACACTTTGTGACTTTGTGGGCTATATTACCCATGGGGTTTTCTTGGCAAGGATACTGGACTGGTTCTCCAGTAGGTTAAGGCAAACAGAGGTCAAATGATGTGCCCAGGGTCACCCAAATAGTGCCTGAGGACACATTTGAACAGAGATCTTCTTGGCTAAGAGTTCAGCACTCTATCCACTGAAACACCTAGCTGCCTCTGAACTCACACTAGTATATACAAACTCTTACTCTCCAGTCAATACTAAACTTACAACCACTATCATTATATGTCTTTTACTCCCTTTCTACTTTTACCAAATCACACAAGTTCTACAATCATGATTTCTGACATCTTTCCTACCACATGTTCACAACTCACAGGCTATTTCTTAACCCCCCAAGTCCTATATTCCATCCCCAGTAACTTCTAAATACCACCCTTGGGATTCTAAACATTTGCTTCCCACTTGTATCCATTACTGCCTTAGTAAGAGATGGAGAAGAAAAAAACCCCACAAAATTCCAGAGTGACATTTAATCCAATCTATGCCCCACAGAAGAATATCTTCTACAATATCCAGCAAATGCTCAACTGGGTTTTTCTGGAAGGATCTTAAATAAGGAGAAATTCCATTGACTCCCAAGGTATCCAATTCTACTCTGGAATGTCTGATACTCTTTTCTGATAAAAATCTTAATCTATTGCTCTGTAACCTCCACTCACTGTTCCTAGGTCTGCCCTTCCCAGTCTTACAGCATCCTAATCCCCTCATCTGATAGAGAAAAATTGAGTTATATACATTTTTTAGGACAAACAAAATTTTTATTCTGATTTTTCTTATCTATTTACAAGTCATATAGAAAAGTATTCTGTGCCATTTATTAGGAGAAATTGTACTATGTCATTAGTATGTCATAACATATGTATAAGCATATGTGTAAATTTGGATAATGCTTATTTTTGAGGGACAATGTGTACTTGTGGCTAGTGAGTTAGCCTCGGAGTCAGGAAGATCTAGGTCCAAATCCTACCTCCTATATTTACTAGATATGTGACCACAAGTCACTCTGAGCCCTAGTTTTCTCATCTATAAAATAAAGTTAATAATACTTATGAAAATGTTGTCACAGTGTTGTTTTGAAGTTCCAATGAAGTAATATACTTAAAATGTCTTGAAAATATTAAAGTGCTGTATTAAGGTGAATTATTATTACTGTTATTATTATTATTATTAAATAGTTTGAGGAAAAGGGAACAAATCCCAATTCTAGGGACCTGACATACCAAGTTGAGATTGTGAAAACTTGTCCAAAGTAGTTCTGAGTGATATCATGTTGTCAGGCTCAAAAGGTGTTGTTAGAACAAGAATGAGAAGCTGTATAATTGAACAGCTAAGAAAAGGTTGGCAAAGGGCCCTCAAATACAAAATGACAAGATTGGCCTTGATGTGAAAAACAGTGGAGAGTCAGTTCAACATACAAGCAAGGGTATAATATGGTTGAATTAAGCAGGTGAAGAGAACGGCTTTGGCTGCAGTCTTCAGAGAGCAGGAGGCTGTGTATTGCAAACAATCAGTTTAGGAGAAGGTCGTGTAGCTTAGGGAGTATATAATCTGGTGTAGGGACAGAGAAGTAAATGAATAATGCCACCTATTCAGACAATACCGTAATTTGTTAATGTTTTGGACCCATATGCTCACCAAAACCAGCTTCACTGCTATGAACTGACCAATTACTAACTAGTCAATAATTGGCTGATTGATAGAATGGTTATCACTTCAGTTAAATGCTTTAAGGCAAGAAGTTTCTGTAAATACAGCCTGAATTAATCAACAAGCATTTATCAAGCACCTGGATATAGGCTCCAGCATAGTTCAACTCTAATGACTTATAATGTCAAAGAGGTGACACTGGGTTCCCAAAACCTATGCCTGAAGAATACAAGTTCTGGCAGGTCTTCCAAACTCTATCATCTTGCACCATTTTCTTTTAAGGGAACCCGTGAATTCATTGATGGAAGGGGCTCCCAGTAAGGAAACTACCTTTACCAAAGCTGCTCCTTGGCTCATCATCTTAAAGAGATGTCTGGGAAAATGAGAAGTGACATGATTTGTCCATGGTTTCAACAGCTAGTAGGTGTCAGCTTTGAGATTTGAACCAAGGTCCCCTGATCCCAAAGCCAGCTCTATCCATCATACCATGATGCTTCTTACTTTGTACAGAGTAGGCACTTAATGAATATCCCTTAAATTGAATTGGAACACATATACCCCATGATAGGCTATATATACATAATTCATACATACATGCATACATATATATATATATATATATATATATAATATTAGGAGAAAGATAAATCCAAAACTCATAACTAGGTTGACTGCCAAGTGACAAATTTTTCAGGAAGAGGTGGTCTCTAGAATGATATACTAAAACAATGAAGGATTTCTATCTGCTTCAGTGAAGGAGGTACCCACAATGACAAATTCAGAGATTCATTAAGTTATTAAGGGGCAGACCCAAGATGGTGACGTAGAAGCAACAAGGTTTCGCAGCTCCCAAACAGCCACCCTAAACACATAAAATATGACTCTGGACAAATTTTAGGGCTCTTAAACTCACAAAAATACAGAAAACACATCTCTTGCAGAAGGCAGCTCGGCAGCAGGGGATCATCATGGCAGGAGGGGAGCTGCGGCCAGGCCAACTTGAAGCTGCAGGCAGCCAGGCCCCAGGGCCATGAGGAGTAGCAGAGCTGAGCCGAGCCACAGCCAGTCTGCAAGAGAGAAGATCTACAACACCTCCAGCATCTCCACATCTACCAAGGTGTGAAAAATAGGGATTAGAGAAAGACAGCTCGGCAGGAGGGGCTCATCGCACAGGCAGGCAGACCAGGAGCAAGACCACAAGGTGGCCAGGCTGCAGGGTGGTTGGGAGGAGCCGAGCCTCCCAAGCCACAACATGAGTCTACCCCGTGGGAGCAGATCTATGGCACCTTGAGCAATCTTCACATCTACTAAGCCAGGATTAGAGGTCAGTGAAAGTAAGTGAAGCTTTGAAGCTAAATTGGGGGGAGGAAAAGCAGTTTGGCCAATCTACCTCCAGGGCAAGGAAGCAGTGGGGGAAGGGCAGGAACTGCTGTAACCTGCTGCTGGCCCCACTGGGCTGCTTCAGAGCCCTTGGCCTGCGGACCTCGCAGCGGGGCTGAGTTGATTTATCAGGGCCAGGTGCAATTGCGTTGAGCAGACTGGATCTGGATCACGCTCTTGGGTGGTTGTATTGGGGAGCACTTTCATCAAGCCAAAGCTGGGGTGGGGCTGCAACACCCCCCTAATAGCTCCAGCAGCTGGGAAAACCCCAGATATTTGGAACAGAGCTTTCCCCCCTAGAAGCAGAGTTTCACAAAGCTAAAAAAAACCAACCAATTAATGGACTGGACAACATGAGGAAAAGGAAGCAAAATAAGATCAGCAATGAAACTCTAGAATCCATTTTGGGGGACAAAAAGGATCAAGGCATGGAACGGGAGGAAGACAACACAGTCAGAACTCCCACACCAAATGCTTCCAAGACGCTTGAAGAATGCCTAGAAGCTATAGATAAACTGAAAAAGGACTTTGAAAAACAAATAAGAGAAGTGGAGGAAGAATTGGGAAGAGAAATGAGAATGATGCGAGAAAATCATGAAAAGAGAGTCAACAACCTGACTGAAGAAAACAACACTTTAAAAAATAGATGAACTCAAAGGGCAAAAGAGGCCCAGAAAGCCAATGAGGAGAAGAATGCCTTAAGAAGTCGAATTTCCCAGATGGAAAAAGAATCTCAAAAGCATTCTAAAGAGAAT
>CM053593.1:258328479-258339602 GCA_028646575.1 Pseudocheirus occidentalis
AAAGATCCCCAAAAGAAAACTCCTAGAAATGTTATTGCCAGGTTCCAGAATACCCAGTTAAAGGAGAAAATATTACAGGCCGCCAAGAGAAAACCATTTGAATACTGCAGATGCACTATCAGGATAACTCAGGATCTGGCAGCTTCTACACTGAGGGATCAAAGGGCCTGGAATATGATATTTTGAAGATTAAGGGAGCTGGGATTAAAACCAAGAATCAACTACCCAGCAAAATTGATCATATTATTCCAGGGGAAAATATGGTCATTCAATGAGGTGGAGGACTTTCAAGCATTCTTGCTGAAAAAAACAGAACTGAACAGAAAATTTGACAATCAAACACAAGAAGCATGAGAAGGTAAACATGGGAAAGAAATCATAAGGAACTTGTCAAATTTGAATTATTTACATGCCAATATGGCAAAACGATAATATTAACTTATGAAACTTTTCTTAGTGTGAGGATAGGTGAAGGGAACACAAATGGTTATATGTGTATACTTATACATATGTCCATATAGGAGGATAAATATGCATATGAATACATATCTGAGCATGTGTGTATATGTGTATATAGAGGGTATAGGATAAATTGAATACGAAGAGATGATACTTAAAAAGGCATAATTCTTAGGTGGGAGGGGACTAGAATGGAAGGAGACAGGGAAAGACAAAATGGGGTTAATCATCCCATAGAGAAGAGGCAAGGCATAACTGTTACAACTTTACTTTCATTTACTCTCATTGAATCTGGCATAGGGAAGAAATGGCATAAACTCTAAACTGGGTATCATGCCACACAAGAGAGTAGGGGGCATGGGGATGAAAGGCAGGATGATGGAGGGGAGGGCAGGGTCTGGGGGAGGTATGCTGGATGCTCACACTTCAGTAAAGGGACAGGGACAGGGTAGAGAACAGAATAAGGGGGGAGTGATAGGAAGGAGGGACATATGATCACTGTCACAATATGTCCACTATGAAGTTGTCCTGTATAATCACACATCAACAGCCTGTATTTAATTGGTTGTCCTTCCAGCAGGATTGGGTGACAAGGGAGGAATTGAAAGAATATAGAATTTAAAGCTTTGCAATACCTGCAACTAGGAATTAAGATATACAGGGCCTTGGGTAGGGAGACCCTCCTTGCCCTACCAGAAAGTTAGAGAGCAGATCAGGGGAGGGGCTCTACAGTGGGATTGCTGTTTTGGGGTTGTGGTAGTGGAAAGATGGGGAGAACATTTGTAATTCAAAAATCTCATGAAAATGAATGATGTAAACAAGAAAACAAATAAAATTTATTACAGATTTGAAAAAAAAGAAAAAAAAGATTAGTATGGAGGGGTCAGAGCCAAGAAGGCAGAGTAAAGGCAAGGACTTGCTTGAGCTCTCCCCCAAATCCCTCCAAATACCTGTAAAAAATGACTAAACAAATTCCAGAGCTACAAACACACAGTGACATGAAGTAAATCTCCAGCCCAAGACAGGCTGGAAGGATAACAGGAAGGGTATATTATGTGGGGTTGGGAGTGGAGCACAGTGGGCAAACAGGATTGGAACAGGCTTCAGGCCATTGAATCACTGCAACTGTGGCGGTTTCTACATTTCTTCACCCACAAATGCCAAAGACAGCATAGGTCAGTAGGAAAACTCTATGGATCCCGGGTGAAAGAGGAGCATGGTCCTACTGGGATTTAGCCGCAGCCCTGAGGCAGCAGAGGTGGCCATGGCTACAATAGCAGCTGTTGCTTCTGGAGCTCTGGGTCCAGATGGTAGGGGGTCATGTGGCTTAGACAAAACCCCTGAAGCCTGGACAGTACATCCACCCCTCCCTCCACCCCTACTGGAAGCAGAATCATACCCTGACAGAGCTAGAGTGTCAAGTATTTGACTGGTAAGATGATCAAACAATGTAAAAAAAGTCAGACTACAGAATTTCACTTTGGGGACAAAGAAGATCAAAACACACAACAGAAGAAGACCACAAAGTCAAAGCTCCTGCAACAAAAGCCTCCAAGAGCAATCTGGAACTATGCCCAAAGGGCTATAAATAAGTGCATACCTTTTGACCCAGCAATACCACTTCTAGTGTTGTATCCCAAAGAGATCAGAGAAGTGGGAAGAGGAACCATAAAAAAAAAGAAGTTATTAAACGTTTTCTATGACTCTATCATTTAGAACATAGATATCAGTATACACTGCCAGTCAGTAGATGGAGGAAGATGGTAAAAAGTTATATACAAATGTCAGGAAGGGTATTTTTGTTGGTTTGGTAATATCAATAGGATTCTGGTTGTCTGCAATAAAAAAAAAAGCTTTCACTGATAAGCATTTAGCACCACTGCTGTTTTGATCTCTCTCTCTCTCTCTCTCTCTCTCTCTCTCTCTCTCTCTCTCTCTCTCCCCTCTTTCTTTCTCTCTTTGTCTCTCCCTGCCCACATATATACACACATGCCCATATATACATGCCCATATGTATGTAAAGATATGCCTAGATATGGCGTTACATATATGCACACATTTGCTTACATGTATAAACACATGCCTGTGTACATGTGTATATATGTAAACCTGTGTGTAGTTGTATGTATATATATGCTTATACATATATGAATTTAAGTACATATGAGTATGTCTATATTATGTATATATACATATATGTATATATGATGGTAAAAATTAAGAGGTCTCATCAGCTCTTGTAAATCTGACTTCTTGGACAATAAAAATAATGGAAAATTGATAAATGAATAACAGTGGCTTTCTAGTAAGCAACACTATTCAAATAAATAAATGAATTGATAGATCACAAACACATCAATGAATAAATAAATCAGTGAATAGATAGGTAGATACATAAATAAAATAATAAATGACCTCATCTTGGAATCTGATGACAAATTGTATGAGGAAATACGTGCAGATTTTATACTGAGAAGCTCTCAGTGTGGTTATACAGCAGAAAAAAAAATTGTCATCAGTGAAAATTTTTTTAAAAAAGAAAACGAAAATAGGATAGTCTGCATAAGCAGAATTCCTTCATTGAAGAAGTCCAAACAGAACACGGAATATCTAACAACTATAGAAAGAAAACCCTTTGACCACTCTGATTAAACCTCAAGGAGAATAAAATAGAAAGGGAAAGGACAGTATCCATTACCAGAATGGCAAAGAGTAAATTCTTTCTCAAGAGCAAAAGGGCACATAAGCTTGAGCCAAACTGCTGAACCAGCAATAAGGAAGGAAAAAGTGAAAAGCACTGTGAGTGAGTGAGTGGCTGCCCCAGGACCTGACAACATAAAGAGAATCAAGCAGCTGAAGAAATAGGGTCATTAAATGCCTTTCTCCTAGAGTCTTCCAGTTGGGAAAAATGAATTATTAATTAGTGGAAATACCCAAGGATGTGAATTTAATTTGATGTTTGGTCAGTTCTGAGCTGAACTTTTCTGAGTTTTTCTTTCTTTTTTGAGTTTTTATTCATATAGAGGGATAATAAGTCTTTTGAATTCTGAATTTCTGTAGTCAAAACAAATTCTCCCTATCCCCTCACTTTGGGGTGAAATGCCATTCTATATCAACTTTAATGTGGAGGTCATGAAGAGTCAATAACATAGCTATGTCAAGAAGTTCATTTCCACAAGTCAAAAATGAGCTCAGTACATTGTAGCTCTTCCTCCACTACTGCAAGAGAACTTCTGGAAACATCTCTAGATATTTGAGAACAGAATTGGAAAGAGAAAGCCAAACCAGCTCTGATAGTCAAAGGGTTTTCACATTTTATTTTATCTTTCCATCAATCATCTGCTAAAGCATAGTACAGTAGAAAGAACACCACTTCTGGAGTCACAGGAACAAGGTTTGAATATTACCTTTGATCTGTGGGAACTCAGGCAAGATACTTTATCTCTCTAGATTTGTTTTCTCATCTGTCAAATGAGGTTGGACTAGATCAACACTGGAGTATCATCTAGCTCTAGAACTATACTATGAACCTATGCTACTTCAATTACATCTTATGGAGATTTGGCTATAAAAAAAACTTTAAACACAAGGATAAAATCCTTTTTAAAAACATTGAACCTGTGGTTTCATTGGTATAGGGAACTCCTGGAGAGGATATTCATTCCACCAAAGCAGATCAATCCTGGTGCTTCAGCTTGAAGAATTACCTGGTGCCCTGAGAAGTGACTTGTCCAGAGTCATATAACCAATATATGGACTTACAGGACCTACCTCTTCCTGACTTAGAGGCTTTTATTGCTATGTAACACTGACTAATGATTAGGTCCTTAGTTTAAATCTAAAGGAGAATTAAAATCACAGGAGGAAGAATATGTACCTGGCAGAGTTTCATCTGTGGAGGTAACCCTAGGTAGCTGAAAACTGTGTCAATGGAACACAAGTTCTGGTGAATCCTGTATATATAGTCTTGAACCAATCAGCCTCTGTCAGCCTCTTAGCTACTAGATGAGAAGGCTGAACTGGATATCTCTAAGGCTGCTTCACATTCACACTCAATCTATCATATCTAATCAAGTTGGAAAGGCTTTAAATATGGGCTGTCTTAGCAACCTAGATGAATTCAGAGAGAAGCTCATAAACAGAGGGCAGGCTGGTGGATAGTTCTATTTATTTATTTAGGTATTTAGTCATTCATTCATCTATTCACTCATTTGCTTATTTATTTATTTACATACTTGTTTATTTATATATATTTGCATGTATGGGTGTATTCATTCATTCATTCATTCATTTGTTCAGGCCCTGGTAACTCTTTAAGCCACCAAGTAAGGAAGGGATTACAATCTATATCAGTGAATGGAACAAACAAATAAAATAATGGATTCTCAAGTTTTGAAGTAATAATAGCTAAATGAACAGAAGCAATATGGGACTGGCATTTTGTTTATACTGCCAATTTTGGTCCCTAGAATTTCTCTGAAACAGCTTTAAAATAATTATCTCAAGCTCAATTTGAACAAGTATCTGGGAAAGGCACTTAAGGAAAATTCTTTAAATTTCATTTTAGATGCACTTACATGTTTTAGAATAATGCCAATGAGAAGAAGTGATATTGTCCCAAGGAGATCTTGTTCACCTACTTCTAAGGTCAAGCTTGGGAACTAACCTAAAGAACTGTAGGGAAAAAATAAAAATTTCAGTTACCATATGGTTTGCTGGACATTTTTTTGCATAGCAGAAGAAGCCATTTGGAAGCCTCGTTGGAAACACTTATAGGGCATTCCTATGGGTACCTTAGGGTGGCATTAAGGGCATCTAGAGTCCTAAATTATTACTCATAGTCTACACTGACTTAAGTATTGTGGGGAAACTTTGTAGTGTTGGAACATGATAAAAAGGATAATCTTTCTTACTGTGCTCCCAGTTTTAGAGAGATGGCTGCCAAAGATACCAATATGTTGGAGTACAAATGGCTTTTAAAAAATTCTTATGAAAAAAGACTGCTGCCTTATTGGAGGAAACTTTCATTATCAATGAAGGTATAGAGTCATTTGGGTATTTGAGTCCAGAACAAGGACAGGAATAGTACTACTGTAATCTTCAATGGTCAGTCCACATTTGGAGTACTATATTCAGTTCTGGCCATCATATTTTAGATGAAAATGTAAAATTAGGGAATAATCAAATGAGAACTAATACACTAAGGGGATGGTAAACTATGTCTTATGATTATTGAAGAAACTAGATATTCTTGGCCTGGAAAAAGAGGAATTGGGGATGCTATTTTAACTATTTTAAAGTATTTGAAGATACAGTATATTTAAGGTAGATGAGACATTTTCATAGGTACATAAAGGAGGTTGGTTGGTAAGTAACAGAGGTTACAAAAAGCCAATTTTTCTCAATATAATGAATAGCTTTCTAACAGTTTTCACAAGCAGGAGGGAGCTATGTTATGAAATAATAAGTGTCCATCACTGGAAATGGACAAAAATAGGATGATTAACTACTTCTCAGAGATGCAATAGAAAGGATTTATATTTTAGGTTAAAAGTTAGACTATATGGCTATAAGCCCGAGCATACGATATTGTAATTCTGGGATAATATAATCTTACAGAGAAGTAACATATTAAAGACAATATTACATTCAGTGACTTCTAGAAATGTAATGGAACTACTTTAAATTTATTTTAAATCATATACATTTTTCTATTTTAATGTTTTAAAATGTTTTATTCTTTAACTACAAAAAAACAATCATTCCTAAGTAACTATTTGGCTTTACTTTGTACTGATCCTATGCTCTAGTTTTTACTAAGAGAACTAGATGAGATGTATTTAACCTATAAACTTGTGATTATGTTTAAATTTTAGTGCGACATAAACAACAGACACTAGATCCATCTAAAAAATTAAAATATATAAATAAATAAACTTTTTTTGAGGGGGAAGAAAGCTCCCACTTCACTTTTTTTTTCTTACGTAAGGAGTATTCTGACCTAGATTTATCAGAAAAAGGCTGGTTACATCTCCCTTTCAGAGTTTTAGGAGTACTTCCTTGGAATTGGGGTGTCCACTGTTATTGACTTCTACTAAGGCTCCCCCCCACTGTTGGGCACTAGTTACTAGCATCCAAATTCCAATTAACCAATTAAAATCAATTAGGTTTTAGAAGGAGATATTTGCTTTGAAGTAGGGTAAAAAAAAAAGTGTAAACATTTCTTCTACCCCCATGGGAGCACACTCTCCCTTAAACCTCAATCTCCTCAGAGAATGGGCTTAAGCTTCAACTTATACAGCATTTGTCCCACTCTTTAAGTTTACATCCAAATGTGGTATTTCTGATGGATGAGGCCCCATTTCAGTTACAATTGGCCTGCATTTCAAAAATTACTTTTGGGGATATCAAAGTTTGGGTGGCTGTAAAGCTCAGTTTGGCCTCAACTTCAGACCCCTGCAACTCAAGAGATATTGTCTTTTTAAAGCTTCCTTCCTTCCTTCCTTCCTTCCTTCCTTCCTTCCTTCCTTCCTTCCTTCCTTCCTTCCCTCCTTCCTTCCTTCCTTCCTTCCTTCCTTCTTTCCTTCCTTCCTTCCTGTCTTCCTTCCTTCCTTCTTCCTCCCTCTTTTATAGAAATTTTTTTTAATAAAGAGAAATAAGAGAGAAAATTCAACAAAAAAAAATACATGAGTTATATATAATGATCCTTAAACATGGCCCAATCACTTCTGCAAAGTTGTGGGGGGGGGGGTCTTTTTATACTTCACTCTTGGAACAAAGCTTATTCTTGATAATTTTGCAGTATTTTTAATACAATTTTCCATTTGTTATTATTTTTCACTTTTCTTCTGGTTCTTAGTATTTCACTTTGCATCAACACAAGCTTTCCTTATTTCTTGGTATTCATCATATTTACTATTTGTTGCAGAACATCATATTCCAAAACATACGTGTACTACAATTAATTTAGTAGTTGAGGGGCACATACAAAGCTTCTAGCTCTTTGCTATCATAAAAAGTACTGTTGTTGATGTGTCTGGACTTTGGTAAGGGAAGTTTGTCAATGACTTTGTGGGGATATATGCCTAACAGCATAATCTCTGGGTCAAAAAGAATGAATGTTTTAACTACTCCCTTTGCATAACTAGAAATTCCTTTCCAGAATGGTTGTACCAATTCATAGTTCCACTAAAAACATGTTTACCTATTTTTCCACATCCCCTCCAATACTGACTATTCCCGTTTTTTGTTATCTTGGCCAATTTACCAGGTATAAGGTGAAACTTCACTTTGCATTTCTCTTATTATTAGCTGTTTGGAGTGTTCTTTCATATGATTGTTGATAATTTGCAATTCTCCTTTTGAAAGCTGTTCATATTATGTTGGGAAAATGACTTTTGGTTGATTGGTTCACTTGACTCCCACTTTACCCAAGGTTGCAAGCATGAAGAGCTGAGCCACATCAATATGACTATAGTTTCTTTGTTATTGCTTTTGCTGTGGATGGGGAGAAAACATAAATTAGAGAAAAGGGCCAGAGAGAAGACTCTGCCTTCCTTTTCCCCAGGGGAAGTTCTTCCTCTATGGACCTAGGAGCTAGAGAAGAAAAGAGAATATTTATATAATGCCCAACTCAGGGTCACATCCCACATCAGTGAAGGAATTTTGACACCAAATCAAGAAAAGGAAAAGAACCAATTTTTCTCACTCCAGAGCATAAACAGGAAAATGTTGAAAGTGTTCTTTTTTAAAAATTGATTTGTTTATTTACTTTTAGTTTATAAGATTCAGTTCCACAATCCCTTGAGTTTCAAATTTTCTCCTGTCCTTCTTCCTCCCTTTCCCCCATGGAGGCATACAATCAAGAATAGGATCTGCAAATACTTTCACATTAGACATTGGTCTGGTAGTATAGAAGGGTTGTAACCAATGGAGTGAACAATGGGAAATAAGAAACAAAACCAAACATGAAAAAGAATGACAGCATGTAGATTGCTTCAGTTTCTATTTAAACTCTGTTCTTTCTAGATCCTTCTCTGAATGTAGATATCGCCTTCCATCCTGAGACTTGTAGAGTTGTCTTATAATGAAAGTGTTCTTAAAAAAGAAAAAACAACACAGCAGCTAAGGATTAGTTAATAAGATACTTAAGCATACCTAACTGTTTATTTTCTTTAGAAGCTTGGCTTTCTTATTGCCTATTGTTGTCCTTATTGTTTGTGGTCTTAGTTTAAAAAAAATTGCTAACATGCCTTGGGGCTGCTACATGCTACAATGGATAGAGTGTCAAGGCTGAAGTCAGGGAGACACATCTTTTTTAGTTCAAATCTGATTTCAAACATTTATTAGAGTTATGACCTTTGGCAAATCACTTAACCCTGTTTGCCTCAACTCCTCATCTGTAAAATAAGCTGTTCAGCCATTTGCCAATTGATGGACATTCCCTCAATTTCCAATTCTTTGCCACCACACACACACACACACACACACACACACACACACACACAAACTGCTATAAATGTTTTTATACATGTAGGCCTGTTTTCCTTTTATGATCTCTTTGGGATACAGATCTGGTAGTGGTATTGCTGGGTCAAAGGGTATACACAATTTTGTAGCCATTTGGGCAGAGTTCCAAATTTCTCTCCAAAATGATTGAATCAGTTTGCAATTCTACCAACAGTGAATTAGTGTCCCAAATTTTCCACATCACTTTCAAAATTTGTCATTTTCCTTTTCTGTCATATTAGTTCATCTGATAAATGTGAGGTGGTGCCTCAGAGTTATTTTAATTTGCATTTCTCTAATCAATAATGATTTGGAGCCTTTGATGAATATAAATAGCTTTGATAACTTTACCTAAAAACTGCTTGTTCACCTCCTTTGATCCCTTATCAATAGGACAATGGTTCTTATTTTTATAAATTTGACTCAGATCTTTATATATTTGAGAAACAAAGCCTTTATCAGAGAAACGTCCTGTAAATGTTTATTGTCAAATTCCTGCTTTCTGTTCTAATATTTTCTATAAAATAAGGGGAAAGTAATATTTCAGGGAAAAAATTGCACTTTAAGTCAAAGGTATGTAATTGAATCTTAGTTTTATGACTTAGTGACTATTTCATTGGGCAACTCACTAATCTCTGTAACTCAGTTGTCTCATCTAAAAGGTGAGAGAGTTAGACACAAATCAAAGTGTCTTCTGGTTCTATAATGTACAAATCCTATGATCTAAACATAAATACAAAATTGAAAATATCTATCTAGGGCATTCTACCCTTGGATAAGGTGGGGCTAAAATCACTACCCCTACCTCCACAACCTCAGTTTCAGCCTTAAAATCTTACTTAAGTGAGAATATGTCTCAGTGAGTGAATAAATCAATTAGTCTTTTGTTTTAGACTAATTTTTAAAAAGTCCTTCAGCTGGAGTGAAACTGGTCAAGATTTATGTTCCAGTAGACTAAGGAAACTTCATCAAACTGAGAGATTATCTATCTACCAAGCTAGTAAGTACCAGATTAATTTCAGAAACCTTAGCATGTAATTGTTTAGCAAAATCCTATAGGAAGAATCTCTTGGGGTAGGACAGAAGAAAGAAAGGTGGTGGTTTTCACTTTGGGTTTCTTATCCTCCTTTGTCCCTTTTTCATTGAAAAGGGGTCTTAGCAAGTTTCCAAGGACTGGGAGGATGTTCTGCTTCCCATCCTCCAATTGGTGTCCTAGCAGTATCCTTAGGTCAACTAACAAGCAGAGTCTGTACTTGGAGTCCAGGACAGACTGGATAAAGATTTACCATGCTCAAGGAGAATCCTTGAATATTCCACAAATGGAAGAACTTCCATTTCCAGTCGTCCTTCTATTTTACACTGGACACAGATGGCTCCAGAGGAGAAAGTGAGGCTGGTGACATTGCATAGCCCTCTCTCACTTAAATCCAATTCTCTTATAAGTCATAACATCACCTTCATGAAGTCATAGCCCCCTTTGAGAATGAAGGACAAACAACACCTTTCTAAAAACTACTTTCAAGCTGACCAACTAAGTGATTTTCAGTGGATGATGTTGGTCAGGGAGGAGGACATATCTGTAGGGGTTTACACTGATAGCATGAGAGAATCATGCCTTAACCCTCAGGAGTACCCCTAGAATTCTGAGAGGAAGATGCAGCTAAATCTTGAGGACCCAACTTTTCAGAAGAAGTGAGAGTTGCATTCTAAGAGATTACATGGACTACAATAATGTATATTGACTTTAAATAAATTTATTTTTCTACATTTCACAATAGCAGTCTTCTTTTGTCAAGTACAATGAGGCTAATAAGTAATGCTGATAAGAGTTTTATATACTTATTTGGTAACAAAGGCTTATTGATCTATTTGAATTACATAGAATGTTTTCTCATTCCTAATAGAATGAGAAAATATTTTCTTGTTCTCACGCTGGCCCTGCAAGGCATCTGCTGCTTCCAAATCAGTTGTCAAGTATCTAGAAAACATGAAAAAATATAAGTGGCACAGATACATCATATGTGTGACGACCAATTTTGAAAAACTGGACGCTTCTCAGCATCGCACAGTTAAAAGACAACTATACAAGTCTCAGGATGGAAGGAGATGTGTACATTTAGAGAAAGATCCAGAAATATCAGAGTTTAAAAGGAGAC
>CM053593.1:258339702-258381842 GCA_028646575.1 Pseudocheirus occidentalis
ATTACAGTATATTCCTGGTTGGAATATTTTGGAAATAATTGTTATACAACATTACAATTCTAGAATTTCAGTCTAAATTTAACCTACAATGAAATACAGAACCAAACTTACAATCTTATTCTATGAATAAAATCTGGCCTTCTTATTTGGATGTTTGAGGATAAATAGACAGACATATATGTAAATACTAATATATGTGGTCATTTTATTTATAAATATAATTATTAATAATTACTCCTATTTCAAACAAATCTAGAACTTTTTGCATATGATACACACAAGGGAGATTAGAGTGGATATGAAAAATTTGCTTTTCAGTTTTCGAACATTTGTTAAACTTTAAAACGTGTTACCTCATGGTACTGGTGTAAAATTTTGTCATGCCAGTTCCATAGTCACAATCTCACAGTTCTAAGAAACAATAGTTTATGAGCTCTGACATTTCATGGGCCTATGGGGATACTTATAAAATACCCAGTTCTACTTGTGAAAGTGAGCTGAATATTTTACTGTTGTCTTGTATTACTATCTGGTTGGATGTGAAGGCTATCTCTAGGGATTTCAAAGGGAGAGAAAAATGCTTTTCCCCTTCAAAGTAAGTAGTGAAAATAAGTATACATTTCTTAGAGCAATAAATTGTAAATGATTTTAAAGGCTGACTCAAGTCACATGTAATAACCATACAGACATCAGAAAAAGTGAGGATTGGGAGAGGGAATGAAATCACTATTCTTCTCCAGCTATTCTAATATAATAGCATCTATTAGATGTAATACATACAATATTATTAATTATTCCAGGATTATACTTCAGACCAAGCCTTCTAAAATATCTTTCTTGAACCAGATGATAAATGATTAATAAATCCAAAAGACAGAATTCACAAAAGATAAGGAAAAGAACACTAGTCTGTGAAATAGGGTCTATTGTTCATTGTAACATATTCATTTTTTTCTTACATTTTCCAAGAACTTTGTTCTTATTGATGGAGTTGTAGATGCTCTGTGTTGGTATCTTGTACCAAACTATTCTAAACAGCATATAATTCTCATTTTCCCACTACCTCCCTAGAGTGAGTCTTGAAAGGTTATGAAACTAATCAGCTTCATGAGAGAATGTAGGTTTACACTAATATAATGAAAACCCTATAGTGCACAGCCCTCTTGAGTTACTGTCACCTTGTGGTTCTGGGATGTCTGGAAGTATATTGAAAATCTCCTTTTTTATTTCTCTAGCAATATTAAGAAATAACATTTTTCTGCTCCAAGAAGCTCTAATCAAAATTCCTAGAAAAACTACTTGGAAAGATGGGTCATAAGTCTAGAACAAAAAAGGTTTTTTAGGGAAATAGATTAAAGGTAGCACCCAACTTATTTTCTTTTGAAGAATAACTCCTATTTACATCACTGCTACCCCACCCAGTTGGATTTGATTGGAGCCATGAACCACTGGTTTTCCAATGTGAAAGCATATTGATATCTATATTAGGGTGGAGGATCCTTGGTTCCAATATTGAAGGGAAAGGTCTAGGAGGAAATGGGATTGTTACTCAATTATTTTTGCATTGTTTATTCCAAATGATATTTAAATATATTGTGAACTTTTTCTTTTTCAAGATTCTTACAAATGTGAGCTCAAGACTATTTAGGAGAGACAGTAATGTGGAAGAGCATGGGGGATTATGCCAGTTTGGATGGATATACACACACACGTATGTATGTATGTGTGTAGGCATATTCATATATGCCTAAAAACTCAGCTTATGATATTAATATTTATATATTTTTTCTTCAACACATTAGTGTCACCAACTTAGGTTTTCATCTTAGATTATAGCTAGGGACATAATACATTTCCTTCAAATTGTTGTTATTTCCAGTATCTACTTTTCGAGAGGAGGAAATATCAGTCATTTTCCAGGGATATTAGAAATATTAATAATAGTAATTAATTAAAGTGAGTACTTAAAATATAACACACTGTAATGTCAAGCAAAGGCAACTTCCAAGGTTCAGATTACCCACATAGCAAACTCCATTTATTCAGTGAACATTCACAGAACAGAGAAAGTCAAAATACAATATAACTCATTCATTTAGCAACTAAGTTCTCAATTCAATCCAGGTACTACTCCACCCCTAGACAGTCCATTCATTTAGTCAATCAAAGTCTCTTCTCAAATGGAGATCGTTCTCAATCATAAACAAAGTGCAGTCATTTGGTCAATCACAGAGCACAAAAAGGCCAAAGGTTTCCCACTCCTGGACTCAAAGTAATTACAATACCATCCTTTAACACCAAGTGCTTTCTCAAAAGGGAGCAGGAGAGCACAAAATGTCACCCACCCTTAAGCCAAAACAAGATTAAGATAACATCTCAGCATTGAAAACCCAAGGAAAGGTCCTTCTTTCATCTTCACTGAGTCAAGACCTCAGCAATCTAAGTTCCTGGGGAGACAAGGCTCAAGAAAGCCATAGCCAGTGTCCTCATCAAGTCGCTCTCTGCCTGTAGAACAGTCCCAGAACCCCTGAAAATATCAGCAAGATCCTCTTCCAGGATTTCTGTAAAGGTACCACAAGAAAATCCTTCTTCAGGGCTTCTGAACCAACAGCCAGTTTTCAGGACCTCTACAATAGCAGCATTGTCCACCATCAGGTGAATGTGGAAAAACAACATCAAAACAGACAGACAAAATACCGGCATCACAGCCATGCCTCCTCAGTTCTTGGCAGCTCCAGGTGGCAGTTCTCAAAAGTCCTGGGCAGCTCCAATGGGCTCACAGCAGTCTCTCTCAGCAAATCAGGCTCCACAACAATGTATAGTGCTCTCCCCAAAAGTCTTTCTTCTGGCCTTCTCTGGGCTTGAGCTTTTCTTTCAATTCATGGCTCCTCCCAGTTCAGCCCTCTTTCTTCACATCAGCAAGTCCATCCCAGAAGTGGGATTCACAAGCTCTGGGTTTTAACACTCAACCCAAAAGCCAAGCCAATTCTGGGGCATCTCCAAATTCCATTACCATTACACACACACATATAAAGACTAGGCAGTAATAGAAGGTAGCATCCTGTTACTGTTAAATACAAGATTTAGCAATTTACTACACTCTTCAAAAATTCACAGAATCAACTTCCTAGGCATACATATAATTATAATTTTTTTAAGAAAAAGATCTGGAAGGAAGAAACAAATAGCTCTTATAGGATATACTTAAATTTTCTTAACAGAGGAATTCTCTTTTCAACAAAAATAAACCATGAGATATTCAGTAAAAACTTTTCAGAAGAGTTTAGAATCACAAAATGTTATAACCAGAAGGGATTTCAGCTCCTTATTACCTCTAGGAGCAACTATAAAATCTTCTATTTGGTATTTAAATCCCTTCACAACTTGGCCCCAATCTACCTTTCTCCTTTATTGCAGATCAGTTCTATTCACAACTCTATAGCCCAGTTAGTTTGGCACTCTATTTCCTATCTCTATGCTTGTGTTCTAACTATCCCACATGTCCCCACTTTCAAATCTTAGAATACCTAATTTCTTTTAGGACTCAGCTCAAGTTCCTTTGAGAGTCTCAAGTTCCTTCAACTTTATTTGGTTATTGTTTTGAATTTAATTCTAAATTTAACAAATACCTAATAAAACGAGTATTTACATATACCTAGCAGTACAGAATAAGGAGATTGTACCTAAAACTATGAATCTCTAGTATGTAAAGCTTGCTTTTCTTTTAAAATATATAATAAAAGATGCCCAGCTTGTCTGTTTTCCTTCTTTCCATGTATTTAAAAATGTTTCTTCTTCCTACTTCTTCTTTCTCCTCCTCCTCCTCTTCCACCTCCTCTCCCTCTTCTTCCTTTTCTTCTCCTTTTTTCCTCTTCTCTTGTTCCTCTTCCTCTCCTTCTCTTCCTCTCCCTCTCCTCCTCTTCCTCCTCCTCCTCTTCCTCTTCCTCTCCTCCTCCATCTTCTTCCTAACTTTGTGCTCCTATCCATCCCATTTTCTCCCCATTTGGAAGAAAGAAAAACAAAGCCATTTGTAACAAACAGGCACAATAGTGCAAGATAAATTCTTACATTAGCTCTGTATGTATTTTAGGTCCATCACTAGTCTTTCAAGAAATAAGTAGCATGTTCATATCAATACTCTGGAATCGTTGCTGTTCTCTACATAGATAACAGTTCATAATTTCAAAATTGTTCATCTTTACCCCATTTTGGAGAATTTTTTCATATGCCTTTCGATAGCACAAATTTCTCCTTTGAAATCTCCCTGTGTAAATCCTTTAACTGTTTTTTTTAGCAAATGCTTCCTGTTCTTATAATTGATTCACTTCCTTATGTATCTTGAAAATGACATTTATCAGATAAACTGATTTTTCTGAGTTACCTGTTTCTCTTCTAATTTTAACATCATTGGTTTTGTTGTGCAAAAACAAATTTTATGTAATCATGATTGTTTATTTTTCTTCTCTTATCCTCTCTATTCCTTGATTAGTCATGAACTATTTTCTTATTCATAATTGTTATGTTCTTCTTGTACTAATTTATTTTGATGTGATCTTAGGAATTTGTCACATATCCATTTGGGGCCACGTTTTACCTTCTACATGAAACTTTTCATCATTCCACCAACTCCTAGTATTGTACCCCTCTCCAAACCTTCTCTTCCCACCAATATACCTTAGTATCAGTTTTTCATAAACCTGTAACATATTGTCTCCCCCAACAGAATATGAGTACCTTGAAGGTAGGGAGTGTTTTGCATTTTGTTGTTGCTCAATCGTTTTTCAGTCATGTCCAACTCTTTATGACCCTATTGAGGTCTTCTTGGCAAGAATGCTGGACTGGTTTGCCATTTCCTTCCCCAGCTCATTTTATAGATGAGGAAACTAAGGCAAACAGGGTTAAGTGACTTGCCCAGGATCACATAGTGTCTGTGGCCAGATTTTAACTCAGGAAGATGAGTCTTTCTGACTCCAGGAATGGCACTCTATTCACTATTCCAGCTAGCTGCCCTCTTGTATCCCTAGGAAGTATTATAATATATGGCACACACTTAAGAATTGCTTGTTGATTAGGTGATTGATTTAGTCTAATTTTACAAATGAGGAAATTGTGTACCAGGAAAGTGAAATGACTTGACCAAATCCATTCAGTTAGTAAATGGCCTGAATCAAGGGTGCCTGACTCCAAAGTTTAATATCCTACTTCTATTTCTCACAGTTCCTCTAACTTTTTACCTCACTATTATATAGATGTGATGGGCATGGGGGCTAAGTTATACAGTAATGTAATCATATAGTCATGTAGATGACCTACAGTATAGATAGATTTCTCTCAAAGAACAACTATAACTCTAGATGCTACCCTTGTCCCCTTCAACCAACATCATAATGTAATTCTTACTCTACTATCAGAAACTATTCAGTGGTAGCAGCTATACTGTAAATTGCTGTGAGCAAATGTTTAGTTATGCTCATCTCCAGTTGGCTTCACTGGACTAGCAATGTTAGAAAGATGGATATCTGCAGGATGTTAAAGAAATTAGTTTGGACTGAATTAAAGGAGAGTGAACCAGAAAAAGAAGTTCAAGGACATATAAATGAACAACATATGCTGCATGTTTCTAGGTGTTTCTAGCTAGGAAGGCTAGGAAGGATTAGGGCCCCTGTACACATTGAATATATCCTGTGTGGCTATAGCAGAGCTTTAGGTATGGGGTGGGTGTGGGTGAGCATAATGATAAAAAATGAGTCATTCAAGCAGGATCACAGGATTGGCAAAACCTGTGTGCTAATACACTCACACTGATAACATAGAACTCATTCCCTTTTATCAAATGAGGAAACTGGGCTACCCAGGTTAACTTGGTTTCTTAAAAAAATTTTTTTAAAGTTTTTTAAAAATCTTTGTAATTTTTTCAGTGAATTTGCTTTCCATTGTAATCCTCTATATTTTATTTTATGTCTCTAAAAATACTGTTCTGAAGCATTCTGAGGCAAGTTAGGTGGCACAGTGGATAGAGCACTGGGCGTGGAATCAGGAAGACTCATCTTCCTAAATTCAAATCTGGCCTCAGACACTATGTGATCCTGGTCAAGTCATTTAGCCCTGTTTGCTCAGTTTCCTCATCTGTAAAATGAGCTGGGAAAGGAAATGACAAACCACTCCAGTATCTTTGCCAAGAAACTCCCAAATGGGGTCGTGAAGAGTCAGACACCACTGAAAAAACAACTGAACCACAGCAAAGAGATACACAGACAAAAAGTGGAATGCTACCCACCCTCCCATAACTTACATTCTGTTGGGGGAGACAATATGTTAAACAGTCTGGACAAAACTGATACTAAGGGATACTAGTTGGAGAGGGAGTTTGGGGGTGGGTGGAAGTGGAGGTGGGCAATACTAGATGACCTGTAAGGTCTCCTCCAGCTCTCTAATGATCCTATGTCCTACATACTAACTCTAATTCCTGGTTCAGCTTTTGAATCACCACTTATCCTAGGCAGAAATGTAGTAGGCCCCACACTCTCAACATGCCATGTGATCTGACACTTTGTAAATGAAAAGAAGTAGCAAAAGCAGAGAGCTTATACTATTGTCAGTAGGTCAGATTTTCCATTCAAACTAAATGCCACAGAGAGTGATGAGACCTTTCTAACTCAGGAAAGAATAAACTGTATTTGGAGAGTGGGAAGGTTAAGAGAAATATCTTACCTTCATTTATATACAACCAAGAAGAGCTCTCTGTTAGTAGACTCAGAGGAAGAGATGAATATGTTGATTGTCTACTTAAGCATCCATAATGTGGTATAATACAAATACTTAAAGTCAGTGTTGTTTTGCTATTCTTTGTGACCTGACAAAGGGTTTTCTTGGCAAAGATACTGGAGTGGTTTACCATTTCCTTCTCTGACACATTTTATAGATGAGGAAACTGAGGCAAACAGGGTTAAGTGACTTGCTCAGGGTCACACAGCTAGTGAGTATCTGAGGCCATATTTGAACTCAGGAAGATGAATCTTCCCAACTCTAGGCTTAGTACTCTATCCACTGTGCCACCTGCCTGCCCTTAGAGTCAGAGTGCTTGGGGAATCTTGTCTCCATTGCTTACTACTTATGTGACCTTGGCAAGTCACTTAATCTTTATGGGCCTCCATATCTAGATGTGTAAAATAAGAAGCTATATGGTTTCTAAGTTTCTTTCCTCTAAATCTTAAGATTTTACAACATAACAAATTCAGTTTAAAATGCCAATGCTTTCTATGTAGCCGTTACAAACATCTTAGGAATCCAAGTGATATGGTAGATAGAGGGCCAGGCCTAGAGTAGAGAAGACAAGAGCTCAAACGTGGACTAGCTATGTGACCCTGGGCAAGTCACTACTCTTGTTTGCCTCAGTTCCTCACGTATAAAATGAGCTGGAGAAGGAGATGGAAAACCACTCTAGTACCTCTGCCAAGAAAGCCCCAAATGGGGTCATGAAGATGGTAAAATGGCTAAACAAAAGGAAGTCAGTAAAATTGCATGTACATAGATTTCTCCATTAAGAGAAAATGGGAAACAAAATTGATTTGCAAATGATACCTAGATGATGAATTGTAAAGTATTTCCAGGGAAAATAATATTTTTTTGTTACTTAGGTGGTTGGAATTTTTTTATGCCTTTCTTCCAAGCAGTGAGGATGAGCTTTACTAAATGTTTATACAACTCTATTGCTGCTAAGCAGATAAGCGGATTCACCTAAGAATAAGCAGCTGAAAAGGATGCTGTGATTCAAGTTGTATTTACCTCAAATTGAACAGTGAAGTGTTACTATAGATAGAAATGTTGCTATAGAAATGCATCGCTGAAAATTTACTTCTTCCTAATAGTGAAACATTCTCCTCTGTTTTTTTTTTAATCTGATATGGAAGTGTCACTGCACTATCAGAGACTATTTCGCAGGGACCTTTCACATAGCTCTAGAAGGAAAAGGAAAAAAAAATCCTCACTTTCTTTCCTGTCTGTGGCAAACCTGTGGCATTATTAAAGTTTCTTTTTCCCTTGTCTAACCATAGCAGATACTGTAGCCTGCTAAAGGAGAACAGGAGCACCAGGTGAAGACAGCCCTGCCATCAGAGATCTGGTGTTTCAAAGTGAACCTGTCATGAATTCTGAACAGAGCTCAAATGAAATCATTCCCTGCTTACATAAGCCAGTGCTCAGCTAGCAAGAATACTTAACTGTGCTCAATGGGGCTTAAATATTTTGAAAGCCATTTATCTTCCCATTCAAAATACATTGTCAGCTTGTTCTAAGAAGTAAACTTGCTACTGAGATGAATTTCAGGCTTTAAAGAAAAAGTGTCCTTTTAACCTTAAGAGAATCCATCTGAGCTAAGGGAAATGGGTTTGTTTTCCTCTGTTGAATGACTAAGACAATCAGAAAATATCCACAGTTAAAATGAAAAAATAAATATCACATTAAAATTTTTTGCTGTTGGTTTTAAAAGGTTATCCTTGTAACTAAGGGCATAAAATGAGTAATCAACAAGAGAAACACAATGAATTTTTATTTATTTGGAATCCAAACAGAGAACTCAAATACCTGGGGGGTTTTCCCCATAGGAAGAAGCCAGTTAAAACAGGCATAGTTAAGCAGATCTAAGATCTGGCTGAGAGCCAAGTCTTGGTAAGCACTATGATTCCATCCAGCTTTACATTTAAGAAAACTGAGATTCAAAAAAGTTAAGTGACATACCCAGGTCTGAGAGGTAGGATTCAGGATTCATATTCTTCGCTCCTAATTCTTTGTCTAGTATTCTCTTTACTATCCCATGTTGTTGTTCAGTCATGTTCAACTCTTCATGACCCTGCTTAGGGCTTTCTTGGCAAAGACACTGGAATAATTTGTTATTTACTTCTTCAGCTCATTTTACAGACAAGGAAACTGAGGCAAACTGGGTTAAGTGACTTATCAAGGGTCACACAACTAACTAGTCCAAGGCCAGACCTGAACTAAGGAAGATGAGTCTACAAGCCCAGTGCTCTATCCAACCCCATGCTTTCTCTCTTCTGGTAGCACTGAAGGAGACAAGACTGGGGGAAAGGAAAATATGCTGAGGAAGAAGAGAAGAAATAGGATCTTGGAAGAACGAAGTAACAGGATTGCCTAAGGGAAAATGGTCAGTTTTGATGGTAATACTGAGGCTAAAACAGTGCTGCATGATGACCTGGAATAGGTTCCCTCCTCATTGGTCTTGTCGACTGTCTGTGAAGCACAACTTGGGTGCCACCTCCTACTAGAGATCTTGCTAATCCTTGCTAATCTTCCTCCCAGGTGTTAGTTCTCACTCTACTTCTTCAAATTAATGCATATGATTTTGTGCATGTCTATATTTTCTTATGTGTTTACAAATTTCAACTACCACCATACCTTCCCCAGAAAATTTAAGCCCCTTAAGGTCAGGAACTCTTTCTTTTTTATCTTTGTATTTACATGATAGGTATTTAATGCATATTTGTTGATTTTAATGCAATGTAATTAATTGGTATCTTATTCTTATAAGACTTCAGAGAAATTATGTTGGGTAGAGAGTCACAGACCTATAACTGGAAGGGAATTTAGAGGCCATCTAATCCAATCCCTTCACTTTAAAGATAAGGAAATTGAAACCAGAGATGGTTAAGTTACAGGAAAAGGGGGGGCAAAGATACGGTTCTAACCTAGGTTTGGAGTCTCCAGGCTCAGAGTTCTTTCCCCTGTATCCCATATATCTGTCTCTTAAATGTCCAATTAGTATCACACTAGGTATTCCCATTTGAGGCATATTTATTAGACAAAGAAACTAATTAACATTTATTTGACATTCTCGGAAAATATTAAGAATGTTAACATTTACTGTGATTCATATAGATCGAGAAGCATCT
The DNA here is from genome assembly GCA_028646575.1 of Pseudocheirus occidentalis. Classification (NCBI taxonomy): domain Eukaryota; kingdom Metazoa; phylum Chordata; class Mammalia; order Diprotodontia; family Pseudocheiridae; genus Pseudocheirus; species Pseudocheirus occidentalis. Next base: position 258,349,608 of record CM053593.1, read on the forward strand.
GGTACTGCAATGGTGGCCATATGTTTTTGTTGTTGTTGTTGTTGTTGTTGTTGTTGTTATAGGATTCAGGTTTAGTTGGTTTTCCTCTTTTCCACATAGGGCATGTAGGTGGTGCAGTGAATAGAGTTCTAGAGTCATAAGGATTTTTTTTTCCTGAGTTCGAATCTGGTCTCAGACACTTACTAGCTAGGTAACCCTTTGCACTTTACTCCCTTTGTCTCAGTTCCTCAGCTGAAAAATGAGTTGGGGAAAGAAATGGAAAACCATTCCAGTATCTTTGCCAAGAAACCTGCAAAAGGGTCAGAAAGAGTTGGACACAACTGAACAACAACAGTATGCCTCACTATTATGGAAATTGATAAAAATGTACCAGCTGAATCTTTATGCTACCAATGAATAGACTGAAAACTGTTGTATCATCAGTGTACATAGTAATGAAAGCTATTGAAAAAAATCTAATCACAAATGTTATAACAGATGTTTAGCAAATGTTAATGGTTTAGCTGTTCTAATGATAAAATGTTCTTTGCTTAAATAAAGGTCAATAATACAAAGCAGGCACATTCACATTTTTAAGAGTCCTAGCTATAGAGCTATATTTTCAGCAGGCTAGAATCAATAACTCCTTAAGTTAAGAAAAATTATTTAGATTAGTAATCAGCAAAACCACTGAATGGTTTATTACACTGATAATAACTGCACAGGTTTTGTGTGATTGAGAAAGGCCTGAAGAGTATTTCTGGAGCAAAAAGATTACAAAATCAACAAAAAATAGAGAAGATTCTGTGATTAAATCACAAAAAATAGAGAAGATTCTGTGATTAAATCACAAAATGTTGGGGCTGGACAGTAAATGTTTTACAACTGGTTTTCTGAAAAAGAAAAAAGTACACTTGACAATGTTAAATTTTATTGGCATTTTCCCATCATTATCTTAAGTTTAGAAAATCAATTTAAAAAACCAATCAAGCCCTGATTTGTAGTTTTTGTCATTTTCTGAGGTATAAATGCTCCTGATGAAAATTTAAGAATCAGCTGCTATGAACTCTTTTGAGCTGGCACCAGCACTTCCCTTCTTGATATCATTTTCCTAAGTCATAAATTTAGACTTAGAAGAGAACTACCCTGTGCAGGGAGCTTGACTCATGTCAATCCTCTGGTAGTTTAGGTTCATACTGAAATACTTTAAGATGCTTGAAGTTCAGTCAAGGGTTAACTAAAGGAGATTTACTTAACCATAACATGAGAAGCAGATTCAACAAGGTAAGGCATTAGGAACCCCTTGAATTGCTCTGGTCCTGTTCTACCAGTCAAACATCTGAGAGACTCTGCAATTCCTAGTGGTTGCTTTGTATTCAAACAAATAGGAAATGATGCTAACAGTCTGGGCTCTTAGTCCTGGAGACCAACCAAGATTTGAGGAATGTTTCAAGTAATATCTTTCGAGGAAAAACTAGCCTAAGCTTCATGAAGAGTAAGGTTTAGAATATTGAGTCTACTATAGGTACGCAGGGATCATTGAGTCTTACCCCCTCATTTTGTAGATGAGTAAGAGTCACAGAGAGGTTACATGACTTGACTAAAGTCACACAGCTGGGAATCCAGGTCTTCCTGACTTCAAGTCAAGTAATCTATTATACCAGGATGTCTCTTTAACCATTGAGTCCTAGAATCTGGCTTGCTGGAAACTCCCCTCCCCCTCCCCCAACCTTACTGGTTTCTATCTGCAACCATCTCTAGAACATTGTTGTTGATCTGTTCTGACTCTCTGTGACCCTATTTGGAGTTTTCTTGGCAGAGACTTTGGAATGGTTTGCGATTTTCTTCTCCAGTGCATTTTTACAGAGGTAAACAAGGTTAAGTGGCTTGCCCAGGGTCATAGATAGTGTCTGAGGCCAGATTTGAACTCAGGAAGATGAATCATCTTGACTCCAGGCCTAGCACTCTATCCACTGTGACATCTAGCTGCCCTCTAGCACACAGTAGGCATCATATAAATGCTTATTCCCTCCCTGATCTCTTTATTGTTTGAAGAATGAGTTCCTTAAGAAATATTTAACTTGTTAAATGAAAACTATATCTATTTATCTTTAAGCCTTGATTGATCTAGTGGTTGATTTTTATGTCTTTTTGATGTCTGTCTATATATATCTCAATCTTCATCTTTGTATCAACTATATTCCTCTTCTTTAGGTGTCTTAAAGGACTCCATTGCTCAGCATTACAGAGAAACATTGCAGGGCATAGGGTTATAGAAACAATAAAAGAGGACATTTACAAAGTGTAGAACAATGGTTTCAGTCTGTTCCCATCTTCTATTTACACTGACAAGGAATTAGGTTTGACTCTTTCTTATTTCCTCCTCCTTTTGTTTGGCTGACCTCTTCATCGAATAGGCCTTGCCCTCAGAAAACTGGCTCGCTGCCTAGATTAGATATAGGGTCATTTCTCAGCATCTACCAATGGATTTGGTTTTGTAAAATTATGGGTACCTCTTTCTTTTTATTTTTTACAATTTTAAGACATTTTTATTTGAAGTTTTGAGTTCAAAATTCTGTCCCTCCCACCCCTCCCTTCCTGTCCCTGAGATGGCAAGTAATCAGATATAGGTTACACATGTGAAATTATGTAAAATAAGTCAATATTAGTCACTTCATACAAGAAGGTTCAAATAAAAGAAAAGAAGAAAGTGAAAGCATGTTTTAGTCTATATTTAATAAATATCATTTCTTTCTCTGGAGACAGATGGTATGCTTCATCATTAGTCCTCTGGGATTGTCTTGAATCATTGTATTGCTGAGAATAAAAAAAATCATTCACAGTTCTTCATCTAACAATTTTGCTGTTATTCTGTATAATGTTCGGGTTCTTTTCACTTCACTACCTCAGTTCATGTAAGTCTTTCCAAGTTTTTTGAAATCATCCTGCTTGTCATTCTTATAGCACAATAATATTCCATTACAAACATATATGACGGCTTGTTTAGCCATTCTTCAATTGATGGGCATCTCTTTGATTTCTGATTCTTAATCACCACAAAAAAAGCTGCTTTAAATATTTTTGTACAAATAGATTCTTTTCCCTTTTGGGGGGATATCTTTGGGATATAGACCTAGCAGTGGTGTTTCTGGATCAAAAAATATGCACAGTTTTATAGCCCTGTGGGCATAGTTCCTAGTTGTTTTCCATAATTGTTGGATCTGTTCACAACTCCACCAACAATGCATTACTGTCCCAGATTAGCCACTCTGATAGGTGTGAGGCAGTATCTATTAGTTTTTAAAATTCCCATTGCTCTGATCAACAGTGATTTACAGCATTTTTTCATATGACTATAGGTAGCTTTGATTTTTATATCTTAAAACTTCCTTATCATATCCTTCGACTATTTATCATTTGTGGAATGACTTGTGTTTTTATAAATTTGATTCAGTTCTCCATATATTTAAGAAATGAGATCTTTTTCAGAAATACTTGTAAATTTTCCCCCAGTTTTCTGCTTTACTTATAATTTTGATTGCATTAATTTTATATGTTTAAAACTCTTAAATTGCATATAATCAAAGTGATCTATTTTATATTTTGTAATGCTCTCTTTATCTTCTTTAGTCCTAACTTCTTCTCTTATCCATGTCGGACAGATAAACTATCCCATGCTCTCTTAATTTGCTTACCTCATTTATTTTTTTGGAATCTGCTTTCCTACCTCTTAGCTTAGGGTAGACAATTTCCTAGTACTGAGTAACCACTACACTCACTCCTCCCCTTTTCCTTTCCAGTGTTCATTTAATAAGTGCTCCCACCTTTGTATTTCTTCCTAACCCTAAACAGAAACCCGTACCAGTTTCTAACTCTGGTCCTAGAAAAAAACATTGTCTTTATTCTTCCTGATTCCCTCAACTAGAAAGATTCTTCCCTTTCTGGGGCTTCACAAAATGTATCTTCTTGGGCTTTCAACCACAAGAAGTTTATAGTTATTTCCTTCTTCCTTATTATTTATTTTCTTTTTTTTAGGGTATTGAAGCTCTGGTCTTGAATGCTATCTTTCATCTCTGACCTGACCTTTTGGCCACACTTCATCTGGAGATATTCCCCAGCTGCTTGTACATCTGACCCTTCCTTTACTTTTGAAACTGGTTTTTCTACTCTTTGTCACAGAGGACAATCTGAGCCCTTTCTCTCAGAGAGCCATTTCTCTGTGGTGACTTCATGGTCTAGGCCACTGTGATCTCTTCCACTGAGCCTGGCTTCTCCATTTTGCTTCCACCAAAGTTCCCTATATAAGTTTAACTTTTCTTCATGTTCAACTCTTGGCTCCTTTAGTGACTCTTCCATAAAATTCCACTTTATTTACCTGTCTCCTGACTTACAGGAAGGGGAGGGATATAAATAAATTTTTAAAGGCATGTCTTGTGGTCCTTCTCTCTATTCACTCAGCTGGCCCTCTGACTCAAATATTTCCCCATTCCATTCCACATTCAATTGCCAAAGTGGTTTTTGTAAAATACAGGTCTGATTGCCATATCCTCTACTTAATCGTTCCAGTGGCTTCCCTATTACTTCCAAGATAAAATTTTAAAACTCTCCTTTTGGCTTTTAAAATCCTTTGCAACTTGGTCTCTTCCTACCTTCCTGTTCTTTTTCTAGTTTGTTCTCCTCTATATACACTTTATGATCTAGTAACATCTGTCTTCTTGCTATTCTTCACATGTGACTCCAAGCCTTTTTATAGGCTTTATTCCATGACTGGAATTCTCTCTCCTCATTTCCTCCTCTTGGCTTCCTTTAAGACAGTTCAAATTCTACTTCCTGCATCCCTACACATCCAACCCCAACCTTGTACTGTTAGTGGCTGCTCTGAGATTGCCTTTCATTTTTACTGTATACATCTTGTACAGTGAGCGAGACAGAGAGACAGAGAGACAGAGAGAGACGGAGGCAGATTTTTTTACATTTTCTCTCCCATTAGAAGGTAAACTCTTTGAGTTTACCAAGGATCATAGGGGTATATGTGTGTGTGTGTGTGTGTGTGTGTGTGTGTGTGTGTATGTTTTATCCCCAGCATTTAGCACAGTACCTGGCAAGTAGCGAGCACTTAATAAATGCTTATTGATTGACTGACTTACTTTTTGCTCCACCCACTTCTAAGCTGCTTTCTAAACTCCAGGTTATACTCATGGAAGAATAGATGGATGGATGGATGGGTGAACTAGATCAATTTAAACATTCAATAAATTATAACAGTCAATTCTATGATCAAACCAAGATGTCTGGATCATTATATTACTATGGCACTTCATTTTACGGGTAAGATCCAGAAAGAGTAAATAACCAAAATGTCAATAAAGTCAAAAAACTAAGAAGACCTCCAGGTGTCTTCTCTACATATTTATGCTTAAATCATAGAACCATCAGTTACAGCAAAAGGAGAAGTTTTGAATGCTGTGGATAAGTTCACTTACCTTGGTAGTATACTTTCCAGGAACATACACAGATAATAAAGTTGACTGGCATTGCCAGAGCTAGCTCAGTGCTTTGGAGTTTCTGAAGGAAAGTATGAGAGAAGAGAGACATTAGACTGACTACAGAACTGAAGGGCTACAGAAGCCTTGTGCTGACCTCATTGTTGTATCCCTGTGAAACATGGACAGTTTACCAGAGCCATGCCAGGAAACTGAATTGCTTCCATTTAAATTGTCTTAGCAAGATTCTGAAGATCATGTGGGAGGATAAGGTACCAGACACTGATGTCCTTTCTTGAACTAAACTGTCAACCATTCAAACTGCTTCAGAGAGCACAACTGTGATTGGCTGGTCATATTGTTTACATGCAAAACATGTGCTCGCCAAAAAGACTTTTATGGAGAACTCACATAGGGCAAGTGTTCAGATGGTGGTCGGAAGAAACAATACAAAGATATTCTCAAGGTCTTTCTTAAGAACTTCGGAATTGATTATGTGACATGGCACAGGACCACTCAGCATGGTATGCCCACATCAGAGGAAGTGCTGTGCTCTATAAACAAACCAGAATTGAAACAATTGAAAGGAATGCAGGATGAGCAAATTTAGAGAATCAAACCCAAATGTACACATGGACTTATTTGTGACTGACCTATGGCAGAGCATTTAGAGCTCATATTGTTCTGATCAGCTGCAGTTGGACACACGGAAACCAGCATAGTGATGATGTTTTGGTCCTCTTCAAGAATGAAAGACAACAACCAACCAACCAACATTTAAATCATCCAAAAATATATAGTTATTCTTCCACTGAAACATCTCCTCATATTTTCCTAAAATTGATCTCTCTTATAGTTAAGGAGTGGTTTCTTAATGATTAAATTAACTTTCTTGCTGCAATGTAAGAGTTTATTTTTCCTTGAGAAAAAGGAAAAAAATTCTACATTTTAAAATTAAGAAATATATCTTATGAATTATAAACTACTTTTCTAATTCACCCAGGTTTCTTTGAATTCTGGGCCTATCTTGTAAGAGGGAAACCGCTTTCCTCTATATCAGTGGTTCTCAACCTGTGGGTTGCAACCCTTTTGGGGGTCAAACAACCCTTTCACAGGGGTCACAGGGGTCACCTAAGACCATTGGAAAACACATATTTCCAATGGTCCTAGAAACAGAGATACCACTCCTCTATCCATCTCCAGGTGGATCCGCCCACATGCAGATACACCCACATGGGACTATTAAAGGGCCACAGTATTAGGAAGGTTGAGAACCACTACTCTATATCATAAATGGACAGACTCTTTTCCCATCACAGAGGTCTTTGATGACCCTTTTAAAGTCTGACCCCAAATCCCTGAGAATACCTGTCCTTCTAGTTATAATGAATGCATTAATAGTGGATATTAATGAGTACCTGGCATAGTGAACTAACCAGGAAGACCTTAGAACTAACAAGTCTCTCAAAAGTCCAAAAGCCCATTACTAAGGTCAGTTGGAGGTCTGACTACATCTTTTTGGTGTCATTTTTGAGACTCATTGTAGATCCTAAACTTGGGGGTTATAAGCTAAGAAATTAAAGGCCCAGTCTTATACCCACAGCAGAAAAGACAATGCTCTCTGAAGAGAAAATATTCCATTAACATGTAAACTCCTTGAAGGATTGTACTGTGTATTTACTTTCTTTGTATCTCCAATCCTTAACAGAGTATCTGCACATGCAGTAAATACTTAGTAAATACTTTGTGGGTAAAAATAGATTGGCGCTGTTATTACAGAAACAATGAGTACTCTCTCTAATGCTAGTGGTAGGTGTTATGGGAATCTGAAGATCTTCCCTGCCCCTAGGCCTTTTGATAGGCTTAAGTGACTGAGAACCTTCCCTGATTTGAAAATACACTCTGCCCCCTAACAGGGTGAATGTGGTCACATAGAGCCTGTGGCAGGAGGCTTGTTTTTCAGGAATGCCCACGCTTTATTACTTTGTGATTGAGCAGTGGGTCAAGAGGGCTGTGACATTCTCTGACTGAGGAGAAGGCTATATATACCCTGATGTGAGTTTTTGCTTTGGGGCTCACTTTGGGAAAAGTTGTGTGATTTGGCCAGATGAGACTCTGGGCAGCCGTTGAGCCCCCTGGCTTTGAAAACCCAAATGTTGGTGCTTCCCTCTCTGGTAAATAACTAGGTATGGATGCAATGTCAGACACCTGGAAGCCGTCTGCTGATCTGTTTCTTTGTCTACTTGTAACTTCTGCTTTAAACTTCTGTTTGTATTCTCTGAAGCTCAGGATGTTGACTTTTCCCCCTGAACTAAGTAAATGATGTATGTTTGATTGATTAAAGTAAAATTGTTAACCCATCTTGAGTTGTTTTCCTTTAGAAAAGCTGATCTAAGAACCTTTGCTAGCAGCCATCCTGGGTATGCCAGGGTGCTTGCAGCTACAGTAGGTAAGTTGAACGTAGAGTCAGGGAAAATGCCCAGCAAGGATAATGCATAACCCTGTCCAACGATTAAGACAACATGTAGTTGCTTTTTTGCCAGGTATTTAATGAGAAGTATTATTACCAGTTGCTGCCATATTTAATTAGACTGGTTGGTTTTTGTTCAGTTGGCTTTGGATAGTTCAGTCAAGTGGAAATTCCACCAAAGTAAGACCCTGGAGCTCAGGGAAGACACTTCTGCATAATCCAGCTTTTTATAAGAGAATGTTTTATTTCATTTTACTGTTGGTTTGTCAACAAGGAAGCATCCAGCAAGTGAATGAACGAATGAAAAGGCCTTTATTAAGCATTTATTATGTGCTGGGTACTCTGCTAATCACAGTAGACAAAAATAGAAAAAGTAAGATAGTCCCTACTCTCAGACAGCTCTCTTTCTAGTTGGAGGAGACAGTACATAATAGAAAATTCAACTGTGGGGTAGATGGCAAGACCCATTTCTTGGATTAAGTAGGTAGATAAGATGACAGTGCCCAGGAATCTGGAAGTGGTTGTTCAGGCAGGATAAATGATAAAGCCTGGGAGCACTTTAGGAGGTCATAGAAGGACAGATATCTCACTGAAGTGAACAGTTGGGTCACTTTCCTATTACATAATGTGTTTAAGTAGTCAAATTGCCTAGATTAGTGCAAGGAGTGACTGCAAAGTGAGCAAAGAGAATACAAAAAGGGGAGGCATTCCCTAGTGGTGGGGGGTGTTCCCCTTTTTACCCAACCAGCCAGATGGGGTCTGGGAATATGTATTGTATGTACTTTCTAGGGCATCTGACATCCTGTGGTATCTTTCAACAAGAGTCTAAGGCAAGTGAGATGATCAATTTTCTGTGAAGGGCTAAATTTGTGATAAAAAGGACATTCCCAAACAGCCACAATTGCATTTCTTATATGAAATTTGTGATACTCTGCCCTATCACCTTCATAATATGTTTGAGAGCCCAGAAGATGTAACAGTGTAAGAATAACTGGGATCTCTCAGTTTTTTGTAGTGAGTGAAGGAAAAATGAAGGGTTTTCATAATGTAATGCCGGTTATCTAAACCAAAAACCTGCAAAATCTATATATTCATTAGATTCCCCATTCATTCAATAAGCATTTAGTGAGCCTTCCTAAGTACGAAGCAAAGTAGATACTCAAAGGATGAACTAGGGCAGTAGCAGGAAAAGAGAGAGAACCAATGGAACACGTATAATGCAAAGCATTTTCCTGTTAAACAAAAAATAGTCGTCTAATTATTGCTTAAGTTCCCAGGGACTTGGGTGGCAAAGACGGAAGTTAGGAATGAAGGTTAATGATAAGAAGTAAGTCAAGGGAAGAGACAGGGACTCTAGCAATCCTACTTCCACATAATGAGTAAGATAAGGACCGGTAAGGCAAAGATAAAAGGTTTGAAAGGGATACAAGCAGTTCAAGAGGTCTGAGGGTATAACTTTTTTTTTGCCTTTTTTTTTTTGGAACGCAATTGGGGTTAAGTGACTTGCCCAAGGTCACATGGCTAGTTTTTGTGTTAAGTGTCTAAGGCCACATTTGAACTCAGGTCCTCCTGACTCCAGGGCCTGTACTCTATTTACTGTGCCACCTAGTCACCCCCCTGAGGGTATAACTCTTAAGAGAAAGGAGAGTGCCAACAGTTAGACTGCACATACCCTTATGTGGTACCATAAGTGGAATACTGTACTTAGAGTCAAGAAGACCTGAATTTGAATCCTACCTCAGACATTTATTAACTTGGTTTTGACTTGAATAAACCCTCTCTGTGCCTCAGTTTCCTCATACATAAAATGAGAGGTTAGTTTCTTTGGTTTCTAAGATACTTTCCACATCTAAATCTGATACTGTTCTGAGAGGATGTGGATGGGAGATCCAGAAAAGGCATCTGAAGGATCCCTGACAGTAACTTTGGCAATATCAGTTCTCAGGATTCAGGGATGTGACTAATTGCAGTGGGAGTAACTTAAGTGATAGAGGAAATACAGGATTATCAGGAGGGAAAGAAGGATATCCATTGTTATCCTTTCTACTAGAACTAGACATGTTAGCTATAGCAATAAGACAAGAAAACTAAATTAAGGGAGTAAGTATTGGTAAAGAAGCAGCGAAGTTATCTATTTTTTTTTTTTTGCAGATGATATGATGGTGTAATGGGAATCTGAAGATCTTCCCTGCCCCTAGACCCTTTGCTTAAGTGGCTTGGGTGGCTCTGAGAATGTTCCCTGATTTGAAAGTATACTCTGCTCTCTAATAGGCTGAATGTGGTCACTTGGAGCCTGTAGAAAGAGACTTGTTTTTCAGGAATGCCCACACCTTGTTACTTTGTGATTGGGCAGTGGGTCAAGAGGGCTGTGACATTCTCTGACCCAGGAGAAGGCTATATATGGCCAGATGTGAGGTTTTGCTTTGGGGCTCACTTTGAGAAGAGTTGTGTGATTTAGCCAGATGAGACTTTGGGAAGCTATTGAGCCCCCCAGCTTTGAAAAACCCAGATGTTGATGCTTCCCTCTCTGGGAACTTGAATAGGTATGGATGTTATGGTCAGATGGTTGGATGCCCATCTGCTGATCTATTTCTTGGTCTGCTTGTAACTTGTGTTTGTATTCTCTGAAATTCAGGGTGCTGACTTTTCCCCCTGAACTAGGTAAATGATATATGTTTGATTGATTAAAGTGAGACTGTTAACCCATCTTGAGTTGCTTTCCTTTAGAAAAGCAGATCTAAAAACCTGTGCTAGCAGCTGCCCTAGGTATGCTAGGGTGCTTGCTGTTACAGATGGCATATTAAAGAACTCTAAAGAATCAACTAAACCAATCGACATTTGCAGGACATAAAATAAATCCACACGTATCATCATTTCTATGTAATATACATAAATCCTAGCAAGAATAGAAAAAAAGGGAAATTCCACTTAAAATAACATTTTGTTGTTCAATCGTTACAGTCTTGTTGGACTCTTTGTGATCCCATTTGGGGTTTTCTTGGCAAAGATACTGGGGTGGTTTGCCATTTCCTTCTCCAGCTTCTTTTATAAATGAGGAAACTGAGGCAAACAGGGTTAAGTGACTTGCCCACCATCACATAACTAGTAAGTATCTGAGGCTGAATTTGAATTTGGGACTTCCTGACTTGAGGTTCAGGGCTCTAGTCACTCTGTCACCTGACCACCTCAAAATCTGGACTGTACGTAATCACTGGAGAATTGAACTCTAGTCTCCTGCATGACAAATAGGGATATTTGCCATTATACTTTAAAATAACTATACAAAATAGTTGGGAGTCTGTTCACCAAGATACACACAACTTTATGAATACTCCTAAAAACCACTGTTTACAGAAATAAAGACAGAGCCAAAGAATTAGAAAAATATTAACTGCTTATGAATAGGATAAGTCAATATGTTAAAATGGCAAATTTTAGGCAATGCCTAAATTAATTTACTTATTTAGTGTCATACCAAATCAAGCTACCAAAGGATTATTTTATAGAATTGGACAAAATAATAATGAAATTCATATGGAGGCAAAAAATGTTGTGAACCTCAAGAGAAATAATGAAAAGAAGTGAGAATAAAGGGAGTATACCAGTGCCAGGTCTCAAACTATACTAAAAGTAATAAACATTAAAACAACTTGGTAACGATTAAAGTTTAGAGTAATAAAATATATTAAAGTATGGGCAGCTAAGTGGCACAGTGAATTGAGCAATGGCCCAGGGGTCAGGAAGGTGTGAATTCAAATTCAGTCTCAGACACTTATAGCTATGTGACCCTGGCCATGTTATTTAACCCTGTTTGCTTCAGTTTCCTCATCTGTAAAATTTGACCTAGAGAAAGAAATGGTAAACCACTCCAGTATCTTTGCCAAGAGAACTCCAAATGGGGTCCAGAGATTTGGACATGACTGAAATCACTGAACAAAAGAAGTTGTGTTTTGTTCTTTGTTTTTGAAGAGGACAATGACATCATAGGGTGATATCTTGACTTATGAATGAATTGGATTTAAGTGAGGCAGAATTGCACAGTCATCAACCTCTTCCAAAGTTATCAAAGTCCAGTGACAAGACAAAAGTCAGAATGACTGGCAATGACCCAAGATGCAGCTGATGACCTTGGATCTTCAATGTCTGACTAAACTCTAAGTACTCTATAGCACCTGCTTCAGTTGCCATCATGGCCATTGGAACAAGTTATCATCCACCCATTCCACCAGATTAAGTCTTTACATGCTTGGAGTAGACATTCCCCTAACACCAATGAGTTTGAAGTCTATTGGTGACCCTGAACCTGTGTTAGCCTGGTTGTCAAGATGGTTTTACCAGGGTGAGGATTCTGTGAATGCTACACCTTCTTGGAGCCTCAGGTGAGACTTGAGTGAGGGTGGACACCAAAGGTGGTTGAGCAGCTCTGAAAAGGGCTGAGCGAGCTCTCACAAATGAGGTCCTAGTCCTCCTGAACACCCCATATATCCCAGGTGGATGGATACATTGGGTAAATTTATAGTCGACCCAGTCAGAATCATTGTATACTTGTTTCTACCTTTGTTCAACAGTAGAGAGAGGCAAAGGAAGTGAACGTGGGAATGATCCAAGGTTAGAGTTTGGCAGGGCATAATTTGAGAAAAAAATGTTAAGAAGGGTAGGAATTCAAGAGAGAAGGGAAGTATAGATTTGAATTGGTTCACCAAGGCATCAAGAAAGGGAAAAAAGGAGAGAGTGACTAGTGCAGAGGACATGACTTGGAAGAAAATTGAATAATCAAGTGATTAGAGATTTCTGTGTAGATAAAACATAAGGTTTTGCAATTCAAGGCAGAGGGAGAGGTGAAAAGTCAATACATTATGGTTAGAAAAGGGGATTTGGTGTTCTTGAGTTTCTATGTATTATGGCAAAAATCAAGAGTATGACCATCTTTTTGTATGACTGAAGTAGAGTAGAGGAAAAACTGATGGGAAGTTAGTAACTGAATGGTCATTGAGTTTGAGGGAGAGTCAATATATATGCTGTAGTCTCCTAATATGAGGGCAAGACTTGAGAAGGAGAGAAAAAAATATGTCGTGTACAAAGTTTAAAATTAAGGAAGGCATGGGAATGTTGGGGGGGAGGGAGGTGGCACTTGTAAACAGTAGCTATCAGGATTTTGATTGGGTGGTAGGAATTAATTTCATGAACCTCAAAGGAGGAGAAGTCACTGAGTGATGGAAGGAGGGGGAGAACTTGGAAGTGCCAGTGGAGAGTAAGGAGTATTCCAATTCCCCTGATTTGACCAGTGAGCTAAGGGGTATGAATGAAGGTGCAGCAGATACTGAAAAGGGTGGCCAAAAAAGCTGTGTCATCTGAGTGGAACCAGATTTCAGTAACAGCTACTAGATGGAAAGAGTGGGAGAGGAAACGATTTAGAAAAGCAGAATGTTGTTGCCTATGGAACAGAAGTTCTGCAGAGCACAAGGAGAGGGCTGGGTGGTATATGGTTGAAACTTTGGGTTGGGAGGGTTGAGTGGGATGAGAATGAGGTTTGGGGTTCAAAATCACTGGCATGTGAAGTATATGATCATGTGTGGAAATGTTCATTACTGAGAGGAGGTTACAAAGGAGGTTGGAGAATATGCTGAAGGCAAATGCAGTATGAGATAGAAGCAGATAGTCAGATGGGAGGCTCCATTTCAGTATTTCTCTTCCTTCCAAAGGCTGGAGATTAGGCAGCAAAAGGGCATAGCAGGATCTGGAATTGAACTTGCATGGCAGGAGAAAGAAGTCCTATTTTCCACCAATTTTTCCTCTTCCTCTTCTCAGAGGAAATAGGCACAGCAGGAGATAAAAAGCCTAAGGTCAAAGGGAAGGCTCTTTCTCTTTGACCTAGAAATTTTCTACATTCAAGTTGGGAGATCAGATGGGTAGTAAGAGGTCAGACTTGTCTTGTGCTAGCACAGATGAAAGTGGTTGCTTTGGTCAAAACAGAAGACACCTGGCTCAGTTTCTTGTCACCATCCCTTAAGGGACATATTGTGCCCAGCAGGAGATAACGAGAATACCTGAAGAAATTTGAGATTAGGTGATAGCAGAAAGTGGTAGATTCCCTGCAAAGGGGAAAGTACTTTGGGGCAGATAGAAGATGCTTGACCTGCCCACCTGCTGCCTTTCCTCAGGGGACACACTAAGCCTGGCAGGGGATGGAAGGCACAAGGTCCATGGTCAGAGGAATGTTTGGCTCTTTTTTTCTGAATATATACCTCCCCACTTCCCTACCAGGTAGCTATGCCTGGTAATAAAGAATAAAAAAGAAAGAGTGGAGGGAAACATTTCAGCAAAACAAGCTCTTACATATAATATTCTCCTCACAGATCCAACTTTTGCAAAGAAGGGAGGTAAATTTTTTCAATTTTTCTTCAGGGTCAGACTTGTTGGTCTAGAAATTATAATTATATGGCATCTAGTTGGGGATTTTTCCCCAGTGTATACTGCTGTAGACATTGTATAAAGTTTTCTTGATTAATTCTACATACTCCATTTTGTATCAGTTCAAAGTGGAGAACCATTTCACCATTCTTCCCACAATTAGATTTCTTGAAAGTAGCAGCTGTACTGAATCTATCTCAATGGGCCCATTGTTTAGCATGTGACCTTGAAAATAGCAGAGATTGAATGAGTATCTCTTGATGAACAAAAAAATATAGAGAAATTGATTAGTGCAATATATTTCAGGGGTGGGGAACCTGCAGTCTCAAGGCCACTTGTGACCCTCTAAGTCCTCAACTGCAGCCCTTTGATTGAATCAAAATTTCACATAACAAATCCTCTTAATAGAAGGATTTGTTCTGTAAAACTTGGTCCCAGTCAAAAGGCTGTACCCAAGGACCTAGAAGGCCACATGTGTCCTTGAGGATGTACATTCCTCACCCTGGTTGGTATGCAGAATGCTATTTAGTAGTCTTGAATTTAAGAAACACAAACCCCCTTGCTACTGGGATAAAGATACAATATTTAACAAAAAAACTACTTGGAAAACTGGACAGCAACATAGAAGAAATTACATTTAGAATACCTAACACATTATTCTAAGATAAGTTGCAAATGTATATATGACCTAAATATAAAAGTCACATCATAAACAAATTCAAGAAATCTAGGAAAAAATATACCTAAATAATGGATAAAACAGATGACCTAAGATAAAATGGATAATTTTGATTATATAAAATTTGAAGTTTTTGCATAAACAAGTCTAACAAGGTTAATATTATAAAGGAAATAATTTACTGGGGAGAAAATATTTGCAGCAAGTTTCTTTGATAAAATTCTCATTTCCAAGATATATAAGGAAATGATTAAGATTTATAAGAATAAGATAAAAAAGTTAAGGAGATAAACAGGTAATTCCAAAGGGAAGGAGCCCAAGGCTTCTAGAGCCATTGGTGGAGGGGGGGGGGGGGAAGGGTTGTTCCAAGATACTATTAATTTGAGAAATGCAAATTAAAGCAAGTCTGAGATTTTACTTCACACTCATAAGATTGGCAAAGATGACAAAAAATGAAAATGATAAATGTGGAAAGGGCTATGGAGAAACAGGCTTATTGATGTACTATCTGTGGACCTGTGAATGGGTACAACTATTCTAGAAAACAATTTGCAATAATACAAAAAGTTACTAAGCAATGCATGGACTTTGACCCAGTTATATTGCTGCTAGGACTATACCCTAAAAAAGACCAAAGAAATAAGGAGAAGGTCCTATACGTGCAAAAATATTTGTAGAAGCTTTTTGAAGTGGAAAAAAACCCCAAACAAACTTGGAAACTAAAGGGATTCCAACCAACCCAGGAAAGACTATTTAAGTTGTGATATATGAATGTGATAGAATACTATTGTGAAATGAGGAAATAGATGATTTCAAAGAGACATGGAAAGATTTATATAAACAGATACAGAATAAAATGAGCAGAACCAGAAAAATTTATTCAATCAAATAACATATTAATTAAAATTTAAAATAAAAAATGTATACAACTGTAGGGAGAAACTTTGAAAGCTATAAGAGCTATAATCCATATCATGATTCTCCATGATTCCAGAAAACCAAGGACAAACACACATCCACCTCTTCGCTGAGAGATGATAGATTTAGAGAACAAATAAGACAGACACACATATGTATATAACCATTGACAGAATTAATTTTGCTTGACTATACATATTTGTAAGGAAGAATTTGTTTTTCTTTTCTCTGTTTTTAATGGGGTAGGAAGTAGGAGTGAGGGAAAAGAGATTTCTGTTATTTAAGGAACAGTTAAAATGGAGAGGGAGCAGCACACATGTGATCTGTGAATGTTTCCAAGGTAAAAACAAAACACATGAATAAATTTTTTTTTTTAATGTATACAAGCTTTGACTGTATGGCAAGAAGTTAGGACAGTGGCTTTGGGGATAGAGCTTTGGTAGTGATATCTCTAGCATAAGGAATGCCAGACAGGGAGCTTGTGACAAGGAAAAGAATTAGATCTACAGTAGTTCCTACTGTAAGGAATAGAAGTCTGGGAGGAGGGGGTCAGGGGTTTCTTTTGTGGTAGGGATAATAGCTCCACTGAATCTACAAGTCATTCTTCAGTCAGGAGTTTTCAGGTCTTGGTTAATAAAATAAGGCCTGTTTATTACATAGTCATGGCCCTGTTTCTACACGAGGAAGCTAGTAGAATGCAGACTTCATCAAGGCAAGGACTGTATCTTAAATAAACTTTGTTATGTAAATCCCACTCCTATAATAGTACCAAGCACAGAGCTCTGAACAAATTATATTTATTAAGCATTTACCAAATGAACAAAAAGTAAATACATCTTATTGTTTAACTTTACAAATGGATATATGTTTTAAGATTTCTTCTGCATGTCACACATCTATTTGACTATTTCTGGTAAAGTTTCTCAGGATACATGTACCAGACGATTCTGTGACTGTGTCTATTTGATGCCAAAAATAAAGGTGATTCAATCACTGCAGTTAAACAGAAAACTCTGTGTGTGAGGGTGAAGGAATTCAGGGGAGGAAATCTATTCAAACCACCCACTTGGCATCAAACATAACAAAAGAAAATATCCAACTGTATTTTCTGTAATTTTGTTGTAGTTGTGCTGGTGCATAGTGTTTTGTCTTCTTTTGTATTCTATCATATAGGGTAGAATAGTGTTATCTACACAGTGCTTGGCTTGGAAGGCATGGATTCATATTGTCCTTTGATATCTATGAGTTATGTGACTTTAAACAAGTCACTTAATGTCAATGGACCTCAGGGAACTCCTTAGTTCTTATCATAGGAAGTCAGATCTAAGTTATAACTATGATGGAGTGAATTCCTGAGTTAGGAGTTCCTCTTATTAATATATTTGCATACCTTACAATTCTACCTAAGCCTGGAAAGCTAATCAACTTTCATAATTAATTAGATGAAGATAAAGGGCTTTGGTATGCTTGACATTGATTCTGAATTCTGAAATGAGATTAAAATGTCACTTATCAATTTTTGGGTCTGAAGGAAGGTGAAAATTTAAATTTTCCAGAAGCTAGAAATTTATTTTGATTCCACGTAGAATTCTCTCTGTCCCTCTACTCACCTTTTAAATTCATGTCCATTCTAGAATCCATGAAATCTTCCCCATTCCCCTTGGCTGGATGGGTGAGTATGCAGCTCTCTTATTACGTATTATTGCATATATATTATTATATATGAGTATACAGCTCTCTTATTGTATATATTATTATATATGAGTATATTGCTTATTGTATATTATTGTATATCTTCTTATATAGAGTATGCAGCTCTCTTATTGTATATTATTGTATATATATTATTATATATGAGTATGCAGCTCTCTTATTGTATATTATTGACTAGTTAGTCAACAATGATTTATTAAGCACCTACTATGTATCAGATCTTGTAATTACTAAATAGTATTAGAGCAGTAAAAGCTATGGGTGTCAGAGACCACTGAAGTTTCTGTGAATTTAAATGTTTCAAAACTAGAGGAGGCATTTCAACTTGTAATTTTACGATGAAAGTTTGGATTCAGTTCAAAGGTTGCACTCAAGAACCTAGAAGGCTGCAAATAGCCTCAAGGCTGCAGGTTTCCCACCCCCATATTTATTTTAAATAGTCTAAAACAATGTTGATTAATATGGCTGACATATAGTGTAGCTTCCCTATTTTTGTCTTTTGATTAAATCTATTTTAGCTTTAACTTTGAGATCATGATTACTACCCGGTTTTTTTCTCCAATAAATTCAACTCCAGATCTTTATCTTATGTTAGTGTGTATACCTTCTTTCCTATTCCTCCAGACTCCTCTATTTTACTTCTGCCTTCTACCTTGCCCTCCAATTACTTGATCTATCTTCCCTCAAATGATCACTCCCTTTTCTTCTCCCTCCCACCCTTTCCCCTTGCCATCTTGTTTCTATCTGAATTTAGAAGACTTTTATAGCTGTCTCTCTCTATGTATATATACATATACATGCATATGTATATATAAATGTGTGTATATATACATATATATGTTGTTTCCTCTTTATCCCATTTCTATTAATCTAGACATCCTTCTATATCTTCCCTTTATCCTAATCCCTCATCCTCTTATTTCTTTATAAATTTAGAATTCTTTTATTTCCTTCTAAATGTATATATTGTTCTCTCTTTAGCCCAGATCTGAAGTGAGTAGGTTCCCTATAAAAATCCCTTCCTTTTCTTCTCCCTCCCTATCCCCTTAGCTTTTTATTTCTTTCTGAATTTAGAAGACGTTTATACACACACACACACACACACACACGTATGTATTGTTCCCTCTTTAATCCGTTCCCAATGACAGTTGGGCCCCAGAACTACAAGCCCTTGTCCCCATCTAATTCCTGTGTCAGTTTTGACTCTTGCACCTCATTTGTATATCTACTCTTTTTACCTTTTCCTAAACAGTATTACTTTTTAGAATCACATCACACTCTGCTCTACCCCAATCTTTCTTTCAAACTACACAATTACTAATTACTATCTTAGACATACAGTTTACATTTCCTCTTATAAAAAGTAAACAGTCCATCCTTATTGAGTCCCTTGTAATTTAGTCTTTGATGTTTAAATTTCTCTTGAATTTTGTATGTCAAATTTTCTATTGCAATAAAATCCTGAAAGTCTGGCAATTCATTGAATGTCAATTTTTTTGTTCAATATTAAGCTTAACTTTGCTGGGTTTGATATATTCAGTTGCAACCCCAGTTCTTTTACTCTTCAATATGTAATGTTCCAAGACCTATAGTCCTTTAACTGCTGCTAGATCTCATATGATTCTAGCTGTGGCTGTACCATATTTGAATAGCGGGGTGGGGGGAGGTTCTTGTTTCTTGTAATATTTTTATCTTGAGCTAGGGGTTTCAGAATCTAGCAATGATATTCCTGGAGGTTTTCCTCATATTATCTCTTGCAGTTGGTGACTGGCATATTTTTTCTATTTCCATTTTCCCCTCTTGTTCTAATACATCAGGACAATTTTCTTTATTTATTTCTCGCATTATTGCATCAAGATGCTTTTTTTTTAAAAAAATCATAGCTTTCTGCTAGTGTCAGTATTTTTATGTCTTCTCTTCTTGATCTGTTCTCCAGATCAGTTGTTTTTCTTATGAGATGTTTCACCTTCTTTTTTCATTCTTTATATTTTATTTGATTATTTCTTGGTCTCTTATAATTTTGCTGGCTTCCCCTCACCCAGTTCTAACTTTCAAAGAGTCATTTTCTTCCTTTAGATTGTGGGTCTCCTTTTCCAGCTTAACTTTCTTTTCATAATTTTCTTACTTTTCTTGGATTGTTCTTATTTTTTTAATCGTTCTTCAATCTTATTTGATTTTTAAAGTTTTTTTTTAAATTCTTCTATGAATTCTTTTGGGGCAGGTAACCATTTGATGTTACTCTTTGGGTAACAGAGGCTTTTTTTGCTTCAGTATCCTCCTCTGAAGATGAACCCCAGTCTTTTCTGTTCCCATAGTAACTTTCTATGGTTGCACTCTTTATCCTTTGCCTACTCATTTTTTTGTAAATTTATCGCAACTTGTTGTTACAGTAACCACCTCTAGTCCTGGGGTATCAGGGATGATGCCTCTGGCCTTAGGTCCTCCTTCACTTCTCCACTCTGGTCTATAACTTAAAGGAAGGACTCCACCCTCCTGTGTCTACAGACAGCAATGTCCCTGCCCACTGCTTCTAAACTCATCAGGCATGTGCTAGTTCCTTCTCACTCAGGGCTCCATCTCAGCAGCACAGTTGGGCCTGGTTTCTCTCATCAGCAGAGGTTCCTTCAGTCTTCACAGGCTCAGACACCCAACTCTCCACACTGTATGGGAGGTGAAAACTCCTGTGTCTGGGGCCAAGATTACCTCCCAGTCCAGCTAGCTTCAGGGCTCTCTGCTTGCTGTTTCAATGGAACCAGCCTGGAGGTCTTTATGCTTCACAGGTTCTCTTCCAATCTTTTCTGGTTGTCCCAGAGAAATACTGTTCTGCCCCAAATCTTGTTTATTTTTACCACAATATGTTCCCCTTAAGTTGCTATTTCGTCTTGTTTGTGGGGGAAATGTGGAGAACTTGGCATTTTCTGACCTACTCTGCCATCTTTCCAAAATCCTCTCCAAGTAAGTATTTGTAAAAGGTACCTATTAGGACAAATACGGATTGGATTTAGAAAAAAGTATGTCAACTCCTTGTAGAAAAGAGAACTCTAAGCAATAATCATGGAATATTCAAAACAGAATCTACTAACATACACATTAATACAATTGGCTGAAAGGCTAATATTCAGGTTTCATAGGGATCTAGTTTATGTGTAAAGTGGATACTTTTTCAGTGCACATTTCATTTCCATAGTCCAATCAACACCAAGTGAGTTCCTTCTTCCCACTGGTCCCTCCCTGTTCAGTTTTTATTGCCTGTCTGCTGCATCTGTTGTTCTTGCTGAGATAACAGTCATTCCCCTTTCAATCTGCAGCTCTGCTTGGTTTCAACTCCAGGGAGCAAGATGCCCCTCCCAGGATAAGCTGATCACTTCAAATTTCATCACCATGCTAACTGACTCAATTTTGGTTACTAAACCTTACCTTGGGCTGTCCCTCCTCTCCTTTCTCACTTCCTTTTGTGTTGTCTTCCCCAGTTAGATTATATGTTCCTTGAGGACATGTTGAGTATAAGATGTCCTTGAAACATCTAGGGCAGCTCAGTGGCTTGATGAATAAAGTGCCTGGCCCAGAGTGAGGAAGATATCTTCCTGAGTTCAAATCTGCTCATTTCCTTCTCTTGCTCATTTTACAGATAAGGAAACTGACTCAAATAGTGCTTACTGACTTGCCCAGGGTCATACAGATAATGAGTCTTTGAATCTTCCCATAGGATCTGGTGTTTGCCTGAGGATATAAGCCTTCCATTATCACTATGATTGAATTTCTGTTACCCTTAACCTACCCCTCCACTGTCTGTTACTTCCAACTGTTTCCCACCCTTGATTCCATCAAAATCCCATTCTCTTGGTCCCTATCAAGACTTTTCCTAGACCCCTCCTCCCAGGCTACTAGACCACACCCTAGTTCCCTCCCACAGGCTTTCAGTACATAAGATCTATCTTGCTTTCATGAAGGCACTCAGATTCAAATCCAGCTCCAACTCAGTCTGTGTCAGATTGTTCTGATCTGCTTGTCAATACAAGTGTCATAAATGCTCAGGCTTCTTAAGAATCTACCCATTATGGTGAATCTTTAATAAAATTTGTTTTACTTTGACTAAGAGAAGGTTTGAGTCAAATTCATTTGGAAGTATCTGACATATCCGTATTTTGGGGTCTCAAGCACCCTTAAACCCCAAACTTCAAAAAGTCCAGATTTGAACTCAGGAAGTTGAGTTGTCCTATCTCCAAGACTGGCACTTTAAACCACTATGCTACCTAGCTGTCCTATTGCAAGAGATAAAGCACTGGATTTGGAGTCAGGAAAACATATGTTCAAAACCTACTAGCTATGTGACCCTGGGCAAGCCACTTACTTTTTCTGTGCCTCAGTTTCCTCATCTGTAAAGTGAAGGAGTTGGGTTCAATTGCCTATAATGTCCCTTCCAGTTTTAAAGCTATGATATTATTATTACTACCTTTCTTAGTAAGTTTCTGTTTAAAAAATTAAACCAATGAAATCTCCTCATTGTTCTTTCTATTTACCTTTTATTAAAACCATGGATTTTTTTTTTGTTATTTGAAAAGCTATGATTGCACTTGAAAGAACAGGCCTTGATCTAATGTATTGTTTTCTCCTTAACCTTCTCCCACAGTCTAATTGTTAATGATTGTTTTCTTCCCTGTCATTTGGAAGATTCTACAGCACCTAATGGTAGACATAGACTAATGAATGTGTAGCAATTCTGGTTTCCAGGAGAAGATGTTAATTTCACATCCAATTTACAATCAAGAGATGGAACAGAATTCAACCAGTTTATTTTGTAGCTCGTCTTCTGAATTTGGTTTGAATGAGTAGCATCTAAACAAACAGACCTCTCTAAATATTACATTTATTGGTGAAGTGATGAGAAGATAAAAGGTTAACCTGATTTTGTAGGGGAAGTAATCCCATCCCATAGAGTAAAACTATAGTACACATAATTCTAAAGTACTGCAACTCATAGCATTTTTCTCCTCCTTGCAATGGATTCTTATAGAGCTTAGTTTTCTTATGCAGGACTATATGTAACTCCTTCTAGGCCCTGAACATAAAGACTATGACCTTGTACATGTGCTTGAATAGTTGCCTTCATAAGTTGCTTGAGGAGTAGCTAGGTGGCACAGTGAATAGAGAAGTGGCTCTTGAGTTAGGAGGACCTGAATTCAAATCCAGCCTCAGACACTTAACACTTACTAGTCATGTGGCTTTGGTCAAGTCACTTAACCCCAATTGCCCTTGCTTCCCCCCCTCCAAAAAGCAATAAAAAAAGTTACTTGAAAGGAGATGATGAATAATTCTATTCATGTAGTTCCTAGCACAAGCTTCTTAAATATCTCAAAAGGCACACAGCAGAGATTATAAACTAAAATCAACATGATTTTGTTGAAAGGAAATACAGAATTGTTGATGAGACCAATAAGGTACCATCAATTTTTGACTGTACTCAAAAGATCCAGAGGGAAAGATATGAATTTCTTTTGCTTAATAAGATTTTATATTTATTTTTTCATCCAAGCAATGTTAATTTAGATTGGTTTAAGACAGGATCTCAAAGTCATTAGCAAATAGGAGGGATTGTTTAAATTATGGGGACTTAATTTTGAAGGACTTACTTTTTTAAAGTGAATTCAAAACAGACAATTGAGGTCTAACTGAAAAGTTTTCTTGACAAGATAAAATCCTTGAATCTGTTGGTATACTTTGTGTTATGTAGTAGAGAAAGTGTTGGACTTGGAGCAGAGAAGGTTAACCTGTATCATATGTTACTTCTAACTCCAACCATGTGACTATGCTCAAGTCAACAATATCTCTGGCCCCATTTTCCACATCAGACAAATGGTAATAATAAAATCTGTAGTAACTTGGATATTGTAAGACTTAAACAAAATGATATGTGTAAAGCACTTCACAAAT
Source organism: Pseudocheirus occidentalis (assembly GCA_028646575.1). Lineage (NCBI taxonomy): Eukaryota > Metazoa > Chordata > Mammalia > Diprotodontia > Pseudocheiridae > Pseudocheirus > Pseudocheirus occidentalis. The sequence continues at coordinate 258,373,192 of CM053593.1, forward strand.
CTTGAAATACTGAATAAATGACTTCTTGGTGATTTTTATTATTGTCATTTCATTACTATAATTTTGTTCAGTGAAACTGAAGTAGAAACACTTCTGGAACTATTATTCTTTTATATTTAATGTGCTGTAGACTATTTCACAGGTGGATAAATAATTGATTTTTGTTCTTGATTAAGAATATTAGGATGTAAGCTGATTCTCTATAGACTCATTGAAAGTGTCTTCAGTACAACTCTAGTAGCAGACAGCATGATGGGAATATGTTTTATTCTGTTTCACATGATTTTGATTTCTTTTTTTTTCTGTATTTTGAAAGCTTTTGTAATCAGTATTATATCCAAGCAATTATGAGCACAGTGCAGTCTCAGATAGTGCTGTAGTTCTAGTACCATTTATTGGTTGAGCTTTCCAAGGTATTTTGAAATGTATAGTTGTGATATGGGGATTTGTCATTTCTTTCTTCATGAAAGATACCGTGTTTCTAATGTAGAATTCTAAGCAACAAGTCGTGAGTTGCTAAGTTTTGCAGCCAACAATAATATATTGCACAGCTTCTACCAGTGGCCTGCATAGTCTAAATCAATCATTTATCATTAGATTCATGTGGATGTCACCCACAGACAGCATTTTGATTCTTATTCTTATTATGGATTTGTTTCAGTACCAATTGATCCCTGTCCCCTTATAATCTGACTATCAGTGCTCAGCTGAAAGTTCTCTCAAAGGTCACCAATGATCAGATCCAATAGCATCCTTTCAATTTTTCATGCTCTTTGACCTCTCTACAATATTTGTCACTATTGAGTGCCTCATCCTTCCTGAAACTCTCTGTCTTTAGCTTCCATCATACTACATCTCCTAATTTTCTTCCTTCTACTCTCTCCTCTTACTGGCTGTTCTACAAACTTTTCCACAGCATTTTGCCTGGATCCCTGCTTTGAACTTCTGTTAAGCTCTCTTGTATCATCATTATTTGAAACCTCTTTCTCCCTTCCCATTAGATGAAAGCACCTTCAGAGGCGGACTTGTGTTTTATTTAGTTTTCATCATTAGCATGGTCCCTTGCACATCGTTTATACTTAACAAATGTTTATTGAATTGAATCAGCTTGGAGTCAATGAAAGAAATATAAAGGTTAAAGAGAAGAATGAGTAGAAAATGCTTTCATAGAAGCCAAAGGAGCAAACCCTATCCAGAAGGAATGAGAAAATCAACAATGTCAAATGCAACAGAAAAGTCAAGGAATAGAAAACATAAAGGAGCCTACTGAATTGGGAAATTATTACTCCTCCTTAATGTAGGTATTCCTTTGAATTTCTACTCTTGGTTCTCTTGGTTTTTTCTACACTCTCTCTACTGGTGATCTGGCCAACTGCCATGACTGTATTCTTCCATTTTCTTCTACTGTCATGATTTCAACTGAAATCCACATGAAGATAATAGGATTGCTGTCTCTCAGCCTGCTTGCTGTCCTTAGTTCTAGAGCCACATTTACAACGGCTTACTGATGATATCTAACTAGGTCTCCTGCCACTACTTCCAATTCATTATCTTATTCCCATTTCTGTTAATAGCATTATCATGCTGGATTCCTTTGTGACTCAATACACTTAACTTCAACTATGTGTGAAGCACTGACCAAGCACTGGCAATGCTACATCATATATTTTTCACTAGAAAGGACTTTAGAGGCCATATGTATATAGTGCTCTTACTGGATAAACGAGGAACTTGAGGATTTGAGAAGCTGAATGACTTGCCCATGATCACATGACTGGTAAGTGTTGAACGGAGCAGGATTTGACCCTAGATTTTCCTAAATCATTAAAATATTCCCTATCCCTTAGAGGCTTATGTAACTAGAGGGAAACAACACGTATATAAATAAGTAAATATCAAATATGTGCAAAGTAAACACAAATTAATTTCAGGGAAATAATAAGCTGGGAATCAGTCAAATTCTCATGTAGGAGGTGACATTTGACCTGTCTTGAATGAAACTAGGCATTCCAAGTAGTGGAAATGAGAAGGAAAAGCAATCTAGGCATAAAACATAGATTATACAAAGCTTCTGACATGGAATATCGTACACAGGGAAAATAAGGAGTCCAGTTTGCCTAAAATATAGTGTCCTGCCATCCTCTTCCCTGAAACCCAACCTCCACCATGTATCCAAATAATCTTCCCCTTACTATTCCTATTGTCATCACTCTAGTATAGACTTTCATTGTCATTCACTTGGACCATTCCAGTGACCTCCAATTTGGCTATCCTGACTTCATTCTGACTCTCTTCCTTTTATCTGGTAAAATTGCTACCAGTTTAATATTCTTTAAGCATAAATATGATCATGTAATTATACAGCTCAAAAACTTTCCATGGCTCCCTATTTCCTACTAAAATAAATGCTAAGCTCCTTAGCCCAGTATTTCAGGGCACTCCACAATCTAATTCCAACTATCCTTGCAGCTTCAACTATCATTTCTGTTTCATGTACTCTACACTCTAGTCAAACTGGGTTATTCACTGTTCTATATTTCCATGTTATACTTTGCCACTGCTGTGTCTATGATTGTACCATTCTCAACACCTGGAATGCAATCTCTGCTTCCTCATCTCTGCCTGTTGAAATCATAATCATCCTTCAAGACTGTAACAGCAAGCACCCTAGAATACTCAGGATGGCTACTAGCATAGATTCTTTGATCGGCTTTTGTAAAGGAAAGCAACTCAAAATGAGTTAACAATTTTACTTTAATCATATATGTATAAATATATATAATTTACTTAGTTCAGGGGGAAAAGTCAGCACCCTGAACTTCAGAGAAAATACAAATAGAAATTACAAGCAAATAAAAATACATACAGAAAAAATAACACAATTCAACAGACCAGCAGTCAGGATTTCTAGCTGTCTGAGCAGTCCATACATACACAGTTACTAGAGAGAGAAGCACCAACACCTGGGTTTTCAAAGCTGGGGGCTCAAAGGGTGCTCAAAGTCTCATCTGGCCAAATCACACAACTTTTCCCATAAGTGAGCCCCAAAGCAAAACCTCACCTCAGAGTGTATGTGTGTGTGTGTACACACACACACACGTGCATGTATGTATATATACACACATGCAATAAACACATAGGCATACATGTATGTGTACGTATGTACACACAATATATACATATGCATATGTGTGTGTGTGTGTGTGTGTGTGTGTGTGTGTATATATATATATATATGTATATGAAAAATGTCTCCCCTAAGCAAACTTCTCTTGGGCTCCAAGTGAGGCTGGAAGATCTTCAAACTCCCTCCATTACAAAGACCAAAATTAAATCTCTCCTCTTCCATGAACTCTTCACTGATGCCCTCAGTGAAACCTCCTCAAAAGCTTCAAAGTACTTTTTAATGCCTCTCTCATGATCTTATGTTCTCATCTGTAATATAATAGTTTGTGTTCGTGTTTTAGTTCCCAGACCAATTTGTAAGCACTTGTCTTTTTTATCTTTGTATCTTCTTTACTATATACTTCAAATGTATTAGGCCCTTAATTAGCATTTGTTGAATGTTGTTTCACAAAAACTTCCCTGAAATGTTGTCCCATAGATGCTAAGGAGTTGAGAAGCTATTAAATAGAAGTATTGTTCCCTACCAATCAATTATTACAGATCATTTACAGGCAATATGATTGCCACATGGCTGATTCAGTTGCATCATCAAAATAGTCAAAATATTCAGATTTATAGGTTAATTGTTCCACTTCAATTATCCATTCAGATATCAGATTCTTGTGTCTTTTCCAAAAATTTGTTTACATGTTTGACCTACGTAGATGTTTATGTGCTTTTTTGATAAAAAACCAAATAAGATAACTATTGCAAAAGTTTCACAATTGAATAACTATTGCAAATACATCTCTAGCATCTAATATATGTGTGTGTATATATAATTATACAGCAGTCACAGTATAACAGTAATAGCTATGTCATTATTATTTGTTTAGGCTATACCTAATCAAACAATTCTAAGTAGTACAACTTCTCTCTTCCTAGATAGAAAGCATTTGAAAAGATTACTGTTTTGTAATCTGTTGAATAATAAAAATAGCAACTTAAGTTATTATACTGTTTTTAAAAAAAATTCTATAATATAATCAATTAAACTTATAAGACAAATAAATCTTTGAAATATTTCTATTTCGGCAAGTTAAACAAAAATTAAAATAGAATTTCCTAGCAGGACACATGGATGATCAAACTAAGCTAATGTTGTCTACTTCTATCTACTTATTTGCTTAACTGATAGTTCTAGGCACTACTAAACATCTCATTCTTTCACCAAATACTTAATGACCACTTACTGTGTGCAAAGCCCTATGTTAGACACAATGAACATACAAATCATTTAGATCTAGATTTTTAACAATTATATAAATTACTTACCTCTGTCATTTAAAAAAATTTTTTTGAACTCTAAGTATATATATATATACATATATGTATATGTATTAAACACACACACACACAAGAGTAAAATAAGCCATATTTCAAGTAAGATGAAAGAAGGAGAAATTATTTCCACCAGGATCTAAATCATAAATCATTTTCAAGAAAATCAACACAGGTTATCTTCTGTGACTGGGATTTCAGTCCCACATATAATACATCTTCCTCAAACAAATGACAATTTCTTATGCCCTTGATAGTAGAAACTGGTGGTATTTTGTTCCTCAGTTACCTCATTTTCAATGTTTTCATACTTATTGCTTCCTATATGTATAAAGCATTATTGCTATGTTCACTGGGTAATTTCTAAACAAAGGAAACTGTTTTCAATCATTAGTTTGTGTATTAGAAATAAATGTTATTCTCTTTACTCAGTATCACAGGAGGTTTTGGCTTAATTTGAATCAATCCAAAGGAGCATAGCATAAAATCTGTGATTACTGAATTCTAATAGTAATAATAAAACTAGTGATATTTTAAAACTTATTGTACCTATTCCCAACTTCTTTTGAGTTCAAGTCAATTTTGACAAGTGATAACTGTGCTTTCATCTTTAAGAAATCCCATCATATTCAGCAACATAGTCATCATACTTTTTCTCCCTCCTTGATGAAGGCTGATGTCTGCCAACATAACATCTCTATTCTAAATTGGTTAAAACTGACGCATCATCTTTTCTTTTAAAATAAACTTCCTTCCTGATTTCTACATTTATGTCAATGGCACTATAACTGATAGTAAAGCATGCCTCAAACCTCTGTACCATCTTTGCATATTCCCATTTTCTACATCAAACCTATCACCAGGTCTTGCATATTTCAACCTTCACAAGAGTTGCTTAATTTGTCCCTTCTCCGCTCCCCCTGCCATCACTCAAATCCAGGCCCTCATCAGCTCTTCTCTGAATTACTCCCATCACTTTCTAATTGATCTCACTATCTTTATTTTCTCTTTCTTGTACCACAGTTCATTCTAGACTTTGACATCAAACTAATTCTCTTTTTTAAATATTTGTTTCTAGATTTCAACATTCAGTTTTATAAGATTTTGAGTTCTAAATTTCCCCCTTCCCTAAGACACCATGGAATCTGAAATAGGTTATATATGTATGATCTAATTAAACATATTTCCACGTTAGTCATGTTGTGAAAGAAGAATCAGAACAAAAGGGGAAAACCATAAGAAAGAAAAAAAAAAGAGAAAATAATATGCTTTGATCTGCATTCGGTCTCCATAGTTCTTTCTCTGGATGTGGATAGCATTTTCTATCATTACTTTTTTGAAACTGTCTTAGATCATTGTATTGCTCAGAAGCACTAAGTCTATTAAAATTGGTCATCAAACAACATTGCTGTTACTGTGTAAAATGTTCTCTTGGTTCTGCACACTTCAATCAACATCAGTTCATGCAAGTCTCTCCAGGTTTTTCTGTAATCTGTCTGCTTACCATTTTTTATTTAACAATATCATGACAGCCCTTGAGGGCAAGGACTGTCTTGGTTGCTTGTATTTGTATCCCCAGAGCTTAGTATAGCACTGGGCACATAGTGAGCGCTTAATAAATGCTTCTTAAACTCATCTATTCATTCATTCCATGAGAACCAATACAAAGGCAGAATAATGTAGTGGATAGGAATTTGGAGTCAAGAAAACTGAGATTCAAATGCTGTTTTGGACACTTACTGTGTGACCTTAGGCAAGTCATGGAAGCTCCTTGTGCCTCTGTTTTCTCAACTGAAATGCAAAAGGATGGAATGCTGTGACTTTTAAATACACTTCCAGCTCTTAATCTGTGATCCAATGATTTCTGCATTTGCTTGCATTTGAATGCTAACAACAATTCCTGACTTCTGTGTTGCCTTCTATATGAAATATAAATGTGAGAAGATTTCCACACCTGAAAGTATCTTCAAGGCCCAGTTCATATCTGTGACAGCAGCCTTCACTGCTCATGTGATGCCTCTAGGGAAAGATAATTTTCCCATTCTCCTGTTCCTCTAATCCTCAAATATTTGAGGATTACTTTCTGTATTCATAATATTCTTTTTATCTATAAAGATGTCTCTGTAGACAGAGGAGAAAAGTACTTTAAAAGTTATCTAGTCTAAACTTCTCATTTTGCAGAGAAGAAAACTGGATAAAAGAGGTTGAGTCATGCTTATTTAGTTTTTGCTAGTTTAGTGTTTTCTCTTTAGAGTATGAGCTTAATGAAAGCTGGGACTGTCTTTTGCCTTTCTTTGTATCCCCAGGATTTAGTGCATTGCTTGGCACCTAACAGGCTTTTAATAGGTGCTCATTCACTCATTGACTGACCGATTAATATTTTTAAATGTTTACTCAAGTTTTTGGTTTTGTTGACATATAATTGAGTGCAATTGTCTCTAATGATTTTCTTTTTTCATTTGGATCACAGTGATCATTTTTCTTTTTTGATCTTTTGACATTTTTGCCTCTTTTCTTCATCAAGTTACCTGATAATATTCCTATTTATTGATTTCTATTTTTAAAAAGGTTGTATTTTTATTTAGCAGCTCATTAGTCTTTTGTATTCAATTTTATCTTTCCTTTGATTTTCAAATTTTCCATTTTTGCACTTACTTTAACATTATTAATCGGTGGATTTTCTAGATTGTTTCAGTTGTATGGTTGATTTGTATTCTCTTTCTTATTCATAATATAAGTGAAGAACATCAGCTCTTTGATTTTTGGACACTTCCTCAAAGGGCAGCATACTCTGAAGTCAATCACATAACTTGCAGCGAGTCCAAATGCTCTTTAAACATTTTCTTTCTCTCACTCACTTACCTCAAAAAATAAATATCTTCAGGACCTCTTTTTACTGGTATATTACAAGAGACAAAAAGCAAGTGTCTGTGCTTGGAATCTCTAGAATAGATGTAATTTTAGCAACAAAAAGGTTGCTGGTACTGTCTTGCTCTTCCTTAACATTTTTACTCTACCATAGCATTCTCCCTCCTATATCTGCTTTTTAGATCCTATGTTCTGGATTTTTCTGGATTTCAAAATTCTCCACTTTGAAACTGTCTGCCCTGTTTCTTCCTTTCAGAATCCTGTACCAATTTTCTAAGGCACAGCAATTTATTTTGATAAGTTAGACCATATTAATTTCATCAGCTCCCATGGGTTCAATGATTACTTCTGTGTAGAAGATTCTTGTTTCTTCTTATACAGCCCTAGTCTCCCAGTTTCCAGTCTTATATCTCCAACTGTGTATTAGACATCTCAAACTACATGTCACATAGACATCTTATACTCTATACATCCAAAACTGAACTATCTTTTCCCCCAAACCCTACACTCTTCTGAACTTCTTTATTACTGTTGAGGACCACCACCTACCCAGTCACCCAGGCTTGCAGTCTAGATGTTATCCTCCACATTCCTTTCACCACCACCACCTCCTTAGATCCAGCCTTTTTTCAAGTCTTGTATATTCTTCCTTTTCAATATCATCTATACCTCTTTCCCTCCTCCAAAACTGCCACCACTCTGGTGCATGCCTTCATCACCTCAAGTTTGTTCCCTACTACAATCTGTCTTGTACTCAGTTATCAAACTGATTTCCCTAAAGCACAGATCTGACCAAGTCACTTTCCTGTTTAATCAACTCCAGTGTCTCCCTATTACCTCTAGGATCATATATTAAATTCTCTGGTTTCTAAGCCCTTCGTAGCCTGGCACCTTTTTATCTTAAATATCTTCTTATACCTCACTTCATTCTACAATTACATAATCCAGTGAATCTGGAGGAATTTTAAGGGGAGAGAATTTTCTTTCTTTCTTTTTTTTATCCCTGGTACTTAGTATGGTGCCTGGCAAATAATAAATGCTTCATAAATCTTTGTTGATCTAATTTGAGTCAATGGGTATTCTTTTCTTCCTAAGTGACATGTAGGTATTTTAATGAGACTCAGAACCCAAAGTAATCATAATGGTGTGTAATGGTAATTAATTTGTTGGATCAGATGTTAAGTAGATCCTAGTAACCTAGTATTAAGTATAGAACTCTGTCCATTGGTGAAAAGGTGTGAATTCCCTTGGTGAAAAGGTGTGAATTTCCCTGCTGAGGTGGAAGAATGCCATTGGCTGAGACACTCCCCTGAACCTTGTTGACTTGGGAGAAGGCC
>CM053593.1:258382342-258401108 GCA_028646575.1 Pseudocheirus occidentalis
CCTTTCCCACTTCTATGATTTCTTTGGGATACAACCCCAAAAGTGGTATTACTGGGTCAAAGGGTATGCAATTTTTTACAACCCTTTGGGCATAGTTCCAGATTGCCCTCCAGAATGGTTGTATCAGTTCACAGCTCCACCAACAACAAAGCATCACTATTAATGACACAATACTTCATTTACAACCTAGAGATAGACTTTGCCACTGATACACCTGGTGTCCACTTGGGGAAGAGTAGGCACAAACTTCTGTAACATAGAATTACACAAATAAGGAACACATGTGTTCAGGGTAACTCACAAGTTTGGACTCCAGGCCTTTGATATCTAGTTTTGCTCAAGTCACTGATTATCAAGGTCACTTCTCTGCTGGTTGCTCTGCTTGGGCCACTCTCCTGCTGTGATAGTATTACATTCTTTAAGTAAAAGTAGAAATCCTAAGTTTGGAATCTATAGAACTTTTCTAGGTTTGTTTTCCTGGCATGGATCTACGGTTGTGATACACTTTTAATAGTCACTTTAAACTTTGGAACTGCAAACCTTCTCCAGGTCTGCTCCCATTGCTGGACCTTGAAAGGGTTTCTTCAGTGAGGGATTGTCATGGTGAGAAATCAAAGTGTTCTCTGTATTCTAAGTAGGCAATATTTGCCAGCACCAAATAGTTGTTGGTTTCAAGATTTCCCAGCTAAACGTTCAAAGATCTTATATTAGTCATATGAGACATACCTTAGGAAACAGGACACCAGCAATTTTTACCCTGAGACAGTGCCTTTTCATTATGAGCCCACCTTTCTCACTGATTCTCTTACAGCTGTCTCTGATTTTGCCCCTTCTCAACAGTCTAATTGTTCACAGCTGAAAGGGGGCATATTCTTAAATATATCTTTGCAGCCTTTGCATCATAAAAGCACTGTCTTTTGAGTGAAATAAAAACTGTCCCATAACCAAAAACCTTTTTGTATCCTGAAGAAATCATTGCCCACATTTGGGCAAAACTGTTTTAGAGATATCCCTGGATTTTATTCTAGGTTAGGGGGATCTGACCTTTTAAAAGTTAAAAAAAAATAAAAAAAACAAACCCTCTTACTCAAAAGCAGCCTGTGAAATTTTGTGTGTGTGTTTGGGTCCTGAATTTTAAAAAAAGGATGATAGGAATGCCTTTGTTTACTTCTCCACAGACTCAAGATTGGATTTTATATTTTGGTATTATTAATTGTCAAGATTGATATAATTTAGTTTTTCCAGTTGTCTCCCAATATATGTTAGCAAAACAAAAGAGAAAAAAAGAGAAAGAAAAGCCTAAAACATAATGATGTATTCTACTAATGTTGAATATAGCAAGAACTTTGATTTTTTTCCTCTCCCTTTCTCAGAATTTTAGTTTTAGGAATGAAACTAGATGCCTTATAGAGGTACCATTTAAACAATAAGTACTAAATTGTTTTTTTTAATGATTTGACAAGTCAGGTCATAGAATTCCAACTCTTATATTTTATCGAGAAGCATGGTTCCTAGGCTTTAACTAGCTCTAGAACAAAAATATTGCCTTCTTTAGGCACAGTTTTACTCACCTGGCCAGGTAGTTGCCAAAGTTCCACCTTCATTTCACTGTGTGACCTTGAAGGAGACTACATTGACTTTGAATTACTGATAAAATTGTGTGTCATATGAAAGACTAAAATTTTAACATATACATGTACACACACAAATAGCTTATCAAGAGTATTATTCATTAAACTTAGGAATGGGGCAGTCTGAATTCATTAGAAACAAATTCAGTTCTCTGTACTAAGCCAACACTGGAGAATTTATCATTACTACTAAAATGTTCGGCCATTTTTTCAGGTATACCCAATTCTCCATGATCCTATTTGGGGTTTTCTTGGCAAAGATCCTGGAGTTGTTTGCTATTTCCTTCTTCATATAATTTTACAGATGAGGAAACTGAGGTGAACAGGGTTAAGTGGCTTTCCCAGGGTCACATAGCTGTTTGAGGGCATATCTGAACTCTTTCTATCTACTGCAACACCTAACTGACTCTTTCACCAAAATAACTCACCAAATAAAGTTCCCAAAGTAACATGTAAGGATAAAAGTCCTATGCAAAGAAAAACCAGAATTTCTTTAACCTGCATTTTGACCATTCCTAATTTACTTTTTCTTCATAGATATATTTTATTAGTTGATAATTTATGTATTAGAGGGGAGAAAAACCTAAAGAAAAAAGTTTGGGAGTTGACTCTGAAATTACATCACTGAAATACTTCCAGCCAATTTTTCTGACTCAGAATTTCATTGTCAAATCAGACTAGAGTAGTCTCCTTTCCACTCTATGCAACATCAGAGAGCTAAGCTTGCCAGCCTGTTCCATTCAGCAGCTGGATATAACCCAAGGGGAAAAAAGGCTGAACTAATTATTGAGGCATTAGAAATGGAATAGCTACCTCTTTCCAAGTGGGTCCCCAAACAAACTCCACTGATAGGAGGAGTTTCTGGGTCTCTATTTCTCAGAGGGGTTCTTCAGCCCTGCCTAGTGAAGTCTTTTGCTTTAATTTCACTTTAACGAAGCAGGTGAAAGGCCACTTGGCACCAGCCAATTCATTTACTCCAGCTGTCGGAGAAGAACACAGTTGCTAGGCAACCCAAGTCTGCCTCTCTTGGTGCCTCCACCAGGCTATGAAATTGAGAGTTGTTGAGACTGTTGTCTTAGTGCAGTCAACTTAAAAGCTGAAATGCCTCCAGGTCGTAGGTATTCAAATCCATAAATTTCATAATCCTTGACAAAAGTGCATTATCCCTCCTAATTTTTGTGTGTGAGTGAATATGTGAAACATATTTAGACAGTACAAGGCTATATTTTCCCGCATGAAAATAACAGGAATATGACTTTATAATCAGAACTAATTTACATTTTAAAAGATGAACAGATTCACAGCTGTATTTCAGATATTCCTTCTTGTCAACTTATCTTTTTTTAATCTTCCTCCTTTCTTCCTTCTCTTTCATATTTTGTGCTTTCCTTTCCTCCCTTTCCCTTCTTCCTTCTAGACCTCCTTCCTTCTCTTCCCTTTTTTCTTTATGAAAATTTATTCTGTCATATTTTATATATCAATCGTCATCTTACTGCTTGCCCATTGTGACAGTGAATTTGAAATGAAACACTGGTTTTTCTTTAATGCTGGTCCAGTTAATATTTGCTTCTAACTTCTTGCCCCAATTTTGTTTTGGTTTTAACCCTTGATTAGAATGGGTTATTAACAGTTCACTACCCCAAACTTGCCAATTCTCCTCTTTCTAGTTCAATGTGTTCTGGGCAAGGAGATTTATTGCCTTTCTTCCTTAAGACTTACCAGGCTGTCCCTCTGCTTCTACAGTTCTCTTGGCACATCTCATTAGCTTTGAGGCCACAGAGCTTTTCTGAATCTCTTTGTGTCTCTTTAGCTCTTGGTTTTTTTAATGCAATCCCCTCTGTGTGACGTCCGTGTAGGACATTCTTTTACATGCTTAATACCATGGAGATATTTCCATTGAGTGGCATTTAATTTGAATAGAGATGAAAAGAATATGCTTTTCTTTGTTCTTTCTTACTGACTCTGGAAATGGCTCATGCAGGAAATGAGAGCAAATTGGTTTTGGAGAGTAGGCTGTCATTAGGGGCAATGGATCCTGGTACTGCAATGGGGAATAGAGCTGGAAATGATCAAAGGGAAAAGTTGGATTTTCCTGGAGAAGTATCTACTGAAGACAGTAATATATTACAAAAATGGATACCCTATAGTGGACCAGGGAAGTATAGCCTTAATTTGTCCCTGTGGAGAAGTAGTTAGCAGAAAGAATGGGGAAATTATTTCTCTGCCCACTAAGTATTTGGTCTACAATAACCCTGATCTGAAAATTCTTTACTGTAGACAAAACCATCTGATAGAATTTTTAAAATGACTACAGGAATAATTAATGGTATACTTCTTCTTGTAATACTAAGGAACAGGGGCCTAGTCACCTTTCTTCCTTTTATTTGCAAACTAAAATATGCCCTCATTAAATTAATTAATCAGTTCAACGTGCCTCAAAGGTGGCTGGCATGAAGAAAAACACAGAGATCCTTCAAAGCTGGAAAAACACAAAGATCATTATGACATTAAGTAGTCTGAAGATGGCTGACAAAATTTTTGTATGTAGTACAATTTTCTAATGAGCTGAAAGCTCTTTTAAATCTTTTCTCTCTTGGTCATTGGTTCTCTTTTCTCCTTTTCCATTACCTAGGTTCAAAACCTTCAGTCATATTTGATTTTTCCTCCTTTATGTCCTCTCCAGTCAGCCATAATAACATCAATTCTTGCATCAAGATGTATCTCTTTAAAACCCTTTCTTCTTCATTCCTGCTGGCATCACCTTAGCCCAGAACTACCCTACCTACATCTGGCTTATTGTGCTATTGACTAGCTGGTCTCCCTGCTTGTAAGATCATTGCTATACCGATTTCTCTGAAACAACTTTTTTGTGTGGCATACTGGAGAGAGCACTGGGCCTAGAGTCAGGAAGACCTGTATTAAATCTGGTCTCAGACATAAACTGGTGTGACTTTGGATAAGTCACTTAAGCTATGTCTGTCTCAGCTTCCCCTGCCTCCCAGGTTTGTTGTGAGGATTAAATGAAATAATATTTGTGTTAGTATAGTTCCCACCCACAGTGGAAGCTTAATAAATGCAGTTTTCCTTCCTCACTCCACTTGCAATCTGATCTCTGTCACTTGTAACCTGGGAGCCTTTGGATAAGTCAGTTAGTTTTCATAGGCTTCAGGATCCCCATTTCTACAATGAAGTGGCTGGATTAGATGACCTCTAACTTCATTTCCAACCCTAAATTTCTAATCTTTGTTCCCCCAACTAGATTGGAAATTCCTTGAGGGTAAGTGCCACATTTCATACTCCTTCTATGTGCCCCAGAGTGACTAACGCCATCCTGATTAAGTGCTCAATATACACTAATTGATTGATTTGATCTGTCTGCAAGGATGATTAAGTTTAACTGTTTTAAATGTATTTCATAATATGTGACACTCCAGCTTGATTCAGTTTGGTTCAGGTCTGTTTGCTTCTAAGGCACTGTCACACATTATTGCTTTTCTCTAGGAAATTAAAGACCTTGATTAATGATGGAGGATTAAGGATCAGTTCTATAGTTATGAATACTCAAGCTTACTTATGCAATATGATTAATATCAAGAAAATACTTTCAAATAGATGTATTTAGTGGGATAGAAATACTTGGAGAGTGGGATGGGGTCCCTTAAATTTTTATAATCACTCATTTCTGTACAAAACATGAAAATAACTAGGAAAATTGATTAGACACAAGAAGATATGTATAATTATGGTTATGGTATCATACAGAACCAGATATTCTTGAATGAAGCTGACACAACTTTGAATTTTCATAGGATAAAGTTGAGTCGGAACTGAATGATACAGAAATTATTTGTCTTGTTGAAAGTTTGATGGCTTCTAAATAAGTATCAAGGGGTAGCTAAGTGGCAGAGTCAATAGAGCACCAGTCCTGGAGTCAGGAGGACCTGAGCTGAAATCCAGCCTCAGACACTTAACACAAAAAACTAGCTGTGTGACCTTGGGCAAGTCACTTAACCCCAATTTCCCTACCTTCCCCCTCCCCCAAAAAAAGCAAAAAAAAAAATCAATATCAGACTTAGACTACTGTTTTTCCATGAATTCCATCACAAAGTGAATTTCTTCTACCAAGATTTCTTTTATTTTGGGAATCTGACCAGATTGGAAATGACTTTGGACAGGATAATTTTCTAAACTCTTCAGGTTGGAACTCAGATCCAAAGAGAATTTATTCCTAACTTAATTCTTAATCTCAACTCTTTCTTAACTTGATTGCTAACACAGTACTAACTCACATATGAGAAGAAATATATTAACTTTATAGAATTATAGAATCACAAGATCTCTAGACTTAAAGAGCTACAAGGCCATATAGTTCAACTTATACCTGACTAAAATGACCAAAATTACTGAGTATTCATTCAACCTAGTCAATATATTAAAACCTCCAGTGTGAGAGAACTCACTACCTCCACAGTCACCCAGTTCCACTTTTTGTCAGTTTTAGTAGTTAGAAAGATATTCATTAGAATCTTAGAACCTCAGAATTAAAAGGTCCCTGGTGGCTCTTGTTCAACCCATATCCAGACAACGTCCATTCTAAAACATTCCTGACAAGTGCTCAACAAGTCTTTGAAGATCTCCATTAAAGGGAAAATCTGTTTGAAACAGCATGCCAAACTTTTGGGAAACATCTAGTAATTATTTTCCTTACGTCAAAGTTAAAATTTCCTCTTTGTAACTTACTCCTAATTCTATCTTTTGGCACCATGCATGCCAAGTCTGATACCTATTACATATCAAAATCCTTCAATTGCTGGAAGACAATGATGATGCCATTGTTTAAACAACTCTACATCTTTCAATTGATTTTCACATTATTTCAATTCTTCCCCGTCCTGGGCACTTTCCCATTCCTATGCCCTCCGATTTATTAGTATCTTGTCTGAAAATGTTGCTTCTAAGACTGAACATAATGCCCTATATATGGTCTGACCCAGACAGAACACAAAAGGACTATTATTCCTCCTTTAATACAACCTAATAATATCATATTAGTTTCTAATTCCAATGTTTCACACTATTGGCTTATACTGGGTTTGAGGTTCACTAAAACCTCCAGATCTTTTTAAGAAAACTTGTGATCTAGCCATTTATCTACTGTCCTGTATTTGTTAAGTTAACTTTTGGATCCCAAGTGTAAGACATTTGTGACTCTTAAATTTCAGTTTCTCATCGGTGTTCTTGCCCATTAAAATCTTGGATCCTGAATCTCTCATCCAATGTGTCAATTATCCTTCTAAGTTTATGCCATTTGAAAATTTGATAAGCATTTTAATTATGTTTTTATTCAAGTCATTGATAAAAAATGGTAAGCAGGGGGTAGCTAGGTAGCACAGTGAATAAAGCACTGGCCCTGGAGTCAGGAGGACCTGAGTTCAAATGTGACCTCATACACTCAACAGTTAATAGCTGTGTGACCTAGGGCAAGTCACTTAACCCCAATGCCTTGCCTTTCCCCCTCCAAAGAAGACAAAACAAACAAAAAATGTTAAGCAGAAGATGGGGGACTTTAATCTAGACCTCTGCTGGAGTGCTCCCCAGAAGATGGAAAAGCACAAATCCTTGAATACACAATTGAAAACCTTAGACATCCACATCAAACAAGTAATGACAACTTATTTGGTGTGATCACTTAATTTGTAGCTAAATTGTCTAATTGTACTGTATTGTCTAGCTTATTACTTGCCACAAGAATAGTATGAAAGACTTCTTCAAATACTCCACTAAAATCTAGGTAACTATTTCAATTATATCCTACTTACGTACTACTCTTAGCATCCTTAAAAATAAAAGTAAGAGAGGCTTCTGGCATCACCTTGTTTTCTATGATCACTGCTTCTCTTAGATATTCTAGAACCATGCATTTAATAATGCTATAGCGTCTCAATGAATCCAGAATCTTTTGGATGCAAGTACTCCTTCCAATGATGTACCTCACAACTCATCCACATTCTCCCATCCTGTGAGACCCTTGTCTCTGTCCCTTCGTAAATCCTTCACAGGTGAGTCCACACAACACAGTGAGTGGTTTTCTCTAGACTTCTTATTAATATGTTCTAGAATTTTGCCAAGAATTAACGCCAAACTCGCTGACCTGTACTGTGTAGATTTCACTCTCTTTCTGTTTTGAGAAATGGGTCAGGAGTTCTTACATGGGGGCAGGGAACCTGCTTTAAAAAAACTTTGATAATCATATTTCAGTATAGTTGGTTTGCTTTATTATACTATGTATTTTATTTTATGCTTTTAAAATATTATTCTTTGAAGGGGATCATAGATTTTCTCAGATTGCCAAAGAGGTTCATGGCAAAAAGACATTAAGAACACTTTCTCTAGATAGATTCCATTCTCCATTCTCCATGATTATTTCAAAGTCTACTAATAATGTCTCAATGGTACTATCTCTTCCAGTTTTGTCAGTACTCTAGGATGTGGTTTATCAGGGTTTAGTGACCTGAACTCACTGAAGATGTCCTAGTGCTCCTTTACCATCTTCTTATTTATCTCGGGTTTCATTTCCTGTTAATCACTTTTGGTACAGTCATCCAAGGTGAAATATCACTCTTCTTTGGGAAGAGAAAACTAAAGCAAAATGAAAGCTGACTCATTCTGCATACTCCTTATGACTTTTTGTGATTTTCCATTGTTATCTTTTCATCTGACCTGAGCAATCTCCCCATCTCTTGTCTTCCTCTTTTCGATGGCATAGCTAAAACAACATCAAAAAGAAAAGTATTTTTTAGTCCTTCCTATTAATTGTCCATCTCAGCTCATTCTGTACTTCCAGATTCCTGACTCTATAGTCCCACAGACTAATTTTGTGTTCATCCTCAGTTACCTTCCTCAGTATTTTCTTTTTCAAAATATCTTTTTAAAATCTGAATTTGTTGATGAGCTCTATGCAGATACACTCATCTCTTTAAGTAGCTCTCCTCTCTCCTCCTTATTGGAATTACTTTTTTTCATCTATTCAAATTTAATTGTTGAAAGCTTCTTATCCTTCTTGGTTCAAGTTCCTCTGAAGAATTTTAGACCATTGGAGTCTACTTCTTCTCCAAAACCTTTGAAATCCTCTGTATTAAAATCCATGATATGATCATGGAATTTAAATTGGAGTGTTGACTTGCCCCTAACACACCATCTCTACCCTAAAACCAGTTCTTCCTTGTTAATTAGAATTTTGCCTGAGAATAGTATTTCCCCTGGTTGCTTCTTTATTTAAGCAAAATCAGGAAATTATTAACTAGGTTGCTTTGGGGAAATTGGGAGAGGGAATAGAGAGAATGACAGACGAGAGAGAAACAAAAAAAAAGGAAATACTCTAGCAGATGTCTAGATAAGTCCTTTATCATTAAAATTTCATACCTTCTTTTTGGTTTGTGATTTATTTTCCAAAGTCTTCATCTATTTTCTTCTTCTGTCCAAGTAGAATATGGTACACTCTTATGAGAATGACAGAATAACTTCTGTTGATCCTGAACCGGATGATTTCCATAATGATTTCCTTTCCTTAGACTGAGATTTGATTATATGAATATATCCTTGGATTTGCTCATATGAGTATATCCTCTTCAAATACCATGTTCCACCACCCCTTTTGTCTCCTCTGTTCCTTGTAAATAAGATACAGCTTTTCAAAGACGTGGTTCATTCATAAATACCATCCCACCAAGTTCATACTTAAGATAAATCTGCATGTGCGTTACAATTTCTAATTTGCTCTATTACCTACAATTTATACATTTGAATGTAGAGATCTGGAGTCATGGATTTTATTGCTTGAAATAGACTGCCACATGATTGTCCTCTCCTGAAATTCTTCTTCCTGTCTTGTACTTCATAATCTCTATGGTATCTGACTTGGCAGTTTTCTCCCTCTCCTTCCATTTTTAGTTTAAAAACCCTTTTGATAAGATCTATGAGATTTCAGGCAAATATATTTTTATTTTTGCAACTTTTATTTTACTTTTGTAAATTAACAGCTTTAATTTCTCTTCCTTTCTTCCACTGAAAAAAGGAAAAACAAAATTCTTGAAACATATATGTATATTTAAGCAAAATTAATTCTTACATTGGCCACGTCCAAAAATAGATGTTGCATTCTGTACCCTAAGCCAGTCACTTATCTCTCAGCACATGGGTAGCATGTTCATCCCTGCACCTCTCGAATCATAGTCTGTCATTAGATTGATCAGAGTTCTTAAGTGAAAGTATGTTTCTGCCAAACCTTGTTAAGTGTACTCCATCTTTGGTCAAGAGCTCACCACTGCTATATTTTGAGCCACTGTCCATGAATCCAAATCCTATTCTGAGATAATGTCTTTTAGATAAGTTTACTTCCAAAATCTGCATTTGTCTTCAAACATTCCATTTAGCCAGAAGTAGTAATTAAATATCTCCTTGACCCCAGGACTTTATAATCCTTTGTAATGCTTTCTTCCTTTCTTGCACTGGAATCATGAAGCACCAGGAATGAATATTGGTCTTTAAGTTTGACAAGCCCCTGGAGGTTCTTATATGATCAAGAATTCTGAAATTCCTTTATAAGTTCGTAACTTATTCTATCTCTCCCTCCACCTCATTTCTCCTGAATCTTGTCTTTAACTTCACTATAACCTCTAATTCCTTGATCCCTCAATATTCTCCTGTTCTGACTTTACTTTCCTATCTTACAAATAATGACCCTATAATTGGACAGTTCAATATTATGCAATCATGGACTTTTGAATCCCTTGCTCCCTTGTCCTACCACTGATCATGCCTTGTCAAATCCCAACTATGGATTACTCCCATAATTTGCCTTCAATGTACTTGTTTGTACTAGAAGTCATCAAATCAAGATGGCTGTGTCCACAGCAAATTTATATGATCAAGTAGGCCCTTTTTGCAGTAAGGCAATCCTTTTACTCTTTTTTAATTTATTCTCTATCAAACACTCTACAATGGCTGATACCACACATCTTCCCATCTAACTTTCCACATAACACCTTCATTCCACTCTTTCCACACAGGACCTCATCTCATACTTTAGGTAGAAAACAGAAGCTATTGTTTATAAGTTTCCCTATTACCCTCTGCTGCATACCTTAACCCTTTGACATCATCCCTCATTTTCTCCTTTATTTCAGTCTCTGATGAAGACTATCCTCACCACTTCTACATATGATCCCATCCCCTTTGCTTCCTCCAGTACGTTGCCCTTATTATCCCCACCTCTTTTTAATCTTCAATCTCTCCTTTTCTATAGAATCTTATTTTGCTGCCTAAAATATATCCAGGTTTCCTCCTCTCCCTAAAAAACCCTCATATAATCTGACTAACCACTCAAGCTTCCATCCTACCTCTCTCCTCCCTTTCAGAAAAAGAATTGAAGAAAAAGCTATCTAGTCTTTGTTGTTATTATCTCCTCCTTTTCCTTCACTTCTCAGTCTCTTAAAATCTGGCTTTCAATTCTAACTCACAACAAAAATTGCCACCTATAAAATTACCTAAAATCTTTTCATTTTCAATCTAATGACTTTTTCTTAATTCTTCTCATTGTTGACCTCTCTCTAGACTTTGATATTCTTGACTATTGGCTCTACCAGTGATGATCAGAGTGAGTGCTTCCATAAAGAAATTTCCATGATGGAAAAGTTATCAGGGCAAGTAGCTAATCACTTTTGGACACTGAGAATTGTTCCAAAAGCTGAATATAACAGAAAGTGGCTAAATTTTACCTGAGTCAAAAAACACAATGTAAAAATAAATACAATTGTGATTTTTTTTAAAATGGTGAGTGATAAAAAAAACTGAACTCATCATTGATATTAGTACAAAAATTCTATGAAATACATCCAATTTTATGGGAATGGCTGAAAAAGTATAATTTTTTTCTTTTGCTTAGTACAATCAAAAGAACTGACCCTTATAATCTTTCATTCCTAAGGCTATTTACTTCCTTTTCTCATTCTCCTCCACGATCAATGAAATTTGTGCTTTTTTGAGAATAAAAGTACCAACAACATCTACAAATCTGTTGAATATGATATTCATTTACTTTTATAGACCAACTTCATTTAGCTCATGTATAAAATAGTAAATACTCCTTGCTTTATTGTATATAAAAGTATAGATTCACTCCAAAAATAAACACATGCCCTTAATATTTATTTACAAAATGACTATATACTTTACAATCCCACCATGAGGTTGAGAATAAAAAATAAGTGTAAAGTCCATCTAGTTGTAAGAGACTGTCTCTTTCTTATGTGAGAATTTTGGTTATTGAAAACAGCAGGCAATGAACTTTATTTAGGGTTAGAAAATCAACTTTTGTGCAAATAAAAAGAATTAACTCTACTTGTAAAGGATGTGAAGTACTGTTTCTTTTGAACATGAACAATTTGTGCCTAAAAAGTACAGATAAATAACTTTTGTGCATGAAAAGTTAATAAAAATTCACGTGTGAAGAAACAGAATTTTCTTTAAAATGTAAGGAGAGGTAAAAGGGGACTGGATAGAGGACTGAGAGAATCTCTTCAAGTAGCAAAATAACTAAGGTTGCAAAGGCATTGTGAGACCTCAGCTCATTTATATAGAATTATTTGTTTTAGAGGTGGAGAGGTTAAAACAACAACAACAAAAAATAATACATCAAATAACTGTTTGGACCCTGTGAACAGATTAAATAAAGCTCATCTCATAACTGAAAAAAAAAACTTGGATATTTTGAATTTTGCTTCTAAAAGAAGGATGAGTCACTGACCACCAAGAGGCTCTGATTTGTGCCATTAGAAGTAGGAAGGAACCCAGCAGGAAAAGAGTTAAGAGATAAAAGGAGCAGTTAGAAGGCAGCAAGAACTGAGTGAGAAGAGCTAGCAAGAGCAGTCAAATGACAAGAAGGCTTCAGTTACTATATTTGGGAAGCTTCTGATTAAAAAAGAATTGTCCACAGTTCACCTGAAGAAAAGACTGGGATCCTAATTAGAGGAGATCCTAGCTCTGCTGAAGTTTCAGCCCTTCAGCATCATCAAACTATAGTTTGAGAGAGACAAAGCATCTCAGAGGTTGCTTTCTGCTTGCACTGTTTAGTTTGAGAGGAAAAATCAACAGGGAAAAAGACAGGTTTTACAGTTGTCTTGCTATAAACTTATTTGATCAAAATCTACAAATATTTGTGGGGGGGGGGAAGCATTTGGCACAGAGCCTAGCACATAGTAGGTGCTATACAAAGGTTTCTTTCTTTTTTAATAATCATATCCTGTAGAGAAAAGAGCTGATTTGTTTGTGTTGACCAGAAAGTGAGGAATTTTGTTATAAGCTCTGTCTTGCTGAAAAAGGGTTATGGGAGTTAATTGAACAAAGCATAATCGAATTGAGTGAGGAGCTTGCTGGATTTTTTTTTAACATTGCCCAGTAAGTGAACCTAATGATCTTCACAGTTCTCTATCTTTGGTGAATTACTTATCACTATAACAGTATGATACTTGTTAAGTTTACTTTTATGGGAATAAAATAACTTATCACTATTTTATCATTTCATCAGGGTAGAAAAGAAAGTGATTTCCCCAGCAGCAGGGCAGTAAAGAGCAGAAGGGGAGCAATTAGTAGAGAATCAACTTTGTGTGAAACATATTGTTACTTAAAAGACCAATATCATTCAGCTTTACAGTGTCAAAATATGAATTGTGCTTAGCATATAGGTTTTCCTCACTCATATGCCTCCTAGCTAGGTTTCCATTAATGTGTGCTTACTCTTCCCTATAGAGACTGCATGGATTGGTGGGAGAGTGTGACCCAGATTTATGTCTATACTGTAATGTTTTGATTAATCATTCGTTTTATGTTAAGTAACTGTGTTATATTGCTGTTAATATTCTTGCTTTTACCTAGTCATTAAATAAATTGTTCTGTGTTTAAGAGTTAATGCAATGGTGACTGATTTGGTGTTAATGAAAAGTAAATTACTGATAGCTCAGAAGGTGCAGTGGTGAGCAGTGGGTGTATCTTTTCCCACTCCCCCCATCAGTGTTACCCCTTGGCCTCTGAAAACGTTTCTGAATTGTAGCTGTGTAGTGATGGCCATTCTCTGGAAACCCCCAACTAGACAGTGTGAGGTCAGGTTGGAATGAGTAAGTCAGTCCAAAAAAAGGAGGTGGCCATGCCTCATGCCAGGGTGTACATAGTCTAACCCCTTAATTTTATAGATAAAGAAACTGAGACCCAGACTTGATCAAGATCACACAGGTAGCAAATAAGGGAACTATCTTTAAAACCAGGTTCTTTGACTTCAAACTCAGTGTTTATTGTACCATATCAAGTGAAAAGACCTCTTTGAAAAGAACCCCATCCTTCCCCCACCAGTGTGCTTTCATATGCTTCAAGCTGCAAGATAAATTAAAATTCTGTATTGATGTTTGATAATGCTTTATTAGCAGAAAGTGAAGTAGTCTGTACTGATGATGTACAGTATTGTGCTTCTTTCACCCTTACCTCCTATGAACAATTGGCCCTTCTCTTTCCCAAGGTGAACCCCTCTATGTATGTGTACAAGTGATCCTGTTCTATCCCATCCTCTCTGGCAGATTGCCCCCGCTATCATCCCTGCTTTCTCACTTATCTTTTTGTCTACCTCCATTACTGAGTAACTTCTCATCCTTTGAGGTTCATGCTATTCATCTCCACAACCCAATCAAAATCCTGGTGGCTGTTGTCTGTATACCTCAGCTCCAAGTAATTCCCCTTCCTTCTCCAAAAAGTTCAGCACCTGGCTCAAAATTTTTCCCTCCTTCTTAATTTGTGCCCTTATATTACAGGACTTCAACATTCATACCGATTCTCCCTTAATTAAATATGCTCACCATTCAGTTCCTCAACCTTCTCACTCCCCAAGACCTACTCCTCTGCCACCCCATCTAAGCCACATGGAAAAATGGTCATAATCTCAGTTCTGCCTTCATCCACAGATTTGTCACCTCCATGGTCAATAACTGTGAAATGCACTTATTCAGCCATAATCTATTGGCTTTCCACCTCACTCTCTACATTTCCACTTAATTCTACTATTCATCTACACCATGACCTCTAATCACTTGACCACTCAGTTCTCTCCCAGAGCATCACCACTTCACTAGCCGCTCTCTTCTCTTTTCTTCATATTGACCCCTTGGTGAATTAGTTCAGCTCTGTACTGTCCTTTTCTTTTTACTTACAGACTCTCTTATTTCAATGATTATGTCCTGCCAAGCCTCAGCCTTGGAGCACTCCCACCATCTACTACTATATCATTCTGCAACTACCTTTCTAAGGTCAAATGATGGCACTGAGGCCTCTGAGGTCACTTTCAGCTCCTTTCTCACATGCTGCTAAATGAAGGTAGAGAAAATCACTCAATTGTTCCATTTGGGTTCATTACAAGTTTATGTTATACAACCTCAATTGGTTCTTCATTATAAAGTGCATAGTGGTTTAAGATTTGGAAAGTGCTTTATGCATATCATCTCATTTGTTATCCACAAAAATTTTGTCAGCTAGGTCTTATTTTCATTTTACTGATAGAAAAACCTAGACTAAGAGGTCAAGTGGCTTGTCCATTGTTCCACAACTAATTAGTGTCTCAGGTGAGATTTGAACTCAGGTGTTTCTTGAGTCCAAGTACATTGGAACATTACCAATGGACTCTGTCTATTGTAGTAAAAACTGTTGATTCAATTACTTGTATAGCTTTACATTCGAGGTTCTTTAGAATAGAAATTACATCTTCTAATTTTTTAAACTATCAGTAATTTTTCACAAGGTAATATAATGGGCAAGAGACTCTGCCTTCCTGGACCTCAGTTTCCTCATCTGTCAAATGATGGGGTTGGGGCCTTTGAGGTCAATTTCAGTTCTAAAGCTATAATCCTGTGTTGTCTTGTCTGTCACATGGCTAAATGGACAATGGGCCACAAAGCTCAATTTTTTTCACCTTTCCAATCTTTTTTTTCTTACCCAAGATTTTAGTTGGGTGGTGAAGAAAGGAGAAGGATATAAATTAACATCTGGCAGAAAATTTGAGGTGGCCAAAGATTCCTTATTAGAAACATTTCTGAAATTATAAATTGACCTAATTAGGCATTTAAATTACCCAAGCTGGTCAGTTCCCTGTATGGCTCTCCACTGTTCTCTACAGCTACACTAGAGATATCTTTTCAAATGTATACAATTTTTCCCAGGGGGTATCTCCAAAGGGGAGGGGGGAAACCTTTGCAGTATTTAATTAGCTTTTCTCCATAAGTAGCAGATAGAAACTTTACCTGCATGCATTTTTTTTAAATTTTACACAATATTGTAAACACATGAACTACCACTGGTGATAGCTCTTTGTAGCATTGTTGGAATACCTTTCTGCTCAGTTGAAGTAACCAACAGAATACCTGAAGTTTTACTAATTAGAGAAAGACATGCCTGAGATAGAAGAATTTTCATTTCTTACCCAGTTGATAAGAAATCCCTAGGATATTTCTTTATTGCAAGGAGATAACTGTTTTCTCTCCTGTTTCACTTGAACCTCCTTCCCTTTTTGCTCCCCCCCCATACAATTTACTGGAGGTAGCCAATGTTTAGCCTAGGTCTGCTTGGAGCTCAGAGGCAGCATTCATCTCAGTACCAAGATGGCTCAAGAATATTAACACCACTTCAGCTCTGAAAAGGGGAATATACAAGCTTAACAAAATTAGTTTAATAAATGCTCTTGACTGTGTTACCTTGCCATCAGATAATTAGTCCGAGGTGAAAAATGTACCCGCCATCATTGGACTTCATTGGTTGTGATCACAATTTATACAATTATTATCAAAGTGTGCCAGTGCCATTTATTTATCAACAATAATTACCTTATAAAAACTAACAAGATAATTTTTAGAGCCTGTGAGATTACAGGACACAACCACAATAATGTCCAGAGTTATTAACAGTGCCTCCCTGGAAAAACAGGTATGACATGTATTCATTAAAATCATTGATGACAGATAACTGAGACATCATGGACTGCAGGGGACAAAGGAGAGTTAATACAAATAGACCCAAAGAGGTTAGAAAAATGAATAGAATGTAATAAAATGCCTGTAACCTAGAAAACCAAGAGCAAAACACCCGGGGAAATTAAACAAAGAGATTAACCATCGAGGAGAAATAGTATTTAGGGAGCATAATGCTGAAAATGAAGCTTGATAGTAAAGAGAAAATGAGAAAGGTAGTTGCAGGATGATATAAGAGAAGGGAGAAAGCATGTAATTTCAGCTTAGGTTCTGTGAAGCATCAAACTATGAAAGAGCTAGGTGACAATTTCTCTTTCTAAAGCAATGATGAAGGCACAGTAGGAGTCTCATCTTTTCAATTTTCTTAGTAGTTTTAGTAGGGGAAAATGAAAAAGTTAAGAGAGGATTTAGGCTAATTAAACCAATGAATGCATTATAAACATACCATTCCATGGCAACCTGAACAATTAATGACCTGATTAATTTTCCAACTCTATGGAAAAAATGGAAGCATTATGATTCCCAAAGAATTGTAATAGACTTGAATTTTGTCCTAGATAATTAGATGGGGTGGGATCCATTACTTCTACAAATCCTTAAAGATTGTCAACACCAAGATCAGGGATAGAAGAAATAATAAAGAGAAAGAGCATGAAATTGAGTAAAGGAAACTTTATCTTATCTGAGAAAATATTACTCAACAGTGACTGCAGAAATGTCCCAAAGGAGTGGCGAAAGCTCTGGGAGAAGAAATATTAAACTAAAGAAACTCCCCTTCCCCCTTCCACCTCAAAAATTACTTTAAAAAATCACAAGGCTTACAACATAGGTAAGAAGGGAGAGAGCATATAGTAAGCATTCTCCTTTGATATATTGCCATGAATTATATCAGGTTCTAAATACATTAGCTAAAATTATGCCTTGAAAATTTGGTTGGGGATGGTATAAAGAAAAGTAGAGAACTATCCAAGTGTCCCAATGGCCTTAGGCCAGGTTCAGTTTGAGGTTCCTGTTTTCACAGACTTGATTCTTGTAACAAGATATTTGGGGCACTAAATGGATTAAGGATATTTCAGAAAGTTTAGCCCTCCCAGGGGAGAATTTCTGAACAGCAATGCAATAAATTGGCCTAGTAGACATGGTACAGTGACAAAGTGGCTTGAACACAAATGACCATAGGATTTAGACATGGAATGAACCTCAGAGGCCATCTAGTTCAATCTCCTTATTTTATACATGAAGAAAGAGAGGGCCAGGAGGATGGTAAGCCTTTCCCAAGGTCATATAGATAATAAATAGTCACATCAGTATTTCTACCCAGATCCTAGGATTCAAAATCCGGTGCTCTTTCCAGTCCAATAAACTCTACTCCTGCTATCCAAGGGGAGCTAAATTATATTCCAGCTCAGATCAGTGGCCTCCTCTAGTTAGTTACTTACTTCTCTCACTAATCTCCAAAACGAAAAGTTTTTTTAGAAAGAAGAATAAATCAAATCATTAGAGTAAAATAGAGATCTTTCTCTTGGGAAAGAGTAAAGAAAACTCCATTATGGGCAGAATGAATAGAAGGGAATCCTTTTCTCATGACCCAAGTGTTCATCAAATCTAGAAGGGACTAGATATGACTCTAGTTGCAAAACTTTGTTTTATAGATGAAGATTTAAGGTGAACTACAATGGCAATTGA
Organism: Pseudocheirus occidentalis; assembly: GCA_028646575.1. Taxonomy (NCBI): domain Eukaryota; kingdom Metazoa; phylum Chordata; class Mammalia; order Diprotodontia; family Pseudocheiridae; genus Pseudocheirus; species Pseudocheirus occidentalis. The sequence continues at coordinate 258,400,716 of CM053593.1, forward strand.
GTGTTCCACCATGTAAAGTCAATCAGCAGTAGATTCCTGAGAGAATGCTACTGTGAACAGCGTTTAAGATTCGGATTACACAGTAGTAGTGAACACTCTGTTTATTCCATTACAAATCTTTATTCAGTACAATGTTCACAGTTGCCGCAATTCACAATATTATATACAATCTTCAGAACAAGGAAAGTCTCAATATTATATCTTATTACAGAAAGGAACAAGGAACAAGAGAAGAATCAGCTGGTTTCCCTAAGGGAGAAACCATCTTCACACTTTAAGATTCAATCAATCAAATAACAAAGGAATGACCTAGTTTCCCTACTAGGGAGTTGATTCAATCAACAATTCACAATATACTGATCTTCCACTCCTGGGGTAACCATTAACTTTAGT
>CM053593.1:258401608-258418754 GCA_028646575.1 Pseudocheirus occidentalis
GAGGGTATGGGATGAATTGAATGTGAAGGGATACCTTAAAAGGCAAAATTCTGAGATGGGAGAGGTCTAGAATGAGAGGAGACAGGGAGAGACAAAATGGGATTAATCATCCCATAGAGATGAGGCAAGAGATAACTATTACAGTTTTACTTTCAATTACTCTCATTGAATTTGGCTTAGGGAAGAAATGACATAAACTCTAAACTGGGCATCATGCCACACAGGAGAGCAGGGGGCATGGGGATGAGAGGGGGGAAGACGGAGGAGAGGGCAGGGTCTGGGGGAGGGATGCTGGAAGCACACACTTCAGTAAAGGGACAGGGACAGGGTAGAGAACAGAACAAGGCGGGGAGAGGGATAGGAAGGAGAAACAGATGATCACTGTCACAATATATCCACTATAAAGATGTCCTGTATAATCACACATCCACAGCATGTATTGAATTGAGTGTCCTTCCCGTTGGGGTTGGTGACAATGGAGGAATCGAAAGAATCTAGAATAAAAGTTCTGTAATACCTGCAACTAGGAATTAAGATATACAGGGGCTGGGATAGGGAGACCCTCCCTGCCCTACCAGAAAATAAAAGAGCAGAGCAGGGGAGGGGCTTTACAGTGGGACTGCTGTTTTACAGGTGAAGTAGGGGCAAGATGGGGAGAAAATTTGTACTTCAAAAATGTAATGAAAATGAATAATGTAAACAAGAAAACAAATAAAAATAAAGTTTAAAAAAAAGAAAAAATAGTAAAAAAATGCTTAATCAATGAGTTAATATCAATAGTTTACATTTACATAAAGCATGAAAGTTTGCAATATGCTTTTTTTTTCTTTCTGTAGGGGTTAATCATGACAGTATATTATGGCCATTGTACAGCTGAGGAAAACTTAAAAGTTTAGAGCTAGTACTCACAGAATTCCATAGCCTTGGAGTCAGAAGGTATCTCAGGAATCATATAGTTCAACCTTTTCCAGTGCAAAAACACCCTTTACAGGTGTTTTTTTTTCAAAGTGATTACCCAGCCTCCACTTGAAGTCCTCCAGCGAAGGGGAGCCCATTACTTTGTAAGGCAATCCATTCTATTTTCAGACATCTGTAGTTATAAGGAAGGTTGTTCTTATATCAAGCTGAAATTGTAACTTCTGTCCATTTCTCTTAGTTCTGATCTCTAGGGGATAGCAGTACAAGTCTAATCTCTCTTTCACATGACAGCATCTAAATACTTAAAGATAGTTATCACATCCTCCTAAGTCTGTTCCAAGCTACATGTTTTGAGTTGTTTAAATTGATCCTTGTATTGTAAGGTTACTAGGCTACTTACCTCCTTGGTTACTGTCCTTTGGATACACTCTACCTTGCCAATGACTGAAAAATATATTGCAAATATGGTCTATGAACAGCTCCCTCATTCTAGTAATTATACCTCTCACTACATCCTAGGATATCAATAAATGGGATTCAGCTGGCATTTCATACTTTGGACAGAAATTGAGTTCGCAATAAATAAAAATTCTAGATTTTTTTTTCAAGTGAAGTATTCTCTATTCAATCTTTTCCATGCTTAACAGGGATGGGATGATATATGTATGTATATATCTCTATATATAGACATCTATCTATCTATCTATCTGTCTGTCTATCTATCTATCTGTCTATCTATCTATCTAATCTATCCACTTGTATGTGTATACATACATATATAGTGTATTTTTAATACTCAAGTGTAGAATTTTATATTCAGCTATAGTAAACATAATTATATGAGATTTAGTCCACTTTTATAGTCTTATCAAGGGCTGTATGTGCCTTTAATAATATATCTTAAAATTTTTTTAGGTATTAAAATAAAGTTCAAGACTTCATTTATCCTTTCTGAAAATAGGGAAATTGACTTTATTTGGGTCTCCAGTATTTCTTTTGTTCTCAATCATTTTTCCAGCATTGAGGAGAGTTGCTCAGCAATTTAGCACTTTTTACTTTGAGTACTCTGGGTTGGATGTAGTTCATGAAAGCCCAGTGACTTGGAAGCACTGAGGGTAGCTAGGTATTCACTTATCTCCATTTATCTTGCTTTCAGTTCTCTACTAACCAATTTTGTTCTAGTCTTTCTAGTCTGAAGCTCATTTTATTTTGGTAGAGAAAATAGAAGCGAAATAATAGCTGACTAATGTCTTCTGTCATCAACTGTTATCATCATTCTGTCTATATCAAATAGTGATTTTATCTCTTCTTTGATCTTCCTCTTACTTCCAATAGATCTAACTCCTTCCCCCCCCAAAAAAAATCCTAGACACCCTTTTTATTGTCCTTGTCATTTAGCATCAGCCTCAGCTCCTTCTGGGCTTTGGTAATCCTGACATTAGTTTTATAGCAAGGTACCACTGCTTTGAATTCATTCTCTGTCACCTGCCTTGCTTCTAATTCTTTATGTGCCTTTTTAAAATCCAAGTTGATGCATGAATTCTCTCCAAATTCAAAGCTTCTGACCCTAAGTTCAGAGCTCTTTCTCAATATTTCTATATACCTCAGTATACATGATCGAAGCTTGTAATTCCAAGGCCTAATTTTTATTAGTGGTTCTCTGCTGTTCACTCCAGCACTCCACATATCATTATGAAATACCTTGGAGACATTTCTCAGGCAAATGGTGTGCCATTTTCCTATTCCCACAGGCTAGCTGGAGTCTAGCCAAACCACAAGGATGCAGATTCAGAAAGAAACAGTTCAGCATTTCTGTTCTGATTCAAGGTCATTGCCAATGTGAAGGAACCTGAGAATTGGTCCTGTGCCTGGACCAGACTACCTGCCTGAAGTTGGAAGTGTGAAGTTTCTTCTCCTTAATCAAAACACCCAAATGAAGTTGACATCCTGGCAGAGTGTGTGGAATTTCTAGACTGTGTATGTGTTGTTCAGCCCACGAGAATGTAAACTCCCTGATGACAACACATGTTTTGTTTTTGTCTTTGCACGCAGTTTCTGGAGCAGTGCCATGAGCATTTTATAGGTTTAAAAATATTTGCAAGGTTGAACTAAAGTTGAATTGATGGAGTAGAACAGTTTAGTGAGAGAATAAGGTTAATTTAATTCTATGGCATTCATCTTATGCTAAGATTTTACATGATTTGATCCCTCTGAGGTGTTCTTAGTCTATATAATATAAATGAAATTGAATGTGCCCCATGCATCTTTTTTATTATTAAGGAAGCATACAGAACTATTGGAATGGTACTTTCTCAACCTGTACTCAACTTTCCATGGTTGTCGGACGTTTTAGATTCACTTAGCTCTAAAGTTCTGATCCTTTTCACCTTCATTTTTTGGTGGGATTAGTCTAAGAATATGAGAACGAATTCTTCCATCCACACTCAGCATTTTGCTTTACTTCCTAGTAGATGAAGACTGGTGCTTCAGAATGTTATAGCTCAAATTGGAATCTGAGGAATAAGGTATAAGCCAGCTTTCATCTTAGGTCACTAACCCACTAGTATCTCAACTAACATAGGACCAGTTCATCATTACCTTTTGACCTGTATCACACACACACACACACACACACACACACACACACACACACACACACACATACTCTCTGGGACAAAAGAAACATCTTTTTTCTTTTTTTTGCCTTTTTTGGAGGGGGGAAGGTAGGGCAGTTGGGGTTGTTACTTGTCCTAGTTTTGTGTTAAGTGTCTGAAGCCAGCTTTGAACTCAGGTCTTCCTGACTCCTGGGCCAGTGCTCTATTCACTATGCCACCTCACTGCCCCAAAAGAGACTTCTTAAAGAGTCTACAGAGAACATAGCATGCTTATCTTGGAACAGTGGGAGAAACCTCAGTCTAAGAGTAGAGTACATAGAGGTCACAACACTGATAGTGAATGACTAAAGCAGCATATGTGTTTTTGTGTTGGATTCATTGAAGGACCAAATCCTGTTAACAACTGGCACCCAGCCAATAAGCCTGAAGACTTGGGTATCTCAAGTAACCCACAATACAGGGGTCAAGCTAAGGTGTTATAGTATGACAAATGGCACTTAAGCAGGGATCCCCACTTTGGTGGGTTACTATGTGGTTAAGCAGAACTGCTTGTTTTGGTGGAGCACCTCCTACTAACTAATTCCTACTAACTGCTGCCTCTCAGGGCTAGTTTGTTTTTCTGCAGCACCCTGGTATTTGAACACTTGAGGTCTAGCCTTGTCAGCACCATGGCCAGTGACTTTTTCCTTGGCTGCTGACAGAGAAATCTACTACTAAATTAATATTTCTATTAGAATTTTTCTACATACCACACAAGAAGCCTTTCCTTATATAATCACCTATTTGAAACAAATATTAGCAAGAAATTAACAAAAGACAAATATACCTGTTAAGTTATAAAACAGCATCTGATATTTCATTCTTTCAACATGGATTTTTCATAGAACTTGAAAAACCTCAAAAATCCTGACTATGGTAGAAAAGAGTAACTGTCTGCTTTTAGTCATTCACACCACAACCACCATAGTTCAGGCAAATCACCTCTCACCTAGACTACTTCAGTAATCTCCTAATTGATCTCTCTATCCATTCTTTCACATCTCTAAACTATTTTCCATAAAGTTGCCAAATTATTACAAAAACAGAAGTTTGATCATACTATTCCAAAAGTTTCAGTGGTTTCCTATTGTTTCTGGGAGCAAATGCAAATATCTTCATATGGTATTTAAAGTCCCCCTCTATTGGGATTCAGACTTTAAAAAAATTCTTTTTCATCATGAACTCAATCTTCAGCAAATACAAATATTTCAATACATAAGAAAGAATAAAGCAGTAAAGTATATAAGAAACCATGATCTTCTGTTATATAGCTTATTTTAAATATAAATTAAATTTAACATGGTAGTAACATAATTGTCCTGTTCATCCATGTCCCCTTCTGAACTTCTTTTGTTTTTTCCCTATGTATTAAAAAAATATTTTATTTCTAGTTAGTCAGTGTCAGTCAATAAACATTTATTAAGTGCCTATTATGTACCAGGCACTGTGCTAAGCACTTAGAGATTAAAAAAAAGAGGCAAAAGACAATCTCTGCTCACCGTCTAATGGGGGGAGAAAATATGCAAGTAGATATGTATAAAAAAACCCTATATATAGGATAGATAGGAAATAATTAAAAGAAGGAATGCAATAGAATTGAGAGGGATTAGAAAGACTTCTTGCAGAAGACACGGTTTAGGTTGAGACTTGAAAGAAGCTGAGGAAATCAAGTAGGCAGAGATTAGAAGGCACAGCACTCCAGACATGGAAGGCAACCAGAGAAAATGCTTGGATCCAAGGTATGGAGAGTCTTGTTTGTGGACCACTAAGAAGGCCGCTGTCACTCACTCAAAGAATATGTGGTAGGGAGTAAGGTATAAAAAGACTGGAAGGGTGGGAATGGGGTGCCTAGATTAGGAAGTGCTTCCAATGCCAAACAAGATTTTTAATTTGATCCTGGAGGTAAGGGGCAGCCACTCGAGTTTACTGAGTAGGGGAATGATATGGTTGGAACTACACTTGAGGAAAATTATCTTGGTGGCTAAATAGAAGATGGATTGAAGAGTCAAGAGACTTGTGGCACTAACATGCTATTGCAATAGTCCAGCAGTAGGGTGATGACGGTCAGTGCCAGAGGGGTGAAAGGATCAGAGGGGAAAAGTGGGCATGTTTTCTATGTTGATGATTCTCAGATCTACCTATCCTAACCTAACCTCCCTGATGATCTCCAGTCTTGCATCACCAAATGCCTTTCAGAAAACCTAAAGTGAATGTCTGGTAGAAATCCTGAACTCAACATGTCCAAAACTGAATTCATCATATTCATCAACATAGAAATTATAATTAAATTCATTGAAGCTGATATGATAATCAAATAGAATAGTATAGAGATAAAAAGAGAAGAAGACAAAATCCTATCAGACACCTATGATTAGAGGGCGTAACTTGGACAAGAATCCAGTAAAGGAGGCTCCAGTAAAGAATCCAGTAAAAGAGGTGCTCTGATAGATAGGAGGAGAACCAGGAGAAAATGGCATTTCAAAAACCTATAAAGAAGAGAGAATCAAGGAGATTTCCTCAGTTAGTGTCCTTCCCTGAAATAACTTTATTTTTATGTTTAATAATCCTGTATTTACTTATCTACCTGTATGTTATATTCCACTAGAATGTAAGACCCTCAAGGGCAGAGACTGCCTCATATTTGAATTTGTACCCCAGTAGCCAGCAAAATGTCTGCCACAAAGTAGATGCTTGTTACTAATTGAATGATTTGCATAACAGGAAAAGAAGAAAAGGGGAGGGAAGGGGTTATCACGTTAATATTTCTTGCCTTTGATCTAGATTCTCAGAACAAGCTTGATAAAGTGCCACCTTGTTGTGCTGCCTGTTCCTAATTGAAATCTATAATTCTATTACAGATGCATTTAGGCACATTTAATCAAACCATATCCTGTTGTGAAAATTGAGATCCAAGTTCATATCTCAACTCTAAACAAATTATACACAGAATGAAAGTCCAGCCAATGAATAGGTGTTTTGTAATACATGTGCCATTTCTTTAGGACAACTGGGAAATTGAGTTGCCATTTTATCTGATGTCTATAAAGCATGACACTATGACTCATTTCCTAAACTGCTTTGCAGCTTTCCAAATATCTGTAGGAAACTGGAAAGAGGCAGCTTTGTATAATGGCTAGAACATTGCTTTGTTAAGTAGTGTTTTTTTGAGAAGACAAACTCCTAGGGTTTTTCTAAAACCTGACACTTCTTTGAAGGCAAAGAGAGACAAAATAGAGCAGTGGAGAGAGTAAGGAGACTGAGTCAGAGGAACTGAGTTCTAATTCTACTTCTACCAACTTGCTAATCACCTCTTCTCTTTCTGAACTTCAGTTTCCTCATGATTAAATAGGAGTAGGATCACTTCCCTAGGGTACTCAAGAGAAGCATGTTGGTATGTTCCAATAGTGTCAAACTCAAATAGAAATGGTGATTCCCTGGATTCCGTAGGTCATATATTGACTTAGAAAAACCACATATTAACATTATGTCCTATTACATTTTTATTTTGGCAAACATTTCCAAACTAAGTTTTCATCTGATTCAGACAATACTTGGGAGTATTGTGGGCAGCAATGCAGCCCAAAGGCAGCATGTTAGAACCTGGGGTACAGAACTAACCTGAAACGAGAAGACCTGAGTTCAAGCCCTACTTTTAATACATTATGTTTGGACCTTGGACCAGTCACTTAATTTCCATGCTCCTGACCAATGTTATCAAATTCAAATAGAACAGATCTCTGCTATATGAGTAATTGCTTAGAGAACCAGAAATTAACATTATCTATGTTTAATTTTTATTTATTTTGTTAAAGACTTCCCAATTGCTTTTTAATCTGGTTTGGGCCACTCTGGAAGTGTGTACCTGTGGCCTGATAGTTTGACACCTCTAGACTACAAGTTGCAGAGAAGGTGCTGACCTTCGTTGATAGAGGGAATTTTCTCACTTAGGATTTGAAATCAACAGATCCAGTCCCTCTTCTTATCCTAGGGCAGTCACCTTACATGGTACATAGCCATGTGTCTTAGCCTCATACTACCTCCATGAAGATAAGCACAATGATTTATCTAAGCTTAGTATATCCAGGAGGACCTAACATGGCAATGTGCCCACAGGAAGTTTAACAATTTCATAGAATCCAATTGAATAGAAAGGTATTTATGATTTGTGTGATCTATAAGGTCTCTTCTTGCTATAAAATTCCATTATTCTAAATTCTTCCCTCTGTGCATCAGTTTCTCCTTCACCTTGTGCAGAATGAACATATAGATGACCATTATGCGATAGTCCTCTAATATATTTGGTTTGAATTCTGGCACCATGTGAAAAATGAAAGGCAAACATTCTTCAGCACATTCTTCTCAAAACACAAAAGGCTAAACTTGCCATGATCATCAAGAGCATGATATTATAACAGGTACATTATAGAAAAGATACTTTTAGGAGAAAGTTGAAAGAATATAACTGTATGGCAATGATTAGGGATTATCTGCATTAAGAATGCAGAAAATTTGTAATTTGTCTTGACTGAATTATCTGACCCTATTATTTAGGATGGAAATAATACATTCTCTCCATTTTCCTCAATATAATTCTCTTAGATTTTTCAAATTTTTACTGGGTTCATATCTGATTGGACATCAGAATGGTTTTCATCATTTCATGCTCACATAAGAATACTTGATGAACTATAGGAAGTTGGAGAGTGAGCACCGGCAAATGCTACTTGAATATGCAGTCTCCCCTCTCTAGCTCTCACAGGAGAGATGGAAGGGTATAGCTAATAAATGGCAATTGAGAGTTAAAGGAGATGCAATATTTATGCCCCCATGCAAACCCACTACTCTCAGGGTAGACCACAAGGCTGATTATTATAGAGGAAAATGAATAAAGTGATATACTTCAAAATGCATAAAAATTTATTTCAAATGATGGAAAATTCCAAGGTTAACTAATTTTGGACCACTTAGTTCTACTCTGAAATGTTTTCACTATATTTGCTTATAATTATTTGCAAAAGAGGCAAGTGTGTGCAGTTCCCTTTGTAGAAGACCTGTCTGCATTTCTCTCTTGTTGTTTCCTGAAATAACTGACTCTAGGTGGCAGCATGCAAGAATATATTTCAAGACAAAAAAAAAACCTGGGAGAGAGAGTTTCATTTATACTGCACAGATCTGAGTATTCTGAGTCTGGTTGTTTATGATTTGGGAAGCTTGGTAAGACTACCTAATTCACTGAGAAAAATCAAGGACCTATTTAATCTCTGGGACATAATTTGGCATCAGCATAAATGAAATTGGCACGGAGAAGACTCTATTTGCCCATAAATAAAATAAGGCTGTGTTTATGTTCACAGCTGGACTTTACAAGGACCATTCATTGGGATTCTCTAGAGTCTTAAGAAATTCATCCTCTAGAAACATGTTAGGAAGAAAAACCTCCCTGCATGTCCTTTACTAATTTAATATGACCACAGCATCACTCTTCTGCAATCAGTGGTCTGTCTGGCTATAAAAATAGGATATTAAAGTCTAAGAGTGGTGTGTGGTGGCATTTCCCATACACCCAGGAGAATATCTCATAGCACACATGGACATTTGGAAAAAAAAAGGCTTATGAATAGTGTGGCTATCTGTGAATAGCACTGCTCCACTTAGGCATAGCTGAAGGAAATTTCTCTCCTTTTCCTCACTAACCTGTGGAGGGTCTGTCCTCTCATAAAAACCTAGTTTCTTGCCCAGAATACCTCAATATATTGGTATATTTTGTAAAAATCCCACAGGTTACTCTTGTGGTACTTCTAAAAGCAGCAATGTGACCCAGCTAAAATACTAATAACATTTCTCTTTAAAGTTACTTTCACTTTTTTTTAACTCACCCACAAATCACAGCAGTAGATTTCCTCATCAGATGACTCCAATTTACTTACTCTCCTTGGTAACCAGAAGTGAGTTATTATTTGATAGTTCTGTCCTCTTTTCTCTCACAGTTCATCTTTCCTGCTTTGACCTCACTTTCCTCCCTTCATAGTCTTAATTTGATAGTCGACCAGTTCATTTACAATATCTTGTACCTTTGAATCATTTGCTCCCATTATCCTATTTGCTTCTTATGTCCACCTCCTAGCTACCAACTACATGCCATGCTGCCTCCATTCCTCATCCTCATGACTCCCCTCCCCCTAACCTTGGACTCTGAATTTCCCAGCTGTGAGAGAGCATTTGCCTTATTTTGCCTGGAACCAGTCTCTAATGCCACTTTCCACATGCTGCTATACTCATTTGTAGCCCCCCCCCCACCTCTTTACAGCTTCTATTTACAAATGCTCTTCCTGATTAGAATGTAAGCCTTTTGAGGGCAGGAACTGTTTTGCTTGATTATATTTGTATTTGAACAATGTACAATTTGTACAACTTAGCACAGTGCCTGGCAAATATTCAAATGTTCTCTGCTCTTTTAAAGCTTCCTATACTACTTCTTTCCTCATCCTTTCTGGACAAGGACCTTGACTCCTTTCCTAGTAAGAAAATAGAGGCCAGCTGTTATGACTCCCCTTTTCTCCTCTTTCATATTTTTTTCTCCTCTTTCATATTTGAACAATATCCTTTTTATCACCTTCTATTCTTTCCTCCTTTGCTTCATTCTATGATGGGGAGATAACATTTTTATCTGCTTATTCTAGCACTTTTATTTATGTTATTAATCTTATCCCTTGCCCTATCTTTCTGGAACTCACCTCCCTCCATCTAACATTCCCTCTTTTCTCATATTCAGTTTCTTATCCTTTTCCCCTGGATACCTTGTCTTCCTTTGATATCACATTGCTCTCTATTGGTCTTCCATCTACCTATCTTACTGTTCCTTCATAGATTACTTTAAAGAGGTTATTTCTGCTCGCAAACACAAAATCTGGGTATCCCCAAAGTTCCATCTTACACTCTATCTTTTTTCTTTGTCTTTTTTCTCTTCCTTTCCCATTTCATCCTCTATGATTCTCTCCCTTCCTCTGTTCTTTTTTCCTTTCCTTTTCTCTCCAACTTCTCTGTTAGTTATATCACCAGCTCCCATGGGTTCAGTTATCATGTCAATGCATGGGATTCTTAAATATATATGTATATAAATATATATATATATATATATATACACAGGCACACAGACACACAGACACACACACACACACACACACACACACACACACATATATTCAAGTTAACATCTATTCCACACCCCAGTCTCTAATTGTCAACTGCCTGATGGACACATCCATTTGCACATATACACTATACTCATCTGGAAGTCAACCTGTTCAAACTAGAGCTAAGTATATTTTCCTTCAAAGCATCCTCCAAACTTTTCTATTTATGATACCATTCTCCCAGGCACTTAGGTTCATGACCTTGGAGTAATACTCAACTCACAGTCATAGCTTGTCAGTTGCCATAGCTCATCCATTCTCCTTCTCCAGCTTTTCCAACATCTAGCCCATCTTTCCAGACATTTTGCCACTGTCCTAGTTCAGGTGCTCATCCTCCTTCACCTAGGCTATTCAAGTAGTCTCTTAGTTGGTCTTCCTTACATCCTTTCTCTAATCCATTATTCTCAGTTATGAAATTGATATTAGATCAATTAAATTAATATTAAAACACAAATCTGACCATATATTTCCCTACTAAAAATTTTTGTTCCATGACTTCCTATGGCCACTAAGATAAAATGCAAAAATCTCAACAAGGAATTTAAGGCCCTCCTCTGTATAACTCCCAACTTGTCTTTCTGATCTTATTTAATGTTATTCTCCTTGAAAGAGAAAACCAAAATTATCAGTATCAAAAATGAAAAAAGGTGAATTCACAATCAATGAAGAAATAAATAAGAAATTACTATGAACTATTTTATAATATGAACTATTATATGCCAGTAAAAAAATCTGATCATCTAAGTGAAATAGGTGAATATTTACAAAAAATTAAATGCTCAGATTAACAGAACAAGAAATAGGTTACTTAAATAACCTAGTCCAAGAAAAAAAGAAATCCAAAAAGTCACAAATGATCAGCCAGAAGAAAAAAAAGCAACACAGATGGATTTATAAGTGAATTCTGTTAAACACTTAAAGAATAATTATTTCAGGGGCGGCTGGGTGGCGCAGTGAATAGAGCACCAGTCTTGGAGTCAGGAGTACCTGAGTTCAAATCTGACCTCAGACACTTAACACGCACACACACACACACAAAACTAGCTGCGTGACCTTGGGCAAGTCACTTGACCCCAACTGCCCTCCCAAAAAAAAAAAAAAGAATAATTATTTCAAATACCACCCAGATTCCTAAACATGGTAAAGTCAAAACAGAGAAATAAAACTAAAGACCAATATCCCTAATAAATATGGATGCAAAATTTTAAATTAAAATATTAGCAAGGAGACTATATCAACATATTACAAAGCTTATTACCAGACTGGATTTATATACTAGTATGCAGGACTGGTTCAATATTAGAAAAATTATAAAAATAATTGACCATATCAATAAAAAGAAAAACAAAGATTTGTTGAAATATTATATATATATGTATATACATACATATATCAATAGATTTAGAAAAAGCTTTTGACAAGATGTAACACCCATTCCTGTTTTAAAAGAAGCACTAGAAAGCCTAGAAATAAAATAATCTTTCCTTAATATAAGTAGTATCTAAAACCAAGAGTCAGCATTATTTGTAACTGCAATAAACTAGAAGCAATTCCAATAAGACCAAAGATAAAAATAAAATTATTTCATTATTACCAATATTATTCAATATAGTGATAGAATCACTACATATAGCAATATGATGAGAAAAAGAAACTAAGGGAATAAGCATAGGCAAAGAGGAAATAAAATTATCACCTTTTGCAGATGATATGACGGTTTACTTAGTGAACCCTAGAGAATCAACTAAAAAACTAATTGAAACAACAAACAACTTTAGCAAAGTTGCAGGATATAAAATAAACCCTCATAAATATTCATCATTTCTGTATATTTACCAAAAAAAAAAAAACTCCAGCAGGGAAAGGTAAAAAAGCAAAATAACACTTAAAATAACTACAGCCAACATAAAATACTTGGAATGACAAGACACACGGAAGACCAAAACTACAAAGCCTATTTACCCAAAGATATTTTATAAAGAAATATTAATTGCTTGTTGGTAATTTGAGTCAATGTAATAAAAATTAAAATACTCCCTAGATCAATTTACTTATTTAGTGAAATACCAACCACACAACCAAAGGATTACTTTATAGTGCTAGAAATAAATAGTAACAAAATTCATCTAGAAGAACAAAAGTCAAGAATCTTGAATGACATGATGAAAAAAAGTGGGAAGGAACAAGATTTAGCATGATCAGATATTAAATTGTATTACAAAGTAGTAATCATAAAAACTAATTTGGTCAAAAAATAGATCAGTGAAACAAATTAGGTGCATAATACAGAGAAACAAGTGAATACAGTAGCCTAGTACTTAATCAATCCAAGTAGACCCCTTAAACTCAATATATCCAAAAGAGAACCCTACGTTATTTTCCCTCCTAAACTCTCACCTATCTATTTTCCATATTACTGGAGAAGGCAACACTCTCTTCCCAGTCCCTCAGGCTCACAAACTAGGAGTCATTCTAGATTCTTTACTATCGCTTGTAAATCATTGGCATTTCTATATATCACCAACACAGTCCAGCAGGAAGAGATAAATTCCATTTAAAATAACTGCAGACAATATAAAATGCCTGGGAATGTACCCGCTAAGACAAACCCAGGAACTATATGAACATATCTATGAAACACTTTTCACACAAATACAAATATATTATAAATATGAATTACTGGAGAAATATTAATTGTTCTTGGCTGAACCAATAAAATAAAATAAATAAAAATAAAACCAATACAATAAAAGTTACATTTCTGCCTATATTCTTTTACTTATTCAGTGCCATGCCAATGAAACTACCAAAAATTATTTTATAGAGCTAAAAAAATAATAACATCCATCTGGGAAAAAAAAAAAACCAAAGGTCAAGAGTATAAAGGGGATCTGTGAAAAATAATGTGAAGGAAGGTGGCCTAGCCATACCAAATATCAAACTGTACTACAACATGGTAATCATCAAAACAATCTGGTACTGGCTAGGAAATGGATCAATGGAATAGATTAGGGTACATACTACATAGTAGTAAATGACCATAGTAATCTAGTATTTGATGAACCCAAAGACTCAAGCTTTTGGCACAAGGATTTACTATTTGACAAAAATTGCTGGGAAAACTGGAGAACGGTTTGACAGAAATCAGGTATAGACCAATATCTGACACTCTATACCAAGGTAAGGTCAAAATGGGAAATTTTACCTGTCAGATTTATGGATAAGGAAAGAATTTATGACCAAACAAGGGAGAGGATCATGGGAAGTTAAATGGATAATTTTGATAGGATGAAATTAAAAATGTTTTGCACAAAATTAATACCTATGTGCTATGGAGAGAATTTTTTGGACTTAAAATACATGCATTAATTACAAACTGTTATTTTTAAATGTGTTTATCATTTGTGTCCTGTCATAGGTAAATGCCTACCTTTTCTTGGCCTAATTTTACACAGCTGTTTTTCTTTCTTTGTCTGAACTTACAATCAAACAATCTAAAGATTGTTAGTTTTTAAGTAATATAGCAATCTTTTATAGTAAATATTATTGTCACTTATCCTGATGCACTCAGACTTTAAGGCATTGCTATGCTGAAAAACAACAACCACAACCCATTAACTCACAAAATGTCATAGCTCTAAGAAAGTCTTAGAACTAGGTATATCCCTGGGGTCAACTGTTTAGGGCAGGCAGTAATTCTAACTGCTATAGTGTTCTCTCCTTCCTAGAATAATCATTTTTATATGCCTCTTTATTTGAATGTCACACAGAAGACACTGAATACCATTCCCTATCCATTTGTTTCTACCAAAAGGCTCTTGGCTTACCATGACCTACAGACCCAGTCATTAACTACTGTTGCAGGAGAAAATGTGTAACAAGCTTTCAAGATGATACAGGAATTATCTCATTTACAAAGTCCTATTTTCTCTGTTGACTTGTGTGTCTACTTGAAAGAATGCTGACCACCTTTGTTGGAGGTCCCACCCTAGAATGAAGGGCAACACCTCGGAAAAGGTATTTCAGACACATGGCTAAGAGCTAATCTTGGAGAATAATTCTTCTAGCCACTTAGATGCTCTTCAGTGATAATGCTAATCTTACCTTTAACCAAATGCTTAGAAAATCTTGGTGTTGAAAAGCATATCAGAGGTCATTTGGTCCAACCTTTTCCTGAACAGGAATGCCATACTCTCTACAACCCTTTCATAGTCCTGGACAGATAAGACAAACTTTCTACTGATTACACTATCTCAAGGGTATACCAAGAGAGGAATCACTCCACCTTTGCGTCTCCAATCAACCACAAAATCTCAGAAGGTAAAGGTTGAACCTGAGAATCTCTCATGATACCATGAATTATACTGACAAACCAAGCTTGAAAATGGTCTGAAAACTTGATTCACAGAGTTGTCATACCTTGTATTTGGTATGGGCAGAATCACATGGGCCAAACTGACCACCAGGAGGTCTCTAATACTGAAGCTCCTACTACAGACCTATTGTGTAATTAGAGGCAATGCAGTACAGCAAAATAAGCAGGAGACATAGAATTAGGATTAACATAAATTCAAATGCTGCCTCTTAGAGTAGCTAGGTGGCATAGTAGCTAGAGTATAGAACTTAGAGTCAGTCTGAATCTTGCCTCAACCACTTACTGACTGTTTGACTTGCGCAATTTACTTACTTTCTCACCTGGCTTCAGTTTCATTATCTATAAAACAGGCAAAATAATAATACCTACATTACAGACTAGTTGTGAGACTCAAAATGAGATAATACATGTAAAGTGCTTTGCACTCCTAAAAGTGATATATAAATATTAACTATTACTATTGTCATCTTTATTAATGTGACTGGAGGCAAGTAATTTAATTTCTCAGAGTTTTAGTTTAATTTAAAATGAAGATAAAATAATAACTGGAATTTATATAGCATTTTTAAGGTTTATAAAGCTCTTTATGATAGTATCTGTCTCCCATGCCTGAAATACTTTCCTTCCTCACCTCCATCTCTTAGCTTCCCTGACTTTCTTCAAGGCTAAACTTAAATTCTAACCTCTACAAAAGCCTTTCCTGGTGTCCCTACCCCTACCCCAACTTCTAGTGCCTTCCTTCTAAGATAACTTCCTACTATATATACACACAAACACATATACACATACATACATAAATACATACATACAATATGTACATAGTGGTTTAACTGTTTTCTTCTTCATTAGAACGTGAGTTCTTTGAAGGCGAGAACATGTTGTTGCCTTTTTTTGTATTCCAGATATTTAATATTGCTTGACACATAGTAAGAGTTTAATAAATGCTAGTTGACTGATTGACTAATACTCATAACAACTCCATTTCATATTATTCATATTAATTTCATATTAAGGAAATAGGGGCTGAGATATGTTAAGTGACTTGTTTGCAGTTGCATTACTGTCTGAGGCATGATTTGAACTCAATTTTTTCTAGCTATGAGTCACAATCTCTAACTACCTCAACACTTAGTTGCCTGCTACTGCTACTACTTGTAGTACTTCAGAGAGTTGTTTCCAGTATAAAATCAGATAAAGTATAGAAAATGCTTTATAAATCTTAAAGAACTAGATGACTTCACAGTCCTTTCAGTTTATCTCTACCAGAATCCATCTCCACCCCACCATCATCCTTACATCACATTTCAAATCAATTCCTACCCTTCCAACTCCCTATTATGTGTTTTCTTCCCTTGTTAGAATGAACACTCCTTGAGGGCTTAATTGTATTTGTATCCCTTGCATTTGGTAAAAAGCCTGGAACATAGTATTTATTTATTTTTTATTTTTTATGTAGTAAATTTTATTTGTTTCTTGTTTACATCATTCATTTTCATTACATTTTGGAATCACAAATTTTCTCCCCGTTTTTCCCCTACCCCAACCCCAAAACAGCGATCCCACTGTAGAGCCCCTCCCCTGGATTACTCTCTAAGTTTCTGGTAGGGCAGGGAGGGTCTCCCTATCTAAGCTCCTGTATATCTTAATTCCTAGTTGCAGGTATTGCAGAGCTTTGAATTCTAGATTCTTTTGGTTCCTCCCTTGTCACCTACCACTGCTGGAAGGACAGCCAATTCAATATAGGCTGTGTAGGTGTGATTATAGAGGACATCTTCATAGTGGACATATTGTGACAGTGATCATCTGTCCCTCCTTCATATCCCTCCCCGCCTTGTTCTGTTTTCTACCCTGTCCCTGTCCCTTTATTGAAGTGTGAGCAGCCAGCATCCCTCCCCCAAACCCTGCCCTCCCCTCCGTCATCACGCCTCTCCTCCCCACACCCCCTACTCTCTTGTGTGGCATGATGCCCAGTTTAGAGTTTATGCCATTTCTTCCCTAAGCCAGAT
>CM053593.1:258419254-258434913 GCA_028646575.1 Pseudocheirus occidentalis
CATGAAGTCATTAGCTTCCACTTGCTCCACTGTAATTCTGAAGGAATTATTCTCTTCAGAATGCTTTTGAGATTCTTTTTCCATCTGGAAAATCCGACTTTTTAAGGCATTCTTCTCATTGGCTTTCTGGGCCTCTTTTGCCATTTGATTTAATCTATTTTTTAAAGTGTTGTTTTCTTCAGTCAGGTTGTTGACTCTCTTTTCATGATTTTTCTTGCATCATTCTCATTTCTCTTCCCAATTTTTCCTCCACTTCTCTTATTTGTTTTTCAAAGTCCTTTTTCCAGATTATCTATAGCTTCTAGGACTTCTTCAAGTGTCTTGGAAGCATTTGGTGTGAGAGTTCTGACTGTGTTGTCTTCCTCCCGTTCTATGCTTTGATCCTTTTTTTCCCCAAAAAGGATTCTAGAGTTTTATTGCTGTTCTTATTTTGCTTCCTTTTCCTCATGTTGGCCAGTCAATTAACTGGTTGTTTTTTTTTAGCTCTGTGAAACTCTGCTTCCAGGGGGAAAAGCTCTGTTCCAAATCGCTGGGGTTTTCCCAGCTGCTGGAGCTATTAGGGTTGTGTTGCAGGCCCCCCCGCCAGCTTTGGCTTGCTGAAAGCACTCCCCAGGACCACCACCCAGGACCATGATCCAGATCCAGGCCGTTCAACCCAAGCACTTGGTTCTGATCTATTGACTCTGCCCACCTGTGGGATCCACAGGCCAGGGGCTCTGAAGCAGTTCCTGCCCTTCCCCCACTGCTTCCTTGCCCTGGGGGTAGATTGGCCCAACTGCTTTTCCTCCCCCAAATTTAGCTTGAAAGCTTCACTCACTTTCACTGACCTCTAATCCTGGCTTAGTAGATGTGAAGATTGCTCAAGGTGCTTTAGATCTTCTCTGAAGTAGACTCACGCTGTGGTTTGGGAGGCTCTGCTCCTCCCAGCCACCCTGGAGCCTGGCCACATGGCGGTTTCAGGCTGGGCTGGTCTTGGAGCCCCTCCTGCCGAGCTGCCTCTCTCTAATTCCTATTTTTCACACCTTGGTAGATGTGGAGTTGCTGGGGGCTGTAGATCTTCTCTTTTGTAGACTTGCTGCAGTGCGGCTAGGCTTGGCTCCTTTTGACTGCTCTGGGGCCTGGCCACATTTTTGATTTCTGGCTGCTCCGATGATCCCCTGCTGCCGAGCTGCCTTCTGCAAGAGACATGCTTTCTGTATTTTTGTGAGTTTGAGAGTCCTAGAATTTGTCCAGAGTCATATTTTATGGGTGTTTAGAGTGGCTGTGTGGGATCTGCGGGACCTTGCTGCTTCTATGCCGCCATCTTGGCTCCATCCCCCTGGAACATAATAAATGCTGTATCTATGTATGTATCTATCTTTCATCTATCTCATCTACTAGTTCTAATAATAATAGTTCATTTTATATTTCATGGTGCCTTAAAGTTTACAGAGTACTTTGTAAATATTAGTTCATTTTTTACCGTGGGAGGTAGGTGCAATTATTATCCCTGTTTTGCAGGTGATAAAACAGGTAGGCAAAGGCTAAATGACTTGTCCAGGGTGACACAGTTAGCAACTATCTGAGAAGAGATTCAAACTTAGTACTTTCTGACTATCCACTATCTTATCCACCTAGCTGCCTTTCAGAGTCCATCGTCTATGGTTCTCTTATTCCAAATAACTTCACAAGTTAAGGCACAGATTAAGGCATGGTCATGGAGAAAGACTAAATATGAACACTTTTAAGAGCTCAAAGTGGTGGAATGAATGCCATTAGAGGTACAGTTAGTATGAAAAAAATATTCCCTACAAATATATATGAAATACAAAGGTCACTCCCAAAGTGAGAACTCCTAATTTTTATCTTCTTGGTTGGTTGGCTGGCAGTTATCAGCCATCTGTGGCCCAGAGCAAAAATCTTACAGAAGTAACTGAATTTCTCACCTCTGTCCCTGAAGTTATATTGAGATTTGACAGATGGAAGCACAACAGCAGTTATACAGGCTAGCTGGTAAATATGATCCATGTGAGTATAGAGTGAGGTTCCTTATTACAGAAAGCCCATGACCTATTTGTATTTGCAAATGACAGAAGGAAATATGAGGTGAATCTGCTGTCATTAACTGCATCATTAGAGACTATGAGTTGAATTAAAGATGCTGAGAAAGTCATTGAAAGTTTTAACCTTGCAGAAAAATAGACTGAATATATGCCAGAAATGAAAAAAAAAATCTGCCCACCACCATCATTCCTGATTGCTAAAACTCTCTGTATTCTATCAGAACCCACACAGGTGGTACTGTGCTACCCAGGAGGATAGCAGATAGAGCAGAAAATAGCCTGATCCCCTTGCTCTTTAGTTAGTGCCAACTCATAATTTAAGTGAAAAAGGAGTTTGGGCCTCATTGAGTAGGCATCTAGTAGGAGAATCATTAGCACTTAAAGGACCAGAAAGAAGTGACCCAGGGTCTAGGGCACTGTCTGATGTTTCAAGGTTAGAGTCAACAAAGGGAGTAAATAAGTGCTCAACGGGAGTTTTTATTTAACTTTAAAGACAATAGGAAGTCACTGAAACTTTCTGGGCAGGAGGATGCCATGGCTATGCTGGATGTGATGAGAGAGGGAAATTCTTAAGTCTAAGATTTTGGAAATGAAGGAGTTTCAGGTATTCAAGATGCATATTAATAACTCTATATTTCTATTTATATCATTCTCCCCTCTCTGTCTCTCATCTAGGTATCTAGCCATCTAACTATATAATCAATAAGTATATATCTATCTTCTCTATCTTTTATCTTTCTAGATATCACCTATCTATAAGTATGTATATATGAATCTAGCTAGCTGATCACCTATCTATATAATCAACAAGTATTTATCTTCTCTATATATTGTGTAGCTATCCAGATATCATCTATAACCATGTATGCATGTATCTATCTAATCACCTATCTATATAATCAATAAGTGTGCATCTATCTAGATATCATCACCTATTTGTAAATATGTGTATATGTATATATATATATATATATATTATATATATATATGAATCTATCTATCCATATCTTGAATAGATACTGCAAATGAACAATGATCTGGGCCTAGAATAGAACAGGAGACAAGTGGATCAGATTGCTTTGGAGAAATAGAAAAGTTCTTTTAATGATCCCAAGCTTCTCTGGGAAACAAAAGGTCCTTTGTTTTTCCACTAATTCTTTGGCATGAATTTTTTTCCCTTTTTCCTTCCCTCCCCATCCCCCACTTTAGGGATGGCTACTTATTATATATATATATATATATATTTATGTCTGTATGTGTGTGTGTATGTTTTGTGTATATATAGCTGTGAGCCATGGAACACTCCAGTCTTGAACACTACAGAATTAGAGAGGACAATGAAAAGCGCATGGTAAAATTGATTTGGTTTGATTACATACTACAAAAAAGGAGAAAGTTTGCAAAATATGTCATCAAAGAAGGATATGATGCAATAAGATGGGTAACAGTTGGCAACCTACATGCTTGGGTGGTATTACAACATCAAAAAAGCTTTTGGAAGGCTCTTAAGGTACTAGGTGTACCCCTTTGGAAAAATTTATGGGAGAACATGGACAAAAATGTCACAGGGTGGTAAGCATGTATGGATTTCCCAACCTGCATTTGTTGTAAGATATACCCATGTAAATGAGATCATTGAGCCTTTGGAGTAACCTCCTGTACTGTGACAAGTATTCTGTTCTGTTGTCTTGTTATTGGTAATATATATATAATAATGGTAATATATATTGCTAATACATTTCAAACTCCTAGAAATGAAAACTAATAACCATTTTGTTGACCATTTCAAAACAGTTACTATGTGTTAACATCCTGTGTCACTGTATATCATATGACACTGTATATCTTATAGAATTTAGAGCCAGGAGGGAGGAACTTTAGAAATTGTTGTTATTCTTGTTCAATCATGTCCAATTCTTTGTGAATCCATACGGGGTTTAGACAGCAAAAATATTTTAGTGATTTGCCATTTCCTTTTCCAGCTCATTTTACCAAAGAGAAAACTGAGGCAAATGGGGTAAGTGACTTGCCAAGGGTCACACAGACTAGTAAATGTCTGAGGCCAGACCTGAATTCATGAAGACGAGTCTTCCTCATCCTGAGTCCATTGCAAATCTAGGAAATTTCTATATCAAAACTGGAAATTTCAAAAGCAATATCTTTATTTTTAGAAGGCTTTTAAGTTTAAAAGTCAATCCCCAACCTTTTTAGGCTATAAGATATTTTTCAAAAAACATCTAGGAAAAAGATCCCTTACAAAACAAGAGTTTCTCTGAGAAGTGCATCACAGTGAAAAGAATGCTGGCTTTGAAATCAGAGGACCTGGTTTCAAATACTATCTCTTATGCTTAGTAGTTTTTTTAAATTTGTTTTAACCTCAGGCATCATGTACCCTACTTGGGCCTCAATTGAACTAGATGGCCTCTAGAGTCCCACACACTCCAGATCTATGATTCTGTACTCTATGATCTTATGCACTGAAACATTTTGTTGATTATTTATTGGCAAGAGAGGTGTGTCCTTTGAAATCGAGTATATGGTACTTATAGTGACCACTGTATTTGACCAGGATTTTTTTTGCCTATATCTATTGACTTTATTTACATTATTGTAGTCAATTGTTGTGTATACTGTATACAGTTTGTTTATTTTTTTCCACCTAGAAGCTGAGTGGTACAGTGGGTAAAGTACTGAACCTGGAGTCAGGAAGACCCGAGTTCAAATTCCACCTCAGATTCTTCCTAGCTGGGAGATTCTGGGCAAATAAATAAATTAAAACTAATATTTCTATAACAGAATAATAAAAAAAGATGATTGCACATGGAACTGAAAATCTATTATGTACAACTTGCTATTCCTATTAAATATATAATAGTTATCATGTAAATTTCCTTTTTTTCCTTTTTTTCTTTCCTCCCCCACTTTAGGGATGGCTACTTATTAGACTTATTAGATAAGAATAGGTAGACAGATAGATAGATATAGATAGATAGATAGTGTGTGTGTTTTGTGTATATGTATATACATATATACACATGTGTATGTATGTAAAAATTATTCTATGTATACTTCTATTTATCATTTCTTTCTCTGGATGCATTAACTTTCTCTTGGCAACCTAATCCCTGCCTTAGTTTCCTTATCCGTAAAATAAGCATAATAATAGCATTTAATTCACAGGGTTTTGTGAGGCTCAAGTGAAGTAATGTTTGTATAGTGCTCTGCAAACCTTAAGGCACTATGTAATTCCTGGTTATTATTAGCTATCATTATTTTCTTCAGGTTGGGTTATTTGATATAATCTTCCTATGTTTCCTTTCAGTTCTTCATCCTAATCATTCCATATGACCCATTAATATTATATTACCTCTATATACTATATTTTTATCCCTCTCCCAATTGTTGTGCCCAAAATTTATTCCTAGCTTTTTGTTATCATGAACAATGTTGCTAGTAGCATCTTTTAAAATACAGATTTTTAACTTCCTACCAATAACCTCTTTGAGTTTTAGATCCAGTAGTAGGGTGTTTGAGTCAAATTGTATAAATAAATAATTTTGTACTTTTTCTTGTACAATTCTAATTTTCCTCCCAGAATGGTTGAATCAGTTCATGGTTCCATCAAAAGTCAATTAGTATGCCTGTATTTCTATATCTCCTCCAACAATAAATTGTCCCATGCTTTAGACCCTTAGCATGATAAGTGAGACATGGCTATATTTATTTATTTTGCCTTTTCCTGATGATTCGTAGATTTAATCATTTCAAGTGGTTATTGATAGTATGTACTTCATTCTTTGAAAACTGTTCCCTCCACAAAATGCTATTCTGATACCTCTTTATGGCACAGAAGTGGTGTTCAGTTTCCAAAGGCTAAGTCAGTAAAAGGTAGTATTTGGCAGGTTCTATCAGACAGGAAAGGTTTCAAATATGATTCAAACAATAGACAATGTTCGCTCTCTGAGAACCGTGCCAGCTAAGTGGAAATGGTCGTCAGCTATCTGGACTTATTTGGCAATGGCAAGTCATATAATAAAGGGGCTTACATGGCCCCTTTTTACTTCTGTCATGGTGACAGAGTTGTATAAAAGGGAATAGATGTTGCTAAGAATCACAGTGTTCAAACTAACAATAAACATTAATTTATGTGTTGACACTCCAAATGTGAGATATTTGCAGAGAAAACAAAACTGGATTAATTTGGATTATTTTTAGTATGAATGAAATGAGAAGAAGACAAAAGAAAGTTGCAGCTAAATGGAAGAATGTCTCACATGTTCTCTTTAAAGAATCAAATAAAGGAATTAGCGAACTTGATATTTTACCATTCATCCTGAGGCAACAAGGAACATTATTTCATGAAACATTTGTTTATCTCCTATTGTAAGGCTCACTTTAAACATTTACAAAAATGTCACCCTGAAAATAATTGCCGCTTATGTGCCAATATCTATGGGAGAGGATGAAGAGGTTAGGGATTTTGATGAAGAACTTGATAAAACTCTATATTAAGTCAACATGTACCTTGATTTTTAGTGATTTCAAAGCAAAGGGGACATAGAAGAGGATAGCAAAAAAGATGTTGGGAAGTATGATTCAAGAATAGGAAACAAAAAAGGCCAAAAAGGCTTTTCAGAATATAGAGAATTCTCTTGTCTACATATAGAGAATGTTTTCTTCAAGAAAAGGTTCAAGAGGTATTGACCATGATGATGATTAAATAACATTTACAGAAAATGAATTGATTATATTTCAAAAGGCAAGAAATGATTCACTCCTAATGTGGGAGTCATTTCTCAATCAGTTGATTATATAGACAGATCTTTGACTTGTTAATAGAAAGATCAGTATTTATACAAAGTTGGAAGAATGAAAAGGAAAAACTGAAATGATACATAATTAAAACAACTCCAGATTGCTCTATTTAAATAAGCTGCTGACAATAAAAAGACAACAACAACAACTGGGAAATGACTTGAATTACAGACTTTGACATCTACTGCAACTATTTCCTAAAGAAACATTTTGTTGTTGTTGTTCAGTTGTTTACAGATGTGTCCAGCCCTTCATGACCCCATTTGGGTTCTTCACAAGGATACTAGAGTGGCTTGCCGTTTCCTTCTCCAGCTCATTTTACAGATGAGGAAATTGAGGCAAAAAGCATTAAGTCGTGTCTGAGGTCATATTTGAACTTAGGAAGTTGAGTATTTCTGACTCCAGGCCCCAGTGCTTTATCCACTGTGCCACTGTGCCCTATAAAGAAGCATAATGCATGTAAATCAATTACATGGAAAGGAGACATTTAGAAACATCTCTACACAATATTTTATCTCCTTCTGAAGTAAGGAAATATGACAGCCAATGCAACACTGGAAAAGGATCATATTTAAATTCCTATGGAGGATAAGGGAAGATCATGAGCATTATTACCTAAAATTACCTGAGAAATAATGTTTAGGGTGCTTACATTCAGCTAGTCAGCCAGGTTCAAAACCTACGGGTCAGCCTCAATTCTTCACTCTCATTTAGTATGGCCCTTCATGTCCAATCAGTTTATTTATCAGGCAATTCGCCAAAAGGCACTTACTAAACTTTTCTATATGCTAAGCACTTATGATAAGTGCTGGTGATACAAAGATAAAGATGAAACAGCCCCTGCCCTCAAGAAACTTACATTCTAACAAGAAAAGTAACATGTACACATGTAAGTATATATAAAACATGAATACAGGTAGTGTTTTTTGGAGAGTGTCCTAGCAGCTGGAGGCCAGGAGAGGATTCATACAGAAGGTGGTACTTGAGTTGATCCTTAAAGGAAACCAGGGAATCTGAGAGTCAAAGGTGAGGAGGCAGTGTGTGGAACAACGAGCAGGCCAAGATGACTGAAAAGCAGAGTATGCAGAAGGGCAAAGTATATAAGAAGATGGGAAAAGATGGGAATCTTCTTACACACAATTCTCGTAACAAGCATTTACTATGTGTTTGGCACAGGAATTTATATTCAGTCTTATTGTTGTTCATCCTTCATTCTTAAAGAGGAACAATACTCAGTCCTAGCAGTGCTAGGGAGCTACTGGAATTTGTTGAAGGGTATGTGTGACATAATCAAACCTTTGTTTCTAGAAAAATCTTTGGTAGCCGAGTGGATTATGGATTGGGTGAGTAGAGGCTTGAGGCAGGGAAATGAATTAGGAAGCTATTGTAGTAGTCCAGATTAAGAAGTGATGAAGCCTGAATGAAGGTGATGTCTGTGTTAGTGGATAGAAAGGGACTTAATCCAGATATATACAAATTTAAATGAGATTTGGCAAATGACTAGATATGTCTGCTGAGTGAGACTTAGAAGCTGAAGATGACATTAAAGTTGTAAATGTGGGTGACTAGAACAGAAGTTAAATATTTTGTCCAAGGTCAAATGGGTAGCATGTGTCAGAGGTGGTATTTGAACCCAGGTCCTCAGACTCCCAAAGCAATGCTCTTTCTACTGCACCATGTGGTGCTCTAGGGCCACTTGAGGATGGCTATATTCCAATATAGATATATCAAGCCATATAGATATATCAAGCCAGGAGAGGGGATTTTTTCCTTTATAAAGTAAATTAGAAATATCTTCTGATTAGTTACATGTTTATTATATGATCTAATAGGCCTTGGAATACACAGCTCTTAATGTGCTAAAACACGGCAGGAGAATCATCCGAATGGCATGACCACATAATTATACCATCCATATCAGGTCTGAAAGATTGTCTTCCATTTATCATGTTCCCATATTTTAACCAGGCTGTAGGCCCCCCCAACAGGTTCATTTTGGGGAACCAAATAGTGCGGGAGAGTTGGTTCAGGAAATCAGAGATAAGTAGCAGGAGGTACTTATCATGAACATAAATGGTATTTACCTATTGTAAGCCAAAAATAGAAGGCAGGATCAACAAGAGGAAAGAGATATGAGAGGTCAGAGCTGCGAGGTCACTGTGAGAAGAAAGTAAAAGGAATTGAGTGAATCAGAGTCTAGGCAACATGGAGGTAAAAATCACTACTTTGATTTTTAGAAATCCTCTATTGATGTAAGGAATTTTTTATACCAGAGGAGATATACTAACTTTGGTTCTTCAGTATCCAGAGACCATCTGTAGCTGTTATTTGTGACTTTAAAAAATATTTTTAGAGTCGTTTAAGGATTATACAATACTTAACATTTTATCTCATGTTTACTTACAACAATCCTGCAAAGCAGGTGTTACTATCACCCCCATTTTATAGATGAAGAAACTGAGACTGAAGAAGGTTAAGTGATTTGCCCAGGGTCTTACAGGTAGTAAGTATCCTACTAGTATTCAGGATTTGAACTCAGATCTTTCTGACCCAGAAACCAGTAGTATAATTGATTACTGCCAAACTATTCCTGTCTATAACTCTATATGTGACTATACATATATACACTTCCCTAGCTCTATAAGGTAGTAAGACTAGGCAGGTATAGCTCTCAAATCACTTTCATATTGACTACTGTTTTTTTCAATGTTTCCTCACCTCCAAGAGCTTAACAACTTCTTCATTAGCCTCTAAATCATAAATCAACTAATGTGTGACTTCTCCAGATAACTTAAGACCTTATTTTCTCTTCCTAATAACTGTAATTGGATTGGTGTGGAGAATTCAATCAAGAAATACTTATCAATTACATACCATATGTCAAGAACAGCACTGAATGCTGGAGATGCAATGAAATGTAAAAGACAGTCCATGCCCTCAAGGGGCTCACAATCAAATGGTGTGGAAATTCCTTCTACTAACACAGATTGATAATTTAATGTTACCTTATAGTCTTAGAGAATCATCTGTAGAAAGTGAAAGGTTAACTCACCCAATGTCACACAGCTAATATGTGTCCAAGGCAGTATTTGAACCAAGGTCTTCCTGTCTCCAAGGTTTAGCCTTTATCAATAGTGTCATTCTACTTGGACCTAGTTAAACAGCTGCCTATATTTACAAAGTACAACTTTAAAGATGAGAAATCTGAGCTTCAAAGAGGTAATGCATCTTGGTCAAAATCACATGCTAGTAAGTAGTGACCAGAGTACTAGAAGACAGATGGTCTGCTTCCTAGTCCAATGCACTTTCTTCTACACAATGCTACCCTTAAAAATAACATGAATTTGGGGGATTTTAGGTACAGACTTGAGGGGGCAATATTTTTGATTAAGGGAGAAATTCTCAGTGATCTCTAAGTCATACTACCCCATCATATGGCATGTGGTCATTTTCCCACCTGTGGTATAGCCATTGCCACCTACTTCAGAGGCAAAGCTGTAACTAAGGTGGTGCCATTAGAGCTTTGCATGGCAGGCTAGAAAGTTTAGAGGGTGGTAATAGCACCATTTGAGAGTTGTTCTTCTTCTTAGGGCATTACTTTTTTCTTGCTCTTGTTCCTATCACACTATGCTCCTGCCACCATTCCCCTATGCTCTGAAGCCAATATAAGAAGTAGAATCACTTTTCAATGAAGAAACCTTTCAAATACTTGAAGAGAAACCTCATTTTGCACTGAAATAGCCATACCCCAAGTATGCCTTCATAACTCAATAGTATAAAAATCTTGTGACTGAGTTTCCTCACCTACTAGGGCCACATTATACCCCTACTCCCATTCCATTTCCCAACAACACAGAAACCTTGTGGTTTTCTGGGGTTCACTCCTTTCTCTCCAAACCCAGGTGATCTTCCCCAGTAGCAGAGAAACCTCAGGGAAGCCTTATTTTGACTACCCTTTCAACTCCCAAGTGCAAAGCACAAAAATTGCCAGTTCCATGTTTTCCAAGTGGAATTTTTCTTGTGCTTTGAAATTCTCCTTGCACTAATTCTATCAGTCACTCATTCTCCTCTTTGACCAGGTAGCGGTCCTACTAAAGCCATAAGAAAGTAAAGGGGAAAGTTATTTTCTCTACCCAAGACTTACCTGGGTGAGTATGTTTTAAGTATCCTCCAGGAAAAAATCAAGGTATGAATGTGAAATTAAGAGAAAACTTCAGCCAAATGGCTTATTCAGTTTTCTTGCATGACTTTTTAGAGAAGACTAGAGCAGGCAAGGTCTTTGGAGGAAGGGGGAGAAGGAACAGTCCTAACTGTCTGAGGGAATTAGTAGAAACTTTAAAGATTTCTGGGAGGAAGGGAAGGGGAGCCAAGGGATCAAATCATGCCTTTGAGCTGTGTGCAGTACTCCTACTAGAGTCAATCAAAATCATGGACAAAAATCAATGGCAGGAGCTTGCCCTGAAACTATAAATGAGAAAAACTGAAAATCTGAAATATTTCTTTATAAATGTCTGGGAGCACAACAGTCTTCTGGGAGGTCAGGTGTTTGAAGAAACGAAGGTGCCCGACACTCTTCTATTGCTGGATAAATTAGCATCAGGATGTAGAGAATCCCATTCACTGACTTTCTCTTCAGACTTGAAATGATTTGTTATTTTTGCTAAAGCCCTTCAGCACTGTTTTAATTATTTTTTTCCAGGCAGTTGAACATTTTAATGAATAATATTCATTTTTTGGAAGAAATGATATGAAATTAGACTCCTTTCCCCTCTTCACCTGTCTCCTCCCCCATCCCAAAAGACTTTGGAAAAATCCAAAGCCTTTGGGGTTTGACCCAAAGAAATTTTGGGTCAGAGGTAGGGGTTCTATGTGCTTTAACTCCTGAGGTTAGAACAATTTGTCGACTGCTCATTTAACTATATTATTCTTGATCTACCAGGTAAAATTAAAGAGTAGTTGAAATAGAGAAGGTAGAAAGTTTAAGGTTAACCTCTCACCTAAATAAAAACAGGTGTTTTTTTCATCAATACCTGTCTTTTAAAATAATTTTCCTGAAGATTCTTGAGATTCATGAGGATATAAAGGGTGGGATAGGGAATGGGAAAAAGTATGGCTCATAGAAATAATGAAAGTAGGTTTTTTTTTACTGGAGGCATCCAGTCATCTCAGATATTGTTATTCAATTTTAAGAGGTTTTAGGTTAGCTAAGATCTAAAGATCAAGCAAACTGAAACTTGATTAAGTCATGTTTGATTGCAAACATTTCCTATAGTCATGATAATGGAGGAGAGAGGGAAGTTCTGACTTTTAATTAATATTTAGGGAAATCTTTTTTGAAGTTTATTTGCACCAAAATTTAAGAACTACATTCATAAAAATAAGCTGTAATTATATGTTTTTCTTAATTAATTAAAAAAATTTCAGAAATAGAGTTGGAAAGGTCTTTTGGTAGATGATTTAGTGCAATTGGTACCTGAACAAGAATCCCCTTCCAAAGCAGCCCATTCTACCTTTGAAAAATTTTAATTGACTGGAAGTTTTTTCTTGACATTATCAAACTTAAATTTGTCTCCTTGCAACTTCCATTAATTAATTGCTCCTGTTTTTGCCCTTTTGGAGAGAAGCATAAGAAGTATGATCACTTTTCAATGAAGCAAACTTTCAAATATTTGAAGACAGTTATTATGTACCTTCCATCTCCACTATTAGTCTCCAGACTAAACAACCCTCATTTTTTTTCAATTTCATATCATATGGTATGACCTAGATTCCCCTTGCCATCCTGGCCACCTACTTTTAGAGAGTCTTCAGTTAATTAATAGCTTATTTTAAATGTGGCACTTAATACTGAGCAACAAATTTCAGGTGTGGTGTGACTAGGTTAGAGTACAGGGGGCCTATCACCTCCTTACTCAATTCAATTGAACAAACATTCATTAGCATCTTACTATGGCAAGTGAGATACTAAAAAAAAAACCAAACCTCCTGCCCTCAAGGAGCTTACATTCTGACAAAAAAAAAGCTAATTGCCACTGATGATAATTAGACATCCACATGAGTAAGGTAAATGACTTATTCCAGGTGGCAGTCACCATCCTGCTGTCCTGGCCACCACCATCAACTTTATATGAACTGAACTCAACTGAGATAGTACTAAAAAAAAAAAGGATACATATTCCAAAATCCTTTCTTTCTACCGGTACACAGAGAATTCACCAACATGTAAGCCAAAGCACATGGATGAGTCATGAAAACATATTCTCCATGCATCCCACTTTAAGCAAACCACCATGATTATTCACAAAAAAACCCCATGAGAACACATAATCATATTTTTATAAGTAGTGGAGATTTAAATGATATTTTCAGAACCATCACTTTTCATACCTTGCATTAGAAATGTTTTTTGGCATTCTTCTGATGGGAAGTTTAACTATTTCCATTCCTGAAAACCACAACTATATTAATGCAGACTAAAATCACATTAGTATTTTATACTGTTGTTTCATATTATTAGTATATTGAAATTACAGCTCACTAAAGTAATTTTTTGTTTGATCTACATAAAATTCATTATTTATTAGCTTTCAGAGATCAATGATAATCATATAAATGAATTCCTTTAGTAACCTGATATGTTTATCTGGGGGGACTGGTAATTTGAATTCATTACTATTTCATTTCTTATATTATTACCAACTACTCATAAATTATTTTGGTCCTATATTTTCAAAAGCTGAGATTATTCTATATCTATTTTATTGTTCAGTTGTGTTTAAGTTGATAACATTCATCCATGCATGCATTCAATTCATTTATTCACTGGTTAAATGCCTGCTGTGATCCAGACCCTGTGCAAGATGATGCATTAGAAAAATTGGAAATGATCTCTGCCCTCAAGAAGATGAAAGTGCATTGAACTGAACTAAGATGGCAAATTTTATTTCATTGACTTATAAACTCAGCATTAGAAGAAACATCAAATGTCAAACTCTACCCTCATTCTCTTTACAATATCCTTGACAAGTTTTAATCCAGTTTCTTTAGGAACTATTATTGTAAAGGTTAAATTCACTGCCTCATGAGGCAGTGTATTCCGTTTTTGGATAGAACTAATTGTTAAAAATGTCTTTTTTTTTTTGGATCCAAGAAAGTGGTTTAGAGGCAGCAACCCAGTTAACCTTTTCCAATATTTCCCTCCAAATAACTTTAAAATAACACCTCAAATTGAGTTTTGGAATATCAGGGCCAACAAAATATCAGAGTAAGACTTTTTTCAGCCTTGGACAACTTAGGAGATTAGTAGGAGAGATGCTGGGGTGGGGGTAGGACCAGCAGTGGGTCTTGGAGATGACTGTGACAGTGGCAGCCCCAGGTGTAGGAGCTCTCAGAGACGGTAAAAGGGCTGGACAATTGGTGGGAAAGATATTACAGGGGATCTGTTGCTGGCAATGGGTGCAGCTGACACTGATGGGCAACCATTTCCCATGTGCAGTTCTGGGTCACAGTTCCTGTACACCTTTTTGCTGTGAGAAGTATACTTGTTGATCACAAGGGAGCAGGGTTCCTGGGCAGGGTTCCAGGGCTAAGAGGAGTGTTAGACAGCTGCAGAAAAGCAGGGACCCTTCTTTGGAAACACCAGAGAGTAGACCAGGAGAGCTGAGGCCATGCCAGTCCCTGTATCACACCATTTTGGAAACATCAAAATTTTGCAGACAGCCAAAACCAACTCTGAAAATATCAGCCAAAAAATATTGATACATGTAATGATGCTTCCCCAACACTAGGTGAGCTGAGCCCAACTTTAATAAAGTTCAAAGCCAAGAAATAGGAGAGGAAAATGAGCAAAACAAAAAAAAACCGAATTTCACCATATAAAACTACTATGGTGGCAGGGAAGACAAACATAGAAACTCAAAAGATGACAAAATGTGAAAACAGCTAGAACCAAAGCATCAAAGGAAAAATGGTAATGGAACACAAGCTCAACAAGCATTACCAGAAAAGTTAAAGGAAAAGATAAGAGTAGTGGAGGAAAAACTGAGAAAAGAAATGAGCATAGTGCAAGAAAATTATGAAAAACAATTAATGGCTTGGTAAAAGAGGCACAAAAATACTAAAGAAAATAACACCTTAAAAAGCAGAGTTGGCCAAATGAAAAAAGAGGTACTTGTTGAAGAAAATAACTCCTTAAAAAATTAGGATTAGGCAAGTGGAAACTGATGATACCATGAGACATGAAGAAAGAAGAAAGTCAAAAGAATGAAAAAAAATAGAAGAAAAATGTGAAATGCCTCCTGAGGAAAACAACTGACTTAGAAAACAGATTCAAGAGAAATATTTTAAGAATTATTGTGTTGCAGCCAGCGCAGTCTAGGCCTAGCTACCAGTTGAGGAAAATAGAGAAAGAGTTAGAAAAGCTTATAGCTGAATTAAAGGAAAGAGACAGAGAGACAGGGATGTATTTCATAGTCTGTTTATTGCAAAGCTATTCCATACAGAGCCAAGGATGCAAGAAAATCATAGAGCTTATATTGCTTATTTCAGGGGTGATTACATCTTGGGTCTTGCCTTTCCCCCAATCTCAGCCCAAGGTTAATCAGTCATCAAGATCTTTATCCTAAAACCACCTCTGGGGGCACAATAGACCAAGAGTTCTGATCAGGACTTGCAGTACATTCTTTAGATATTCACGAAGCCAATGAGAGCATCCACCCAACAAGATTATACTATCCTTGCATATCTGCCTAATGACCTTGTAGAACTGGGGAGCTAGTGTGCCAGGACCTCAGAAGGTCTTGG
>CM053593.1:258435413-258499294 GCA_028646575.1 Pseudocheirus occidentalis
TGACTCTAAAACATCAGGGCACTTTTCTTTGAGGATTTCTTGAAGGATGCTTTCCAAGTTCTTTTTCTGGTCATGGGTTTCAGGTAGACCAATGATTTTCAGATTGTCTCTCCTGGATCTATTTTCCAGGTCAGTGGTTTTTTTCAAGGAGATATTTCACATTGCTTTCTATTTTTTTCATTTCTTTGTAACTGTTTAATAGTATCTTGGTTTCTCATAAAGTTATTAGCTTCCACTTGCGCCACTCTAATTCTGAAGTAATTATTCTCTTCAGAATACCTTTGAGATTCTTTTTCCATCTGGAAAATTTGACTTTTTAAGGCATTCTTCTTGTAACTGGCTTTCTGGGCTTCTTTTGCCATTTGATTTAATCTATTTTTTAAAGTGTTGTTTTCTTCAGTCAGTTTGTTGACTCTCTTTTCATGGTTTCCTCGCATCCTCCTCATTTCTCTTCTCAATTTTTCCTCCACTTCTCTTATTTGTTTTTAAAAGTCCTTTTTTACATTATCTATAGCTACTAGGCATTCTTCAAGTGTCTCAGAAGCATTTGGTGTGGGAGTTCTGACTGTGTTGTCTTCCTTCCGTTCCACACTTTTTGTCCTTTTTGTCCACAAAAAAGGATTCTAGAGTTTTATTGCTGTTCTTATTTTGCTTCCTTTTCCTCATGTTGGCCAGTCAATTAATTGGTTGTTGTTGTTGTTTTTTAGCTTTGTGAAACTCTGCTTCCAGGGGGAAAGCTCTGTTCCAAATTGCTGGTGTTTTCCCAGCTGCTGGAGCTATTAGGGGGATGTTGCAGCCTCCCCTAGCTTTGGCTTGCTGAAAGTGCTCCCCAGGACTAGTACCCAAGACCATGATCTGGATCCAGGCCACTCAACACAAGAGCGCTTGGCCCTGATCAATCGACTCATCCCTGCTGCGGGATCCACAGGCTGGGGGCTCTGAAGCAGCCCAGTGGGGGCATCTGCTGGTTACAGCAGTTTCTGCCCATCCCCCACTGCTTCCTTGCCCTGGGGGTAGATTGGCTGAACTGCTTTTCCTCCCCCAAATTTAGCTTGAAAGCTTCACTCACTTTCAGTGACCTTTAATCCTGGTTTATACAGACTGCTCCAGGTGCTTTAGATCTTCTCTGAAGTAGACTCACACTGTGGTTTGGGAGGCTCAGCTTCTCCCCGCCCCCTCAAGCCTGGCCACATGGTAGTTTCAGGCTGGGCTGGTCTCAGCTCCTGGCCTCAGATGAGCCCCTCCTGCCAGCTGCCTTTCTCTAATCCCTATTTTTCACACCTTGGTAGATGTGGACTTGCTGGAAGCTTTAGATCTTCTCTCTTGTAGACTGGCTGCAGCTCGGCTTGGCTCCTTTCTACCACCCTGGGGCCTGGCTGAGGTTTCGGTTTCAGGCTGGACCGGCCTCGGCTTGCGTCCTGCCACGATGATCCCTGATGATCCCTTGCTGCTGAGCTGCCTTCCGTGAGAGATGTATTTTCTGTAGTTTTTGAGTTTGAGAGTCCTAGAATTTGTCCAATGTCATATTTTTATGGGTGTTTAGGGTGGCTGCATAGGAGCTGTGAGACGCTGCTGCTTCTACACAGCCATCTTGGCTGTGCCCCAGGAACTCTATCAAGGATGTTTTAGATGGGATTCTTATTCAAGTATAGGTTAAACTAAATTGCTTTTGACCCTTGTAGCTCTTAGCATGGGGTGTAATAATAGAATACCCACTGGGTTTGAAACTTAGCTTTGCTTTTGAGCTGTGTGACTGCTGACAAGTCACTAATGTTCATTGACCCTCAGCTTCCTCATGTATAAAGTGGTACTTGAACTAAATGTCCTCAAAGATATTTTCCAATTTCAGTATTCTCTAAATGGTAAAATAATAATAGTAACAGAAGGAAAAAATGGCATTACATTTTTATTTCAATTTAAGAAGTATTTGTCATGGTCCTGCTATGTCCAAGCACTGAATGCTCTTCAAAAACTGTCTTAAGAGACAATGATACTCTGGGATCAGCTCAAACTGCTCTGATTGTCCTTTTTTTTTTAGCTTAAGCCTTTACACCTTAAACAATCACAGTTACTACAAATAAGGACTGGATTTATTGTTTTGTTAATTGGGTTACTTAAGAAATTATTAATAAAGCAGATTACACTTAAAAATGTGTATGTGCATTCTTTTTTCTGGAGAATCGTTATTAAACATTTATCAGCACCTATACTGGTCTATAAACAATGCCTGAGCTCAGCAGAAGAGCAGTAGAAGGCTCAGTGAATGAAATCATCACTAGATGGGAGGCCTGGTGACTAGAAATTAGTAAGAGCTGGCATTGATAATAGCACTTTAAGGTTTACAATGTACTTTATATCCATTATCTCATTTGAGCCTTGCAACATTCCTGCTTAGGAGTACTAAGCAGGTATTAGCTCCAAGGGGAGCCTTGTATGCCAGAGATGAAAGGTACAAAGCATACTGAAGTCAGATCTGTAATCTGCCTCCTCTGTCCTCATATCACTTTTGTGCAGTAGACTCTTTTCTGAATATTTTGTATCTGACCCAAATTCTTTCTTCCTTCCTTCTTTCCTTCCTTTCTTCCTTCCTTCCTTCCTTCCTTCCTTCCTTCCTTCCTTCCTTCCTTTCTTCCTTCCTTCCTTCCTTTCTTCCTTCCTTCCTTCCTTCCTTCCTTCCTTCTTTCCTTCCTTCCTTCCTCCGTTCCTCCCTTCTTTCCTTCCTTCCTTCCTTCCTTCCTTCCTTCCTTCCTTCCTTCCTTCCCTCCTTTTCTGTCTGTCTGTCTGTCTGTCTGTCTGTCTCTCTCTCTCTCTCCCTCTCTCTCTCTCTCTCTTTCTTTCTCCCTCCCTTCCTTTCTTCCTTCCTCCCTTCCTTTCTTCCTTCCTCTCTCTTCTGTCTTTTAACTTTGGCTTAAGTTTCTGTTTTTGCTTTTAATTGTTCTTTTTATTCTTGTCTAAATCTCTCTCTGCCTCTTTCTCTGTCTCTGTGTGTCTCTTTCTATCTCTGTGTCTCTGTCTCTCTCCCTGACACCAGAGGAGGATAGCAGCAAAGCACTGGAACCAAAGCACTTGTTCATCACCCACCCAGCCTCCACTCCCACACTTTATATAAGTAACCAGAAGACATCAAGAGCATTATCCCTTCCAGGTCTGATGTTCCATGGCTATAAATCAACATGGTTCCTTCACTCCAGCTCAGTTTTACTAACAGTGGGTGCTACAATACAGAGTGCATTTCTACAATAACTAGTGCTCTTTTTTTCTGTAGCTGCCATCCTGGTTGCCAGTAGATCGATACATATAGAATGAATGATTGGAAGACATAATAGAGAGAGTGGTTCCAGTGCCACTGAAATCAATGACAAAAGAAATCACCTAAATTCATCCATGTTTGTAGTTCTGCTGTACATTTCTCAATTCTAATGTATACAATACATTATAAGTTTCTAAACATATCATTTGTCATTCTTTAAGGTTAATATTTTACTCCAAAGTTATATTAAATAAGACTGTTAAAAAAAATAAAATCAATTTACCTAATAATAAATGTAATCAAGTAAAATACCAAGAACTACAGGAATGCTTCATTAATCTAGTATTGTCAGAGTGAAGTACTCCCCATTAATTTGCTATAAAATTGACACTCCTTTAGTCACCAAAGCTTTTAAAAATGTTTTAACCCTTTATGATGGAAGACATGAAACATATCACATATTTTCAGGCCTCCTTAAATACAGTATATTTAATGGAATAAAATTACTTTGTAGAGTTGGCATGGCAGAGCAGCACTGAAATCAAATCTTGCCTCTAACATTTACCAGCTATGTTAAACTTTCTAAGCCTGTTTCCTTATCTGTGAAATGGTAGAGATAATACTTATAGTTCCTTCCTTAAAGAGCTGCTGTGATGTTTAAATGAAATAATATATGAAAAATACTTTGCCAGCCTTAAAGTGTTGTTATATGTGTATGTGTTGTATATACAAACATATATCACAACCTGTGATTTCATCAATTCAGGGAACTTCTAGTATGAATATTCTCTCTACTGATGCAGACTGGCAATTTATATATAATTTGTAGCCTTAAGGAGTTGTCTGAAGGCATGGAATAATTAAGTGACCTGATTGTTGTCACACAGCTAGTATGCCTTAGAGGCTGGAGTTAAACCAGGTCTTCCTGATTTCAAGGCTGGCCATCTCTCCATTGTCGTACTGTTTTTCAAAGTGCTATATAAACGTCTGCTATTATTAACCTTTCCTTGATGCCTCAGAGCTTTCATTCCAAACATAAAAAATAATGCTTTTCAATAACATCACAAT
Source organism: Pseudocheirus occidentalis (assembly GCA_028646575.1). Taxonomy (NCBI): domain Eukaryota; kingdom Metazoa; phylum Chordata; class Mammalia; order Diprotodontia; family Pseudocheiridae; genus Pseudocheirus; species Pseudocheirus occidentalis. The sequence goes on from CM053593.1 coordinate 258,439,732, forward strand.
ATACTCAATAGATAGGGCATTTATTAAGTGCTTACTGTGTACTAGATTCTATGCTAATCATTGAGAATAAGAAAACTAAGCAAAAAAAAAAGAGCCTACCCTCAAGGACTTAAAAAAATAGTTCCTACCTTCAAGAACTTAACAATCTAATGGACAAAGATAATACATAAAAGTGAAGGAGGAAGATAGCTGTATGGGGGAAAGGTAGAAATTTTCCATGGATAAGGGGTAGAACTCTTGATGAGCTAGGTACAACCTGGAAAGCTGCTGAAGTGATCCCAGGTAGGAACTTACCACAGGTGGAGCTGCAGGGATGGAAGCAACTCCAGAGTAAGAAAGCAGCTGGCACAGAGGTGGAAAAATCTGGAGAGTCAGAAGCAAAAACAAAGAGACAAGTGTCAATTAAGTGCTTACTATGAGCCTGGCATTGTACTAAGTGGGGATATAAATGCAAGCAAAAACTCCTAAGGTGAGTAGTGCTGTTAAGTTACTTATGTATATATTCACAGTCTGCAGGGGTGGGGTGTATGGGGGAGGCATACAGAAGCCATAATAATGGCCTTCACAAGCTCATCTGACTCATTCCCCAAAAGATACCTAGAAACAGTGGGAAGATTTGGAGAAGAAATCTCACAGACATGATAAATGGATTTCTTTAAGATGCTGCTGGCTTAATTTCTCATATGGGTGACCACCCTTGCCCACCATACTAAGTTCTCCATATGTTTCACTGTTAAATTCTTTGAGCAGACAAAATAATAATAATAATAATAATAATACAGAAAGCAATAAACCTGTGAACATAGAGACATATAGGATGAGTTGAAAGTACTGGGATTACATTTGATATATATTTTTTTCTTTTTAAAGAGTAGATCCATGCAGGAAGACAATGTAGTGTAGTAAATATGCTATGGAAGGGTCAGGAAGAGGTAGGTTTGAATCCCTCAATAATCAATCAGTCAACCACCATGCTTTTAGTAAGTGCCAAGCACTATGCTAAATTGAAGGACTTTGAAGACAAAATAAATAAATGAAGCAATCTCTGCTTTAAAGAGCTACGTGACCTTGGATGAGGCTTTGGACCTTCATCAGCTTCAGTTTCTTCATCTGTAAAATGGGGATAATAATAGTACCAACCTCACAGTGTTGTTGTAAGGATCAAATGAGTTAATACATGTAAAGTGCTTTGCAAACTATGTAAATGCTAGTTATTATCAATAATAGAATAAATAATTAGTTAAAATAAATGATAAACTTATTAATAACCACTATTATTAGTAATGCTTATTATCTATACAAATTTGGTCTGAACATCATAGGCCAAAATCTGGCAGAGAGCAATGCCTCTCAGTGTCCCCCAGACTCTGTCCTGGGCCCTCTTCTCAGCTCTCTCTATACTGTTTCACTTGCTGATCTCATTAGCTCCCATGCTTTCAATGATTAATGTAAACAAATCTCAACCTAACTTCCAGTCTTCCATTCCCAGTTACCTTTTAGACATCTCAAACAGGATGGCCCATATATATCTCTTTTTCTTTTTTTTTTCTTTTTGGCGGGCAGTTGGGGTTAAGTGACTTGCCCAAGGTCACACGGCTAGTTTTTTGTGTTGTGTCTGAGGCCGGATTTGAACTCAGGTCCTCCTGACTCCAGGGCCAGTGCTCTCTATTCACTGCACCACCTAGCCTCCTCGCCCATGTATATCTTAAATGCAGTATGTCCAGAAATGAACTCATTTTCTTTTCCCAGAAATCTTCACTTCTTCCTAACTTTTTTATTACCGTCAAGGGTAGCACTATCCTCCCACTCTCTCGGGCTCACTACCTGGGTGTCATCTTTGAGTCCTCAATCTCTCTCTCACACACCCATATCCAGTTAGTTGCCAAGTTTTCTTTCTACCTCCTTAAAATTTCTCACTTCTACTTCCTTGATATTTCTTGTGTATTCCCCCATCTCTCCTCTGACATTGCCACCTCTTGGTATAGGCCTTCATTACTTCATGCCTTGACTATCACAATAACCTGCTAGTTGCTTTCCCTGTCTCCTCAAGTCTCTCACTATTTCAGTCCATCCACTCAACTGTCAAGGTGATCTTCCTAGTGTGAAAGTCTTAACTTAAATTCATTCAACTCCTGTGACTTCTTAATGCCTCCAAGATTAAATTTAGAATGCTGTTTGTCTTATAAAGCCCCTCTGTAATTTGGTCTCTTTCTTTCTTTTTTTAGTGGCTATTATCCACACCTCTCCCCATCTCTTCCTCCTAGCTTCCCTAGCTTTTTTTGAGTCCCAGATAAAAGCCCTTCTTTAAAAAGCCTTTACTGATTCCTCTTGATGCTAGTGCCTTCCTCCTGTTGATTATCTCTTATTTACCCTGTACATATCTTGTTTGTACATAATTGTTGTTTTCATGTTGTCTACCCTGTTAGATGGTGAACTCCTTCAGAGCAGAGACTGTCTTTTACATTTCTTTGTATCCCAAACACTTAGCACCATGTCTCGCCTGTAGTGAACAAAATAAACTGACTGTCAAGAGGGACTTCTTTCAGTCCAAGTAGTTATTATCAAGGGTATGTGTAATCTAGTCTTACTTCTCAGTTTAGACTGAATTCAATACATATTAAGCTCCTATTATAGTATTGCAAGGCATTGTGCTAGATCCTAGAGATTTAAAAAAAAATAAACACACAAATTTCTGCTTTCAAGAAGTTGATATTCTACTGAATTCAGATAATGTAAAACCCAGGAGATATAAAAAGGAAGGAGAGAAAAGACCTTCCCCAGTTACATGGACTTCAGTTTTAAACAAAACATACATCTTTTAAATAAAACTTTATTTTTAAAAAATTCTCCACTGTCATATGTGGAAGCAAGGAAAAGTTATTATAAAGAGAATCTTATGCAATCTTAAGATAAAGGAGGGAAAAACTTTAAAAACTAACCCAACTCTTCCCCCTCCCGCCCCACTCACACACATACTAACACTCTATACATGGAATACCCAAATTATGCTAAGTGCTCTCCTCAAGCATACCCTAATACTGTGCTCCTTTTACAAATTACAGAGTGTGGTATGTTTAGAAACACTGCATATTCTTTTTTTTCTCAACTAGGAATAAAAGAAAATCAGACACAATATACCATAGTTCAAGGAGGAACCTTCCCCCTCTTTTTGCTCTTATTCCAAAGTTGATATGAGAAAATTTTAACTTACTTTCTGCAAAGCTCCTAAACATCAGCACCTGTACATTCATTTAATGTTAGCTAATTAATCCTTATTAATTTGAGAAAAATATTTTAGAAGTAGCAATTTAGTATTCTGACCTTTAAAAGTGGGGAAAATAATGATGGGCTAAACCTGGTTTTTCGCCCAAAATTAATTGCAGTAGAGCTTGGAAGTTACCTGATTTTATGTCTGTGTCCAAGCCATTCAACTTCATCTTTAGGGACAGATAGACATAAGTACCTCCTAGTTCTGTTCTTTATATTCCTCTGAAGGATTTTTCCCCACTTATGGATTGAATTAATAGAAAATGTCTAGCAAGGTTGTACATCTTGACATCACATAAGTGTTTCTGCTCTATTGCTCTCAAATCAGAAGTCTTGAACCAAATTTTCCCACAGAAGGCCATTTCCACATGACAAAGAACAACATTCATTACAATTGATGAATATGTGTCCCAAGTAGAGGTTAAAAGTATGTAACCTTTAAGATTTAAATTAAAAGTAAAACTTCTAACTGATAAGCTAAAATGCTATTATAACCTAAATTCCAGATGCTGGAGTACTTACCACTGAAGCAAGGCTTGAGGGATGGAGAAGTTAAAGGCACTCAAGAGACCACCTAGTGAGTAGCAGGATGATAGTGCAGTCCCCACTTAACAGATTCTGCCAAGTCAGGAAAGTAGTTTATAGAAAATTATTGAAGGACAGGACTCCAGCTAAATTCCTTTAAACTTCCATGGGGTATCCAATTCTCTGACTTACATGGTTCTGCTTTATGAACAGGTAACAAGAAAAGAGAGATACCATGGTATGGTAAACAGAGAGTTAATAATACCTGAGTTCAAGCCGCATATCCAACACATCCTGACTGTGAGACCTTGGCTAAGTCATTTAAAGTCTAGGTGCCTCCAGGTAACTTTCTAAGATCATAGGACAAGAGAGGAAACAAAAATCTGACTTCAACAGTGTAAAGTACTCTCAAGAAAAGAAGAAAGGCTAGAAGAAAAATAGGGACAGAAAGAGACCAAATAATACAGCAGAGAAATATTTTAGAGCTAGAAGGCATCTTAATAATTATCTATTTAGACATTCCTATTATACAGATTATTAAACTGGAACCCAGAAAGGCCAGGTAGCTAAAAATCTCACTTTGCATTTAGCAACAGTTCAAGACTCTTCTGGAAATTTTGGTGGAAACCTAGAATTTAGACTGATCCTAGAAAGCCTCAGTTTCTAAACTTGAATTTATTTTCATTCAGTTTTAATTCTTGTGTTAACAACTGATGTATTTTTCATGAGCTATTAAGAATTCATCTTTATTGGAAAATCAGTTAAATGGGAAAGGGTAGAATGTAAGTCTTATCAACTGCAAGTGCCTCGAGGGCAAGATCTGTTATATGATTATATTTCTAAGCCTAGTATCTAGCAGAGGGCCTTGCACATAGTAGGTAATTAATAAAGTCTTGTTGAATTGAAATAAATTGAAGAAATAATTCCTCAAAGAAGGAATGAGAGCAGGAACACACAAATAAAGCCAGAAAGCATGAAAAACTCTCCAGATGCATTTTTTTTTAAGATTTAAACATCTTCTGTAGAGCTAACGAGATTGTTTTCCTAAAATATTGTAACATTGCATAGTGTTCTGAAATTGTAATATAGTGCTGAAGTTTAAAGTCTAATGGATTTCTCTCATAAAGAATATGAAATGTTGTATGATCGAATACTACTTCAACACTTGGTATAAATACATTGTTTTCTCAAATCCAATATTTGTCAACACACTTGTTTTGGCAGGTGGGGGGACATTTGGGTGAATATTTGTTGTTAACAGAAGGATAAATTAGTTTCTCAGCATGAGCTGGCATTCCATAAAATTCATTCACAAAATAATTGCTTACTGGAGGTTTTCATCATTGTAGTTCAGAATGAGAAGCTACATCTGTGTGCTCTACAAGGCAAGGCACTCATCTTTCAAGAAAATGATACATACCAGGAAAGATTTGTATAAAGGGATAAAAAAGAAACATAGCAACCATGCTGGAAAAGTCCCTGCAATCCCAGAGGTTGGATGCAGAATTGAAAGTTAGCTATGTAAAAAACACCATCATTCTACCATATGAACCATTTGAAGAACATATACTCCCCTGTACTGAGTCTTTATGCTTGTTTTAATATTCATAAGGTTAAAACTTAGTACCAAAGAATAAATATGTGAAGATATCTTCTTTAAAGAGATAGAAACCATAGGTTTTAAATACTGCATATAATGTCAGACATTTCTGCTAAGCTACTTCTCTTTGTTAAATTTTTCATCTTTCTAAAAGTACTTTATTATAATAGATGATTGGGGAGGAAAATAAAGTGATATGGCGGGAAATGTGGGTGAAATAAAAACAAATAATATCAATAAAATGTACTTAATTTTAAAAATTCATTTGATTACTTAGATGAAGAAAAATATATTTTTTTAAACCTGGCATATTTCAAGCCTTGATAATTATTTGGAGAAAATTAGCCTTAATGTATTGATTTTTTTTCCATAGTACCAAAGATGGGTGTTATGTCTACACTGTATAATCATTTTCCCCTCACATTGCTTTACTGGGCTGAAGATTTTTTTCTTGATTGTTTTTGTTCATCTATATAACCAGAAAAAGGAAAAGAAAGAAGAAAAAACTTTGTCAAGAGATCATTCATGTAAGGTTAGGATTAGGGTTGGGAAAGATCCAGGGTTGGAGCAATTTGAAAAACCTAGAGAAGAGCTCCCAGGAGTATCCCTGCTACTTCTGGTGGTCTAACTATCACCCCTACATATATATACACACTGTGGCCCAAAGCCAACAGAGATATGGGACTCGCTTATATGGGAAGCAATAAGGAAAGAACAGTGGCTTTGCTGTCAAAGGAACTGGATTCATATTCAAATGGTCTGATTGGTTACTGAGCTTGTAACCACGGGTAAGTCTTTTAACGTCTCTGTGCCTCAGGTTCATAAGTAAATCTCAGAGCTAGATGACAGGGTATCTCTTGTGGCTGTAGATCTATTAGCCTATCATCCTAACTTCCATTGATTCTTCCTTCATAATGTCTTCCACATCTTACCCTACTGCCTTATATTTTTTAGCATTTCATTTTCCCTAATTACATGTAAAAACTACTTTCAATATTCATTTTAAAAACTGAATTCCAAATTCTCTTCCTTCCTTCCCACCCTCCTCATTGAGAAGGCAAGCAATTTGATATAGGTTATACATATGCAGTTATTAAAGACATTTCCATATTAGTCACATTGTAAAAGAAAAACATAAACCAAAATAAAAACCCAAGAAAAAATTTAAAAGTTTTTAAAAAGTATGCTATCTGTATTCAGACTCCATCAATTCATTCTCTGGGAATGTATAGAATTTTCCATCATGAGTCCTTCAGAGTTGTCTAGGATGATTATATAGCTGAGAATAGCTAAGTCATTCACAGTTGATCATCATACAATATTGCTGTGTATATGTATATACTGCGTATAATGTTGTGGCACCAACACAATATTCACAGCACCAACAGTGACTATGAGTTGTCAGTATAGTTCTCAATCACCAAATATAATAGATTCTCCATACAGAAGACAGAAGCAAAACATTTATTCAGACACCAGAAAGCCAAATCCCAACACCAGGAAACCAGTCCATCATAGCAACAAAGAAGTTAATAAACCATAACACATCAGGGAGCTGCACTATCCTTTAACCTTCCCACAAACAAACACTCACAAGCCTCGTTGTCTCCTTGGGTGCATCTTCTCCTCCCTCCAGCTCTAACTGCTCTGACTCCCAGCAGAGCCTGTGGGCTCTGCTCCAGACTTCAGCATATTCCTCCCACCACAGACTCCATGTGATTACACTCAGCCTAATAGGGGGCAGGGAAGATCTTCAAATTCCCATTACCATTACGAATGTTTTCCTGGTTTTACTCATTTTACTTTGCTTTATTTTACTTTGTTCATGTAAGTCTTTCTAAGTTGTTTTTTTTCTGAAACATCTAGGTCAGCATTTCTTATAGCACAAGAGTATTCTATCACAATCATACATCACAACTTATTCAGCCATTCCCCAATTGATAGGCATCCCAGAAAAGAGCTGCTATAAATATTTTTGTATGTATAGAACTTTTTCCTTTTTTTATAATCTCCTTTGGGATACAGACGTGGTAGTGGTATTGTTCTCCATAATGGTTGAATCAGTTCACAACTTCACCAACAATACATTAGTGTCTCAATTTTCCCACATCCCTTCCAATGTTTGTCATTTTCTATTTCTGTCCTATTATCCAATCTAATTATTGAAAGGTCAACTTAGAATTGTTTTAGTTTGCATTTCTCCAATCAATAGCAATTTAGAGTACTTTTTCCTATGGCTATAGATATTAGATTACTTAATCTGAAAAATGACTGTTCATATTTTTGATCATTTATCAATTGGGAAATGGCTTATATTTTTATAAACTTGATTCATTTCTCTATATATTTGATAGATGACTTTTCTCAGAGAAACTTGCTTCAAGATTTTTTTACAGTTATGATTATTAACTATAATCCTCTCTATCCTATTTCTGTCTGCCCATTTATTCTATTCTTTCCTCTCACTTTCCTCAAAGGTGTTTTGCTTCTGACTAGAACCTCTCCCAATCCACCCTCCCTTCTATGAGCACTGCCCCTTCTCTTATCCTCTTTCCCTCAAACTTTCCTGTAGGGTAAGAAAGATTTCTATACCCAATTGAGAGTGTGTGCGTGTGTGGGTGTGTGTGTGCATCTATATATCTATCTATATCTATATCTATATATTTATATATATTTACATCTTTGAATCAGTTCCTATGAGAGTAAGTTTCAAGCATTCCCCATCCTTTCTCCTGTCTTTCCCTCCACTGTAAAAGCCCTTTTTTGCCTGTTTTATGTGAGATAATTTACCCAATTCTGCCTCCCCCTTTCTCTTTCTCCTAATGTATTACTCTTTCTCACCCCTTAATTTTATTTTTTTAGCTATCATCTCATCATATTCAAACCTGTGCACTCTGTCTATGTATATACTCCTTTTAACTGCCCTAGTGATGAGAAAGTTATGAGTTGCAAGTATCATTTACTTATGTAAGAATGCAAACAATTTAATCTTAACTTGCTTATGTTTTCCTTTTTTCATTTACCTTTTCATGTTTCTTTTGAGTCTTGTATTTAAAAATCAAAATTATTATTTAGCTCTGGTCTTTTCATCAGGAATGCTTGATATTCCTCTATTTCATTGACTGTTCATTTTTTTTCCTCCTGAACAATTGTACTAAGTTTTGCTGGGTAGATGATTCTTGGTTGTAATCCTAACTCCTTTGCCATCTGGAATATCATATTCCACGCCCTCTAGTCCTTTAAAGTAGAAGCTCCTAAATCTTGTGTTAACCTGACTGTGACTCCACAAAACTTGAATTGTTTTTTCTAGCTACTTGCAATATTTTCTTCTTGACCTGGGAGTTGTGGGATTTGGTCATACAATTTGTGGGAGTTTTCATTTGGGGATCTATTTCAGGAGGTGATAGGTGGAATCTTTAGATTTTTGTTTTACCTTCTGGTTTTAGAATATCGGAACATTGTCCTTGATCATTTTTTGAAAGATGATGTCTAGGCTCTTGTTTTGATCATGGCTTCCAGAAAGTCCAATAATTTTAAAATTATTTCTCCTGGTTCTGTTTTTCAGGTCACTCATTTTTCCAGTGAGATATTTCACATTATCTTCTTTTTTTCACTTTTTTGGCTTTGTTTTATTGTTTCTTGACAATTCTAATTTTTAAAGAATTATTTTCTTCAGTTAGCTTTTGTACCTCCTCTTCCATTTGGCAAATTTTTCTTTTCAAGGTATCCTTCTCCTCATCGGCTTTTTGTACCTTTTCCACCATTTGGCCTATTCTGTTTTTTTAGGTGTTGTTTTCTTTAGTAATTTTTTTGTGCCTCCTTTACCAAGTTGTTGACTTTTTTTCATGATTTTCTAGCATCACTGTCACTTTTCTTCCCAATTTTTTTTCAAGCTCTTTTACTTGATTTTTAAAATGCTTTAAGAGCTCTTCCTTGGCCTGAGACCAAATCACATTTTTCTTTGAGGCTTTGGATGTAGGAGTTTTTACTTTGATATCTTCTGACTCTATGTTTAGATCATCCTTGTCACCGTAGTACCTTTCTATGGTCAGATATTTTTTTTCTGTTATTTGCTCATTTTTCTAGCCATTTTATTACTTTTCACTTTTTGCTAAAAAAAAGGCTCTGTTTCCATCATGGAGAGTACACTGTCCCAAGCTTCTGGGGTTTTGTGTAGCTGTTTTCAGAGATATCTCTAAAGACCTATACGTTTTCAATTCTTCTAAGATGTTATGATCTAAGAAAATGTGTGTTTACTACTCTCCTAGCCTGTGCTCTGGTCTGTGACTGATTGCAGGCACTCTTTTATGCCCTTAAATAGTGAGGAGTGTCCTCCTTCACCATGGCTGCAAGCTCTGATGTGCTACTTCTCCTCCTCCTCCTGGGATTGCCATCCAAGACTGCAACCTGTATCTCAGTATGGGCAAAGCAACAGAGACTTGCCCCCTAGTGCCAGTAAAGGGTTATCTATAATCTCCTTCTGACCACTTGTTAGACCCCCTTATCTTTTGTGGGTTGAGAGCTCTGGAAGCAACTGCTGCTGCTGCTCATTCAGTTACTCCCAAAGCTTGCTCTTGGTTTGCCGGGGCCTGATCTGTGCTGGTATAGCCTGCACCAAATCGTGCTCCACTGTTACCTTTGTGTAACAGAACTTCCCTGCCAACCTTCTAAGTTGTCTTGGGCTGGAAAATTGTTTTACCTATCTTTTTGTGGGTTCTTCTGGTCCAGAATTTGTTTTAGGGCATTATTTAAAGGTGTTTAGAAGGGTTTAGGAGAGAGCTCAGGGAGTCCCTGCCTTTTCTCTGCCATCTTAATTCCACCACAACACATACACCCTATAGTCTATAGACTCCCTCCCCCTTATCCCAATCAGTCCTAGTCAGTACTCTCAAATGAATGATCCTAAAACAACATTTGGTCATGGGATTCCTCAGCTCAAAAGCTTTCAGTGATTCCTCAGCAAACTTCATAGTCTCCTAGTCAAGTTCCTCTATAATCTGGTCATTATTTATTTATGCTCATTCCTTTATGTATTTTTTATTCCATCCAGGTTGATCTACTCTCTTATCACCCCTGCTCTATGATGTACATGTTTTGTATATTCTCAGCCTTGACGTATAAAGTTCTTCTTCCCAGTGCTCCTTCCTTATTCCTCTTTGTTTACTGAATGAAATCTATTTCAAGACAGTTCAAGACCCAGCTCTTCTATACAGCTTTCTTTGTTCACCCTACTGAACTTGAACTGCCCTGAAATTTGGTTAGCTTGTCATATGTGAATATATATGTCTATAACACACACACACACATACTTGGATATCTTATTTCCTTAACTAGATTACAAACTCTTTGATAATAAAGACCTTGCTTACTTTTTAATGCCTTGTACAGAGTAGTTACTCGATAAATATTTGTAGCTTTCTTGAGTAATTTATTCAGGCCTACTGTCAGTACAATCACCAGCCTTACCCCCTTCCCAACAGATGTGATCATTTTTTTGTTTGTTTACACTTAGTTGCTTGCAAGAGCCACAAATATGTTAGTTTGTCTTATCTAACACGTTTTCATTGCCAACATCATAGAGATAGAAAATGAGACACTACTCCCTCAGTCTAAAAATGTAAATTTGGCAAGCAAAGCACAAACTTAGAGAAGTAAGAAGAACCAAGAATATGCTTAAAGGAAGAAAAACATTTCTTAAAAAGTAAGCCAGAATGATGTGATATTGTGAGTCCAGACTTCTCAAAGCAGGTCAGAATAACCAAGACAGAGTGAAGAAACGGACAATTTTCCTATAAACTGCTAAGAAAAATCTTCTTAAAAGGAGACTCAAAGCACAAAAACTCATGTCATTTATCACTACATAAGAAGGTCTCTGCCTATATCGTATAGATAACTAGCTGTTTACAGCCTGGCAGAGTGGATAAAGAGCTGTTTCTAGTGTAAGGAAAGCCCAAGTTTTAATCCTGCCCCTGGGAGAACAGTATTTGTGTGACCATAGACAAGTCACTTAATTCCATGTTCCCAAGTAACTCCTTTATTTAATGTTTAGAGGTCATTGTTGATCTGCATCTCTACAGGCAGTTTCCACACCAGAAGTTCCCTACATTTATGAAATCATATATTTGGAAGAAAACAAGCAAATAAATAAACTTTAGTTCACTTAACCCCAATTGCCTTGCCTTCTTCCTTCCGAAAAATAAAACCAAAAAAACTTTAACTAATTAATCTCAAAATAAATGTTTTAAAAGTCTCCATTAGAAGAATTTGGCAGAAAATATCCATCTTTTAGTTATAATAGTTATTTTAGTCATAATTTTTTATCTAGACATTTTATATATAGATACATATTTATATAAAGAGATTTTTAGCTGTAATACCTATTTAGTTATGATTGAAATAAATATAACTAAATATATTATATATGTGGATACATGTATGTAATGATCTTTAACAATATATAATAGAAATAAATATAATTTAGTTAGAAGAGGATGACATGTTTCTGCAGCAGAAATTTTGAGACTCAGTGTAGCAGTAAGCATCCTCGCATACCCAGGATGGCTGCTAGCACAGGTTCTTAGATTTGCTTTTTCAAAGGAAAGCAACTCAAGATGGGTTAAAAATCTTACTTTAATCAATCAAACATATAACATTTACCTAGTTCAGGGGAAAAAGTCAGCACCCTGAACTTCAGAAAATATAAACAGAAGTTACAAGCAGAAGTTACAAGCAAAGAAACAATTCAGCAGATGGGCTTCCAGCCGTCTGACTATTACATCCATACCTAATCAGTTACCAGAGAAGGAAGCACCAACATCTGGGTTTTCAAAGCCAGGGGGCTCAATGGCTACCCAGAGTCTCATCTGGCCAAATCACACAACTCTTCTCAAAGTGAGCCCCAAAGCAAAAACATATCAGGGTATATATAGCCTTCTCCTGGATCGGAGAACGTCACAACCCTCTTGACCCACTGCCCAATCACAAAGTAAGAAGGTGTGGGCGTTTCTGAAAAACAAGCTTCCAGCCCCAGGCTCCATGTGACCACATTCAGACCATTATGGGGCAGAGTATATTTTCAAATCCTTCAAATCAAGGAACATTCACAGTCACTTAAGCCTATTAAAGGGCCTAGGGGCAGGGAAGATCTTCAGATTTCCATAACACTCTGGAAGTTGTGTGTAATCACTAGAAAAGAGGAAAGGAAAGAAATAGAGGAATTAATTGGTAGAAACAAAATGGTGGAGAGCATCGGAAGAAAAGTGGCATAGCAGGTAGTTTTAATATCTTTCATGTAAGTCACTTTCTTTAGTTCAGATTCCTCATCTGACATATAGCAATGATACTTACCCCAATAGGGTTTATACAATGTGATAGTATATAGAGAAATTTTATCTTCAGTGTTCTTGTGCACATTTTCCATACCTCTTTTCTCTTTTTTTCAGGAAGGAAAATAACATGATAAACTCGTTTATATCATAAGCTTTGCAAAACACTTTTTGATCATAATCCCAAGAGGTAGACAGTGTTGGTATTTTTCTGTCCATTTTACATATAGGGAAACTAAGATTCAAAGAGTTAAGATGAATTGTCTAGTGAAAGAGTGCTGTTGACTTGAACTCCAGTCTTCTAACTTTAGACCCAGTGGTTTTTCCACTGTACCTCAAGGATGCTGAGGATCTACCCACTTAGCCCTTATGTGTTACCTATATTTGTAGACCCTCTCAAGGAGAAGGAAATGCTTCATTTAAAAGAAAGACACACTAATAGAGTTCCTGGCATCACTGAGGAATATATTTGGAGTCAAAGGATTTTCTTAGTCTTTTCTCACCTTCTCATGCCCTGCCCTGAGCTCTTGAAGAAAAAAAAAGAAGAGTAACTTTCACACCAAGATCCACATGGAAAACATTGACCAGAGAAGACACTAAACACATTTTCTTAGCCTTTTCTCACCTTCTCATGCCCTGCCCTCAGCTCTGTAAGAAAAAGAAAGAAGAGTAACTTTCACACCACGATCCACATGGAAAACATTGACCAGAGAAGTAACTAAACACTTCCTCTTTGGAGGAAGTGGTCTGATCTGGACAGAGTATAATGGAGCTATTCCCTTCTTCACTCTTCATCAGAGCACATCATTCTGGATGCTAGACCTCTTTTAATGCAACTTAGTATCAATCATATTAGTTTATTTATTGTCCACTGTACCTTTCTGATTAACATGGATATTGCAGTTCACACAGACTCTCTCACTCAGTAATTGTGAATTCCAGACAAAAATCATAAATATGATTATTTGAATACAAGTAAAACTTTAAATTTATTCATATTAATTTTCATGTTATTAGATTAGGCTTATAATTCTGAGTTGGTGGCAAAGTGGATAGATCACCATGCTTGAAGTCAGGAAGACCTGTGTTCAAATCTGGCCTCAGATATTTACTAGCTGTATGTCCCTGGGCAAGTCACTTAACCCCATTTGCCTCAGTTTCCTCATCTATAAAATGATTCAGAGAAGGAAATGGCAAACCACTCCAGTATCTTTGCCAAGGTTCCCAAATGAAGTCACAAAGAGTCAGTTACAACCAAAAACAACTGAACAACAACCATAATTCTGAATCATACAGATCTTTTGAGACACAGACTTTGTGAATCTATGAATTGGTTTTTTTCTCAACTTCATGCCATCTAAAAATCTATGGTTCCATCCAGTTCTTGATTGTAGTTCTGCACCACAAAGCCAAACTTATCCCTTGCTCACTGTACTACACAAATAATTTGCTTCAAGTTGACAGTCACTAATGATTACATTTTTGGTCTAGTCATTCCAAAAGTTCTAAATCTACTTATCTTAATTGTATTAACGTCTAAATCATATCTCTCCATCTCATCCACAAGCATAGGATGAACAACTTTGTCAAGTGCCCAGTGGATATCTAAATAAACTCTATCCACTAAATTCCATTTATTGACCTATTTATTAATGCTTACAACAACAAAACAGCAACATGAAAAAGAAGTTAGCCCTACATGACCCAATCTTAATGAAGCCATGCAAGCTCTCAGCGATTCACAAATGCTACAGATGATCAGCTTAATAATACGCCACAAAGTAAAGTCAAGCTCATTCATCTATAATTTGACTATTTCGTTCTTTTTTTCCTAGAAAACCAAGCACATTTGCTTGACTCTAATCCTTCAGCACTCTCTTTATTAGTGATTTTTCAAAGGTTATTGATGGAGATTTGGCACTCATATCTGGTGCATCTTTCTGTATTAGGAGAGGGAATTAATCCAGGAAATTTAGCTTAAACTCATTTCCACCCCTTGTTAACCACTATCCCTGCCCCCCACTTGCTGTCTGAAGGATATTCTCCATGAGGGATATATGAGGTCTTCCAGGAGGACTAGAACCTCTGATGTGAGGGCTTTCTAATCCTTTCCAGAACTGCTTATTCACCTTTGTTGTCTACATTTATCCAGCTCTCACCGGTGGCTTCAAGAAGCTGTAGCATGTGCAGCAGCCACACCCTGGTAAAATGGTCTCAGCAGATGGGCTAAACCAGGCTGAGAGTAAACAACAGGCCTGAAATCAGTTGCTAATTTAGGGAGATATCTACCCAAAACATGTGAAGACTTCCCCCAGCAGAATGGTCAGTTAAGAATAGTTTATTCCAGTGGTCACAAAGGAAGCTGAAGCAGGCACTGTGGAGCACTTAGAACTTGGTCAGACGTGGAAGAAACCTAGGTCATCCACTGCATCTTGGTCCTGACTTTTGACTTGCCACTGAACTTCTAGGACTGGAAAAGAAAATAAAGCTTATGACTTTGTGTAGCCCTACCTCACTTAAATCCAATTCACCCTCAAGTCAAAACATCATGAGTTATCATCAGTCATCCTCAAAATGAAAGACAAACAGCAGATTCTCCAATTCAGAAAAAAGGAAACAAATTAAAAGATGAAAAGTTTTTCTTTGTTTATATAGTGCTTTACTATTAACCCAGAGCAGTGCTCTACTTCATCTTTAAAGTTCTTTTTATCCCCAAAATAGCTAAAAAAAAAAAAATCTCATTTTCTTAAAGACAGAAATTGAGATTCTTATTTTTTAGGTAGTACAGTGGTTAGAGAGCTGGACCTAGAGTCAGGAAGACCTAAGTTCAAATCCAGCTTCAGAAACTAACTGTGTGACCCTATGAAAGTCACTTATACTGTCTGTGCCTCAGTTTCTTTGACTGTAAAATATAATATGCTTTGCAGAACTATTATGAAGATCAAATGGGATAATAGTTGTAAAGTGCTTAGCACATATTAGGCACTTAATAAATGAGTATTTCATTCCTCTTCACTTGGTCTTATAATTTACCACCAGTCCAGACTCAGTTTAAGATTTAGCAATCCTGATACTAGTTTTACAATTCTGATGCTTATTTTAATTTATCCTACATTATGTACTTATGTTCCCATCTTCCTCCATATCTTTAAAAAAAATTTTTTTTGGCGGGGGGGAGCAGCTAGGTGGCACAGCGAATAGAGCACTGGCCCTGGAATCAGGAGGACCTGAGCTCAAATCTGGCCTCAGACACTCGACACACTTACTAGCCCTATGACTTTGGGCAAACCACTTAACCCCAATTGCCCTCCATAAAAAGCAAAAAAAAATTTTTTTGTTTGTTTATAACAAACTTCATTTCCCAATATATCACTGTTCTTCCTCCTCTCCTTCTTTAACCTGGGAACCTTCCCTCATGACAAAGATTTACAAAGGCAGCCCAGGTAAGCTAAAAAACAACAATCAAGTCCAATAGTATATGCAGTATACACATCCACAACCATGTAAACAGAAAGAATAGCAACAATAAAAACAGAAACTAAATGTAGCTTAAGGGCCAAATTTAGCATCGAAGAGAAGATATAAAAATGTACCTCTTTCTCTCTCTTCACAGGACTATTGTTGTGGAATTCCATATATCTTAAATACTGAAACTGACTGATAAATTCCCTGCACAGCTATTGGACTGATTTCTCCATTTACTTCTTCATTGAATGTCTTCCCAAATCCCATAATCGCCAGCATGGGGTCTTTGCCTTTCTTCCCAAATCAGGACAGTGCTGAGCATGTAGGTCCTGAAGATTTCCAGGTCATTGAGGATTTCTAAATTCCAGGCTAGGCCCTATGTAAATTAAAAGTCATTTACAGGATGTAGGGAGATGCTACCCCAAGGATCCACTTCATAGCATTCACTTTTGCCAAGCTCAAAGCACCAAATTGCTTTGGTTTACCTTGAGCCTCAGTCTACACTTGTCTACCTCTTCCATAGGGCCCCTGCCACCAGAACCTCTGATCTCCTCCATATCAGCCCTCCTGAACTCCTCCAGGCAAACCCTTTTGGGCTTTCCTAATTCTATTGGTATTAAAATAATAAAATAAACTACTTCCTAGAAAGTGGGTTTAAAAAAAATTTTGCTTTAGAATTTAGTCTTGAGAACTTCCCTTCATCTTGGCCTTACTTTACCTATGACATTTTAACTTTTTTTAAATTTATGGACCAAAACAGACATTTCCATAATATAGTATAATAATAAAAAATTGCACATGAAACTGCAAATCCATTACATAAAACTTGTTTTTTTTCTTTTAAATATATAATAAAATTATCATGTAAATTTATTTTTCTTCTTCCCTCCCTTTCCCCCTTTCTTGCCCTTGAGATGGCTACTATCACACACACACACACACACACACACACAATCATGCTAAATGTACTTCAATTTATCATTCTCTGGACGCAGAGAGCATCTTGATATGTCCTTTGTAGTTACTTTGTGTATTTTTAATAGTCAAAACAATTTAGTCACTCAAAGTTGTTCTTAAAACAATATTTCTATTACTCTATACAATGTTCTCTTGGTTCTGTTCATTTCTCTTGTCATTTTTTGTGCAAGTCTGTTCATGTTTTTCTACAATCATTGAGCTCGTCATTCCTTAAACCACAGTAGTATTCCATCACAATCATACCACAACTAAGATGGAGGAGAAATTCACCTACAGAATTTTAAGTCAGAATTCTCCAGGATCTGTGTTTTTTATGAACAGTTTGAAATCTACTCTTTATAAATCTGGGGTGTATATTAGATTATTCCTAGATTTCCTCTTCTCTGTCTCAGATTCTAAGATAGTCATGATCATTTCCTTCCATAGTTCTCATCATTTCTGTTTCAGCAACCAGTCCCTACTTGCTGGCCAGAATCAGGCCCAGAATAAGAGTACTCTTTGTTTTTCTATCTACCTTTTGAACAATGAAACAAAGAATTATTAGCTTCTCGGCTTTGGACAGGGAAACATAGCTCCAGAAGATGACCAAGTAACTGAAGAGTCGCATCAATTCTACAACCATGCATCTGTTTTCTAAGTTCCTTGATGAATTCCTTCTGACTTTTTGTTCTGTACTATATTCCTATGGCAATATTTTTTTCCTTTCAATTATTTTTCACTCTACTACCTCCCAACTCGAGTTCTTGGATTTTTCTCACATGAGCAAATCTTCTTAATATACAACACTAATCTACTTATCATTTTATTCTCTTTTCCGCTACTTTTGAATACAGTATTCACTAGCTATGTGACCCTGAGTAGGTCACAACCTCTCTCAGGTTCAGTTTTATTAACTGCACAATGTGAGTAGTCATGACACCTAACCTCTATTTATTCTGTTTTCATCTTGGATCTTCTGATTTTGAAATTTTGCTTCCTTCATTAAGCTCTAAGCTCCTTAAGGTCTATGACTGGTTTTGCTTTATCTTTTTATCCCTAACCCTTAGCACATTGCCTGCTACATTTTAAATACTTAATAAATACTTGTTGATTATTGATTAAAAGAGAATATATGTTCAGTGCTTTGAAGACTTTAAGACATTATATAAATGTTACCTATTATCATTATTATTCCATTTCTACTGGTTTGTTACAGTGCTGAGTCTTATCTTATTAAATCTCAGTAATATCTTTGAGATCAAATTTGCCTTCTTACCTTAGAATCTCTAGTTCAGCTTATTTGTTATCTGTATGTTCTTTATATGTTGAATGAAAAGCACAGAAATCTAGTCTATTAAAACAGGTATTTTGAAATGTAAAGAATAAGGAAAGGAAAATCAACACTGTAATTAGAACGATGAAGTTTTGACCAAGAGTTACAGAAAAGAACCTCCTTCCCTTCATTGCAGAGGTGAAGGATATTTCATTCTTCAATTTTTCGCATAGTGTCAGATGTAGTCAATGTTTTGTTTGGTTTGGTTTTTTTTAACTGCTTTCCCCCTTCTCTTTCATTTTTTAATCTGTGCTACAAGGTAGGGTTCACCAGGTGGGAGAGAGGAAGGGATACATGCAGAGATGAATACGATACAAAAATAAAAGGCATCAATTGTAATTTTAAAAGTACATTAATCTTAGATGGTCATTGAACATGGATGGTCAAGCAACTGAGCCCACAATTGAATAGCAGGGAGAGACTCAGCTGGATTGCATTTGGGAAATTATGCAGTACTTTTATTGACCTTATTGCAATCTGCGTCATTGAAGAACTACTCCTTTCAATAAGATAACAAATCCATCAAAGTTTTGCAGTATGTTCTGTCTTTACTTATAGAGATTTGAGGTCATGAGTTTATTGCTAATTTTTTTTGGATATTGTATCCCATAAATTATTGGTCTTCTCCACCATTATACTACTCATTACTTTGTACTGACTCTTCTCCATGGTATCTGGCATGACAGATCTATATGGGAAGTTTTCTCCCTCTCCCTCCCTTTTTACTTTAAAGCCCTCTTGATGAGATTCAAAAAACTCCAGAAAAAAATTTATTTTTAACAATCCTTTTTAGATATTGGACAAGCCAATATTTTAATCCATCGTCTACAAATGAAAATCTTATTCTCAGACACTTACCACTTGTTCATTTCTTAAACCTGCCTTTCTCTTCTTACTCCCATATGATCACTCTATATTAGAAATTAAAACACCATTTGTACTTCTAAGATCTTCAGTTTCTCACCTAAGACTTCCTACACTCTCTTACTGCTTTCTAAATTCCTTTTGAAGGTATTATTTGCCTTCAACAGTAATGAGTCAGTTATAGTCATAAGGCCTAATTCTCCATCACATTCTGTATATAGGCCCTGAGAAGAAAAGAAGCCTATATGAAGTTAACAAACAGCCTCAGTTTCCCTCACTGGGTAGTAACCAACCATCATCCCAAAGAATAATGGGCCTAGATCTGGAAGGGTCCTCAGAGGTAATTTGATTCAAACTGCCCCATTCCCTAAAGACATACATATGCTATAAATAAGGAAGCTGAGGCTCGGCAAGGTAGCGTTTTGCTCAAGGTCACACATATAATAAGTGTCAGAGGTGGGATATAAACCCAGCTTCTCTGCCTCCTAAACTAGCATTTTTCCATTACTTTCCTATTCTTCCTGGGGCTAGAAATAGATGATCTTTCTCTTAATGATACCTATGGAAGTTGTCATCATTTCTTAAAGCACAAGAGTCTTATTTCTTCTAAAAGCATCTTTCCCCCTCTCTAAGGAAGAGTCCTCTACTATTTCTTAGCTCTATATGTTCAATGATCCTTCTTATCTTCTTTTTCATATCAGATTCTCTTATTTTCTAGCCTCCTGAGAGACATTGCATATGATAATCCTTTGCCACTTTAGATATGTTTTCTTCATAACTTTCTCTTTGAAATATCTCTTCCATTCTCCATAGAATGTTTGATTTCCCTCTTGATAACTTGGGAAGTGGTAGAGGTAGGTGGCACAGTGTATAGAGTGCTGGGCCTGGAGTCAGGAAGATGAATCTGACTTCAAGTCTGGCCTCAGAAACTTACTAGCTGTGTGAGCCTGGGTAAGTCACCTAACCCTGTTTTCCTCAGCTCCTCGTTTTCAAAATGAGTTGAAGAAGGAAATGGCAAACCAACTGAAAAATGACTCAGCAACAATTACTTGGGAAGTAAGTAAACATTTCTCCAACCCTTTTACCTGCTTTAGAAGGGAATCTAACCTTCCTTCTGTGCATACATTATGTTACTAGACACAAGAAGAGACACAGAAATAATATGCTCTCTTCAGATGATTGCAAAATTCTCCTTGCTCTCCAGACATTCTGGACACGAGTGAGATATAACACATCATTCTTCCTGGCAACTAATTTCTGTGGTTACTCTGTCATTCTTGTTGATCTCTCTAATGCCTTACTCTTGTCGTAGATTACTAGGACAAACTGTATGTTTTCCATACCTGTTGGACAAACTGAGGATCTTAGTCATGGAGATTCTCAGACACTGGGAGCTCAAGAAGGAGACTTTTCTTTAAAAAGCTTTTTTTTTTTTTTTAAAATCATAGGCTTCCCATCTTTTCCTTTTATACAGTGCTAACACCGAGCTGCCTTTGATTAGCAATTAGCAGAATCCTGTCAAGATGTAAAACAAACAGAAACCACCCCCAACTATCCTCTACGTATTGATATCAAGAAGAAATACAATTACCAGTGAAGCTTTGAATATTTTTTTAAAGTAAGTGTTGTTATTTAATTGATATGGGGATCTCTTACTGATGCAATGCAGATTCCACAAATTAAAGTCTTGAAATATTATCTTGGGCACTGAGAAGTTAAGATATTTTTCCAGGATACCAATCCATGTGTCAAAAGGAGTCTTAAACTGATGTCTTCCATAGCTCCAAGGCCTACTTGTTACCCATTCTTTCCTATGCCTATGCTAAGCTACTTCTCAGCAAGAATTTAATTAAGTCTAATTACCCATGTCTTCTCTTCATCTTGGTTGTCTCTTTAGACATCACTTTGCCCTTCTTTGGCCTCTGACAAAAGAAAATGCTAACTAATACACACAAGATAGACCAAAATCCACTTAAGCAAGCAGACTGCCCTGTTTTCCATAAAAAGCCTCATCTGGCTCTCTTGTTCCTCCTCTTGCTAACATTTTTAGGTCTGTAGCATCAAGGCCGGTTTAAGAATGCTGGCCCTAGCTGGATTTTTATAAGCTGCCCACATTTACCTCAGAGAGTAATGTCATTAATGCTTTTGATAGTAGTTGCTGCATTCCTACCTCAGAGATCAATTGCCTTGCCTTGACTCACTTTGTTTCTCTGGGCCTCAGTTTCCTCAAAGGTAAAATGAGAAGGTTGGATTATATATAGATATAGATGTATGGATATATGTGTGTATGTATGCATCTATATGTGCATATATATGTGTGTGTGTGTGTGTATATATATATATATGTATGTATAATGCTAATGCATTAAATACTTTCCTCAATGAACTGAGTACCAGTTCCATTTTATTCTATGTTTTGAATTCAGTTGTTGTTTCAATGTTCTCTTCCTGCAGTTATACTGACAACTTGCCTGTCTCTCTCCTTCTATTTTTTTAGTCACTCTCTGTTTTATAACAAATTAGCATTTATAACTATCTCCTTTTCCAATTAAATATATAGCATGGTCCTTGCCTACAGCAAGAAACATCTTGTCTGTAATACATATACTATTGAAAGAGGGGAACTACTCTAGACATATTGACATCAATTAGTTTTCAAAAGCCTCAATAAAGAAATGATTCCTTACTCTGAAGTAGCAGAAGTACCCTAGGGATAGGAGTCAAAAGATTATGGGATTTAGGGATGGAAAGAATCTTTCACAGAACTTCCTGATGAATGCAGATTTTTATTCTCTACTCTCCATCCACTTACATTACTTTGTGTTTCCTTTTTTTTTTTTAAACAAGTTTTGGCCTGGTTTATTAAAATATATTTTTATACAGTTTCCTTTTCAATGGTCTGCTCTGGCATGCTTCTAAGGATATCAGAATCACCTGGATCAACGATAGCCAGCGTACATACTCTGTAGTACTTCCCACATGCTGTACCCAATTGCCACTATAGTGACGTACGCCAGTTTTGGCCAACAAAGTGTAATATTCGATCTCTGATCTCCTCAAGGCTGGGCAGTTGTTGGCTAAGATGACCAATTTGGCTTTGCCTTGTCTGATCGTTTTCAGGGTCTGAAGCCTAGCACATATGTACCGCTTTCCACAACTAGCTGGAGCCTCGAGTTGATGGATTCCAGTGACTTTATCGTCTTCTTTGTGGTCACTATCTTCCTGCCTGCAGGGCTGAAGGACCCTCAGCCAGAGATCTGCCGCCAAGATGGCCAGGAAGTGAGAACTGTGATTCTAGTTCAAGCCCCTCATTTTTCAGATGAGGAAACTGAGATCCAGAGGTTGAATGACTTGTAATATATACAGCTAATAAGTAGCAGAGCTAAAATTCAAAGCCTTTGACTTTAAATCCTATGTTATTGCCACCATGCTTCCTGGTTCTGCCACCAACTAGCTAAATCAACTAAACCAAATTACTTAATATCTCTGTGCCAATTTTATTCCATAAAATGGAGGCAATAGAAACTATTCTATATATTGAGGGAGGGGAAGAAGTAGGGTGTTGTCATGATCAGATAAACTAATAGACACAATACTGAATTGAAAAATCAAAAGCAATTTTGGTACATTCTATGAAAAAACTAAAAATTCTGGTTATTATGTATTTGTAATAATTATTATGACAAAGTAGTATATTCCTGTATTTGACATATAGATAACCCACCATTTTTAATACCAGAGACCAATATCTCATCAGGTTTCTCTCTTTTAGACATGAACGTTATACAACAATGATTTCTTAGGTCATATATCACCCCATCCCTGTGGAACTTCCGGGGGGGGGGAGATAATGGGTCTTGCATAATTATTCATCTCCTTTTACTTAAATCTGAATAAAAATGTATGTGAGACATTTCAAACTAAATATCTGGTGACAACTAAAATTAAACATGTTGGGGGAATGTGGATAAAACGTTGACAGATGTAAAAAAAATACTAGCATGCCATAAGAAATAAATGCGAAACATTCAGAAAGACATGAGGCAACTTGTATGAACTGATGCAGCATCAAGACAGCAGAAATGGAAAACTATAAACACAATACTTAAAATAATGTGAACGAAATCACTGAACAACAGGAGACTTCCTATTCAGCATCTAACTAGTCTTCCTACTAGAGAACAGATGATGATACACACATCCCACATATACAGAGCTTGAGGGCTGTGGGCATGAAATGTTGTATATGTTGTCCAAAACAGTTTTGGTGGCAGTCACTTTTGTTTAACTGCATTTCATTCCCATAAGGACAAGTTCTATTGGGGAGGAGGAGTAGAGGAAGGATTAAATCTATAAATTACTATGGTATAATGACAAGGGGATTCAATAAAACTTTTTCAAAGATAAAATACAACGGAGAAACTCCTCTAATAACTCAAACTGAGCACTATACTAAGATAGATAATTCAAGCTATGCTGTGCTCAGTGTCTGCTTTTTTATATCATTGCTAATAATGACAGGAATGATAGTTGAATAGCTTCGCATGCTCAAACAAGCAGTCTTCCTAGATTAAACTTGATGCAGCCTCTAGTTTTTATCTTTCTTTGTATGCCCAGAGCTTAGCACAAAGTCTGATTCATAGTACTCACTTAACAAATGTTTATTGATTGACTGTGATGAATTTATCTAGAAAACTAAAAGTCACGGAATCTTAAAATTTTCAAGATCATCTAGTCTAGTGTCCAAAAGAGCTCTCAGATCCTTGACTCTTTTTGCCTTCACAAACAATTATCAGACAGGAGGAATAAAGCAGATCTGAAATATCTTGCATGTAAACAGATCAGTCAAGTAAAAATCTGGACATACATTTTAGAATACAATCAAATGTGCTGTGTTGGAGCAAAGATAAAACCAATGAACCCTACATTAGATTGTGATCTCCTTGAGAGTACAGACTGTTCTTTTTTGTCTTTTTTTTTTGTATCCCCAGAAGTTAGCATTGTGCCTGGAACAGGATAGGTGCTAAAAAATAGTTGTTGACTTTACTTTCACATCTGTAACTTCAAAGATACTTTCGCCTTTCAAATAGACTAAGGAAGATGCCACCTACCCTTAATTTTAATATTTTCAAAAGCTTAATGGAAGATTTCTTTCAGAAAAAAATCTCCTCACAATGAAATCCAGGAGGATGGATTTTGGGGTGCCAGCTGTGGCTCTTGACAATTCCCAGATGCTATCATGGCTACTGCTGTTAATATAACATCTGTGGCAAGCTCTGCATTCCTTTAAGACAAATAATCTCATTGGTGTGTTTAATAGTAAACTTAGTAAAGAAAGCAAGATTCAAGTTGGTCCTAAAGATTTTGATCATTTTATTTTTCCCCCTTCATTTGGCAGGTAGTATATTTCTTGAGAATGTATTCCTTTGATGAAGAGGACCTCAGCAACACACCATTGCCTCTGAGGTGATATGAGTTGGCAGCACTTTCCTTTAAATCACATTTGGTTGATGAAATAGAAGAACTTGAGGTCCTGTGGGAACAGACCCACAGCACTGACTAAGAACATTAACTTGCTCCTTTGTGCTACTGCTTTTTGTCATTTTGCCTGAGAGGAGGAGAAGGATACACAGTAATACAAGTGGTGCCTGGAGCTAAATAGGTCTGGCTCTTGTTGCAACACTGTGAAGAACTGGAGAAAAAATAAAACCAATGGCAGGGGAGTTTGCTCCCTTGGAAACACAAGAATACTTAGGAAGCTTCAGGAACAAAGAATGCTAAATTTATTTGCAACCTCATTCTTAAACACTGTGTTGCTAACACACACACACACATACACACCACACTACATTACACAAAGTGAACTCAATCATTAGAGATCTAGGTTTGATAGAAAAGAGGGTGGTAGCTGAAGAAATTCAAATAACAGTTCTCTAATAAGCTCAGATTGAAGAAAAAAAAAGACATGGATGAAAGATGAAAACAGGAGCACTTAACCTGAAACAAAGCAAGGAAAATATTCTAAACTTGTAAGAATAAAAGCAAAAAGGCCTAAGGCTTTAGAATTTGCTAACACATGTGGAGAACAACAGAAAGAAAGCTTGGAAGAACAAAGAAAGGATAGACCATTCCTTGTGTGTTTAGAATAATGCCAACAGATAAAGGAGTCAAAGCAGAAATACAGGGGCGGCTAGGTGGCGCAGTGAATAGAGCAGTGGCTCTAGAGTCAGGAGTTCCTGAGTTAAATCCGGCCTCACACACTTAACACTTACTAGCCATGTGACCTTGGGCAAGTCACTTAACCCCAATTGCCCTGCCTTTCCCCCTCCTAAAAAGCAAAAAAAAAAATCAGAAATACACAACTTTTATTCTGGTTCAGTCTTCTCCATCATGATGCATGATCTTCAAAACAGAAAAGGTAAATAAAACTAGCACCATTAAGATGAATGTGGGAGAAGAAAAGGAGAGGGAGAGAATATGGAACTGAGTATAAAATAAAACTGAATTTAGAAAAAAGATTTAATTGAAGTTCAGGTTAGTTATAGAGATAGTAATGAGAACATTAGTTCAAATGAACAAATGAATTTGTGACCATATTAGTGGATGTCAATTCTAACAATGCAGGAAACAACCCATAGACAACCGCCCATCCTGGACAACTACTGTCCACATCCTCCCATAAATTCATCATGGGGGGTGCTAGGGATCTTCTTTGTTTTCTCTCAGTAGGATGAAGATGTCAGTGAAGCACATGGGCAATCTACTGCTGTTTGTCCCTCACTCTTGCCACATTATTAAGAATTAATTTAAATCTCAGACCAAGTGAATTTAATACCAAGTTACAGAAAGAACTTTCAGATGTCATTAATATTTGAGGAACCCTAGCATCTGAGAAAGATGTCGGAATGTGGGAAATGGGTAAACATTATCCTGACTTTCAAAATATCAGGTAAGGTAGATTCCAGAAATTAAAGATCAGTCCATTTAGCATGGATCCCTAGCAAAAAATTAATAATTGATTATTAAACAGATGATCAGTGAACACTCAGGAAATAAAAGGGATTATTAGGAGCCAATATGGGTTAGAATATTTTTATAGGATTATGGGTAGATCAAGGAATCCCATAGGAATTTTTACTTCATTGATTTGGCAAGACATTTGACACAGTCATCCTTGTGGACAAGAGGAAGAAACGTGGGCTCAGGAATTGTAAAGCAAGATGAATTCACCAATCAAGAATTCAACCAGCTAGTTCATTATATTCTCTCCAGGGATGATGGAGTTACTATATGAAAAAAAAAAGTTTTATTCAATATTTACAAAGTGGAGCGAAGCAGTCATCTATGTATACTAGCTGAGACCCAAACTTCTTACCTTGAATTTGGCCCCAGTTTTCTATTGCTTTTATAACACCAAAGACTTTGCCACTTCCAATATTATCCTACTCTGCTCCCACGTTTGCAAAAGAAATTTTATTGAAACAAGACAGAAAAATACTTAACTATGTAAACGAAGCAACCAGATTATTTTGAAAGTATTCTTCTTATAAGGAATCATTTGTTGCTATTCTTACCATGGTTAGAATTTAAAATGACCACAACTACATAAAAATCCTGTTGAATTTTTGTGGCTAGGATGTGTTTTTTTTTTAATGAAATTTATGTTACTATCCTATTTAAAGTATTATAATTTCTAAAAGGAAATTATATTGGAGATTTTTCTAGTGGGATTATAGCCCTTGACCTAAATTTTGTTTACTCATGCTGCTCTCTCTATGATCCCTGTTTTCATTAGACTGTTTCATCATCCTGTGTGCTGCAACTTTTGGTGATTTCCAACTCGGCTTGCCTTAGAACTACATTTCCCAGAATCCCTCCTGCTGATTTCTGGCTCTAGGCTTTAATTTGAATTTATAAACCTGCCTCTAGGCGGGACATCCAGCTTTATTCCTTTAGCCAATGGTTACAGAGCATGCAGTGGCTTAATTTACATGTAATAGAAGTTGAAACATTCTAAGAATCTCCAGAAGGGGGCACTCAAACCTGCAGGCTGATCTTTTCTAGCACCACAAGTATTGTAATCCTGCAGTCATTTAGCAATCCTCAGAAATAAATCTAGCTCCAGGAGCAACATGAAGAGACTCGTTTCCCTCAGCCTATCACATCAGGTTATATGAGAAATTCACTTGGCATGCCAAAAAATCAGTGCATGGCATGTCCAGCAACACATAATCAGAAACAAATACCTTTCAAACCTGGATCTAATTTTTCCTAGAACTCAGATCCCAATAATCAGCTCAAAGTGGCATTTTTTTTTCTCATGGTTTTCTGGGCAGTTGAGCCAATAGGTCACCCCATACATGACATAAAACAGCCTACTACAGGAAGACCCTGAAGGTCTTTTTCTATAAGATCCAATCAATACTTGGCAACATCCTATGAAGAAGAGTTCATCCCTATACTCAGTAATAGCGGTGAAACTCATTGGATCATCACTGAAGACATTCACTTGGATTATTATGGTGATCTATTGGCTATCTTGACCTCAGTCTCCCTCTCCCTCTCCCTCTCCCTCTCCCTCTCCCTCTCCCTCTCCCTCTCCCTCTCTCTCTCCCTTATAAGGAAAGTATAAGGAAAGCATGGTCATTGTAGATCCAGGCAAGAAACCAGGAACTCTAGCTCTTTGTCTTTCTCACTGGTATCAACATCTCATTAGCTGGCATTTCGAGTTCCTATATTGCCGAGAGTATTTGGGGTATCATGTCATGTTTCCTCTTCTCTTTCTAGAAATGCTTTGGATTACTCTTTACCAGAGGATCACTGGTTACCAGACTAGAACTACCCAGAAAATACAGTGACTTCTGAGTTTTCTGCCCATGATTATATAATAGACATGGTCCATGAGGTTTCCCATTCCAGCCTGCCACCTATATTGCTGGGTGGGCCAGAAATCTGGTTTCTCAGATCAGTGTTAGCTAACATTCTGCTAAAGAAGTTTGTCTAACTATATACTTTCCTTGGGAGGACACTAGTAGACTTCATTAGGGAGAAAAATAAAAGAGAGCTTTCTGGTTCTGGGTTACCAGGCTCTTAAGATGATTACTTTATAGGACAGCATCTTAAACCAGTTGTGGGAGGCCAGGGTATAAAGCTGAAGCTCTAGGAAGTACACAACTTGAACCCTTTCACAGAGATAACTAATGGAAGAGCGTCTCCCAATCTCACTAAGGCAAACTGAGTGGACCATCATGCTCTCTGGGCTTTGTAATGGCCTTGACCAATTTACAGTGTCATTAATGTCATTTCCCCAAACCTCCTAGATTGGGGTTCAGTTGAAGGTGTGTGTATTTGGACAATATTTTAATATATTCTTGAATCCTTTAACCTCTTATGTCCCTTTGTAGTAGAAACCTACCTCACAGAGTGATTATGAGGACAACACTTTGCAAACTTTACAACATTGTGTAAATTTCAGCTATTACAATTGTTTTTCCCCAATGCATCAATTAAGAGTTTTCTTCTTTTAGCTTGATTTGAAATATACCCTGTGACATCCACAGCAAATTTACACCTACTACCTCGATGGAGTCATTTCACTAGTGGTACCATTCGGTGACCAAAAATTATATATTACATTTCCTTGAAATGCTGGACTAAGGACTTTGGAGTTTATTTTAGTAGGAAACAGAGAGCCATGGAAGTTTTTTGAGCAGTATAATTACATGATCATATTTGTGTTTAAGGAATATTAATCTGATGGCAATATGATGAAAGGAGGAGAGTCAGACTGAGGTCAGGATAGCCAAATAGATCACCATAAGAGTCTAAGTGAATGACAATGAAGGGCTATACTAAAATGGTGACAACAGGAATAGAAAGGGGAAGATTATTTCAACATATATTGTGGAGATTGGATCTTAGGGAAGAGAGTGACAGGACACACTCTTTTCAAACTACGAAATATTGGAAAAGCAAAGAAGAGTATTGCCGAAGGAGAGTTTAGACAAATAACCTCCCTCCTCTCTTTGAAAAGGTAGGACACATGAGTATAGAACACAGGTGAGGTGTTGGTTGAACTTTTTTTTTTTCCTTCTTTTTAGATCTTTGTTACAGAATCACTGAACCACAGAACGTGAGAGTTGAAAAGAGTTTCACCAGCCTTCTCATAGAACCCCTAACAGAAAGGACTTCCTACTTTAACACACCTGGCAAGTGGTCGTCCAGTTTCTTCTTGCAGACCTTCATGGAGTGGGAAGCCATAAGCTCTTGAAGCAGCCCATTCTACTTTTGGACAGCATTTGGGCAGGTTTTGTTTGTGTTGTTTGTTTTGTTTCATGAGGTTATTCCTTGATCACTTGTCTTATTTACCCCTCTAAAACGGATCTATTTAAATTGTTTTGTTTCTTTCAGTAATTTACATTTTTTTGTAGTCAATCATCTATTTGTTTTAGGCTCTATGATTATTAGCATATTCCTGCCCATTCTATTCTCTATGTAACAGGGGACTAGAAATAGAGGTTTTAATCCTGGGAGTGTTGGCAAAAGACCCATACTGATGCTTGGTGGTTTGCTTCTGGACATGTTTGATAATGTGGAATGGAAGGGCCTGACTCTTCACTTCAAAGCAGGTATTCCCTATTTCCCATTGGCTTTTCATGATGACAGTCTTTTGATAGGCTTCTGAACAAGGAGTGATTGTGCATAAATAAAGTACTAAGTGGTGAAATTGAGCCGAGCTTGTCAAGTAAGGCAAGAATCGATGTGGGCCTCCCGGTGGGGTAGGAATTTCTGGCTCTCCCTCCCCAAGCACAGTGTAGGTTGAAACATATAGTGACTATGTTGGTTCTTTCCCTGTTGTGTTTATTTTTCCTGTTGTTAGAAGGAAGATTGGTAGCATAATAGGGACTTTGTGGGCTTCAAAAGGTTGAAAGAGCTAGGATGGCTTGCCAGAAGCTGTAGCTTCCACATTCCTAAGGGGCAACCTGCTTGACTAAGCCCAGCTATAGACAGACCTGGAAGCCAAGATGCCTTGTCCTGCAAGCAAGGAGACAAGTTATCCAACAGCAATGTTGTTCTTGTAAGTGAATTGGGTGGGAAAATGATTTGTAGCAAATGCTTTAAGTTTGAGGCCAATTTTCAAAGGGACTGAAGTTTTGAGATATACTCCCCCCTATTCCACACCCACGTCAGTTCATGGAAGTGTGTTTATAACTTCTGTTTGAGCTCTGTCTTCTAGGTAGATATCCCTGTTGTGAAATATAATTGGTTATAATTGGCTATTCAATATTGAAGAGATATGAACTGGTTAAATTAGTAGTAGTATATACTAATCAGTATGATCAATGAAACTGTGAAGATATTAAGTGGTGATTGATATTGGGGTGGGGGATACTAGAATGGGGACTCAAGCTAAAAAGCATTAGAAGAATGCTTCTACCCTTAAGGGATACCCCCAGAAATCTAGGGAGAGAATGTAGACATCCACATTCTGAGCACTTAACCTGCAATTCCATGGTCAGGTTGAGAGAATAGGCCCAAAATCTACATGGAACACATCTGGTATCTTTCAGGTTTTTTTGTATTCATTATGTTTTTTCCTTTTTCACTTAGAATTTTGGTGATGTACATCTTTTGCTCTTGCAACACACAAGGAACTTTTTCTCCTCTTGTGCATGCATCAGCCTTTATCCCTTCCTTTTCAATATGATGGCGAAAAGGCCACCCAAATCTTATCAATGTAAACCTTCAATATTATTAGCATTAAATGAAAAAGGCCATTTTTCATAGAGACTGAAATAAAGAGAGATGGTAGATAGCATGAGAAAAATTTCCAAGAATTCTAGTTTGTACTTGTATCCAGATTATTCAACTGAGTATAAATAACTTTGCAGGGGTAGCTAGGTGGTGCAGTGAACAGAGCACTGGCCCTAGAGTCAGGAGGACCCAAGTTCAGACGCTTAACACAAAAACTACCAATGTGACCTTGGGCAAGTCACTTATCCACAATTGCCCTCCAAAAAAGCAAAAAAAAAAAAGTTAAAAAAAAAGCAACTTTGCAGTAAACTAATCTTAGGTAATTTCTGTCTTCACTGACAATGGTCCATTTGACCAAAAGGTCGTACTGACTTTCTGAGACTCAACACTCTAAACTTATATCCTACCTTTATTCTATCGACAATATATATGTGCATTTTACTGCAGTCCAAAAAGAGGGATCTGTGATGCTTTATGAAATTTCTTCTGATGTTGAACTGAACAACTCCTATAGTTTCACATACATTTTAGGAATGGGGCAGTATCTTAAGTTCTTGTAACAAAGTCTTGCACATTCTGAGATACTGAAAGGGTAGTTGTTGATTAATTTTTGCAGTTTTTCATTACTGAGGGTATCAGTCTAGAAAACATTTATTATTAAATGCCCAGGCACTGTGTTAGGCACTTTGGATACAAAGAAAATAATTTCCAAAAAGGTAATATTCATTCTGCTGGAGAAGCATGTTAAGCATATAAACTCCAAATATATATCTTATAAATACAAAATAATTTTTGGAAGCCACGGTCAGTCCTGTGCTTTAAGAACACCATTTGGCAGCTCTATCAAGAATAATTGGAGTGCAGGAGAACCTTAAGCCAGGGAAGCTATGTAGGAGGTTTTTACAATAATCTTAGCAAATAGAACCTAAACTAGGCTAGTAGCCTTGTCCCTGAAGAAAAGGCGACAGATGGGAGGTAGAATTGACAAGACTTAACAACTGATTGGATGGGAGGGGTGAGAGAGAATAAAGACTTGAAAATCCTTCCTTCCTTCCTCCCTCCCTTCTTTTTCTCAAACGATTCTCTTGTTCTTTGTATAAGAATTAAGGCTTCTGGGACATGCAAAACTGAATAATACAGTGGATAGAGAGCAGAACCTAGGGTTAATAAGATCTGAGTTCAAATTCTTGGCCTCAGACATTTACTAGCTGTGTGTGACCTTGGGCAAGTTACTCAACTGGTTTGCCTCAGTTTTCTGATTTGTAAAATGGGGATAATAATGGCATCTACCTCCCTAGGTTGGTGTAAGGATCAAAGGAAGTAATAATTGTAAAGAACTTATCACAGTGCCTGACATATATGATAAATATTTATATTACATATAAACATATAAAAGCTATTATTATTGTTGCTGTTGTTCTTTTTTATATACAACCTAAATTTTTTTTTACATGCAAAGCTATATGGTACAGTGGATAGAACTCTGGGAGTCTGGAAGACCCCAGTTCAAAATCTGATTCAGACATTTACTGGCTGTGTCACCCTGAACAAGTCACTTAACATGTTTGCCTGTTTCTGGATCTGTAAAATGGGGATAATAATAGCACCCACATCTTTGGGTTTTCCTGAGGATCAAATGTGGTAGAAATTGTAAAGCCTGTAGCACATAGTTAACACAATATGAGTGCTTATTATTATTAATTATATTACCTTATTTTTTTAAGGTGGCCTGAACAAATTCCACCCCCTCATAATTATCCAAAGAGGAAAAAAAGTTTTTCATTCTTGAATGTTTGTTTTTGTATAAGTTCACCAAAAAGAAATTAAAAAAAAAAGCTTTAAGGACGAAGCCTAGGTTGCCCACGTGGGTGACTTAGGAGGCAGGTGGTCTTTTCAACAGAAATAAGAAAGTTGGGAAACAAGTTAGGGTTTGGTGGGATGTGGGGAGATAAGTTCTGTTTCGTACGTTTTGAGTTTGGAAGCCTACAGCACAGTACTAAAATTCACTTAATTCATAGAGTTTCTTACAAAAAATACCCAGATGTTTTAAGACGTCATAACTGACACACAAAGCTGCTCCTGCCTCCTTCCCAGGTCCGGGGAGGGGCGGGGCGAGCAGGGGCGGGGCCGAGCCGTGCACACGTGGGATCCGGTCTGCCCTCCCTCCAGTCCCAACCCTCCCCGCTTTCTTCCCCACAAGACTGCGCGCTCCTGTTCGAGCGGAAGTGTTTGTCCCTCGGCGCAGTCCGTCCTGCTCAGCTGCCGTAGAATTGGTCTGACGTGTCAGCGGTTGCTGTGGTGGTTCGGTCAGAACCGAACCGGGCCGGACGAGCGCCGCGGCCGCTATGGCGGAGGCGTGGGATGAAATCCGGCGGTTGGCAGCCGACTTCCAGAGGGCGCAATTCGCAGAGACCACGCAGAGGTGCACACTCTGACCCTGACCCTCATCCCCGCTCTCCTATTAGAGGAAGCTCCCCAAATAGCCTCGCTTAGGACTTCGGCTCGAGGCGAGCCGTGGGCAGCCAGGGTCCCGCCTTCCCCGAGGCCTTGCCCCAAGACCCCGCTGGCCCTCAGTATGGCCCTACCTCGGGCCGTTCCCTCGTCGGTCTGGAAGCCGCTTTTGGGCCCCTCCCTCATCTTTACTCCCCTACCCCGCCACTTTCACACCTGTCATTTCACCTGGGGTGGGAGGAGGGTCCAGCTGCGTCTTTAACTGTTGTCTCTGCAGGCACACATGCTGTAAAAGTTTCCTTCCAGACCTGTGTGTGTAATGGACAAAATGACACAATAATAAATAGCCATAATAATAATATTAATAGTTCATGTGCACTGGGGCAGTGGGTACAGTGCATCATCCTGGACTCTTCCTGAATTCATCAGACATTTACTTACCAGCTGTATGACCCTGGGCAAGTAACTTAACCCTGGTTGTTTGCTTCAAGTTTCCTTCATTTGTAAATGAGCTGGAGAAGATGACAAACCTTTCTAGTATCTTTGCCAAGAAAACCCCAGATGGGGTCATGGAAGGGTCACAGGACTAAAACAACAACAAAGAGTACTTTCCTCAAAGCAGTCTTATGAATATAATTGTTTTTTCCCCTATTTTAGAATTACAGAGACCAACTATCAGAAAGGTTTAAGTATCCAAGCCCAGATGTCTTTTATTTCTTAAGACAGTTCCGCTTTACAACACTCCAACCAAGGTGCTTCAAAGAAGAGCATCATAGGACTGGACACTGGAAGAAATGGCCTTGTGGACGATTTAGTGGGACTTTCTTAACTGTACAGATAAGGAAACTGAGTCTCAGAGAGGTCATTAAGGGGAAAAAGGATGACCTTTGTTCTTCTCCTCTTCACAAAGCAAAAGTAGGAGCAATGCTGGTGGAAATGGCTGAGGCAAATTTAGGTTTGATGTGAAAGGGACACTTAAGTGGGCTTGGTTCAGAAGCCCCACAGTGGGGCTCTTCAACCAGAGGCTGAATAACTGCCTGTGAGAATTGTGTCATGGGTTCTTTTGGCCATCTGTTGAAGCCTGTGAGTCTTTTCTCAGAATGATGTTTTTAAAATATATATTTATTAATATATATATATATATATATATAATTTTTTTTGAGGGCAATTGGGGTTAAGTGACTTGCCCAAAGTCACACGGCTAGTTTTTGTGTCAAGTGTCTGAAGCCGGATTTGAACTCATGTCCTCCTGACTTCAGGGTCAGTGCTCTATTCACTGCGCCACCTAGCTGCCCCATATTAATATTAATAACAGATAAACATAGTATAGATATCTAAATATATTAATGTAGAATATATTAAACTATCAGTATTATATATGTATATGACATTATCAAGGAAATAAATTTATTGAAATGTAGTTATCAAAATATTTTTATAACAGAAGTTCAATACCCATAAGTTAAGAACCTTTGACATAACAAAATAAAATTTTAGAGCTGAGAGGAGACCATCAAGATACTCTTTTGCTTTTATGGACTCAAAAAAATTGAGTCACAGATGATTAAATAGTTTGCCCAAGCTCACTTAGCCAGTTAGTCTAAAATAATCTACTTAGCAATGCTGTAAATACCCTAGGACTCAGAAATTGCTTAGGTAATGAAAACACAAACAGTATTATTAGACTAGGTTTTCTACATACTAGGTGAAATAAAACATAACAATATAGAACATACACATTTAATTTAAAGCTTTAATAGATTAAAATTTACACTATGAATTTGGGGACAACTTGTATTTTCAGATAACCAGAACAGAAATTGCTTTTTTCCTTACAGTTATCCAAAATATTTAGAAAAATAAGAATATCTTTTTTCTTGAATTGTTTGATCTTGATTTTATATTCTACTTTGAATGAAGGGAACCAAGGTGAACCAAGGTTATGGGAAGAATTAATTTGAAATGTATGGTAGAATTCACAGGTGCAGATGGATCAAGTAAATGATAAAACATTTCAACTAGCTTACTTTAAAGAATTCAGAATTTTTAATTACCTGTTTTTGAGGGTTACTAGCTAAGATACTCAAATTGCAAAATTAGAGTAATAGCTATTATCTAGAACACAATTGTTAGTATTTGTTTTTATAAGTATATCTTACCAAAAATAATATCTATTCAAGAAGTGCTATCAAAAGTTATTATTGAGGACAAGTATGCAAATACTAGGATAGAGAAAGGGCCCAATGATGAAAAGCCCAAATGTACTTGAATCCATGGAATGTTAACAGCTTAGAGGAAGGCTTCTTTAGTATGTTGGGTGTAGAGCCTCTAAAGAAAATTTATGGAAAGTCATGGACAAGAATCCTACAGTATGAGAATACATGGATAACCTGTGATTTGCATAGGAGGATATAGTACCAACACCAGTGATTATAGGACCATCAAAATATCTTTTAAATGGACATCTTTCCCTCTTTTTCGCAGGTTATCAGAGCGGAACTGCATTGAAATTGTAACTAAATTGATTGCTCAGAAGCAGTTAGATGTGGTTCACACACTTGATGGTAAAGAATATATTACTCCTGCTCAAATAGCTAGAGAAATGAGGGATGAGCTTCATGTTCGTGGTGGTAAGTGTCCTTAAATTTTACTTTCTTCTCTCTTTTAAAATTATTTCAAAAATAATTATGAAATGGTCATTTAGCACTTATAATAAATTTTCCTCAATATTATTTGCTAATGGGATAGTTATATGATTTGAAAACACCTTATTGGTAGAAATAAAAATGTGAAAATAATGAAATTCTTTAAATTATCATTATAGAGGTGCAAAATAACGTCTACTTGATAAATATAGTTGCATATTTTAAAAGCCAAGCTTTAATTTACTTTGCTTATTTTTCTTAATTTGCTGATTTGTTTTGTAGCTGAAAGTAAGTCATTCAATTGCATTCTATCACTATTATCTATAAGACAGATCTTACCTGGAAGCTACTTGATAATTGTGAGAGAACCAATGATTTAAGTAATTTTGGAAAAATCAGCTACTAACTGTGTCAAGAACATGATAATGACTTTTTTTCACCTGTGAATTATGTGTCTGCAGATAAAGGGACTGGGAGGTAATATAGTAGAAAGAACATTGAATTTTGGAGTCTAAAGTTCATATCCTGACTTTGTTATGTACTATATGAGTTTGGACAAGTCACAGCCTCACTGAACCTCATTTAACTTTATTTGTGAAACAAGGGGGTTGAAATAGATGAGTGATCTCTGATGTCCTTTGCATCTCCAAGCTATATTTCCTTATAAATTCATTGGCAAAGTATTTTATTCTAAGAATATCACAACATCGGTGCAAAAGAACTTACATTTCAAGGATAAAAAATATTGCCTTATCCTTTTGCTTTTCGTTTTAATTCCAGCCAAACAGTGGTAAAAAAATTTTTTTTTAAAAGAAAACCTTTTCTCAGCTACCCTCTAGCTTTGGACTTAATACTTTTCAAGTGACAATCCTGAGAAATGGCCAAACTGTGCCCTTCAGATTTTTATTGCCCTTTCATTATTATTATTATTAGTAGTAGTAGTAGTAGTAGTAGTAGTAGTAGCAGTAGCCAGATCTTTCTCTCCTTCCCAGAAAACTGAATTTCCTACTGTCGCCCAAGAAGTTAAAATAATATTTAATATAAACACATCATTAGTCATATATATTATTTGTTGTAATTTCTTGAAATTTCTTCTTGAAGAGAACTAGAGGATTATTTACATTCTGAAAACTGAATTCACTGTTCTCTCCCCCACCTGCTGCTTTTCCTTACTTCCCTATTTTATTTCAAAGTGCTTTACAAATATTTTATTTCATCTTCACAACAACCCTGAGAAATAGGTGCTTTTATTATCCCCATTTTACAGATGAAGAAACTGAGGGAGAAGGAGGTTAAGTGACTTAAACATTTGTGGCTGAGTTTGAACTCATGTATTCCTTTTTTTTTTTTTTTTGGCTCTTTGGAGGGGGCGTAGGCACGACAATTTGGGGTTAAGTGACTTGCCCAAGGTCACATGGCAAGTTTTGTGTTATGTGTCTGAGGCAGGATTTGAACTCAAGTCCTCCTGACTCCAGGGCTGGTGCTGTATTCCCTATGCCATCTAGCTACCCCAAACTCATGTACTTTTTACTTCAGTTTCATTGCTCTACACATTACTCATCCTTGGTTGCTCTGAATATGTTTCGTATCCTTCCTCTCCTTTCTACTTCTTCTGCCACTGCTCTAATTTAATTTCTCATCACTTCTCACCCAGACAGTTACCTTAATCTTAAGTGCTCTTGATGTGATATGGGATGTCTTTTTCTGTAGCGTAAGTATTGTAAAGTTCCTTTGCGTTCGGGTATCTATGTATGTAACATCAGTTTGTAACAAGCCTATGTAATTAAGTTGTAAAAGTCACACTCTGCCATAAAGGCACAAACCCTCCTTCTCCCCTTTCCTCAGTTGAAAGTTTCTCATAGCTAGAAATTTGCCTACGTGCCCAGTTGCACCCAAAAGCCTTGAGATAACTTTGTTTCAGCATGGTACCAGCCTAGCTCATCCTCCCTTAATATGTTTCTGTTTCAGTGTGGTACCAGCCTAGCTTATCCTCCCAACATTATCTGTCACGTGAATCCCTGTTCTCATCCTCCCAACAGCCATAATGAAAGCCTTGGCAACATAACTCTGTTTCAATACGATAACTCTGGGAATCCCTAATCATCCTATTTCCCAGACTCCATATTGAACATAGGGTTATAAATACTGTTCCTGAAGCCCAAGCTCTTTGCAGGACCGTGCAGGACTTTGCAGGTCTTTGTAGGTTCCTTAAGCGTAATAAAATTTGTAACTTTGCCAGAAGATAGCTTGGGGCCTGTTGAAATTCTTTCCAGACCAGAACCTTGTCTGAAGGATTATATGATATCCCTTGGATACCCAGCATTTACTTACAAACCTCTACCTACCTTTACTTCTTCACTCTCACTTCTCTATCACCAATATTTCCTTTTTGTAGCTGCCAAAATAGTTATTTCTAATGCCACAGGCCCGACCATACTATTCCCTTGCTGAAAAACCTTCAGTAGAGCTTCATTGCATAGTCTCCTCCTAGATCTTGGAGTCAGAAGCCCTGGGGTCAAATTCAGGCTGACACTTCCAAGTTGTGTAGTCACTTCATTTATTTAGACTTAGTTTATTTATCTATAAAATGAGGAAGTTGGCCTAGATCAGTGGTGTCAGACTCAAATAGAAACACTAGTGCTGGCTGCACATTGACTTAGAAAATCACAAATTAACATTACCTATATTGTATTTTTATTTGTTTAACTACAGGTTTCACTCCTCTCACCTAGATGAGCTCCGAGATTTCATTTGCCTCTAACGTGATTCTGTGAATGCCAAACTA
The DNA here is from genome assembly GCA_028646575.1 of Pseudocheirus occidentalis. NCBI lineage: Eukaryota > Metazoa > Chordata > Mammalia > Diprotodontia > Pseudocheiridae > Pseudocheirus > Pseudocheirus occidentalis. Next base: position 258,478,703 of record CM053593.1, read on the forward strand.
AAAGAGTTTATCCTGATTGTATTGTTTTATTGTTTCCATCTAATCACTTCTCTTCATATTGGGTGCATTAATATTGTCAGTGCAGAAACTTCAGTTTCATATAATCATAGTCATAATCATCTGTTTTATAAGGGCAGGTAGGTGGTGCAGTGGGTACAGCACCAGGCCTTGAAGTCAAGCAAATCTTAGTTCAAATCTGACTTCAAACACTTAACTAGCTGTGTGACCATGGGCAAATCACTTAACCCTGTTTCCCTCAATTTCTCATCTATAAAATGAGCTAGAGAAGGAAATAGCAAACCACTTCAGTATCCTTGCCAAGAAAACCCCAAGAAGGGGTTACGACAAGTTGGACCCTACTGAAACAACTAAACAACTAAACAATTTATTTTATCCTTCATAATTGGCTCTTTCTCTCTTTTGATTAAGAATATAACTTCTACCCATACCTTTGAGAGGGAGATAATCTGCTTCTCTTCTAATTTTTTTAATAATATGATCTTAAATATTAAGATCCCTTATCCATTTAGAATGTGTTGTGGAATATGGTGTATGGTTTCAATCTAAAGACTAATTTCTGCCAAAACACTTTCCAGTTTTCTCAGAAACATTTTCTTTTTATCTTTCTGTTTTTTATCAAGTAGGAAATTCTTTCCTAGGTAACTTTTTTTCTGCTTTATCAAACATTAGATGATTGCATTCCACTGTTTCTGATTCTCCCATGTCTAAGTCTAACCCTTTGATCTACCTATTTCTAATAATAGATGGTTTTGATGACTGTTGCTGTATAGTTTGAGGTTTGAAATGATTATTCCCCCTTCATCCCTGTTTCTTTTCATCATTTACAAAGATATTCAAGATCTTTTGCTTTTCCGAATGAATTTTGTTATATTATCAAGTTTTATGAAGTATCCCCTTAATAATTTGATTGGTGCAGCATTAAAAATGTAAATTAACTTTAGTAGTGAAAAGAAATTTGGGGGTGCTGGGACCCCAAGAATGCCAAAGTAGAGTTGCCTGGAATGAATTCACACACTCAAGCCTTCTCTTAATCAAGTGGCAAAACATTTATTGCAACACTTTAGCAAAAGCACACAAGGGTCCTTATGGAACCTGTGAGAGACCCAGGATAGTGCTGGGGTTTATATGGAAAAGGGGCACGGAAAAGGAATGCCAGGGGTGCTAATTAGGTCATCTAAGGGTCCAGGTATCTTTGGAAGATGTGGATGGGAAAGTTTAGAGTGTACCGTACATTGATTGAGTTGTCAGAGGCAGAGACCTTGGGAATCTGGCTCAAAGGAGAGTCTTTAGGCTAGCCAGGGACAAAAATCCTTGAGGTAGGCACCCCTCTGTCTGTTCTGATAAGAGAATGTGTTCTGCAACAACAGAAAGTTTTCTCACAGAACAGGGGCCTACTGAGAAATTGGGAGGCTTCCAGAGACATGATCTTAGGACTGGAGCTGGAGCATGCCATCAATAGTACTGTTGTATTTATTGTGTTAGTGTGGCACAGCCATGAGCACTGAGTTTTCCTTTGGCTACTTAAGTTGTTCTCTATATCCTTGTGAAGAACTTAGTAATTGCATCTATGTCTGTGCTTTGTATGCTTTGGCAGATTGGTCCTCAGGATACTTTTTGCACTTTGAAGTGATTTAGAATAGAATTTGCCTTTCTATTATTGATTTTTGAATTTTATATATAATAATATAGATATTAGAAATGTAATTGATTTTTGAGAGTTTATTTTGTAGAATGCAACTTTGCTGAAGCTATTGTTGCAAATAGTATTTTTGCTGATTCTTGAGAATTTCCTGAATATGCTATCATATCAGTAAATAGGGATGGTTTTATCTCCTCTTTACCTATCATTAAGCATTAATTTCTTTCCCGTTTGATTGCTCTTGCTAATGTTCCCAGAATTATATCAGATAATAGTGGGAAGAGTTACTATCCTTGTTTGTACTCCTGTATTTTTTGAGAAGAGGTTCTAGTGTATCTCATTGCATATATTGTCTACACTTTATAGAATTTATAGCAAATAGGATTGTTGTACTTTGTCGAAAGCTTTTGTGTCTATAGAGATAATCAAGTGATTTTGGATATTTTGGCTTTAAATGTGATCGATTGTGTTCATTGTTTTTCTGGTATAATCCCTACTTGGTCATAAAGAAGGATTTCTTAGATAAGTCATTGTAGTCAGTTTGTTGGGATTTTGTTAAAAATTTTTAATCAATATTCGCTAATGATATTGGCCTATAGTTTTCCATCTGGGTTTTGCCCTTCCCTGGTTTCAGTATCAGGATTAAATTTGTCTTATAAAAGGATTTTGGCAGGCTGCTTTCTCAGTTTTTGAGAATAATTTATGTATTATTGGTACTAATTTATCACTGCTATCTGCAGAGGTTGTATTAGATGAAAGTGCTATGAAATGAACAGTTGACTGACTTTTCTAAGTGTCCCATTTAAAAGTAACTGCTACTTTTCTTTCTTCTAACAATTCTGAATTTTAATTGAGAGAGGGAACTCAAGTTGATAATTTAATATTAGGTTAGAATGTGGTCTCTAGTGAGTGCCTAATATCTATGCTTGACCCTGGGCTGTTTATGTGACTCAGATAAAGGCAGAGTTGGTATGTGATGTCCATTTCAGTAGTTTAGGGGTATTAAAAGACCTTTTACAAAAGTATCAGAACAGCTAATACTTAAAGCACAAAGCCTTTATTAAGTGAATTTTGGTTCAGAATAGCTAACACATGGGAGCAAAGAAACTAGGGTTCAGGATAGAAAGTACAAAGGAGTCTCAGTCAATTTAAGGGAGAGCTACAGTTGGGTCTTAGATGCCAGAGAAGGATGGATGGATGCAAACAGCTCTCCTTTTGCTAGAGTTGGGATCACCTCAAGTACAGTGGTTTTGAGGTTACAGTTAGTGGAAGAAGAAAATTCAGCACTGAAATAGGTTTCCCTTAAATTCGGCTCACTCAAGTTAGGGTAGACTTTTACCGATTCTTATAATCAGTGAGTGTAATGCCTAGGTTCTTTATCAAGGCCAGGAAAGGTTACAACTGTGACACTTGATGACATAGGCTATGGGCTATTGGTTGCATAGGGACAAGTTGAGTCTCACTTAAGTAGATGCACTTTTAATTTATTTTTCCTCTCTAATTTAGGAGGTACTAGGTATTAATTATCCAGAGGAAAGCCTCCCCTCAACCGCTTCAAAAGCTGTGAACATTTTTATTTTTAGCATGTGGAATAAAAGTTCTTAGAACCTTTTTGAAAAAGTAAGATGGAAAGGTATTTCTGGGCAGAAGTAGCCTGTCATAAGAGAGGCTATCCCTGGAAAACAGGTTTTTGGATTACCAGAATATGTTTTATCACCTGTGTGGATTATACAACCATTTAATGACAGGTTCTGGGTTTAAAAAATCTTGATAAGCTAGAGCATCTGGTCAGATTTAATAAAATGAAATTTAGTGAAGTTAAAAGTCTTATACTCTGTTTAAAAAAAAAAACCAAAACATTTTACAAAAACAAAATGGCAAGTGATTTGGCAGTGACTTGCCCACAGGTCATGCAGCTAGTAACTGTATGAGACTAGATTTCAATTCATATCTTCTAACTCCAGACAGAACACTTTATCCACTGTACCATGTAGGGAAAGACAGGTTAACGGAGTTCTCCACAAGCAGGGTATATTGCCTTAGGAGTGGTTTGGGTTCTCCTTTATTGGTAGATGTTGGGTTTTTTTGGGAGGGTGTTTGTTTTTTGCAGAGGATATTGTTATATATTATCTTTTTTAAGGTGAGGATTGAATCAAATAGCTTTTGAGGTCCCTTCCATCTGAGATTCTATGATTCTTTGATAATTTGATATGATAATTTGGATACTGTGATACTTTGGATAACGACTTACGAGCACCAAATATCTGGGGAGATTTTGAAAAGTTAGAATGTACTACTTTCTCAGTGACCTACTATATACCATTTGATCTCATTAATTGGTCATATAGCATAATGGAAGTCTTGAAAATATATTGTTGGTTATCTCCCTGACTTCATTGCAGAGGTGTGGGACAGTGGGTATAGAATATCTCATAGTGTCAGAAATAATTGTTATGTTGGTTGGTTTTGCTGAACTTTGAGAGTTTTTTCCTCTTCCTTTAAAATCTTTGTTACAAAGGAGGGCTTACTGGGGGAAGTTATGAGAGAGTAATATGGGGAAATAAGTGTGATTATAAAAAATGGGATAAATATAAAATAAACTTGTATCTGCATGTACATATATATGTACAAGCATAATTAAATATATATGTATGATTGTGTACATATATATTTAATTATGCTTGTACCTTGAGTAAGAGGATTTATTGAGATAGTTGATCAATAGTTAAACAGTTAAAAATTAATTACGCTGCTATGTGTGGAAATAAGATAGTGCTAAAATTACAGGTTGGGAAAAAAATGTTTCCTATTTTACTACCAATTTTTTTTCTAGTATTTTTGAACATGGATTTAAAAGTGACATTTAAACTGTGCTTTTTTTAAAGGTCGAGTAAACATTGTTGACCTACAGCAGGTAATTTTAAAATTTCCAAAATCTTTGATCTCTACTGTTAATCATTTTTGTTATTGTAGATAATGTAAGTGCTATTAATTTTTTTAAAGTGGTCTTTGATACCAAGCAGCAAATAATTTTGCATAATATATTTAAGTAAACAGCTATGCAAATTATATTTAATAATTATATTTAAGTTGACTAGTGCATGCACATTTAGTCTCCCTTTCCCATAAATCTTATATAATTGCTTCTGCAAAGTTAATATTTCATTTCTGCCTGCGTGAAAGTTGGACAGATAAAACATAACTGTAGATAGATCTGTTTTGAAGCATTTTGAAAATGATTGAATGTGCATGGTATAAAATTCTTTATACTTGAAGAAAAAGTATTATTAAACACTATCTTAAACATATCTTTTTAAAGTAAGTCAGTGTTTGTTTTTTGTAAATCATTTGTTTGTTAAAATTTCACACCATTTCTTTCTGGTGATATTACCATTTCTGTTTAGCATATGGGGAAATTGGCATGAGGCACAGAAGAGTTTTGTAATTTATACAGTCATAAAATGAGTGACAGGCCTGATATAAGAGCTTAGATTTTTTTTTTTAATCCCAACAGTGCTTTTTCAGCTAGTTCACAAAATATGAATTGAATATTTTGTATCATTTTGAAAAATTAAATTGTATTCATTAATAGGAGAAATATGGCCAAAACAGGAAAGAAAAATAAATACTTGAGAGATCAAGTAATTCATCAGATTCAGTCAATTCCAAATTATTCTAGTCTGGTTCTCACCTTATCTTTAAATGATACTAGCAAAGTAAGCTGGAAGCCATAGTAAAAGGGGGTTATGATAGCCAGGGTGTACTGTCATATATGCAGAGACCATTGGTTTTCAGTTTGATTTGGCAAGTGTTTATTTGTACAGTACTCTTCTTTTAATTTAGAAATGAAAGTGTTGTTGTTGTTGTTTTCTAGCAGTTGTTATGCATAAAATAATGTGATAAACTTGCAATTCACCTCTAGGCTTTAAAGAAATGTTATTTCAAGTTAGATATGTGAGGTTAAAACAAAATAAAATCTAAATATGTAAGTCTATATATACTATATTTTAGCATACATTTTAGAACAGCGGTTGTCAACCTGTGGGTTATGTTCAATTTGTAACAATGAAAATACATCCTGCATATCAGATATTTACATTACGATTCCTAACAGTAGCAAAATTACAGTTATGAAGTAGCAATGAAAATAATTTTATGGTTGGGGGTCACCACAACATGAGGAACTGTATTAAAAGTTCACGGTATCAGGAAGGTTGAGAACCACTGTTTTAGAATCTAAAAAATAATGCAAATTTAATAATAATGGAATGTCTGTATGTTTTCCAGGTAATTAATGTGGATCTGACTCATATTGAAAACAGAATTAGTGACATTATTAAGTCAGAGAAAAATGTTCAAGTAGTGTTAGGACAACTGATAGATGAGTAAGTACAACATTTCAGAGCAGTGCGTTGTTTTTATGATAGAATTTCTACTAAAATTTGATACAATTATTTGTAGTTACTTTGACTTTTGATACCTAACACTATTCTTGTGATATTATCTACTGTGAGCTTTTTTTCTGTTCATTCTGTTATTTAATTAACGTTTTGGTGACATGAAATACTACCTCTGATATTGCTATCTGTGTGACCTTGAGCAAGTCACTAAATCTTCCTGGTCTTCATTTTCATCATTTGTAAAATGAAGGGGTTGGACTAGATTACTTCTGAGTTGCCTTCCAGTTTTAAATCTGATAATTTGCATTTAGATTAGAATATGTAACTTAGTATTTGATTTGAGTATCTTATTTAAAAAAGTGATTTTAAAATGTTGATAATTCCCTACATGTTGTATTTCAAAAGTTAAGTATATAATGGTATAAAGTGCTGTGCTTATCTACTGTGCAGTTTTATAGACTGTGAATTTTCTTTCACTACTGTTAATTGAAGAAATGGAAAACATGGTTTTCTTCAGTAGTCCATCCTATATGATTCCACTTATCATGCAGTTTTCCCCTACTTTGGGAGAAATAGGAGTTATTTACTAATGAAAAAATATTGTATCATTTTCCCTATCTGCCTGCCCTCACCAAAAAATAAAATAATCTAAGACTTGTTTGAATATCTTTATGGTTGGAAAAATAGTAAGAAAAATGGGACTACTTTTTTTTTTTTTTTTTTTGGATTATTGGTAGAAATTTGTGCTTTCCAAAATAGCTTTGATTTATATTGTGAGGTTTGGGAAACGTATGTGTCCTTTTTGTCAATAATACTTTTGTTGAAAGTATTGAAAACTGAAAACATAACTGAAAATTAACTGAACTTTTATGAAAACATAAAAAAGTAACTGAAAACATAAGCACAAAAAGCACTTTGATCATTCATTTTTATTAATTTCATATCAGGAACTATTTGGATCACTTAGCTGAAGAAGTAAATGACAAACTACAGGAAACAGGACAAGTGCCCATATCAGAACTTTGTAAAACCTATGATCTTCCAGGAAACTTTTTGACACAGGTAATTTCCTTATTAATATAAATTGTTTTTCTTTTAAAAAATATTTTTATATCTTTTGTCTTTCATAGTTTTCTCCCCTCTCTCCATTGAAACCTCTCTTGTAACAATGAAAACAATTAAGCAAAATCATGAGATTCAGATACCTTGTCAGACAATACTGTATTTTGTCCTTGTAACTTCCCACCTCTCTACTGTCAGGTAGGAGGTATTATTTCTTATCACCTTTATTGCTTTTTTTTCCCCATTATTACACTTCAACTTCCTCTTATTGATCTTTTTGTCTAAATTATTGTATTTATTGTATATATTGTTGTCTTGGTCTTCATTACATCCTTCATCATTTCACGCAGGTCTTTCCATGTATCTTTGATTTCCTTATATTTGTCACTTCCTTTCGTACAATAATTCATTTACCGTAAATTCAAATACCACTTTTTTTCCAGCCAGTTCCCAGGTAATAGGTATCATAAATTGTCTTTTAACATGTAAATCACTAATTGGGGGCAAGGAGAGTTTCTTAAAATTTAATTTTCAATATTTTGGTGGTAGTATAAGTAGAATAAAACATAAGGAAACTTTGAAATTTAATGATCAGAGACTTATGCATTATAGTGAAGTGAGTGCAGTTAATTTAATGCTTTTAATCACTTAGCATAATTTCATAAAAACACACCAAATTAGCATTTGTGTTCTGATATTTGTAGTATTTCACATATCTTCCAGTGTAGGCTATAATTTTATTTTGAACTTTGGGTTCTGTATCAGCCAACTCTCAGCTTAAAAACTAAAAGAATAAGAACTTTTACATACCTTATTCTTTGAGTATTTTTTGTTATTATTTAAAAAAAAATTTTTTGTTAGTATTTCCAACAAATACAGTAGTAAAAATATATTTTGAATGGCAAATAGTACATAGGAGGCATTTCACTAAAGAAAAGAGGGTATTGTATCTTTGTCTTCAGATGTGCTGTGTATATTTTTGGTGTGTCCAGTTGAAGAAAGTTCAACATAAAAAACTCTAGTCTGATGTGGATATTTTAGTATAATTCTTATCATAGTCCTGCCCGAGATCACTAAGCTACCCCGTCTTTTAATCATTGGTCTCTTTCAGCTTACTCATTTGTGATATTTCTGGTTCTCATTACAAATACAAAATAAAATGGATTTTAGTATGTCTGTGTAGTACTATAAACTATACTTGGATTTACTATAATTTTAAATCTTGTTTATATTTAGGCACTGTCCCAGCGTCTGGGTAAAATTATCAATGGGCAAATAGACCTTGACAACAGGGGAGTGATTTTTACTGAAGCATTTGTGGCTCGACATAAGGCACGCATACGTGGTCTCTTTAGTGCTATTACCCGGTAAGAATTACACAATAAGAAGTATGTATGTTTTTATGTAGATTAGATGTAGTCCCTCACATTTTAAACCGAGTTTTCTTTTTAGTCATAGGAATTCAGAATCCTTTTTGTTTATTTTGACCAGCTCTGGTTTAATGCTGTGGAGGTAGTATAAAGTGGCATTTACTGAGGCCAAATGTTCCATGCCTTAAAATTCTTTTTTCTAAAAGATTACTTCCAAAATTTAGTCATCTTATATCTAAGTACAAACTCAGTGCCCATATGGCAGGAATTATTGTAGTGAGTCAGTCCCTGTGTAATCCTATAAAAATAAAATTGTGTTATGTTGTGATTTATTTCTATTTTACAGAATCATTTTAAAGGTTTTTAGTTATTATTTTTTAATAATAACTATTATTTGGCCACTTGTTTTACAGTCACCTTCCTCCACCCCACACCCCCTAGTTCCCCAAATGTTTCTATTTGGAGTTTCACTTAGTCAAGAAATATTTATTAAGCATATGCCAGATACAAGGCACCATACTAGGTGCTATGAAGGATATTATCTTCATCACTATTAACCAGAATGACTTCTAGCCTTCAGTTTCTGTAGTTGACAGCTTTTGTAGACAAGTTGAGAGACACATTCTAATCACTGTGGCTGTTGCAAATACATATATAGCTGCCATATAAGCAGCATCAGTGGAACCATCTCCAAAGTGTTGAGTTTGGCTTCCAGGTCAATTCAGTACACCCTAATGATAACATCTGGTTGCAGATATTCTGCCATCTTACTCATGAGGGATTTTTAGATTTCTGACTCAGGTAGCCAGAAATTCAGGATGTCCTGAAAGTCTACACTAAGTCTTTTGAGACATCATATAAGAAATGATTAATAAGTATAGTTAGTTAACAAGCATATATTATGGGCTTACTATGTGACAAGGACTATGCTAGGTTCTCTGCATACAAAAAAAAAAAGCAGAAACAGTCCTTGACCCTAAGGAGCTTACATTCTGATGGAAAAGACTAGTTGTAAATAAGCACAAAGAAGATATGTACAGAATAGACTGAAAGTTTGCTGAGGAAAGGGAAAGCATTAGCACCTGGGGAAGACCAGGAAAGACCTTCTGCAAAAGGTGGGATTTAAGCTGAGTCTTGAAAGAAGTTCAGGAAAATAAGACGTTGAGAAGAGGAGGCAAAGTATTCCAGTAAGCATAGGGGGGATGGTCAGTGGAATGGCAAAGAGATGAGTGTCCTGTTCTTGCACTACACAGTTGGTCATTGTAACTTGATTGTAGAATGTGCAAAGGAGAGTCCAGCATAAGAATATAAGAAAGGTAGAGGTCCTTTTATGAAGAGCTTTAAATTCCAAACAGAGGAATTTATATTTGATCCTGGAAATAAGAGGGAGCCACGTTAGCTCTTTTAGTAGAGAATTGACATGGTCAGATGAGTAGAGCGGAGAGGGACTTGAGTCAGAGTGACCAGTTAAAAGACACATTGCTATAGTCCAGGTGATAATCAGAATTAGAGTGAGTTACACTTGTGTGAGTGGAAAAAGGAGAGTTATGAGTGTAGAAATGACAAGCTTTGGCCCTAGTCCATCCCAGAGACCATCTAGGATGGCCTACTTAGGGGTGCCCTATCCTTTTGCCTTTTTTGCTTCCTCAGCCTGGGCAGTCCTACAACCCACCCAGAATGGAGGAGTAGTGACAGTGCTTCTACAGGGACATTCTATCCCAGACTTTCCCTCTAGCTGATATGCTTGATTCCTTTTGAGGACTGAATGAGGTGGAAATTAACCCCATTCCTTCTGATGAAATAGAGTAATAGTGTTCAACTCAAAGAGAGATAGTCACCACTAAACTATATAGGACTGGAGTATGTACATGTGACTGGAATGCAACCTGTGAGATGCATATTGACTTAGGTAGCCACATATTAACATCATCTATGTTTTATTGCATTTTTATGTATTTTGTTAAATATTTCAGAATTGTATTTTAATCTGGTACAGACCACACTTGGGAGTGTTGTGGGCTACATATGACCTGTGAACAGTATGTTTTGACATCTGTAAGATAGAGAATACAAAGCCTTAACGTTTGTCCACTATTGCACACTTAAGAATTCTGGACCTCTATCTGCTCTGTACCTGAACTTTGTTTTATGTATTGTATTCTCCATTTAATACAGCTCTCAGGATAATAACACTTATAAATGCTTTTTTATTCTTTGTTTATCCATTCTGTGGATGAGTGAGGAAAAGAGTCTAGGGTAATAACTGGGAGGATGGCGGTGTCCTTGTCAGTAAAAGGGAAGTTTGGAAAAGCAGAAAGTTTGGAGACAAAGTTATGTGTTCTGTATTGAATATGTCAAATTCAGGGTACCTTGGTATATATTGTTTAAGAGGTTTGATAAAAGCAATTGGTGATTTATGACTGTTGCTCTTGAGAGAGGCTAGGGCTGGATATATGGGTCTGGGAATCATCTGTGTAGAGATAGCAGTTGAATACATGAGATAATAGAGTGAAAAGAGAAGAGGGCTCAGGACCAAGGCTATATGAGAAGCTAAAAATATTTCATTGTTAAAATAGTTCAGTATCTTAAGATTTTCCCAGAAAAAGCCTGACATCATGCAGAGCAATGATTGATCTTTTTTTTTTTTTCTGTGTGTCTTGATAGGTAATTCTGATGAAGTATGCCAGTACAGGAAAAAATTGAGTTTTCTTTCACATTTTCATTTTTACTAGAAAATTTATTGAAATTTCATTGTGCTTATCTACTTCAAAATAAATTGATTTATTTTTGTACTATGTTTATCAGTGAAGTTTACGTTTTTGTTTCTTTATAGGCCTACCCCAGTAATTTCTTTGATTTCCCGCTATGGATTTCAGGAGCAATTGCTTTATTGTAAGTTTTGTTCAAATTGTGCTTCATTTGTTAAATAGTTACTCTGTAGATTTGTGCTATATTTAAAATTTTAATATTTTCTTTCTTGATTTATTTATAAAGCTTATTTTAGCCAAAAATAATTGCTTACTAAAGAAAAATGTTTTTAAAATACGTTTTTTCCCAGCACTAAAGTTATTTCTTAAGGTTCACAAATGAAATTATATTCTTAGAACTCAAAGTATATTAAAAAGTCTGAAAACTTAAATTTTAGTTTAATCTGTATTTTACTTAAGTGTTTGCCTCTAGGAGTTTTATCATTAAGCTTTTCATGATACTATACATTTCACATAGTTTTGGATTTTACTTACTTCCACTTCTCATTATTAATAGAAGCATGGTCTTATCTGTAAATTTGGGAATTGGAATATCTTTTTGCCCAGTTTATTAAACGCTTATTAGATTTACTACAGAAAAAGCCATTCCTTGCAGAGAAGATTTATTTTCATTAATTTTATTTTTGTAATGTTGTCATTTTATTTCAACTAGTATTTGACTTTTATCTCTTTCACAACAATTTAAAATGTAAAAAAATATGAAGTAAACTGCAGCCTCACTAAGAACAGGGATCTCAACCACAAAATGATATACTTTATAGTTAACTACTAGTGTGGTACTTAAGGTAAGATCCTAGTAATAATAACTCTGGTCACTTTAATCTGACTCTACTATGTATTTGACTTTTTTACCGATATTCTTGATATAAAAAAATCACTTTAAAGCAGAGAATATTCCAGCTGAATCAAAAATGGTAAAGCCTAAGATTGCCAGTAATTTGGACTCTGTATTGTATTGTGAGCCCCTGCATTTCCATTTAGTAACTTATGGTAATTAAAGAAAAAACTGTTAAGGGTTTTAGGGCATGACTGTTTTGCATTTAAGAAATTATTTTTACAAATTCAGCTTTAATATACTGTAGAGTTTATATCACAAGACATCAGGAAATAATGGATAACTTTGAATTTAGAATCATAATAGTGTAAATAACGCCCCTTGTAAATTAGTCAAGTTGGCATAAAATTATACATATTATTATCTGTTATTTTATTTTGAAAAATCGCAATTATAAGAACTATCTAAATGTTTGTGACTTAATTGCAAAGAGCTCAAATTTTTTTCATGAATTTTGCAAACTTTTAGCATGTAATAGGCCTTCTGGATGACAAAACATTGATCTTTTAACACTAGTGAAGGAACAGATTTGATATGCAACTACCTACTTAAAAAAAATTATTAGTATGATGCCCATTTTGAGAATTTGAGGAAAATTAATGTTTTTAGGTTCAAACAGTGTTAAGAAGTTACATTTTTAACTGATGCATTGATTTCTCAGAATTTCCTTTGCTGGTGGGGAATTTTAAATGGTGCTTTCATTCATCTGATAATACCTCTAAGAAGTATGGCAAAGTATTATAAGCTTATCAGAATTGTTTGATTTTTAGTTATACCCCTATTGATTTTTGTGTACTTTTTTCCCCCAAAGCTGTGCTTGAGGAACTTGTTAATAGTGGACGTTTAAAAGGTGCAGTAGTTGGAGGGAGACAAGATAAAGCTGTATTTGTTCCTGATATATATTCAAGAACACAGAGCAACTGGGTGGATTCCTTTTTCAGGCAGAATGGCTATCTAGGTAACTACTTTTTTTATTTGTAGCTTTTTCTAATCTTTCACTTTTTGATTTCTTTCTAAAACTTGATCATACATTTTAAAGGATCCAGATAGTCACATAAACAAATGAACTGTGAGCTATTAGATGAATAGATTTCATTGATTTCTCTCTTAGTGTGAAAATAGTTAAAATACACATTCTTACCTTGGTCTTAATCCATAACTACCATCTCAAAAGTTTAAAATGCACAGCATAGTTTTTTTTGCTAAATAAACACCTAGTTTTTTCTTTAAAGGTAGCATTGGGAAAGTACTCATTTTTTTCTCATTTTTAATAGAACTACATTTTTCAGTATAGGTCATTTTCAGTATACTGGAAAAGTCCTAGAAATTTATTAATGTCTTTTTTAACATTATTTATTACTAAAGAGAGGCTTCAAAATGTTAGCAGTAAAATTAAGATTATGCTTGCTACAAAAGCTGTCTTGTTTTTTAGATAGTGCATGATTGATTCTAGTCACTGAGTGTAATTATCTCATTTGAATTCATCTTACATGGTTGTTGGGAAGAGCAAATAATACGTGTAAAGCATTTTGCAGATTTTACGGGACTATATAAATGTTAGCTGTTATTAAAGATAAAAAAAAGTGAGGTCTGTTTATTCTGGTCTTCTTAGCAATCAAATAAAGTTGACTATGTAACAATCAAGCATTTATTACCTGCCTGGAACATCACAGTCATCTCAATTTCATTGCTTTCTGGGTAGTTAATCATAATTCTGTGCCATATTTTAAAATATGTCTTAACTGGAGACAAAAAATGTCTTAACATTTTGGGGGGCCATGGACCTCTTCTGAGAGTAATATTTTTAAATACATAAACAAAGGGAATCACTTAATATAGTCACAAGAACATTTTGAAAACAAGATCACAGACCTAGGTTAACAACCCCTGGCCTCTTCTAAACCTAAGGTAGTAGACAAACTACTCTTTAGCTAGTTTCCTGGACTTTGGGTTATGGAGATTACAGATCCCTTTCCTGTCTTTTGTTCCACAACAGTGAACTTTAGATTAGAATTCTACTTTGAGAGGCAGTGTTGTATAGAGGAAGGATGATGGATTTGCAGTCATAGAACATGGTTTTGAGTCTAGTTTTGCTTTTTAGTAGGCATTGACCTCTATGTAAAATTTAGCAGTTTTAGGCCTCAGTTTTCTCATCTGTAAAATGAGATGATTGAATTAGTTCACCTAAGACTCCTTCTAGTTCAGAATCTGTGTGGTCCTTATTATTCTAGTACATGGTAGATACTTCATGAAACGTTTGTTGCATATTATGTTATTTTAATTATGGTTTATTTTTGTATGATAATTTTTTGTTAGTACTAAATATTGTCACATAAGATTACACTTAAAAGGGGTTTTTTTTTGTTTTGTTTTTTTGTTTTTGCTTTTTGGAGGGCAATTGGGGTTAAGTGACTTGCCCGAAGTCACACAGCTAGTAAACATGTCAAGTGTCTGAGGCCACATTTGAACTCAGGTCCTCCTGACTCCAGGGCCAGTGCTCTATTCACTGCGCCACCTAGCCACCCCTAAGGTTTTTTTTCAATATTTTCATTGTCTAGTTTTGTTCTACTTCAAGTTACATAAGTATACATTAGTGACACGTGAATTAAATTTAATAGGAAATAAAATGTGATTTACTTCTTTGTAGTTCTCATCTTTCTCTTTGAGTTCTGAATTGATAGTGTTAATGATTAAAGCCGGAAAGCTTTAATTGAGTAATACTTGATCTTCATGTTTTAAAAATATCAAGAATTTTTAAAAAATGAAATAAATAAGATACTCTAAGGAATATTCTGCCACTTTTGTTACAAAAACACTTAAGTTGCCTAAAAATGAATGACACATCACTGTGTAATACCCATAAAGAGGACTAATCATTCGTATGGTAACGGATGCCCAGCGAGAGAAAGGGATTAGTTCAGTATCACAGAATCAGTAAGTACTGAGCCAGAAAATTCTGGCTTTCTGAATCTAACTATAATGCTCTTTCCAAATTATTTTTTGTAGTTTATTTGGATCTTCTTATTGGTGTAGATATGCCTTCTGCTGACGATAGATTGTAACTTCGCATGTTTTCATTCTATCACCCATATTTTTCTAAAAGTCTTCAATAGAGTATTCCTCCCACTTGTTGGAGTTCTTCCTCTGGTTCTTCTAACATTGAGGGTATCTTTAATATTGAGGATTTCATAGTTGATAAGTTTCCTATTTTCTGGTCCACCTATAGCAAGTGTGAGGTTGATTGATTTCCCATCAAGCTACTGAAAAAAGGTCAGAGTGTGAGATACTCAATAGAATTAAAGCTCCTTGAGAAAGGGGACAGTTGACCTTTTGTATTTGCATCAGTGCCTGGCACACAGGTGTTTAATAACTTCTTGTTGAATGAATGACTAAAATACATTGTGTTCACATTACAATAATAGAAAAGAACATGGTTTAAATGTAGGAAGTAGTAAGAAAAAATATATGTTGTGCTGGAAAATTTGAATGCTTTGAGTATCCAAAGAAGATATAACTCACACAAGTTTTTTGTGGTGGATATCTAGAATTTGATGCTTTATCCAGACTTGGGATCCCAGATGCTGTGAGCTACATAAAGAAAAGATACAAAACTGCACAGCTCTTATTTTTGAAAGCTGCTTGTGTTGGTCAAGGAATTGTAGACCAGGTCGAAGCTTCAGTAGAGGAAGCCATCAGCTCTGGCTCCTGGGTGGATATTTTGGTATGTTTTCTATTATTTATGTCCAATAGCAGTCTGTTATTTCTCTTTAATGTTTAACCATTTTATGTGCTTAACAATTTAATTCACATAATCAAGACAGTATGCTGGGTAAAGTCATTTAACCTCTCAATGAACCAGGCAACTTTTAAAAACTTAAGTCATAAGCAAATTGCCAGTCTGCATCAGTAGCAAGAGTTGATGTTCCAGAGAGTTTCTCACACTGATGAAATCGATGATGCAAACAAAAGGGAAAAATCAAGAAGAAAAGAATACTTGTGCAATTGTGAGAGTTTTTTTCTACTAAGATTGCTGCATTTGCTCTAAGAAATAGTTTTATCTTCTGTCTTTTAGTTTTTGAAGTTTTAATGTTGGATAAGTGTTGATTCTTGAGTCTGTCCTGCTTTACTGATTTGAAGCCTGGTTTTTACACCCTTACCTATTCTCCAAGTTAGTCTCCCATGCTCTGGACACTCAATTCTCTCTTCTCACTCTTGACTCTCACACTGCTTCTACTTTCTCACTTCCCACTCTTTACTCTTACCATCTCTCTTCTCTTCAGTTAGCAACAAATGTTGCTAGAACCATTTCACAGATCTCATTCTTTACCTCTCTGGAGCTGTTGGCTATTCCCTCTTCCTTGATTTTCCATCCTCCTTTGGTTTTCCTGATATCCTATTCTGGTTCTCCTACTGTTCTGTTGCTTTTCACTCTTCTTGACTGCGTTGTCATTATTTTCATCCTCCAATTTGTTAAGCGTAGGTATTCCCCAAAGCTTTTTTCCTGGACCGTCCTTTCTACACTCTTTTGGTGCACTCAGCTTCCATGGTTTCAGTGATTATCACTATATAGATGGTATCTATATCTATATTCATATCTATATCTACTTGTGTACATATTCATGCATACATTTCTCTTTTGAACTCCAGGTAACCTCCTGTTATACATAGCCATATGGATGCCCTATCAGCATCTCAAAAACCTACTCCTTTGCCTAACTTTCTTTTGCTGTTGAAGGTGGCACCATTATTTCCAATCTTGTAGATTCCTAACCTCAGAATAATCCTCAACTCTTCTCCCCTTCATATTTTGCTTTTACATAATTAACTTCATTTGTCTCCCATACATTCCTTTCTTTACACTCATTGTGACACATCTGTAGTTCAGATCCCCATCACTTCTTTCTTGGACTACTGTAGTAGTTGTCTAATTGTCTGTTCTTTCTTTAATCCATCCTCCACTGCATTGCTATGGTAATTCCTGAAATAAAAGTTTGATCGTATCACTCCCATACTCAAAAGCCTACATTGTCTCCCAGGATAAAATATAAATTCATCATTTAAAGCACTCCACAATCTGGACCTATTTCACATTACTCCTCTTTGTGCAATTTATTTTCTGGTCTACTTGGTGACTAGTTGTTTCCCAAACTCCTATACCATCTCTATCTTTATGCTTTTGTATTTATTCTGTCTCCCATACCTAGATTGTACTCTCTTCTGAATTCTCTAGCTTCCTTGAGCTCCAATTCAAAGCCTTCCTTCATTTGTACTGCTCACCCATCTAGTTATTAGTACCCTTTCCTTTGTGAAATTATTTGTATTTCCTTATATGTATTATACCAACTGTATCACCATAGATAGAATTAGGAAACTCTAAGAGGACAGAGACTATGTTTTGTGATTTTTTTTTTCCCTCTGTACCTAATATAGCAGTTTGCATATAGTAGGTGCTTAAATGTTTGAACTGGAAATATATCTTTATATATGTAATATTAGTTTTGTTTGTTATTTTAGCCACTACTGCCCAGTTCTTTATCAGTAGAAGATGCTGGAATGTTGCTTCAGCAGGTGATGAGAACATTCAACAAACATCCATCAGCTGTGGTCTTTAATGATACTATTGTAGTTAGTGAAAAGTTTATAAGTAACTGTACAGAGTTATTCAGTGATTTGATGCACCAGAAAGCTGAAAAGGTATGCCATTTTTTTCCGTCATATACCAGACATTGAATTGTTTTAAACATTTGATTCTGGTTTGTTTGTTTTTGAGAGAGAATTGGCAATATTGTCAGAGAGATAAATAGCAGAGTATTTGCCTGATGAGTTTATATTTAAATGCACATTCCCTTTAGTTTATTTATTATTATTATTATATTATTTAGTTTATTAGTTTATTCCTATTTAATTATAAATAAATTATTATTTAGTGTATTATTTATTGGGTTTATCTCTCAATCTGTTTCTCTTTAAATATCTACCCTCTGCCTCCCATTGTTTGTTTAGAAAATCATTGTCTTCCCAACTGATTCCCCTTAAGGTACAAAAATAAATTTTAAAAATTTAAATGCACAAAAGTTATCCTATGTATTTAAAGCAGTTTGGATTTGAATAAGAGTTTCCATATGATACATAATTTCTCTGCAGCATATTCTTTGTATTCTATGTACACATAAATATTTTATGTAGTAAAATATTATTAATTGAATTTAAGTGTGGGGAAGGCAATTCTAAATTATTGAGAAGACAGAATTAATTAATTTTTTTTTACATGTCCATGTCTGAATACTGTAGCTCCTTGAGAGTAGGGACTGTTTAGTCTCTTTCTGTATCCCCAGTGCTTAGTACAGTATATGGCACATAATAGGCACTTCATAAATGCTTATTGATTGATTAAAATACAATTTTGTTATTATCAAGGACATACTGGGAAAAATGTTGGACTAGGAATAAGGAGAAACCTGGTCTCACTTCCTACTGCTGTTCTTCAGCATGTAACTAACTAGGCAAGTCACATAATTTCTCATTTCTTCAGGTTTTTTATCAGTGGGATAGTTAAAGTAACTGAAGTACTGCCTTGCAGAATTTTATGGAACAGATTATACACGTGCACACATATTTTAATAAACTATGCAGAAAGCATTTTAATACATTCAGTACATTTGTTTATTATTGTTGCTAATGTTTCATCTAGTTCTACTTTAATAAATAAGGATAGGGTTAGTGATTTCATTGCTATAGGGAACTCCCAGATAAGAAAACTCTATTTGCCATTTCAGATTGGCACCCTTTCTATAATTTATATTATTAGAGAGTTTTTAAGAAATATTTGTGTTTAATTAGATTGGATGATGTCTGTTAATAAAAATTTTGGTAGCATCAAATGTAATAGAGGCCTTAAATTTATTTTTTTTTGAGAAGAGCAGCCATTCTTACATACTTATGTGGCACATAAGTAACCTAGATACCATAAATGAAGTGGGTTGTTTTGTTTTCTGTTAATTTAGCATTTCTACCCAGAAGATTGGAACTTCTTCATCTTTTTTTATTGGAGTTATATTAATAGTTCTGTACATTTAACATAACCATTCACTTTTCTAAAATAACAGGTATTGATTATATTTACTTGCTATGTCTTAATATTTCAGACATGTATCCTTAGAAAACCACCAAGGGGGGATGAGAAGCAAATGAATGACATGTATTCCTTGTAGAAAACTTGCCCATCTGACTTTTGTCAATATAAAAGGGAAATTTGTTATGAAACTAGAATTAATTCTTTCTAATGTACTTAACAACTGTTAATCACCCCAAAATGGTTCTAAGGAAATTTACAAGAATTAGGTTAAACAGCTTCCAGTTTACTTATTTTTATGGATACAGATACATTAGTGGTATGGTTATTTGGGGTCAGCCTTCTGGAAACCTTGGGCATTCAGAGTAGTGAACAAGTGAAAAAGAGTGCCTCAGTGTAAAGAAGCAACCTCACAAGCACTGATGAAAAAAGAAAACTCAGAAATTACATCTGATGTAATACAATTGGTTGTTTCACTGCCCAGAAGTAAAGAATTTTCATGTTATCTGATGATGGCAAGAAAAGCCAAGCTGATGGCATGGTAGAAGCAGTGGTGGGGGTGTCCAGTAGCGAAGAACTCTTAGGAGAAAGTGAGATCACACCTGCAGTCCAGAATAATTCTCTGTTTCTCCTCACATTGGAAAATAGATCTGAAATTAACAAATAAGTATGACATAATTATGTAACAACAGATCATTTTGTTTTGTAGTATGTAGCAGGCATATAATGATGTAGTGAAAGTAAATTCATTTTTTTCCCTCAGGAAATGAAGAATAATCCTGTTCATTTAATCACTGAAGAAGATTTAAAGCAGTCTCCTCTCCTGGAAAATGTTAGTTCGAGTAAAAAGGATAAAAAAGATGAACGACGACGAAAAGCAACAGGTAGCTTATTAGTATTGAAGCTTAAAGGTGTTTTTAATCCAAATATTTTCCGGTTATAAAATCTGCTTTGTAAAAGTTGAATTTGCATATTATGCCCACTAGAAGGTAAACACATTAAAAGATTTACATTTCTTAAGTTTAAATTTTGATTGTCATCATTAACCATTTTGGGTACTGATAAATGTTTCACTTGATTTTTCAAATCTCCAGCTTATTCTCTGAAAGTACTAGGGACTTGTTAACATGGAAATTAAAACATTTAGGTTGAGAATTAAGAACTCTGGTTTCTAAGACGTGGTTGATAATCAGAGTTTGAATTAGTAAACTTGTCCAATGGGATGACTTAGATTTTTAATGCTAATGTGTAGGTGCCTTCTATTAATTTTAAAGCACCCCTTAGTTGAAAGTCAAATGGTTTCCCAATAAGATAGACCAGACCTCTTTTAAAGAATATTTTTGCTTTAGAGTTAGTGGAATTTTGTTGGTAATGCTGCTAATTATCATTGAAAAATAACAGACCTGTAAATATTTTCTTAATAGC
>CM053593.1:258499394-258521534 GCA_028646575.1 Pseudocheirus occidentalis
TGCTACTCACAGTACTAAAGCATCATAGTGTTCAAAAGTCATGCCTTCCTTTTGTTCTATTTTAAAGGGATGAGATTGTTGAACATAATAAATTTGTCCCCTGGTATATCGGTGTAACATCTATTATATTATATTTCTTTCCAGTAATTAAGGAATCTTTGGGGTATTATGCAGTTAAGTACGATTCCTTAACATCCTTCAAATTGAAAAAAATTTCAGGCAAGAAAGCCATTGTAAATAACAAATTTATAATCATGTTCTTTTTAATACTGTGCTTTGGAAGACAAAGTTATTTTTCATCCTGAAAGGCAAAACAGACAATAAAAGTAGTAGCTCCTTAAATATGTTAAGAATTAATAAAATTATTAGAACTTTTAAAATAGAAAACTTAGTTTTTATGTAAATTAGTGTATTTTAAAAGACACACATTGTGATATAAAGATGGCTATATTTTACATATAATTAGGTAATGGATTCTAGGTAAGTATTTTTTGTTTTTTAAGGACTTTTTCTTTAAAACTTAAAATTGAGCATCGTTTCCAGGTAACATTAAAGCAAGGCATCACTTCTTCACTATGTGGCTTTTAATGCCAGTACTCTAAATGCTAAGTGATTTAGTGAGCTATGTTTGCCAAATTTTTGTTTAGGCAGAAAGGTTGATATTGATGCATTTGCTGCCTACCTGAGAAATCTTGTTTTACAGGTCTCTTGTTTTTCAGATTTTCTTGGTTTCACATTTTTATAAAGTTTAGTTTATTTATGAGATAGGAGCTAAAATCACTTTTTTATAAGAAATATTTTTTTCTTTTAATTATATCTAACCATATCTCTACCTCTGGTTGAGAGGTTATATGTTTATAATCTTATTAAGGAAATCCCAAGTAGTTTGAAAAAGACCAAGAAGACAGATAAACAAGTAAAACATTACTTTTGATTCAGTCTGACAAACCTGGACCAAGTAACAATATATTATCAATTTTTCCTCTGTAAGGTACTTTGGATGGACTGTACTAAATAATGTCATTTTCCACCAGAGGGCAGTGGAAGTGTGCGAGGAGGTGGCGGTGGAAATTCCAGAGAGATCAAAATTAAAAAGACCAAGAAGAAAGGAAGGAAAGATGATGACAGTGATGATGAGGCTCAGTCAGCAAACACTGGTTTGTGGCATTTCTGTTTTATTAAATATTCTTTTCCATGGGTTTTCCTTGAGTATGTATTTAGTCAGATACTATGAAATAATAAAATTGTAAGATTTGGATTCTTGAAAAACATAAAAGAGAAATTCAGATATTTCAGCATATTTATTGTAGTACTTCAGTCTGTGTCTTGTGTGTGACAATTAAATGTGTGTTTGGTTTTATGACTGGTTAGCTCTTGATTTCAAACTCTACAAAAAAACTATTTTGAAATTTA
Source organism: Pseudocheirus occidentalis (assembly GCA_028646575.1). Classification (NCBI taxonomy): domain Eukaryota; kingdom Metazoa; phylum Chordata; class Mammalia; order Diprotodontia; family Pseudocheiridae; genus Pseudocheirus; species Pseudocheirus occidentalis. The sequence goes on from CM053593.1 coordinate 258,500,808, forward strand.
ATTTTAAATAAGAATTTTCTGCTTTGAGTTTAAGTTAATCAAGCTACTGAAACTTGGTGTCATCCTTAATGGAGGAAAATGTAAGATAATTATTATTTTAAACTGGATTTCAACTGACTTCGATGTAAATTTCAAGTGTTATTTCACTGTAGTGGACTGACCAGACTAATGAATCTTACAGAGATACTGGTGACAAACAATAAGGAATACACATAAATGCATACCGGCTCTGCATTTGTTGTAGCCTTTTAGTACCAGCTGCTTTTTTCCATAGTAGTTTTGGGTTATTATGTGCTTTTTTTTCATTGGAACAGGTAAAAATATTATGATTTCTTGTTTCACCAACAAAAATTTAGAATGATAGTAAATGGTAGGAAACTATGGCATTCATAAAAATTATGTTCCTCATCACTAGTTATAACAAAATGGACCCCTTAAGTAGATTCATGTTTTAGGAAAAATTGAATTACTGAGGCATAGGAGAATATATCCTAAATTAATCAGTCAATATTCATTAAATGGCCAAGGTACTAAGGATACAAAGCCAAAAATGAAATAGACCCTGTTCGCACAAAAGCTTATTTGTACAGGAAAGACAGCATTTAAAAGATAATCTAAGGATAGGGGAGACACTAGCAGCTGGGAAGATTAGCAAAAGCCTTATGTAGTAGGAAGTGTTAAGTTCATTTTTAGCATAAACCAGGCAAGGTTGTAGTGATGTGACTTGGCCTTCTCTGTCAATAGAACTAGGACAGAAAAGGTTAAATGGCTCCATTTTCAACCTCTTAACACAGTGTCAAATACAATAATACTATTGAATGAAGTAAAAATTAACCATTACTGACTAGGACCTGGACCTGTGATTTCATTTAATTGTTATAAGGAACTTTGCCCAATGAGAAAAATTCCTCTGTCACTATTAAGTGACTAGTCCAGGGACAGATAGGAGTATATGTCAGAGATAGTCGTCTAACTAACACTATGCTATCCTTCCTCTTTATTCTTGAGAACTTTAAAATAGTAATTCATTCAGTAAGATCCAGCTTCATGATAAGTATTACATGAGAAAAAGCAGTAGAGCATAAAATTTTAGATAAGACTTTAAAGATTATATATTTCTAGCACCCACATTTTTAGTAAAATTTGAATGGTTTTACATATCAAAATATGTTGTTATTTCAGTCATTTAAAAGGGGCATTCTAGTAGCCACTATAGAAATGTCAGCTGTTACTGCAGATTAAAAAGCTTCATTATTGCTATTAGTTCTTAAATTACTCTAATTCTTTGCATTTATTTTTATTTCTAAATATGAACGCCAAAGTAATATAATGGATAAGTGCCTGATTAGACATCAGAATAACTTTAGATTAAGACCCACCTCTCACACATTGAACTGTGATATGCTAAAGCAGTCACATAGCCTTTTAGTGTTTGATTTTGAAGACCATGAAATGTAGAAGGCATTAGAACCCTTACACATAAATTCCCCCCTCCCTCCAGTTATTCAAAACATTTAAGAAATTTCATGACCAGACACAATAAATGTATGTTGTACCACTCTCACATCTGGCTAGAGAGAAAACTATAAACATGCTATTCCCCCCACATTGATGACTGTCTTGCCACTAATTTGTAGAGGAAAATTTTAGAAGAGTTAATAATTCAAATGATTTTTAATATCTGTTCCTTTAGTAACTATTAGTAAATTTTGTTGACATAAGAGTTTGTATTGTTGTCTTTGTTCTTGGCAGATAAAATGAATTTCCATGTTTTTCTGGGTTATGTTGTTTTTTGGTTTTTTTTTTAACTGTTAATGTCTGTCTTAGGTAGGAAAAAGCCTGAAATCACTTTCATGTCTTTGGAGGAAATTGAAGATGTTTTAAAGAAGCATATACAGGATGGCCCTGAAGAATTTGTTACAGAACTTGCTGAACATTTAATAAGGCAAGTATAGAAATATACTTTGGGTTCTTAATTTTTAGCCATCAAAGTAACGTTCTAATTTGTCCATAGAAATTCACTGATTATTGTTAACATTGGGAAAAAGAATTCAATCAAAAGTTTGGAAATTAAGAGCTCAGAATTTAAAATATAAATCGTTTTTCCAAGGTTAGCTTTTCTACTGAGTCAGTGGGTTTCTTTTCTCTTATATTCTAATAGTTTAGTGGATCCACAAGATCACAGAATTTCAGAGATGGCAGGGACCTTTTAGGTCACTTAGGGCAATCTCATACCAAAAAAAGAATCATTGCCACATAGGCAACAAGCTGAAATTCAACTTGAGTTTAAAGACTTCTTATGAGGCCTTCCCAAAACAGACCATTCCATTTATGGGTGATTAGTTTAAGGACATTTTTCCTTACCTCAAGCTTACATTTGCCTCTTTGCAACTTCGGCTTATTGCTCCTAGTTGTATCCTTTTGACCTGAACAGAATAAGTCTAATCATTCCTTCATATGCTTCACATTCTTGAATTTTAGTCAGTGTAAACATTCTTTTTTTTTTTTAGCTGAGCTTTATCTGTCATGTACTCAAAGCCCTTCACCATTCTAATTATTCTCCATCTCATGAAGTTATTTCTGAATTCTTACACTCAGAACTGAATATACTACTCCAGTTGTGGTCTACACTACAATTGTAGTCTAAACTACAGTGGGGCTATTACTTCTGTAAGCCATGCCTTTCAGTGCAGCCCAAGATCATATTGACCCTTGTTGGCTACCATATCAGTCCATCAGTAAACATTTATTGCCTACAGTGTGCTAGGCACTGTGCCAAGGCACAAAGAAACAAAAAGACAGTCTCTGCCTTCAAGGAATTTACAGAGTAATGGGGGAAACAGCATGCAAGCTATATAAGATAAATAGGAAATAATTAAAAGAAGACAGTTAAGAAGGGTTGGGAGGACTTACTGTAGAAAGTAGGATTTTAGTTAGGGCTTGACTCATATTGAACTTGCAGTCCACTAAAACTCCAAGATTTTTTTTAGACAAGTCTTAAATTGTGCTTCCCCCATCTTGTATTTCTGATGTTACTTTTTTTAGTTCAAGTGTAAAATTTTACATTTATCTCTGTTAAATTTCATTTTTATCAGATTCAACATCCTAGCTCATCAGGATCTTGTCATCCCCAAATGTTAAGTATCACTTCCAGCTTTTTATCACCTGAAAGTACCTTTTATCCAAGTCATTGATCAAAATGTTAACGAATATAAAGCAGATGACAGATCCCTCAGGCATAACACTGGATACCTGTGTTGACATTAAACCATTAATGATTACTCTCTGACCCTGACCATTCAATCAGTTGGGTTCATTTAATTTTACTAATGCCTAACTTAGAAATGGACATATGGTACCCAGTTCATTGCTAATGGTTAGTATGAGCTACTTTATCAAACACTGCTAAAATCCAGGCAAACTGTCATAATATTTACCTGATCTTCCAGTTTTGTAATTCTGTCAGAAGGGCAGTAAGATTAGTCTGTCATCTGAAATCATACCGTCTTGTGATCACTGATTCCTTTTCTAAATGTTTTCTTCAATAAATGGAAGCTCGAATTTTGCCAGGAATCAAAACCAAACTCAGTGCCCTATAGACTATTTTTTATTACATATTTTATTTATTTCCTATAAACTATATTTTCTTTCCTTTAAAAAAAATCTGAATATCATTTGATCTTTCCCTTACTTTTACTTTGTTCTGTTCAATTCTCTGCAGTCTTTCAGATATCATTGACCTTGAGTGACTTAGCGGTGATGCCTGTCATTTCTCAGCCACAGGGTGCAGTTTGTTTGGCTGGTGTTCTCTTACTGTCTGCTCATCAACTCTGTTAGCTATTCTCATTCTCTTTTTTCCAGTCCAAAAGCTAGTCTTTGTAGCAGGGAAAGCAGAAGCAAAGTAAGAATTGACCAGCTCTGCCTCATTGACATTCTCCCTGAGAAGTGGTTATGTCCTCCTGTCTTTGACCTTTCTCATAAATCAGCTTTTTAAAAAAAGCACTTTTAAAGACAGTTATCCTTACAGTTCTAGACAGTAGGAGGTTTTCATAGTCATTGCATGGAAAGAATCCCAGGTAAGACACGGCCCCCTCATCCCCATATGAGTATGTATTGCTTTAGTAGGACAGGATATAGCGACTCATGGAACCATTTGCCAAATCTGAAGAGCATCACTCTCAGGGTTGGGCCTTTTGATGACCAGGAAGCCCCATGTTCATGGCCTGAGGCCACAAAGAAAGAAGTTTCCCATTAACTGTGTGGCTTCAGCTTTAGTTCCTTGGGCTTAGGGATACCTTTCTTGCTTTTTAACTAAAGAACTAACTGATAGATACTGATTGTTTCATAATGTTACTCCCTTCAGACAACTGTTTTTCTTCCTCATCTGAATCATTTTTACTTGTGAGTTCAGGATTTCATTCATGAGTGTGCTATCCTTCCTGGGCTGACTTTCTTTATAGAATTTTAATCAGAAAGATACCTGTCCTTTCTCTGAACCTTTTCAAATCTGCTTTTCCCAAATTTAGGGTGCATGTCATAATATTGACATTTTTATTCTATGTGAGACTCTAGGAGAAATTATTAATTTCCTCCAAGGTTTTGATCATTTCTGAAACCCCAGCAACCAGTTTCTCCCTGTTAATAAGAATAAGAGCCAAAAAAAAAAATTTTCCTTTTTTGGTTCCTCCGCTTTTCAGATGACACAATTATTAAAGTAAGTCAGAAATTTTTTTTTAGCTTTGATTTTGACCAAGAACCTTTAGCAGCTATTTGTATGATTTAAGTCCTCCATGCCTAATGTGTCATTTCTTTGTGCCAAATATAGTAGCACTTAGTTGCCTGAAATCTTCCTCTCTCTTCTTTCTGTCCAAGTGGTCTTTACTATACTTTAATGAAAAAAAAAATCACTTCTGTTTTCCTCCCTATTGATACTTTCCTATGGTTCCAGTGCTACCCTCTCTACCCCAAACATATCTTTAAGGAAAAATTAGAGGTACCTATTCAGTATTCTGTTTATAGCTCTCATTCCACTAAATCTAAATGATACCTGCTAAGTCCACTTTGCTTCCTTGTATTCAGACCTCTACGTCTATTTGTTTGGACCTAAACTTCGCAATTTGTCTGTAGACATTTGATCTCTTGGGTTTTGTTTTTCCTTTTGTTTTGTTTTTTACTAGCTCCTCTCAACTTGGATTTTCCCTCCCATAAATTTCTGGGCATCCTTCATTCTAGTGACTGTAGTATCTAGCCTGATAGATATGGGAAATTTTCTCCCTTCATTCTTATCAGTTAAGTATTTTTTTTTACTAGAATTGCAAGATAGGCAAATACATTACTACCAATCTTTGTTAGGTATACATTATTCCTGGCCAAGGAATTATCAATCATATGTTTTAAGCCATAGTTCAAAAATCCTACTCCCATTCCCTAAGACCATCATGTTAGTCTTTTGTTCACTACTTCAAGCCCACTTTTCTGAATAATTTTCATCTAATGGACAGCAGTGATTAAAATACCACCTATGACCCTATGATTATCAGTTTCTTCCTCAAGACTTCTTGGTTTTCTGAATTCCTTTTTGCAGTATGCTTTATGCCAACAAAATTTACTAAATGTGCACAATGATTAGCCTTTTAGATAAGTCTTGAGAATTTCTCAGTTATATCTTGGAATACATGCCCTGAGAAGACAACATAAATTTCTTTTGCTATCAGGTTGAAAATTTAGTTATCAACAACCATTACTCTTGTGTTGTTGTTTTTTCCTCTGACTCTTAATTACTGATTTCTTACCAAAAAAAGCACTTGCAAATCTATTTTATTATTCCTTGGAGAAGTACCTGCTTCTGCCTTAGGATCCAGTTCCTTCTCTGATTTATTAGAAGGAGGAAAGAACTTCACTTAAAAAAAAATTTTTTTTAAGATCCAAGTGGATGATAATCCTTGTTCTCATCCTTCTGTGTGACATTATTCTATTCCAGTCTCCTGACATAGCATTCTCTCTTCTGCTTATATAGATCCTTTTTCTGCTTAATTTCTTTAAATTTTGCAGTACCTGGGCTAATCTTTTTTTTTTAATGGTGGTTGATAATGTGGAAGGTAAAGAAGCATTCCTCAAACCCTTTTATCTCTAGAAGAGAGATAAGCCTACATTTTGAAAACAGATGGCAGACACATACAAATATAAAACCATACACTTGGTGCAAGTCACTGCAAGTTTCTTCTGCTTTCATCCTGGTTGATAGACTCAGTCAAACTTCTTCATACCTGCTAAGCTCCTTCATCACCTCTTAGGAACCTGTCATTCATGTTTATTTCCTTTCCCATCACTCACTACTCTTTTATTTTGTCACTAATGTTTACTTAAGTTGTCTAGCTTATGTTCCCTCTCATCTCAGTGGGGCGGTTAGGTGGCATAGTGGATGCAGTGCTGGGCCTGGAGTCAGGAGGTGATAAGTTTAAATCTGACCTCAGATACTGTGTCCCTGGGCAAGTCACTTAACCCTGTTTGCCTCAGTTTCTGTATCTGTAAAATGAGCTAGAGAAGGAAATGGCAAACCACTCTAATATCTTTGCCAAGAAAATCACAAATGGAGTCGTGAAGAGTAGGACACAATTGAAATGACAACAAAAATCATCTCTCTTGAGTTCTTTTTATAGCCTTTCTCTCCAAGCTTGTTCTTATTTCAGCTTGAATCCTCCTTTAAATTGAGCCCTCTCCAGTGTTTAACTTTTTATTCTAATTGTTTACTCAACTTGAGTACTTCTTTCAGCAATTCAGGTCATAATCCATCCACACCTGCCTTTCTGTCCTCTTTAAAGCTTACCTATCCATTATAAATTCGCCACTTAGTGGTCCTTCCATGCTTTTTCTTAAAGTTATGTGAATACCACTGGAGCACTCGGGCTGAACTATTTTGAAAGTAATCTGTCGGTAAATTCAGCTATATTTAATTGTGCTAGGTAAACTTATTTTTCTTATTCACAGATACCTCAATAGAAGTTATCTGGAAGTGGTACGTTCAGTTTTTATGTCTTCAACTTCTTCTGCATCTGGAGCTAGTAGGAAACGTACCATCAAAGATTTACAAGATGAGGTGTCAAATTTATACAACAATATTAGATTATTTGAAAAAGGGACAAAGTTCTTTACAGGTACATTTAGTATTATCTTTGATTTAATTCTCATTATTTCTTTTGGAAGCTATCTTCAGTAAATATCTTGTTTTACAGATGATGCACAAACCAACCTTGCCAAGCACTTGCTGAAGACTGTTTGTACAGATATTACTAATCTAATTTTCAACTTCTTAGCTGCTGACTTAATGATGGCAGTAGAAGATCCTACTACCATAACAAGTGAGGTATATTAGTCTTTTTGCTGCTCAAAAATAAACAATGTATAGGAAATTATTTGGGGGTAATATATGCTGGGGTTTTTTTTTAACATTAACCAAAGATTACCATCATGCTTCTTCCATCTATTATATTAATAACTATGAATTTGGGGTTATATACTTTTTATTCTGTCTTTAAATAACCTAACCTTATATTGTTTTCCCTCTAGGTAAGAAAAAAGATTTTGGTTAAACTGTCAGAAGAGACTAAAGGTCCTCTCACAAAGCTCCATAATTCTCTGAATGAAAAAGTAAGTGAAGTTTGAAGCTATTAGTCTTCTGGGCCTAGAAGTTGTTGACATTAAATTAGTATGATGGTGCTTTATAAATACTTGTTACTATTACTGTTAGTGAAACTCTACATAACCAAGAATTGAATTAGTTTAATATGTTAAAATTCTTTCTGACATTTAGGCAGCTTAAAAGAGACAAAGAGAGAGAGATAGTGATAAATTATAAACATAAGCCTTAGACCAAATGTCTGATTTAAACAAAAGTTTAAAACAATTCAGGTTTTTTAAAAGAATAATAAATTGTGCTTTCTGACTTATTCTTTTCTTGAACTCTTATTTTTATGTATTTCTCTAATAATGTACATACAGAATAATGTGTGGTACTGTGTGCCTTTCTTTAGAGCTTAGAAGACTTTCTTTCTTTTCTGGACTCAGCAGCAGATGCTTGTGATATTATGGTGAAAAGGGGAGACAAGAAAAAAGAAAGGTATTACCTGACTCATCTATCTATGGTTAACATTTCTCTTAACTGTGACTTGTGACAAGAATGATTTGACCTAAAAGAAAGCCTGATTTGTCCTTAATAAACCTGATCATCATAACAGTTAAAGTCTAGTACTCTTATCATACCCATCTACATTTCATACACTTTATTAAATGCAATAATCTGTAGTCAATAAAAACCAGAAATCTTTCTGTCCTGATCTACAGTTTTCTTTATCTACTTTCTAGGATGATTTTTAGCATCTTAGTCTCTTTATTCATATGAGTCCCATCCCCCTCTTTGAGAAATATTACAGGATTAAGTTGTTTAGTCAACTAAAGGACTAAAAATTAAAGCCAGAGAAAGCACATATTTTAATTGGGGAGCAAAAAAAACTTTCAGTTTAAAGCAGCAGTTCTCAACCTATGGGTTATGTTCAATTTAAATATGTCCTGCATGTCAAATATTTACATTACAATTCATAACAGCAAAATTACAGTTATGAAGTAGCAGTGAAAATAATTTTATGGTTGGGGGTCACCACAGCATGAGGAACTGTGTTAAAGGGTTGCAGGCTTAGGAAGTTTGAGAACCACTGGTTTACAGCAGATAGATGTTATTTTGCTGTTGTTCAGTCATTTCACTCATGAGTTTTTGTGGCCCCATTGAGGATCCATCTTGGCAAAGATAGTGGTGCCATTTACTTGTCTAAGGTCATTCAGTTCTGAAGGGTGAAAGATGAAATGACTGGGGAAAACAAAGGTTTAGGAGTGGCCAGGTGGCACAGTGAAGAGAGTACTGGCCCTGGAGTCAGGAGGACCTGAGTTCAAATCTGCCGTCAGACATTGCTCTCTCGCTCTCTCTCTCTCTCTCTCTCGCTCGCCATGTGACCTTGGGCAAGTCACTTAACCCCAATTGCCCTACCTTCCCCCCTCCAAAAAGCAAAAGAAAACAAAGGTTTGATATGAGTGTATTGATTTATAAAGCATGCTAGCCAATTTCCTGTTAAGATGGGAACAGACTTCCTCAGCTTAGGCCTAGATCCCAAATACAGGGGAAAACAGACTTTTATATCTAATAAGGACAGTTACTGAAAAGGAAAAACACAACATTTCTAATTGAATGAAAGATTAGGGACTTTCCAAATTAAGAAGGGGAAAGTAAACAGGTACAGTTCCCTGAACTCAGAGTAGGAGTATCCTACTTCCCAAGTACCTGTAAGCAATCAAAGGAACATGGAAACAATAATTGGTTAATCAGTATAGGACAAATTGTCAGATTAAAATATGGGTTACTGGAGATGTACAATTTTGAGAAAACTCCTTGTATCAGTCTTTGGATCTGACCATAGCCTAGGTCCTTGGATAAGGGTCTCTAAGCAGTCAAAAGAGGTGGTTCAGCTTCCCAGCCACTCAGGGCTAATTCAAACAGTGCAGTAAAGTTTTCTCACAGTATAGAATTGAATAGAAATGGAACTAAGCTAGCTCCAGAATTAAGTCACAAGATAGAATCAGTTCTGACAATTAACAACATGTTGTGTTAGTCTGCTCAAGAGCTAGTAAGTGTCTGAGGCCAAATTTGAGCTCAGATTGTCCTGACTCCAGGTACTTCATACACTATGCCATGTAGCTGTCCTCAAGCTTTATTTTATATATGATAAAATATGGTAGTATAACTAGTGTTTTTCCCCCTAGGCAGGTGCTGTTCCAACACAGACAAGCACTAATTGAACAGCTGAAGGTTACCGAAGATCCAGCTCTTATCTTACACCTTACCTCAGTTCTGTTGTTTCAGTTCTCAACTCATTGTATGCTACATGCACCTGGACGATGTGTACCACAAATCATTGCTTTTCTTAGCAATAAAATGCCAGAGGTAGGTATTTATTTTAGTGTATTTGAAATTTTATTCCACAGTTTTCAGATCTGAACTGATTGACTGAATGATTCTTACTTGCCCTATATGTCAAACATATATATTATTAATATATCTTTGCCTAGTTCAGCATTTCTGAGAATGTCTTTAGTGACTCTGCGGGTTTAATTTAAAAACAAAATTTAGCTGCCTATTTGTCAACTTCCCTTACTCTTCCCCACTTAGGATCAGCATTCTCTTCTGGTCAGATACCAAGGCCTAGTTGTGAAGCAGCTGGTTAATCAGAGTAAGAAAACTGGACAAGGAGATGACCAGTTGATTAACCAGGGAGACAAAGAAGATGCTAATAATGCCATTCGGAAGGAACTTCAGGAAATTTCCACCTCTATCAAGGACCTTGTCCTCAAATCCAGAAAATCTTCTGTAACAGAGGAGTAATGGTTTTAATTTAATTTGAAATTTTTTTGTGTAGTCAATTCTCTTGTTAAAGAAATGGTTACAAAACACTTCTCAGTTGAGTGTTTCTGCATTGCTTCTTGCAACCACTTCTTTTTTGAGAAGCTGTCTGAAATCTTTCCTACCAGCATACTGTCTGTTTTTATTCCAGTCTTCTGGTTATGAGATGTCCCTGTTTTTGAAATGTGTTATTCAAAGAAAATTTCTCTTTTAACATTATAACCAGCAGTTATAATTTGCAAGTTTATCATTGTCTTTTCAAATTCTAATTGAATAAAGCCTTTTTCTTTTGTCTTTTCTTCCTTGTAAAGTCATAATGCTAGATTACAAGCAACATTTGCAGTTTCCAGCCATTGTAAGTAGTATATAAAAACTTAAAATGTGTTAATTTTATGATGATTTGTTGTTTTGGGTTTTTTTGTGTGGTGGGGGGCAGGTTAAGCTTTTTGGTATCAGCAATGGTATTTCCTAGTATTATCGTTATTTGGTTAATTAATTGAGAGTGTCTCAGATCCAAATCCCAAAAATACTCTGCTAGATTTTGATTGCATTTTTTTAAGCCATTGTATTTGTTTCTGAAAATTGCAGGATCTTATGTCTCTCCCATGAAGGACAATTTGAATGTATGCAGGAATAGTAAAGGTGTCCTTTTACTGCTGCCCTCAAGGTGAAGCAAGAAGCACAGTCAGTGTTGGTAGATTCTGGTCACCAGCCCCACCTTGTTCCCATAGTAGTGTTGGTGTCATTTAAACTATTACTGTAACAAATCAATACAATTTAAAAACAAAAACAAATCGGTGCAGTTTGTAGCCAAAAATTCATTTTAAATACTTGGAAGAAGTTTAACTTTTCTTACGTTAGAGCTTACTTTGTAGTCTTAATTCTTGTGTCAGTCACTCAAATTAGCCGCATAATTTGCTGAGCAGCTCTGTCATGGTAGAAAATTGGGAGGGGTCTGTTTATGTATTTTCTCAAGGGAATTTAATCATTTTGACTATTTTATGGGATTGAATGGTAAAACTCAGTCACAAACCACAGATACTTTAATGTTTTCTAATCAGCCTGATTTCATCTATTATATACAATGTTATGAAAACAATGACTAGGCTTTGTTTTTAATACATCAATCTTAGCTCAGTTATTGTTGAGGTAAAAGGTAGTTGGTGGAGTTACTGACAGAGCCTACAGATTTACCATCTATTGATGCATTGAATAAAAACTATAATTCAATATAAGGGATGTTTTCATATGGCTGATAGAAAAATACCAACTCCTCTGTGCTTATAAACATTTCACTTATATTTTGGTTTACTCAGTTTCAAAATTATTTAGTTTTAAATTGTATAGTGATGACAAAATATAATCTCGCCAATAAGCATATAAGTGCATCATGAGTATCAAGTGATGCAATTATTGTCACTGACAAAGTAAAAGAGTTAGAAGCAAAAGGTAAGAATAATATTTTTACTGCCTAAACTTTGTGTTCAAACCGTGGGTTCAACTTGCATCAGAATAGTTCTGATTTTCCCCAAAATAAATAAAAATGTCATTTTTATTACATTGAACTGGTTTTTGTAAATAAAATCTGACATTATATATGCAGATATAATTATTTTAATAAAAAGGATTAAATGTCTAATTTGTCTCCTGTGAACTAGGAATTTATGGCCTTTCAGCTTTTAGGTGGTAATTTCTGTTGGTTCTGCTTATTTTACTTTTTAGTACTTGAATTATTTTACTTAGGATTGAGTCAGAATGATTATGAGTTTATTAGTTATAAATAATACATTAGAATTTTAAAATTATATTTACATTCTCCAAATCATTTTTAAAGAGTTTAACAGGAAACTAATATTGTCAATGGCAGCCATTTTTAAAACCCTTTTATAAGTCATAATAGTTCTTTTCAGCTTAGCAGGCCACATCCAGATAACTCAGACCCAGCGTGTATTCCAAATGGTTGTGAAGATTTGCTGCTACCTTTTAATGTCATCGTTTAACAGAGAAAAAAGTCCATAAAGTGTCTATTGTACTTTTTTCTTCATTTGATTTTGACCCATTGCTTTTTTAAAAAATTAATTTGATAGGGGTGGCTAGGTGGCTCAGTGAATAGAGTACCAGCCCTGGAGTCAGGAGGACCTCAGTTCAAATATGGCCTTAGACATTTAAACACACATGCCACACACTCTAGGCATGTGACCTTGGGCAAGCCACTTAATCCAAATTGCCCTACCTTCCCCCTTCCAAAAAGCAAAAAAAATTAATTTGATGTTAAAACTTAAAACTTATTTTCATTTATTAATGCTCAGTTGTGGTTTAAACAACTTTGAGACCATAAACTTTAAACAACTTATGTAGAATTCATCTTTTTCTTATAAATTTGAATCCATTCCTTATAGAGTAAAATGAGACTCCCAGATAAACTTGCAAAGATTTCCCCCACTTTTGTGTAAAACCTTTTTAAATTTTATTTGAGCTTTTTAAATTCTTTGATTATGAACTTTTATCCTAGCCAGAGATCTAAGATATAATTTTTCCCCATGTTTTGTACACAGTTCAAGATCTCAAAATATACTACACAGTATTAGTATATTAAACAATTTGGTACACAACTTACAGATTCTTTTGGGATAAAGACTCGTTATTTGACAAAAAACTATGAAGAAAATTAGAAGTTTGAAAGAAATTAGATCACTATTATTAGTTTTGCTTTGTTATAAGAGACTTTTCATGATGGAGTAATCTATAAATGTTTTTAATGTAAAAACACAACATCCATAAAACTCAGGAAAAAAGCAAATATAGAATTACCCAAAAGCAATTAATAATGAAACACTTAACTAAAACCAAGCAATTGAATTTTTTTCTCCATAAACTGAGTACTATTTAGATAACTTACATTAATTCTGTCATTTACTCTAAAATACAGATTAGTCAAAGCATTGACCTTAGTGGGGCAGTCTGGACTGTGCAAGTCAAACTACCACCTACCGTAACCTTGAGAAATATAGTGCACCCCAAACCATTATTGGGGAGAAGCAACCTTTCTTCATCCTCAGCAATAACTACTGATCCACTTCTTCCAACAGGTAGATGAGCATAAGAGCTCTTGGAGTGGCAGCACCCTCCGGGCTCCTGGTCCTGCTTTAAGCCTACCTATCTTCAGTGAGAAAGCAACTCCTGTATAGAGGGAGGCAAGCCAAGCTAACTAGCGTATGCCAGACAAGTTGAACCACTACCATCATCTACTTGTAGACCCATGTTTAGACAGTCCAGTGCCTGTTATCATCCTTGTAAGCAACACCTGATTAGATTTATTCAAGCCCCCTTTTCCTTTCCTCTTTTCACTGCTGTGGTGACCCTGGCTCTGGGAATTTGCCATAAGTACAAAAGATAGCCAGTGCAGTCCTAGCACCTCAGGAACTGGAAGCTGCCAAGGGCCTTAACCCTATAGCACCAGCTTTGGAGCAGCAGGGCTCCAAATTTCCCAAAGAACTAAGGAATGAAAGAAGTAAGACAGGACATTGTGTGTATGGGGAGCTGTGCAGCAGTTCACTAAGCCTGAGGAAGCATAGCATCCAGCTGGAGCCAGTTCTGGCCACCCATATCATTTGGGGCAGAGACCTAGGTTGGAGAACCATAAATTGTCCAGCATGGAAGATGGCTGAGATTCTTTTGAGATTCATACCAAGAAAACCACAGAGGAGAAGGTAAACAATAGGGGAAAATAAGGAAAAAAGACTAAATTTACCAAAAATTTCAAGAAGACCTTATAAGACCTTAAACATAAGCAGGTAAGTCAAGAGGGAAAACTAACAGTAAAGGAAATATGACCTCCAAATCTAGTAAATGAATTCAGGCATCTAGTGAATAAGTGTTACAGTTTTGGGGGGTCAGGCTGTATAGGTTTCACCTATACCCTTCCTCAACAGGCTTCGGGCGTCCCTGTCTCCGGGCTTCCACTTTCTCTGGGAGAAACAGCTGCACAGAGAAACTCAGGACACAGGGCTTGCTTCTTGCTACTTTCTCTTAGGCTTGGCGTGGCTGGAACGCCCTCTCATTCTCTAAGCTTGGCGTGGCTGGACTTTCTCTTCTAACACAACACTTGCTTCTAGCTCTCTAAGCTTGGCGTGGCTGGAACTTTCTTCTGCTTCTGGGTAGCCTGTATTTAAGTCCTTTCTCCAGGGCCCCTTAGGGCCTCTCCCCTGGCCTTGCCCTCGCCACAGCGAGCCAATCGTGCAGAGAGATTATCCTGCTTATCGCAAACAGGTGCAACCTTCGCATTCTGCCCCCAGGTGATCACGGGCCTCCTGTTTGAGCCCCAACAAATAAGTACTACAAAACAAAGGGAGAAGATGCAACTTTTAATAATACTGAGGAGACTCTGGAATTTGAAGAGAATATGGAACCACAGTAAGCTATTCCTCAGTGGTTCAAAAGAGAAATGAGAATTATGAGAGCAGAATTGAAATACTGGAATTTGCAATGGCAAGTCTCACCACAGAAACAAAAGAAAGAACAGTAGCTTAGGAATGCAAAAATACACAGAAGTCAAAGACAATCTAGAAAAGAAGCCCAAAAATCAGTAACATTAAGAGAAAATACTCTCACAATGCAAGCCAAATATAGTGTTCTCAAAGACAGGATGAGTAAAGACAATCTCAGGATCCCTGAAGAACAGGACAGGACAAAAAAACATCTTAACACCACAATGCTGGAATTAATAGAAAAAAATACCACCCAGCTTCTGATCATAGAAAATGAATTACCCAATTAAAGGATTCATAGCTTGCCTTCGGGGGGAAAAAAAGGGCTTCAAACCCCAAGAAACATAGTGGTTAAATTTGACAGTTCAGTTCAGTTCAGAAACAGGTTTTCCAAGTAATCAGGAGAAAAGACTTCAAATAGGAAAGGAAATTTCAGATAATAAAAGACATTCTTCACTCACCAGAAAATGAAGAAGGGATGGATAATGTGTTCCAAAGAGAAATGGAAATCAGGATGCAGCCCATGGTGATTTAGACTGAAAATCTGAGCTTAACAATATAGGAAGAAAGATGGATATTCAATAATAAAGAAGCATTTGAAACATTTTTAGAAAGAAAACCAAACATAGACTATTTGCTTCTTGAACACCACACACAACAGAAGAACAGGAGTGAATAATGACAATAATTAAGGACAGAATCAACCAGAATGACAGCAGAGATATTGCTAAGAGATTCCTTTATCAATGCACCTAAGGAAATATGAGTGAAGGCAGAAGTCGTTTGGAGGTAACAGCAAAGAGGCAGTAGTGGCATCATAGATAAAACCTGGTGACACCTTGGCTACAAGTGAATCCTTGACTCTTTTGTGGGACTACATTACAATATGGAAAGGTACATGAAAGGGGAAGAGGAACAGGACTAGTTGAAGGGGAGGAGAGGAAGGGAAAAATCATCTGAGAGGGAAAAAAGGAGAATAATTAATCTAGATAATAGGAGAGGAAAAGGAATTGTCACGTTATGAGGAGACACCCTATTTTCCAGAACTAAGGCCCAGCAAGCAAGCTGTGCTCTAAACTTGGCATAACAACAATTCTTTATGCTCACCCTCTAGCAAAATCACATAATTATGGTTTTGACCAGCACCAAATATTCTCTCAGCTCAGATAAGCATTTGCTATATCCATATTCCAATCATGAACCCCTATTAAACTTGTCTCATTTTTGCTCCTACCCCTCATTTTTAGTGCTACAACTCACTTGTGCAGCCATTGGTATAAGTATTGAGGTTTTACCACACTAGAGCAGGTTCCCCCACTGGGGGAGGGGGAGGGTGTGTGGACAGACTTGGCACACATATCTAATTTGCCTCCTTGCTTGCAAACCATTTCCCTTACTTTGAAATTAAACTGCTGTTTGAATCCTCACCCTCCTGTCTGTTTGACTCTGGCCATCCACAGGTGAAGAAAGGCCAGTTTGGTCTTATTGACATTAATTGGTGTCAGGAGTGGGAACTTTACACACACATGCACACACGTGCACGCACATATATAATTTGTTTAATGGTAGTATATCTCTAGGGTGGGGAAGAGGGGAAAGGAAAAAATTTACATGATAACATTTAAAAGGAAGAGCAAGTAGTGCTTGTTTGGCAGTTTCACGTGCAGTCTTTTTTTTCTCTTATACTGTGTTATGAAAATTCTTGTTTAATTTCTTAAGTTTAGAATTTTAAAAACATAATGGGGAATTATTTAACAAAAAAAATATTTAAAAATTTTAAAAATGTAATGAGGAATTATTTAACAAAGTTTTAAAATATTTAAAATTTTTTTAAAAATAGTAAAATATTTAAAAATCCAAATTACTCTAAAAAAATCCCTACCAATATCATTAATGAACACCAACTCAAAAACTAAATATAACACTAACCAATAAACTATAGCGATTTATCTAAGAAATCATTATAATCAAATGGAATTTATACTAGGCACGTGAGGATAGTTTAACATTAGGAAAACAATCAATATAATCATTTTGAAAAGCAAAATATCCCAAACCATAGATACAGAAATCTCAGACAAAGTACAAAACATTTGTACTTAAAAAAAAAACCCTACAAACATATGCATAGGGTTTTGTTTTGTTTTTCATATAAGAAACATCTATCTAAAACCAAAAGCAAATAACATATGCAGTGGAAATGCACTAAAACCATTTCCAAAAAAAGAAGAGTAAAGGAGATGCCCACTCTCCCCCCTATTATTTGATAAACTTTTGGGAATGCTAACAATAGCAGTGAGACACTTGGGAAGGCGTAAAGAGGAGGTAAAAGTATCCCTGTTTGCTTTTGATAGGATGGTTTACTTGGAAAATCTTAGGGAATCAGCAAAGGTACTAATTAAGATAATAGCTTTAGCAAAGTTTGAGATTACAAAATAAATCCTCAAAAGTCAACAACATTTCTACATAACAAAACCCAATAAACAATTATAGGGAAAATCCCATTCCAAATCACAAAATGTACAAAATATCTGGGAATCAAGCTCCCAAAGTATGCATGCATCCACGCATGCACATAAACACACACAGTTGCATGCTTTCAATTAAAAGTGCTATACTTGAAGAAATAAAGAATTTCCTAAAAAGCTAAAGGAATATTTAGTGCTCATAGCTAGGCCATACCAATATAATTTGAAAAATAATTGTTCAGTCATGTCCAGCTCGTCATCGACTCCAATTGGGGCTTCAAAAATAATTTACATTTTTAATGCCTCTAACTGAAGAATACTTTATGGAACTTGATAAAAATAATAAAATTCATTTGCAGAAACAATAGATCTAGAATATCAAGGGAAATAATTAAGAGAAATAGGAATGAAAGGGGAATAGCACTTCCAGATCTCAAACAATATTATAAAGCAGCAGTCATCAAAACAATCTGGTATTAAAGAATAGGTAAATGAATGGAACATACTTGGTACGACAGATTCAGAAGAACCGCAAAATATTCAGTCACATAAAAGGATGCCCTAAGTCACTAATAACGCACATCAAAAAAAAAAAAACAACAAAAAAACGAGGTTTTACCTCACACCCTGCAAGTCAGCACATGACAAAAAATGGCAGCGGTCAATGTTGGAATGATTATGGAAGGACAGGCACACTAGTAAATACATTGTTGTTGGAGCTGTGAAATGGTATAGCCTTTTTTGGAAATCAGTTTGGAATTATGCAAATAAAGTAACTAAAATTTTTGAACCAGACTCCATTGCTGGGTTTATGCCCCCAGGAAGACCCGGGTAAGAAAGTCATATACTCCAAAATGTTCATAGTGACACTTTTTGTAATAATTAAGAACTGGAAACAAAGTAGATGCCCAGAAATTAGAGTGGCTAAACAAATTTCAGTATATTAATATAATGGAATATTTCTGTGCTCTTAGGAATTACATGTGAGATGAATACAGAGAAGCATGGAAAGATCCATATAATTAATGCATAGCAAAGTAAGCAGAACAAAGAAAACAACATGTAAATGAAAAAAACTTCAGACTAAAAACTTTAAAAATGTATGTAACAAATTAAAGATAGATCAGTACTCAAATGAAAAGACAAGAAGACACCTCCCTCCCCCACGAACTCCCCTTTTGTGGAGATTGGAGGTCCACAGGTCTCAGACATTTGCTGAGTTTGAGATGCCAGTAGGTCATCCTTGACACTGAAACATGGATAAAAACATTGCTAATTAATATTTTTCTTAGAGCAAACTCCCTATAACCCCTAATTGCTACTTAGTTTCCCCTTCAACTGTTTGATCTGAGAGATGTGACAACGTGCTTGGTGCCAAATGAAACAAAAATGGTTTCAACTTTGAAACTGGTCACCTAATATTATGGGGGCCATGAGGTTACTAATTACCCAAGAATTTCACTTAGGTCAAAATTAGGGTCTAGAAAGGGACCTGAAGGAACTTTAAAAATCATCCAGTGCAGTTTCTTCATTTTACAGATAAGAATGAGGTCCAGAGAAATAAAATTACTTGGCCAAACGTTACACAAGTTGGCAGCAGAGCCATGGCAGCACTCAAGTTCCCTGACTTTGAATTCAGTGCTTTTTCTATCACCACATTATAGTGAAATTTGTCTTGAAATTGACATTTCTACAGTTAACCTATTTCAAGGCCAAATTATTTTTTCCATTTACCCAATAAATGATAACGGCAATAATAATTATTCACTTGATTGAGGATATTAACCCAGTGTGGCCCTCTTGGCCTATTCAGCTCTAAGGAAGAAAGACATAGCACATGGTCACAGTGATTTTAACTTACTCCAGACTTTTTTGTTTGGAGTAATGTATGGCTAATTGGTATAGAGGATCTCAGTGAGAAAACTCCCTTAACAAATGCAGATCTGCACCTCAAAAAGTTATAATCTTAAGAGAGTTTCTTTGGGGTACTGAAAAGTTGACAAGGTAATATTACTGTATGTGTCAATGGCAGGACCTGAACCAAGGTCTTCCTGAATCTAAGGTTGGTTCAGATCTGTTATGCAACACTGCCTCCTATAACTGAATGATGTTAAAAACAACATGGTAAGAATATCTGGCCACTTGTCACATGGCTGCATAGAGCCCTTCCTTCCTGAACCCCAGTGACATCTGACCAGGATCTGGTTAGTTCTACCAAGAAAGCAAATTAACCCAAGTGCCTCTTGAATACTGGAGCTAGGTGAGTCAGGTTGTCAAAGATGCCTGGGGTCTGCTCACCCCAAACTAGTGTGTTTATGAAGGGCTCATAAATTTCATCAGACTACTTTAGGGTAAGCAGGTAGCAGGTAGGTGGCTCAGTGGCTCAGCTGGGTTTGGAATCAGGAAGTTGTTCAGTCATTTTTCAGTTGTATAGTACTCTTTGTGACCCTTTCTGCTTTACCATTTCCTCTCCAGCTCATTTTACAGATGAGGAAATTGAGGCAAAGAGGGTTATTAATTTGCCCAGGGTGACATTAGTAAGTGTCTGAGGCCAAATTTGAACTCAAGACAATTAGTCTTCTCTGACTCTAGCCCTGGTCCTCTAAGCACTGTGGCACCTACCTGCCTTGGAGTCAGGAAAACTTGAGTTCAAATCCAGCCTCAGACACTTACTAGATGTGTGACCTAAGAAAATTGCTTAATCTGTTTGCCTTAATCCACTGGAGAAGGAAAGGACAAAATATTCCAGTATCTTTGCCCAAGAAAACCCCATGGACAGTTGTAATAGTAATCAGTTTATCAGATACTTAGCACTTAGTAACTTAGGGCTAAGTATGGAAGCTGTGAACGTTGTTCATTGTTGAGAAGGCATGAACTCCCCAGTTGACCTGGAAGAAGGCTATTGGCTGAGACAAGAGGCCAGTGCTATATATAAAGAAGAATTCTAGAGACAGAGAGAGAATTGGAAAGAATATGAAAGAAGATTCATGGAGATTGAAGCCAGATGAGGGGAGGGAGGGAGAAAGAGAGAGAAAGAGAGACAGAGACAGAGAGAGAGAGTTCCTCTCCCAGTATCTGGAAGCTAACTCAGAACTGAATTGGAATTTTCCTGAGACCAGAATCTGGTGAAGGCCAAACAGAAGGCCAATATTCCTTCTGGGTCCTAGAGCCAGCTGAACTGCTGGAAGACTGAAGAAACATGAACAGGATAAGACTTTGTTTATTCATGGCCTGGCTGATCCTTGAGTTCCAGGTAAGAGAAGTGGTAAAGGGTTTTCTCTCTCTCTCTCTCTCTCTCTCTCTCTCTCTCTCCCTCTCCCTCTCTCTC
>CM053593.1:258522034-258546411 GCA_028646575.1 Pseudocheirus occidentalis
TTGTCTTCCTCCCATTCCATGCTTTATTCCTCTTTGTCCCCCCAAAAAGGAATCTAAAGTTGCATTGCTGGGCTTGCTTTGCTTCCTTTGTCTACTCATGTTGCCAGTCAATTACCTGACTTTTGGGATCAGTAGAACTCTGCTTGCAGAGGGGAAAGCTCTGTTCCAAAGCACTGGGATTTTCACAGCTGCTGGGGCTTTTAGGAGGCCACTGCAGCCCCCACCAGCTTTGGCTCACTGAAAGCACACCAGAGGACCACCACCCAAGACCACAATCCAGATCCAGGTACCTCAAGACAACAGCAGTTAGCCTCTGAATGATTTCTTGGCCCCCCTGCAATCTGCAGGGCTACCGCTTCTGCTGTTCCCCTGCCTTGGAGGTAGTTCAGCCGGACCTGCATTTTTCTCCCAAATTTAGCTGAGTTCCACTGACCTTTCACTTAGTCCTTGTTTATTATGGGTTGATAATTCTGGAAACTGCCATAGCTGCTGCTGATTCGCTCTCCTGAAGGCTCCAGCTGTGGCTTGTCCCGATGGTTTCAGGCTGGATTGACTTCAGCTCCGAGCAGAGTGTGATGAGCCCTTCCTGTCCCACCTGCTGAGATGTCTTCAGTGGGAGATGTTTTTTTCTGTAATTTTTGTGAGTTCTGGAGCCCTAAAATTTGTTTAGAGTCATATTTTATGGGTATTTGAGGTGGTTGTGGGGGAGCTGCGGAATTTTCCTACTTCTATGCTGCCATCTTGGCTCTGCCCCCCTAGGAATATGATTAATATGAAAAAGGCAGGAGGAGTTTGTTAAGGGATTAGGTAATGGAGGAGGGGTCCCATCTATGGTTCAGTGCATAAGCATTCTGGTCATACTGCCCTCCATTTGGCTAGCTAGTGTGGTCCTGTCTGGTCAAGACAGATAGTTTGGTATTGTGGTCTTATCTTGGGTTAGACAGATGATGTGATTATAATTGAATATAAGAACACATCTGTTTACATGGGAACGGGTCTGGGGGCAGTGACTAGGTAGAGGCAGTAGCTGGATTCCCGTAATAAAGACATACCTGCTATTTCTGTGGGAACCAAGAGTTCATAGATGCACCTGTTGTTCTAGTGAGCAGTGAGGCATATATGAGGAAGTTAGGACATGGTAGGGGGAAGGGAGGAAGGGACTAGTGGGACAGAGCCTACAATGAAGTTAGAATATTGGGGCTGAGGGCAACTTTTTTAGGATTATTAGGATTCCATAATGATGACCAGAGTCTTCCAGTCAGTCATTTCTATTCTATAACCAACAAGTAATTATTTTTTAAAGAATGAACTGGAAAAAATGGCTCAAGGTTAAGTCCAGTCCATCCTACATTTATTTATTCATTTATCTGTTTATCTATCAATTTTTTGTTCATTTATTTATTTTTTGAAGGAGGGAGGCAAAGCATTTGGGGTTAAGTGACTTGCCCAAGGTCACACGGCTAGTTTGTGTGTGTGTGTGTGTGTATGTGTGTGTGTGTGTGTGTGTGTGTGTGTGTGTGTGTTAAGTGTCTGAGGCCAGATTTGAACTCAGGTACTCCTGACTCCAGGGCCAGTGCTCTATTCACTGCGCCACCTAGCCGCCCCGAGGCAAAGCATTTGGGGTTAAGTGACTTGCCCAATGTCACACAGCTAGTAACTGTCAAATGTCTGAGGCCGAATTTGAACTCAGGTCCTCCTGACTCCAGGGCCGGTGTTTTTCACTGCACCACCTCACTGCTCCTACATTTATTATTTTTATAACAGGCATGTGTATGTGGGTGTGGGTGAATAGGTGTGGGTGGATATGGGTGGTTCTCTGCCAAAAATTTCCATCTATCCTTCAGTCTGAATTCTCTTTTAGGAACGTCCTACAGGGGATTTGCTATCTACAGCGTGTAAATATATTCTGGCAGGGAGTGGTTATTGGGCAGCAGAGTGGGAGTCAGTTTCTTGTGTGTCACAAGACCTAGACAAAGCAAACTGATGCTCATGTTTCTCCCGCAGAATTGAAGTCGGAGGACACCCTCAAACATCCCTGGCAGCCTGTTCTGCTTCTTTTGGATTCAATGTATGTATTTGTTGGAAAGAGGGGGAAAAATCATGGTATATAATATATTCCTCATCTTTTATCTTTCTGTTAGTCACTGGGAGAAGCAGCATGCATCAAACGTGAGTCTTTGGGTAAATTCTTTCCTTCTCTTGTTTGTGGGATACCTAAATTGCATAAATGTGCTTTAAAGTGCCAGAGATCTTCACAAGCTTTCCAGGGGCTACTTTAGCCAAAGCTCTGACTGGTTGAGTAACTGTAAATCTGGTGTTTTTCTATTACAAAAGTAAGTGTAATAAGACATTGAGACCAATAGCTGTTTGCTGGCATGTGGTGTGCTCAAAAGAGACCTCTTCATGTGACTCTTTAAGAGTGGGACAACATGGCTCACAAATGATGCTTTAATAGTTGTCTCCTGAATTCCTGAAGTGGTCCTAACATTCCGGAATATGACATCACTGTCTGAAAAACACAGGCATTTTGGATTTCTCTTTCATTTCATTTTCTTGAATGAATGAATTCTGCATCCAGTCAAAAATGAAGTACCTTAGAGGCAGGAATCGTTTTGTTCTTATCTTTGTATCCTCATAACCTAAAGTGATATCTTGTGTATATTGGAGTGCTTAATAAATGCTTACTAGGTTAGTTGTATTCTTCAGGGCTTTTTTAGTAAGTGGATAGCACTTTCTGAAGACATTCATTGTTTTCAACTAAAACAACTGTGTCCTGTCTCCAAGAAGAAGTTATCTCGTACTCAGTAACTCAAAATAATGAAACTGTTAGTAACCTTGAGTTCTATTCCCAGAGATGCTCTATGATCTCATGTCCCATAGCCCATGTAGACAAGCTAGTCCTAGAGTGATGACTCTTGAAGCAAAGAATAAAATAAAGATGTGTGAAAAGATCCATACCACACATGTTTCAGTTTCCTCTCATACTCTTCAAATCATATATCTCTTTTGTGTCTATGATCCATGTTAAGGCCAAATATAGCCGCTTCTATTTGTGCTTCTAAAGTGTGGGAAAACAGGACAAGCATTAATAAAATGTGGATTTGCCATAAATAACAAGAGTCATTCGAGGTATGATTTCATATACCCAGCTATGTCCTTTTCCAACACTGGCATTTCCTCCATAGCCAAGTACATAGAAAGTAATTGATTACATAAATATTATAAGTATATGTATCAGGCAAAATAACTCATAACATATTTGTTATGACATATGCCTAAAGCTAAAACCCAAATCCCTTGATTGAGAGGAAAAACTTGGATGTCTGTTTGCTTTCCCTGTTCTATTTATTCCCACTTAAAAAAAATCTGTAGCTGCCGTTTCTGAAGCTGTTCAAGCTTAGGCAGGAGCGAGAGATTGGTTTCTTAATGTAACATCCCATCACTGACATTTCTGCCACCCTACTTTGTAACTCGGCCAACACTGCAGCAAGGCGACAATTTTTGGGGGGATGTTAATATAATAGGTTCACTTTCTAACCGCATCAAGAGTAATTCTGCTCAGGAGCATTTGAACAGAGTAATGGTTATTTTCAATCATTCTAAACCCGTGGGATATTATTTCTTTGGTGAGATAAGAGCCAAATACTTTGTTGCACATTGGAATGTCAGAGTCAGACGTCATTTAAATCAGCTTTGATTTCAAGTGCTTTAGATGGTTTTTCCCCCTTACTTCCTCTTTCTTTTTTCCGATGTTTTCTCTTTATTCTTATACTTGCCCTCTGGCCTGCCTGATACCTGCTACTATACTCTTAGGACTTTCACGACTTCCTATTCACTCTACAGTTAAACTCTCTAATATGTCTCATCTCCAAATAGAGTATCAGACCCTTGAAAGAAGATACTGTCTTGATTTTTCTGTTTGCATCTCCATAGTATTCTGTGCTTTTTTTTCCAATTGTTTCAGTCACATTCAACTCTTCGTGACCTCATTTTGAATTTTCTTGGCAAAGATACTGGAGTGGTTTGCCATTTCCTTCTCCAGCTCATTTTACAGATGAGGAAACTGAGGCAAATAGGGTTAAGTGACTTATTCAGGGTCACACAGATAGTAAGGGACTGAGGTCAAATTTGAACCCAGGTCTTCCTGACTCTGAGTGTAGCACCCACTGCACCACCAAGCTGTCCTATTTGTGGTACATAGTAAACACTTAATAAAATGCCTTTTCATTCATTCACTTACTCACTGGACTTCTGACATACTACAGATATAATAAAAGAACAGGCAGAATGGCATAATCAAAAACA
The DNA here is from genome assembly GCA_028646575.1 of Pseudocheirus occidentalis. Taxonomy (NCBI): domain Eukaryota; kingdom Metazoa; phylum Chordata; class Mammalia; order Diprotodontia; family Pseudocheiridae; genus Pseudocheirus; species Pseudocheirus occidentalis. Next base: position 258,526,340 of record CM053593.1, read on the forward strand.
GTACTGACTTTGGAGTTGGAGAACCTGAGTTCAAATCCTGCCTACCTCTCTGACTTTGGGTGTGACATTTAACCTCTCTAAGCCCCAGTTTCCTTGTCTGTAAAATATTGGACTAAATGGTCTCTAAGGTCCTTTCAAAATCTAAACAAATCTACAATCTTAAGTGGATTTTGTGAAGATTTCAAAGGAGGAATTTGTTTTTCTGGCCAAGGTACTCCAAATCCTTTCAAAATTGTTAACCTGCACTTCAATCAAACTTTGTCTAAAGACATGTTACTAATTTAGTGAAAACCTCCAAGTCCATTCCCCTGCTAGGTAAGTTTACCAAATGAACAAAAGACATAGAGTAAGGCCAAGATCTCTAAGAAGCCAAAATGAATAACTGTCATGGTCTGAATTCTTATTGATTCAGGTGTTCTTTGAGAGAGAGAAGATTGTTCAGGACTGATTTGAAATGGATACATAATTATAGTAGATTAACAAGGACTCTATAAATTATATATACTGATCCCTTTATTCTACAGGTGATAAAATCAAGGCCAAGGGAAGTGAAATAATTTGTCTAAGTTCACATGGCTAATAAACAACAGAACCAAGAACTGAATTTAGCTAGTCATTCATACCTCTGAGTATTTGCTCTTTCCACTATTCCAAACTTTGTTGAAAATGAAGGGGGGAAAGGATGGAAGGAAGGGAAGAAGGAAGGAAGGAAAAAGGAAGGAAGGAAAGAAGAAAGGAAAGAAGGAAGGAAGGAAAAAGGAAGGAAGGAAAGAAGAAAGGAAAGAAGGAAGGAAGGAAGGAAGGAAGGAAGGAAGGAAGGAAGGAAGGAAGGAAGGAAGGAAAGAAGAAGGAACCAGAACAAAGGTCAAAGGATTAAAGGACAGATGACCATAGATATGATTGAATGGTTTAGCCACAGAGTCAAAATCTACTAGGGAAGAAAAAAATTTCTTTGTTTTGTTTTCAGGTTGTGCTTAAGCAACTACATTTTCAGACACGTTTCCTTTACAACTCAGATCAGTTGTTTTGAATCCATTAATAATGTTGTTGTCTCTAGAGAAAATTATTTTAAAGAGATGCTTTTTGATATCAAAAGGAAGACTGATAAGAAATTGAGTGACAGTCAAATCAAGTCAATAGGCATTTGTTAGGTGCTTACTATGGACTAAGCACTGTGCTAAGTAGTGAAGATACAAGGCAAGACAAAAACAGTCCTGCCCTCAAGAAACTCACTATTTGATGGGGGAAACAACATGCAAATAGCTCTGTACAAACTAGGTACACTAGGAATGAGTTGGAAATAATCCAACCCAAGGAGGTGTAGGAGCCAGCTCAAAACCAACTGATTGTTAAATTTTCAGTGTAAGCGTTTTATACCTTGGAAATCAGCAAACACTATAAATCAGAACTTGATTTATGATATGGTTGTCTAGAGTTAAGGAAAGTGAAGAAGACGTTAATAATGCAATTAAATTAAAAACTATATCATGAGTACACTTTTTTTTTCCTGGAGATCCAGTTATCAAACGTTTACTGGCACGCCCCTGTTTACCAGCATGACATAGTTCTAGAAGGCATTAATAATAAGGCAAAACCCAGAAAGATTTCTTATAGAAGGCAAGTTTTTAATTGTTCATGGAAGAATCTAGAGAAGTCAGAAAAATAAAAAAATTACTGAAATAAATATGCTATAGCCCTAATATAAATATTGGATATGAACTGATAGAGGAAATAATTGGGATTAGAGATACAATAAAGAGAACTCAATTTAAAATGGAATTTAAAGATCTCTGGGTCAGTCTCTGGGCTTGATGAGCCCATAAAGCAAAAAAAAAAAAGTGAATTAAATTTGCTTTGCATACAGCTTGACAGACATCATCTTAATGGCTGGCAATTATTCAGCCTAGCTCACTTTGTCAGCCCAGCCCAGTGTTAGTAAAGAAGATGGGCATATGAGTTCTATCCTGAGATCAGTGGTGTGAATTTCAGGTCAGACCTTTAGATCTCCTCCATCCCTTTGTCAACAGCTATTTGCCTACATTTAAAAATCATGTAAATCAACCTAAGTGTAACCTTCATTCCTAATCAGCCCATATCAGGCTCTCATATATGTGAGCAATAAGAGGTTTTGAATTCACCAAAGCGAGAAGATCAGCATATCAAATGAAAGAGCAACCTCTGATCTTTGAGGGCTTTATTCTCACTATGCTGGCCTGACACTAATCCATTTTAAACTCAACTTGACCATGACATTATTGGCAATGCTTTGAGAAATTCTTTTCTGCCCACACATTCTGTTAAATTTTTTACATACCAAAAAAGGTCATAAGTTACATTTTCTAGCAAGGCCTTTTAGATTCAGGACTTTAGAACTAGAAGGACCCTCAGAGACTGTCTAGTCTCCACGTCCCCAAATTTCCCCATCATATAATTCAACATCAAAATTATCTTCACCATTTGCATTTGCATTATAACTATAGTATCAAAGAAGAAAGAGCATTTAAGTGGCACAATGGATAGAATGTTAAGAGTGGAGTTACAAGATTAACCTTTGTTCCTTTAAATCTGGTCTCAGATACTTAGTAAGTTGTATGACCCTAGACAAATCAGTTAAACCTGTTAGACTCATTTTCCTCATCTGTAAAATGAGATAGGGAAGGAAATGCAAACCATTCCATATCTTTGCCAAGGAAATCCCAAATGGGATCACGAAGTGTCATAGATGACTGCAAAAGGACTGAACAACGAAAGGGGAAACAAAATTCTCCACCCACATGGTTTGATCTTGAGCTTGTCCTCTATCAGCTAGGACCAACACCTTTGTATCCATTGGAAAAAAATCAACAGACTAAGAGAACCTGGACATCACTGTGTCTTCTGGTGATTAGTCACCAAGTCATGAACTTTCATGCTGGCACTGATGACTACAGTAATTTTTCTGTGTTCCTGTAGTCAGGAGGCAAGTCAGATACTAATCATAGTAATGAACAACAAAGCTTCCCAGTATGACACCTTAACAAATCTCTTTATCTCCTACAAGATTCTCTTACCTCATCCCCCCCCACCCAAAACCATTCTTGATCAGATTCAATCATGTACCTTATATTTTAAATATATTTAAATGATGTACCTTAAATTTTAAATATTTTACCCTGTGTCCTAACTGTTGTCATACTGGCTAAAGTAAGTCTAGTTTTAATTCAGACAATGATTAATTTCTATTTATTCTAATTACCTATTTTTTTTATCCCTTCCAATCAAATTCAATCCAACAAGCATTTATTAAATGCCTACTGTGTGAAAGCCATTGTGTGAGCTGCTTTATATCCTACTGAGGGTGGAATACATAAATAGATAAGCACACAGAGATTAATTAGAAGAGAAAAAGAGGATACTAACAAGTCCAGGATCATATAAGACATCCTATAAGATATGACCCCTGCACTTAGTCTTGAAGTCAGTCTCAGAGACTGAAGTGAGGAGAATGGAGTACATTCCAGGCTTCAGGGGTACTGGACAGAGACAGAGGTAAGACTTGGAATGTTAGAGTCAGTCAGTGGGCCTAGGTCAGTGTGACCTCTTACATTCCTTCTTCCATCATTACAAAGTAATCCAAACTTTAACCTTTTATAAATATCACATTTACCTTCAACTTAAAAAAGCAAACAACTATTTAGATAAAATTAAATGGCTTACTTTTTAAAGTAGAAAATTATTATCATGTTCTAATCAAATATGAGAATGATTTGATGAATCACCACAGGGAGGGGTATCATGATCAAAGCAAAAGCAAAAATAGACATTATTAAAATTTTGCTAAACAGTACCACAGACACTGAATTAATAATAGTACTAAATCTATATGCACCAAACGCATAGCATCAAAATTATTTTAATATTTTTTGAATATTTTATTTTTCCCAATTATATATAAAAACAATTTTTAACATTCATTTGTAAAAATTTTGAGTTCCAAATTCTCTCTTTCCCTTTCTGCTTCCTCTCCCTGAGACAATAACAATCTGATATAGGTTATACATGTGCAATCATGCAAAACGTGTTTTTATAAATGTCATATTGTGAAAGAAAACAGTGAAAAAAACTCATAAAAATAAAGTGGAAAAACTGTATACTTCAGTCTGCATTCAGACTCTTATTAGTTCTTTCTCTGGAGGTTGATAGCATGTTTCATCATTTATTAAGGACCTACTATGTGCTAGGCACTATGCAAAATGCTGGGGATATAAAGAAAGGTGAAAGACAGACCCTGCCCTCAAGGAGTTCATAATCTAATTACGTAGAACTGATTCTATAAGAGACACAAAGAACCAAAATTCCTTGGAACCTAGCACACATACTGGGTGGCTAATAAACGTTTTATGAGCTAAGTCCAAAAAATGAAGGTAAATAAAGCTGTAGTCCACATGTTAACTAAATAAAGGCCATGTTTAGATTGAGTTCTTCCCAATACCTCATTCAAACAGAACACTGTCCTTATTTTTATGACTGATATTTCATATCTCTATGAGAACTTGTACTAAAGAAGACTAAGTTTTATTGGAGGAGGGAAAGAGAGGTCATTAAAAAAATTACTTCTTGAGAAAACTAGGCTACGCTAAAGGAGAGCTGTGGGAAAAGAAATGGAGCAGAATGGTCAAAGTGGTGATAAACATAGTTTGTTCTTAAGTGGGTCAATAAATTGATGTCCAACTTTGGCTAAGTAAAACAAAAAAAAAAGTGTTTAGCTTTCTTCCAAGTCTTTTCATTACTACTTTAAAAGATGCTTTTAAATAGGTCACTGATTATAAAGCTCTCAGCTATCTATAAAAGAGCATGCAAAACTTAATTTGAATTACTAATATAGCCTTGCAGTTAAATATTTTTCAATCTATTTACCTGAAATTACTAACAAATGATAAAATGCATTTTTTTTTGCTTCTTTCTTTCCTAAAGAAATTTCTTTCTGGGTTAAGTGCTCCATGTTTTTCTTACCAGTTTTGTGACCATACATAATCACTTCATTCTCTGATTCTCACTGTCCTTAACTAAAAGATAAAGGACGTGGACTAGATGACCTTCAAGGTTTCTTCCAGTTCTGAAGTTTGATGCTTTCTAAGCTTGAGACAAAAGGATCTATAACACCAATGTGATGAATATATGTATGTATTTCCATGGCTGGACCACAAAATATAATAAGCTCTCTTCATTCAAGACCAAACCAAAACATTTATTTGAAACATCACCATTGAGATACCAGAAGACAAAATTTAACAAATAACAAAAATATTTGTACACATCAGCTAACCAGGCAGCACTGACATCTTAACTGTTCTTTCTATCAATCCTCCCTGCAAACAAACCTCCCTGCAAGCAAGTTCCTCCCTCCTCTAGTTCCTCTCCCTGCCCTCAAAATATATCACCCTGAATATATGTGGTTTTCAAGCAAAGACTCAGCATCTGATTGGCTTAGCCCTGAGAATCTATGTGCCTCTGCACTTAACTGGAAAGTTGTGAAAATCTTCATGGTCTAGAGCCTGGTGATTGAAATATCTCTGTACCTTTAGACTTGGGAACACAGCTCCTGTTCCAGGGGAAAAGGGAATATGTGGTCATATAGACCTATTGACTGACAGGGAAGATCTTCCTATCCCACTAACCCTACAGGATCATATTTGATAACAATAACTCATGTTTATATATCAGTTTAAGGTTTACAGAATTTATATTTGATCATCATAACCATGTTGCAAAGTCAGTGTTATTGTTATGCCTGTATGACAGATCAGAAATCTGAGGATCTGAGAAGTTTGGTGACTTGCCAGTATGGCTATATAGCTATTAAGTGAGATGGGATTCTAACCAGTGACTTCCTGACTACAAGTCAAACATTCTATCCACTATATAACATTACTTCTCTGGAGTGAAAGATAGTGGGTGGATTTTTAGTCAGATGTCAAATGTCACATTCAAAATTCAGAAAAACATTATTATTCAGCTAAAGACAAGACTATTGCTTTCTTTTTTAAATAATATTTTCCCCAATTATATGTAAAGATAATTTTTAGCATTCATTTTTACAAGATTTTGAATTCCAAATTTTTCTCCCTCACTTCATCTCCTCCCTTTTCCTAAAATGGTAAGCAATTTGATATAGATTATATAATGTACAATCACACAAAACACATTTCTATATTAGTCAGTTGTGGAAAAACAGACCAAAAGGAAAAAAAAACCACAAAAAATAAAGTTAAACAAGTATACTTCAAACTGGATACAAAGTCCATCCACTTATCTAGATGAAGATAGCATTTTCCATCATGAATCCTTTTTTATTGTCTTGGATCATCATGTTTCTGAGAAGAGCCGAGTCATTCATAGTTTGTCATCACACAACGTTGCTGTTACTATGTACAGTGTTTCCTGCTTCTGATCATTTCACTTTGCATCAGTCCATACAAAGGACTATTGCTTTCTATAGATAACTAACTTCATGTCAGTAGACTGTCTTCACCTCATGCTTTATCTGAAGCATTTTCAATGGACAATATCACCTCGCCCAAAGTCAGTTCTGTTATGTGTGTGTTCCTACCAAATATGATTAATGTTGTGCTTAGATGTTACCTAAGTACTCGAGTAGGATTCTGATAATATATTCATTTTGTCCCTTATTACTTTAAGGGATGTCCCTTACTGTTGTGAGGGATGACCTGGGATGCACCAAAACAAGCACAATCTGTATGGAGAGTGCCAAAGCAAAAATTGGGATGCAGGCGAGAATTCCAGAGGTGAATATAGGATAGGGCCACAGTCCCCCCCCACCAATCCCCTAGAAGTAGGGAACCTATGGCCCTCTAGATTCTGAAGAGCAGTCCTTTGACTGAATCCACACTTCACAGAACAAATCCCTTTAATAAAATGATTTGTCCTATAAAACTTGAATTCAGTCAAAAGGTTGCTCCCGAGGACTGAGAAAGCCACATGTGGCCTTGAGGCGGTAGGTTCCCTACCCCTGTCCAAGATCCTTCATTCTGGCCCTTGGTTGTATTGTCTCCCACCTCATGGGAGCACATGATAAGAGGATTACAATACTGTCCTCTTACCCTACATCTTTACCAACCCTTGAGGAGGCACCAGTAGCAAATTGTCCCATTTCTCCCATTCATATTCCACCTCACCCCTAAAGTGTCCTTGTGTAGTTCAGTTCAATGGAGGCTGGAAAGAGATATTCCCCATTATTTTGAGAAGCTTTATAAAGTCTCCTAAAAGACAAAGAATCATCCCTATATCTTCTCCCCCTCTCCTGAGGCATTATAAGACCTTCACAGAAGGTAAAGGTCAGAATAACCATTGCCTCTCTCCCTGTAGCTAGTGGAAAAGGTATTCATAATGTCCCAGTCTTGGCGGAGAGGGGCAAGGTAATGTAGTGGAATGGACAAAACACCACGTTGGTATTCAGAGATCCTAGTTTCAATCTCATTTTTCATGTTCATAACGTCCTTATCTAGGAGGAGACAATATAATAGAAATATTATAATAGAAAGACTGCTAACTCTGGTGTCAGTGAAGACAGATTTAAATCCCCCCTCTGAGATTTACTACCAGTAGGGAAGTCACTGAAACTCCACAGGACTCCTTCATTATCTATAAAATGAAGAGATTAGACTAGACCAGGGTTCTTCACCTCTTTGGCAGTTACATGAAACCTATGAACTCTTTCCCTGAATAACATTTTTAAATACGTAAAGTAAAATACATTGGTTTATAAAGAAAACCAAATATATCAAAATACAATTACCAACATATGGGAACATATACATATAATGCATCTATACAATTATATACATGCATGCATGTGTGTATATGTACATATACATACATGCATATGGTTATGGAGTCCACTTTAAGAATCCCTAGACTAAATGATATCTGAGTTCTACATCTATGACCCCGTGAACCTGTGCTAAGAATAAGATACCCCTGTAAGCACTGATCATAGCCAAGGATGATATAACCCCTTTCTTGACTTTGGATCAGTATCGGTTCACTAAATCATGAAGTTCTCTAAATCCATTTTCTTTTCAAAGCTAACATTATATTTTAATGATCAAAATTTGAGACATTTCAATATACAGACATATATCTCAAATAGTCAGAGGGGGAGAAAAAACAACTTTGTGCAGCTTTTAAAACAGAGAGGAAATAGAAAATGTTGACAGGCCCTTATCTCAGTAGTCAGAATAAAACATAGAAGAGCACTTCACTCATCAGCTTGTTTCATGAATTTGAAGCAGATGGTCATAAACCAACAGCCTCCAGAACAAACATCAATGTCAAAATATACGAAACCCAATATATTATGCGGTTATACCTGACTGTGTTATCAGGGAAGAATTATGTGATTATGTGTAAAATTGTATTTATTTCTCTTATTTAAGTGGCTAAAAGTTTTTCTTAACAAGCTTGTTTAGCTCAGGATGTCAGGTGCAGAGTTTTTGACAAATTGTAAATTCCCATTACTGGTGTGGGGGGTGTGTGTGCACGCGTGTGTGCGTGCACGTGTGTGTGCATGCATGTGTGTAGGGAATTTGAACCTAGGCATTGTTTTCTGTCCTCACTGTCACCCATTCATGAGTACTTTTAGCACTGGAAGGGGAAATTTCAACATTATAACACAGCTCTCAACCTGTGGGTTGTCATCCCTTTGGGTGTCAAATGACCCTTTCACAGGGTCACAGGGGGTGCCTAAGACTATCAGAAAACACATATTTCCGATGGTCTTAGGAACTGAGACACCACTCCTCTACCTCTCTCTAGGCGGGTCCTCCCACATGCAGATACACCCACATATGAGTATTAAAGCGTCGCGGCATTAGGAAGGTTGAGAACCACTGCATTAGAGGATGATTGAGCCATGTCTAGTTCTTAACCTTGAACTGTGCCCTTAGGTTTAGGCTATATGAGGGAAGTGAGAAATAGACATAGGGGGAGAGGACAAGAACTAAGAAAAATTAATAGAAGAACTACACATAGGAAGGTCTATGGTCTAAGGTAGGGATTCTCAACCTTCCTAATGCTGCGACCCTTTAATACTCCTATTTGGGCATATCTGTATGTGTGAGGACCTGCCTGGAGACAGGTAGAGGAGCAGTGTCTCAGTTCCTAAGACCATCGGAAATATGTGTTTTCTGATGTTCTTAGACAACCTCTGTGAAAGGGTTCTTCGACCACCAAAGGGGTAGCAACCCACAGGTTGAAAACTGTTGGTCTAAGGTCTAAGGTCTAAGGTCTAAGATCTAAGGAACTACACGCAGGTCCCAAACCTGAATGCAGGTCCCGAATTTACGTTCAGTGACCTCCCTATTAAACTTTCCTGCTTCTGTAATTAACTATAGAATACATCAGCAAAATCTGTTGTTGTTGTTTTTAATCAACTCTCAAAGAAAGTCATTTTTGTTTGATTTTTCTTGTACTTGAAAGGATGTGTAAATATAGATTTTTAGAACCACCTAAAGCAAATCAACTGAAATGATATTTGTGTGTGTACTGGACTTTGCCTTAATATAACACGACTCAATATGGTCTAAGCTACTATGTGTCTCCAAACCACTGGGAAACTGGATTTGTAGTTTTCTTGTTAGAGAAGTGACTATAACCACTAGAATTTTAAATTGACCTAAACTATATAGGAAAATTAACCTATCTAAGCTGAAGGCCTTTATTTCTTTCAGTGTTCATTTTTGGGGGGGCTGATATTAATAAAAGCTAACAGTTATATAGTACTTTAAAGTTTGCAAAGATTTTTACACTGATTATTTCATTTTATCCCCACAATAATCCTGGAAGGGAGGTGCTATTATTATTCATATATTACAGATGAGAAAACAGAGACAGATGGAAGTTAAATGATTTGCCCCAGGGTCACACAGCTAGGAAGAATACAAGGCCAGATCTGAACTCAGTTCTTCCTGACTCAATGTCTCATGGGCCATCTAGCTGCCTCATAATGAGTCATATATAAGGATCCAATCAGACATCTCTGAAGCCTAAATTTAGTTCTGCTCAGCTCCATTCCAAGTTCAATTCTTCTTTGAGCCCTAACATCAGTCTGGCAGCTAACAGCAGGTGGTACATTTCTGTCCCTCTAGTCATTTCTTCCAGGAATATAAACTTTGAGGCTGTTCCCAGACTGGAACAGAGGTCTCTTATGGTCTTGGTTTTGAAGATCCTTCTCAGACCCGGCTGAGAGAATTTTTATGACCTACTCAAAGGTGACCAACTTTGACCAATGCTACTTTTCTAAAAGGGAATCTCCTGTGTGAAATGGGCTCATTCCTCTGTCATAGTGAGAAACCAAAATCTACATTTCTGCCAGCTGAGTCACAACAATATATTTTGGACCATAGCTACCAATTTAGGGAAAAGTAGATTTTAGAGACTCTACCAGGGGTAGAACAGAATCTGCTCTGTGAAGTTTGGATTCAGTAAAAGGGCCACACTTGAGGATATATAGGGCCAGATTTATAGGGCCACATGGGGTCTTGAGGCCACAGGTTCCCCACCCCTATAAGCTATCAATTCCAAAGATTTCACATCAGTTATGAAAATTAGAGGCTGGAAAGCAATATACTTGAGTTATCTTCACCTGTGTATCTCTGCCTTTGTCTCTGCAGGCTGTTTTCTGCCTTTTTATGAACATATTTTTCCATATCAGAAAGGAACATCAATTTATACAGAAATAATTATATTACAAGGTAGAATGTAGAAGCTTTGAAAATGAAATGAAAGGTACAAAGTATTAAGTTCATTTAAATAAAGGAGAGAACACATCAGGCTAGGTCACTAGTGAATTCTTAATTTCTTAATCTAATGGCATTTCCTTCCCCCTCATTCTTCTTGACCTCTCTGCGGCCTCTGACAACGTTAATCACCCTGTTTTCCTCAATACTCTCTTCTTTCTACTTTACTACTACCACTCTGTATTGGGCCTCCAAATTCTCTGTTCAATTCTTCTCAGTCTGTTTTTCTGACTTTCCAACCAAGTGATACCTGCTAACTATAGATATGTCACATAGCTCTTTTCTGAAACCTCTTCTCTTTTCCCTCCATGCTAACATATTTGCTTTATGTGGTTCCAAAGAGCTAACTTAAATTGTTGTCTTTACGTGGTTTTGTTTCTCAAATGTACTTGTCTAGTCCCAATTTCTCTGCTGACTTCTAGTCTTGCATCTCTGCCTATTAAACATCTCAAATGGATGTCCCATAGATATTTTAAACTCAATAGCTCTAAAATGGCATTTGTTATCTTCTTTCTCCAGATCATTCCCCCTCAAAACTTCCTTAATATGGTTGAACATCTCACCTTCTTCCCAGTCATGCAGGCTCAGTTCAACATCTAGATATCATTCCCATTCTCTCTCACTCCTCATATCTAACTTATTTCCATGTCCCGTTGATTTTACCTTCATGACACCTCTCATAAACTTCTCTCTTCTGATACCATCACCACATTAATGCATGCTCCCACATTTTCTTATACCTGGACTATTTCTATAGCCTGCTACCTGGTCTCCCTGACTCAAGTCTCTCTCCACTCCAGTTTGTCTTCCATTCAGCTATCACTATGATCTTCCTAAAATACAGGATTGAAAATGTCACCACTACCACCACCCACAACCATCAATAAGCTAAGTCCACTAAGTTCCAATGTATTCCAAAGACCCTAAATCCTGGGAAATCATATATGTGGGTTAGCATAGTACAGCCTATAAATAAGGATATGCTATATGTACACATGGTATATTGCAAAGCACTGAATCTGGAGTTAGCAGACCAAGGTCTGAGGCCTTCTACTCAATAGCTATAAAACCTTGGACAATGTATTTTACTTCTCTTACCACAACTTCCTCACTGGCAAAAAGAGGGAAATTAAAAAAAAATACAATCTCTATGATCCCTCTAACTCTGATGTTCTGTGGTTTTCTCTAATTACATAGTCTGCTGTGGTCCCCAGTAAAGTTTTTATTTCATTCTGATTCACAGAAACCAATAATCATGATCAGACAGAGTGCCAGGCGCATTGTGGATTATTCAGCTAATGAGTATGTTATCAGTGTAATTGAGATTATAGGTTTAATGCTAATATCGTCCATTAAGTTTCAACATATTCTAAAGACCCTAAATCCTGGGGAATAACCCCTATATATTATTGGCAGACACTAAAAAGTCCAGAGAGATCACCACAAAACCAGCCCCATTACTGGAAAAAAATCAATTCTGAAAACTTATCCCACTGATGTGTTGATAGCATCATCTTCAAATAGAAAAGGCAGATGAAAGACAATCCTTACTCATGAGACATGAAATATTATGAGATCATAGGATTTGGCAAGTAAGTAAGAAGAGATCTCAGAAATCCTCTGTTCCATAGGATCATAGATTTCTAGCTGGAAGAGGGCCCTAAGAGAACATGTGACCCAACTCCCTTATTTTACAGATGAGAAAACTCAGGCCCAAAGAAGTGAGTGATTGTTCACTAGTCACAACACAGGAATTTAAAAATCATTTTATTATCCTGATTAAAATAAAATAACTAATTTATGTTAAATATACCTTCAGTGAAACTCTAGGAAACACTTCTATCATAGGCATTTGCTTTTGTTCCCAATGAGTCCTGGATTGAATTAATTCCTGAAACTTACCTGAGAATAATATAATGCTGTGTGACTATAGTGGGGATGGAATGGGGAAATATGCCAATATTGCTATAATTGTGGATTTTTATTTATAATTGTGTTTTTTTAGCAATGTTGTCTACAAGACCCAGTGTCAGAGGTGAGAGATCCAAGCTGGGACCATAACAAAGCACCCTAAGATAGGGCAATGTTTGAAACTAGTAGTTTAAAGCAAATGAAAGCATACAGGTCCCATTGGCTCTAAGGTGTGCATGTGCCCTCATCTAATGAGGGGAAATAGAAGGGTGCAAAATGGGGCACAGGGAAAACAATTTCAGTTATCTGATTGTCTTTGGGGGTAGGTGGAAACCCCACAATCAGATAGATAAAACTATTCTCTGACATCCAAGTCCATAGCCAATGCTTTAAAGAAGAAGTATCCCATGGAATGGCCTAAGTGGTACTTCTCCTTATCTGTAAAATGAGAGGGTTGAAATAGATGGTCTCTGAGGTCCATATCAGCCCTATGATTGCAGGAAATAAAGCATTTCTAAGGTTTCCTCTCTAAGGAACAAAAAGAGGTACCAGGTTATGAACTTTCCCATCTATACCTGAGGGTTGGAGAAGCAGATTTCAGAATATCCAAGAGCCTTGTCTTATAAGTCCATATAAAAAAAGTTGAAATTGAATTATAATCAAGGATAAAAAAATCTGTCATAGAAAAAGGAATTGGCAAAAAGATATACCCAGGTAAGAGTGATACCTGGCATCCAGTGGGGATCCACTGGCAATCCACTTAGGGTTCATATAACAAATCAAAAACCTTAAATTTTTTTTTCTTTTTGGAAGGGGGAAGGCAGGGCAATTGGGGTTAAATGACTTGCCCAAGGTCACATGGCTAGTAAGTATTAAGTGTATGAAACTAGATTTGAACTCAGGTCCTCCTGACTCCAGGGCCGGTGTTCTATTCACACCACCTAGCCATCCCCGAAACTAAAAACTTTTATAGCTTGTATTCCACTGCCATTTTTCTCCTATGTAGTCCTTTTAAAATACACAAGATGTTGTACTGTTTTGGGAGAGTATGTAAAAGGCAGGGAATGAGTGAATGGGGAAACCAGTTAAAGAAAAATACACTATCTTCTCTCCATGGGGGATTTATAGTAGGTACAAGGTATTACGGAATCCAAGAAAAATAGAGAAAGGATTGGGAGTGAAGAATCCAGTAGCAAATGACTTGGAAATTCCTGGCAAATGAAAGAGAACTCTAACTCGAGCCAATAGCAATACATCTCCTTTGGTTTCTAGATTTTCACTATGCCATCTTGCTTCATGTATCTACAGGCTGTTCCAAAAGTCTTTGCTTATTCATATCTAAAGGGAACCACTATTCTCCATCCTTAATTTTTTCTCTCTGTGCCTTTGTCTGCACTGTCTCTTCTGTTGACAAATGGACTCTCATCTCCCATCTCCATCTGCTTAACATTTAAGCCCTCTTTGATTCCTGTTAAAAATGACATTTCCATCTTCAAATTTCTTTTTGCACTTTGCCCTCACCTTCTCTTTAAATGTACCTCACATTCCCATTTATTACAATTATTTGTGCACATGTTATATCATAGTTATTTGCATAACTCTCCATGATCTTACATTGCCCTAATTTTCCATCTTATTTCTACTCTTTTTACATGGGCTTGTCATTTCTGGACTACTTGTCATTTCTGTTATCTCCACTGCACATTTTCCTTCCTCCAAAAAATAGCACATACTCTTCCCTGTACTTAGAATGTCCTCTTCCATCCAACCTGTTGAATTCTTACCTTTCCTGTAAAGGCCATCTCAAACATTCTCCAGGAATGCCCCCTTGATCTCCCCAGATAAGGAATGATCTTTCCACACTTAAATCTCACATTACTTTTATGAGCTTAGGTACTATCATTACTTTTATAGATTTCATATCCATTTACTAAATTGTAAGCACGTTGGAGGCAGGGACTCTGTCTTATCTATATTCTCTATCTCCTCTAATACCTAGCACAGTGCCACATGGACTGATATTTTAAAAATGCTTCTTGAAATTAATGAGTGATTCTAGGGATACCGCATCTCAAAATGTTATGTTGCCTATGTTGGCTTACACTTTGAATAACTGCTGGAAAAAAAATATAAGAAATAAAGAATTGCTCTACAGGTAAACAGCAGGACTGAGGAAGAATAGAAGACGTGATCTGGAAAATCCATAGACTGGATAATACAAAGTTGACTCCATCGAGTAACAATACTTTGTTTTATAAGCTATACTGGAAAATCACCTTCCTATGAAAGAATCATAGTTGGCACAAACCTCAAGCACTTTAAAAAAAATTAAAGTCTTTGTTGGTTGTAAAATATAAGAAGCTCTTTAAAATATGGGCCTCACCTATGTATTTTTCCTTAAATGTTTTTCCTTTTGAATATGCATCCACAGTGCCAATCCAAATGTATAGAACGTGGCAGGCTCTTGAAAGGGAGGCATATTGGTCCAGTGTTAAAGTTTAGTTCTGCACTCAAAGCACCTGGGTACAAATTATACTTCTGATGCTTATTACCTGTATGCTTTGGACACATCACTTAATGTTCTTCGGCCTCAGAGAAAAGGAGGGGGGAGAGAAGGAGGAAGGAAGGGAAAGAGAGGGAGAGACAGAGAGAGAGAGAGACAGAGACAGAGACAGACAGAGACAGAGAGAGAGACAGAGACAGAGAGACAGAGAAAGAGACAGAGACAGAGAGAGACAGAGAGAGAGAGACTGGCCTCTGCAGTCCCTTCTGGCTCTAGATCTATGAATAAATTCTTGTTGACTGATTGAATTGCTATTTATCTTTATTCTAGTAAAGAGCTATCATAATTACATCAGTCTCTGCAGGGTGTACCATATATTATTTCAGCATCCAGAGAACAAATTAATCCACTGGAAAGCTATAGTCAGCTGTATTATTTTATGGGAGAACTGTTTGTCAACTCCCCAGAGGAGCTGGAGTTGAATGCCCAACATAAGACATTCAACTTCCAACAGAACAGGGCCAGTAAAACATATCCCTAGAGATTAATGTCAAACATTCCACTCCAATTCTCTGATGCTTGTTTTGGGTTATTTTGATTGATGGTAGAATTAAAAACTCAAGTTATTTTTAAAAGGGGAAAACAGCCTTTTCTGTTAGTATGATAAATACAGCTGCAGAACCAAAAGTCAATATTCCAAAAGGCTCCAGCATCTCAGAGCAAGAAAGGACCTGGGGATCATCTGGTTCAACCCGCGTATTTTCCAGGTAAGGAAAGTGAGGGCCAAGGATGTGAAGTGATAGACGCTGCTAGACAGCCTGGTGGATAGAGGACTAGATCGATCAGGAAGATGTGAATTCAATTCTTGATACAGATGCTTATTAGCTTTTCCACCCTTGATTGAATCCCTTAGCCTTTCCTTATCTGTAAAACGTAGATGCTAATATAACCTAATATACTGTCATTGTAAAGATTAAATGAAATAATATATCCAAGACATCTTACAAACCTTAATGTGTTATATAAATTTTAGCCATTATTATTATTAATTATTTCTTTTACCTAAGGTCATAGAGCTAGTTATCAAAAGAGCTGGAATTAAAGCTCTGGTTTTCTGACCTCCAGTCCATTGCTCTTTCTGCTATGAAGTGGCAGTACCAAATGATTCTGGCTAGAGCCTAACTTATCCAAGTATCAATATATTCATAATCATACTTGACCCTCACAACAACCCCGCAAAATAGGTAGAACTGGTATTAATGTCCTTTATTGTTGGAGAAAGTTAGACCAAGAGGTGCTAAGTAACTGACTGAAGCTGATATTAACATCCTCATTCTACAACAGGGGAATCTAAGATCCAGAAAAGCTGAGTGACTTGCTCAAGGTTAGACAAAGTAGTGCTAGACACTGGGCTAGAATGTAAATCTTTTTACTAATCTAGTGCTATTACCATTACATTGCACTTCTACTTTTGCTATATTTTTCTTTTCCATTTGTAAGTTTGTGAGTTTAAAATGTTTTCCTTTGTGTAACAGAAATCTTCTTTGGAAAGAATGTGAAAGGAATTTAAGCTTCTCCATAGACTTTAGAGATGAAAACCACAGGTATTCTGTTGGATGTTCCTCAAGATTTCTCTTTGATTTCATCCAGCCTTCTAAGCTTTTTCAGGTTTCAAAGATCAAGTTTTTATTTTGCATTTATAACATGCCTGGCATTGAGAGAGTGGGAGGAGGAGAGAGGAAAGAGTGATGGGGGGAAGGAAGGAGAGACAGACAGACACTGAATGAAAGAGAACTTTCAGGGAAAGTGATATGGTAAAGGGGATAAAGAGATGATCTCAGAATCTGGAAAACTAGGTTCACATCTTATCTTTGAAAAACATACTGCTTGTATGACCCTGGGAAAGTCACTTAGATTCTCAGTGTCCCCAAGGCAACTCTCCAAGACTCACTGCCAACCTTCTTTGGTCGAGTGAGTTTCCTAATAAGGAGTACCCAATACCAATGAAATCACAAGTCCAGACAAATACATACACATAAACCCACAATATATGCATACATGTATATAATATAGGCATATATTTTATGGATGCCTATATAGGCATATATACACATATATGTGTGTTTGTATGTATGTGTATATATACATATACACACATGCATACCTATAGTGTATAGAAAATATACACACATACACACACACAGTAGCTAGGTGGCACAATGAAGAGAATGCTGGACCTGGAGGCAGGAAGACTCATATTCCTGATTTAAATCTGGCCTCTGACAGTTACTTGCTGTGTAACTCTGGGCAGGTCACTTAACCCAATTTACCTCAGTTTCCTTATCTGTAAAATGAGCTGGAGAAGAAAATGGCAAGCCACTCTGATATCTTTGCCAAAAAAACAAAACAAAACAAAAACCAAATGGGGTCATGGAGAGTGAAACAACTGAACAGCAAACAACGACGCATATATACATATATATTAAACGTGTGTGTATTTGTATGGATTTTTGGAGTTCATTTGGCATTAAGGTCCTTCTGCTATTTGGCTGTATACAGTCTTTTCTTCTTTCTTATCTTTATCATCTATCTTTTATCTTTCCCTTTGCACAGAAGGATGACTTCCTATTTATTCCCTGAATAATTCCCATGGTTTCTCATCTCTGCAACTTAGTTTACTGTTATGCTCCTATACCACAAGTTCCACTTGTATGATTCATACTCATCTTTCAAGAATCAGATCAAGTACCATCTCTAGGAAGTCTTCATTGACGCCATCTAGAGAGAGGGGTTCTTAGAACTTTTTTTTTTGGTGTTATGTAGTTTCTATGGCAGTCTAATGAAGCTTTGGATAGAACTCTCCAGAATAATTAAATAATTTAAGGAAATAACTCAATTATAGTTAGATATTAGTGAAAATAAAGATATATTTCTTTCCCATTCAAATTCACAAACCTCTTGTAATCTAACCATAAACGCCAAGAGGTCTGTGGTCCCCATGCTAAGAACTCTTATTCTAGCATAGCCCTTGTTTTACTAGGCTCTCCCACATAGACTACAGATACTGGTATTTTATTTTAAAGATCCAAATGGAATGTTGCAGAAAGAGTAGTTTGACTGATAGTTTGGAGAGTTTTATCGATCATCCCAGAGACTTGTCATGCCACTGAGGCAATTGAAATGCCTATCATGTTGGTGAGAAAGTAAAAAAGAAAGAGAATACCTAAAATATTGTTTGAATTTATGAAACCTTATAAAGAACATTATATGAGAAATTAGTCTAGTGAAGACACTGTTTTCCTCTCAAGGTTGGAGAGAAATTAGAGAAGGTAGAGAGAAAGAAGGTGGAAAAATATTTTCTGGTGAAGCTATTTTAAATATACAAATAAAAAAAATAAAATAAATATACAAATAAACAAAGTGAATGAAAATAACATTTAACAAGAGTTTACAATGTGCCAAAAAGCAAAGATAGTCTTTGTACTCTAGGAGCTTCACACTCTTTCTGGGGGAGACAAAATTAAAAAGAATTTCAGCTACAGGGAATATGGAAAGGTCCAGAAGACCTAATGGTTCTCCAACAAAACTGATGTGAAGATCAAGAGTTTCATAGGAAGTCAGATGATAATGCCTTGGGGTCTGATGGGTATAACAGTAGGGTAAATAGTATAGCCTTGAGTACTTAAGATTGTAATGGCTGGGGAGATGATAAGGCCTATTGAATCTCTATCTTGCCCAACTAATGCAAGCAGTAAAGCAGCTGTAGAGAGGGGAAGAAGGGAAAGGAAGAGTAGAGGATGCTCCCACTAGTGGAAGGGTTTTGCCTCTATCTTGTAAAAAAGAGTCTTGATGTGTGAGATGAAAGAGTTCAGAGTCTGAATCTAAGGTCAGAAAAGGTCTTTATTCTTTCTCATGAGAAAGGACTCTGTCCCTGTCGCTCACATGGTGTCTGCAGGGAGAGAACAACAGGTAGAAGCCAGCCCATGGTTATATAATCTTCTAATGCAGGAACCCCGCCCCCCCCCCCCCAACTGGCCTTCACTCTCATTGGTAGGGAGGCTGGCCCACAACCTAAACTTGGCAATCTGTCTCTGAGACAAAGGACCCAGAAACATGTGGGTGTCCAATGAAAGACCAGTGTTCCTTATCTGGCATATCTTGTGCTGAGGTGGTGCTGGGGAGGGTCTCCACTGCTCTAAGCCCTAGATTCCTGGAAGGCCATATGACCTCTAAACCTAGGCCTAGTAGATACTGAAGCCATTCTAGATTTGATTTTTCAGAATGGGGAAACTTTACTATAAATTATCCCTCACATTGAGAAGGGACTAAACTTAGTATTTCTGTTGTTGTTTTGTGTTGTTTCTGGAGGCAGTCAGGGTTTAAGTGACTTGCCCAGGTAAGTGTGGGCTGGTCAGACAGTTGATAATTGTCCGAGGACAGATTTGAACTCAGGTCATCCTGACAGCAAGGTTGATGTTCTATCCACTGTGCCACCTATAACTGCCCCTTATACTTGCATCTTGAGAAAAATTGAATGGTATTGGATTATGTTTTCAGAAGTGGTAAGGTGTTATTTCAATGGTTTGAGCTGACTCTGGCTATGACAATTCTCACAATTAAATCATTACAAATAATTATTTGTCTTTGTGTTATCATTGGTTACACTGTTAATAAGCCGTACAGCCAATATCTTTGATGTTTATTTAAAACCTAGACTATTAGGAGTTCTAATATTAAAAGACTGGTAAGCAAATAATTAAAGGAAGATTTTTCTTCAGTGTATTAATCAAATAATATTTAATGAACATGGTTGGGATTTCCTAGTTTAGCTGATTAAATAATGAGAAAAATGTTGAAATTCA
>CM053593.1:258546511-258573470 GCA_028646575.1 Pseudocheirus occidentalis
TGGTAAGCAAATAATTAAAGGAAGATTTTTCTTCAGTGTATTAATCAAATAATATTTAATGAACATGGTTGGGATTTCCTAGTTTAGCTGATTAAATAATGAGAAAAATGTTGAAATTCAGCAATTGAAGAGAAAATATCCAAGCATATCCTTGAATTTTCCTAGACCCTGGAATGATAAGATTAAATATGGGAATGAATCTAATAAAAGGCTGATGAGTGATCAATAAGTATGGCCAATTTAGACCTTTTAAACCTTGCCTACACCACCATAAAGTAGTCGCTCCCTACCCTGAACTGACAAAGTAGCATTTTGTACCTCTGTAGCCAATTGTTCAAATGAGAGAAACTTCAGCATTCTCTGTTTGCATTTTAATACCTATCATTGGAATTAAAAATTTAAAGCTTTGCATGATAGAAATCAAGGGGGAAAGCATCCTAATTTCTCAAGGTCAATGAAAGATTGAACTGGCCTATCTGATTTGTAGATCAGAGCTGGATGTGACCTGAGGTCATCTAACTCAACTCCTCTCATTAAGAAAATTAATCTGTATTATTAGCTTTTATATATTTGAACACATTTGACCTCCTGGAAACCAGCCTTGGGAAAAAGAATTAAAAAGATAAGAGGAGGGGAAACAGTGGCAAAATGCACATCAACCTTAACTGAAAATATAATCAATGTCTCATGCCTGATGTCCTCCACCTCTATAAGGAAGCGAATGAAGGCAATGCATTTTCTCAGTTCCTCCTTCCGGGACATTTGGTCATCATAATTATACAATATGCAGTTTAAAGGGTTTTTTTTCTCTTTTACTTACATTGTTATAGTCCTTGTATGGTTTGTTTTCTTAGTTTTTATTTTACTCTTCATCTTCCGAGATCACATCAGTCCTGGTACTCAGACCTCTGCCCCTCAGACCCTTCTGATTAGAGGGCAGAAGGCAGGGTTCCTCCCTCAACCTTCATTTAAGAAAGGCTCATAGGTCAGCCATGTCTTCATTTCCCATTCTGCTACATTCCACTGGGCTCTTCCATCTTTTCTCCCAGTTCATGTACTTTCTCTTCCCCATCCCATCCCACCCTGTTTTTTACCCCCCCCCCCTTTTTTTTTGGTCTTGTCTTATCCCATTAGATTACAAATTACAGGTTAATTAGGGACTATTTTCCTTTTTCATATTTACATTCCCAGCACAGAGCCTGGCAAATTGTAGGCACTTATTAATATTTGTTGACCAGTTGAGTGATTGACTGCTCTATACCAATTTATTTGTAAGCTCACCCTTCTCTGGATTCTTCTTATTCACTGTTCCTTATATACACAATGATACACCATTGTATACAATAGTTATTGTACAATTAATATACTACAGTTAATTTAGACAATTTTCCAACCAGTAGGAAACTACTTTGTTTTCAGATTCTTTTCTATCAAGGAAAGTAATACTATGAACATATATATATATATATATACACACACACACATATGTATGTGTGTAGTATATGTGCATATACATATATACATACATATATATATACACACATGCGTGTATATGTCAGTTCCCTCATTTTACAGATGATGAAACTGAGTCATTTAACTAAGTTAAATGACTTGCCCATGGTTACACAGTACTACTACATAGTAGTAGTCACCAGAATCAGGATTGGAACCTGGATTCTCTGATTTCAGAACCAGTAACTTTTCCAATGCACCTTTGTTCCTCAGTCATGTAATCCTCCTGGGTGGATGTGAATACACTGGGAAAGGCTGATTAAAGCTATTTATCCACTGAATTTTGGGAAATACCCTAAGTGTACATACGTAGCTTGATGAATTAAGCCAGAAAGTATAAAAGGTCTTAAAGAAACAACAATATATGCTCCCATAAGTTTAAAGATTGGTTGTTTATGTCTTATTATAGAAATATTTAGAAGGTAAGCATTTCTGGTTTAGGCATTAGAGAGTTACTGAATATTAGAGATTTAAGGAACTGTACAGAGAGATCATCTAATCCTCGGGAAACCTGCTCAGAAAGACAAAATGATTCAACCCAAATCACTCGGCCAATGTGGCAGAGCCCAGACAATCCATAGGAAATTATGTCCCCCTTATAGACACACATAAAAACAAAGTCTGGAGAAACTCAACAAAAATGCATTTAGTATGTTCTGTATATATGGTAGAAGGTACTATGATGATATGGATAGAAAATAATAATAATAATATAATTGTAAGCATTTATATAATACCTACTATGTATCAGGCATTTTACAATTATTTTTAAATTTGATCTTCATAATACCCCTGAGAATAGGTGTTATTATTATTCTCATTTCACAGAAAAGAAAACTAAGGCAGATGGAGGTTAAGTAATGTGCTCAAGATATACAACATGTCTGAGGCTGATTTAAACTCAGGTCTTCCTGACCATAGACCCTATGATATATTCACTGCACCACCTAGATGAAGAGCTGACTTCAGATTAAAGAACTAGGTTCAAGTCCTATTTTTGACATATTCTGGCTGTGTGACCTTCAACAAGTCACTAGGCAAGGTTTAAAAGGTCTGAATTGGCCATATTTATTGGTCACTCGTCAGCCTTCTATTAGATTCATTCCCATATTTAATCTTATCATTCCAGGTTCTAGTGATTTGGCTTCTGGGAGGTCAAATATGGTCTTGATGAACCAGAAAATTCTCTAACACTATAGATTTCAGAACATTTACCAATCTGCATTTGTTGACTCAATTTTTTCACTGGAGTTTCCCTATACCAACAAAATCACAAGCCTGGACCAACAATTAAACATTCAAGGCACTTTGCTAGGCCTTAGTGACACAAAGGCAAAACAACCATGGCCTTCAAGGAGCTTACGGGCTACTTTATTTTAGAGATGAAGAAATTGAGGCCCAGAAAAATCAAGTTCTTTGCTCAAGGTCACACACAGGTTGTAAGAAACAAAGAAGGGCCTGGAGCCTGTTCTCCATTTCCAAATCCATTGTTACTCCTGCTGTATATATCTCCTAATATCAGTAGAGTATATATAAATTGTGCATTAATACCAAGATACCATTGAAAAATCCTTACCTTATTTCTGCTCAAAAGTCTTCAGAGACTCCCCATCCCACATATAAAAAAGTCTAAAGTTTACTCAGTATTAAAGTCTCTCCATAAGTTGGTTCAGATTTATATGGTCTCTTTGGCTTTTCCTGGGATGTATTTCCTCAACACTTTTGGCCCTTTGGATTCCCTTTCCTCCCAGACTCATGTTAAGTGAAAGAAACATTTCATGCCCAGTATCAGGGTACTCCCTTCCTTTATTTGGCCCATATTAATTTTATTCTACCCCAGTAGAATATAAGTTCCTTAAGCATTGTAAGTCTAAAAACATCTTATTTATTTTATTCTGAACTTTTATTCTGAATTTAGAAATAAAACTGATATTTCTGTATCATATAAGAAAAAAAGATGATTGCAAATGAAACTGTGAATTATATACAACTTACTATTCCTTTTAAAGATATAATAAAGCTGTCTTATAATTTTTCCCCTTTTTTTCTCTCCCTCCCACACTAGAGATGGCTACAATTGGACACAAATATGTGTATGCATATGCCTATGTGTATATATGTGTGTATACATATGTATATGTGTGTAATCATTCTACACATACTTCCATTTATCAATTCTTTCTCTGGAGGCAGTGTCTTCCTTCATATGTTCTTTGTAGCTAATTTAGGTATTTATAATCATCAAAATGACTTAGTCACTCAAAGTTATTCTTAATAGCTTCAGCACTTAAAAATGGTGACTATCACTGAGAGCTAAATTAATGCTTACCTCATTTCCAGGGAATTCTTCACCATCTGGACCAATTTATATTTTTCTTATATCATACCCGAGAAGGTCTCTGCATTCTAACCAAATTAGAGTACTCACTATTTCTTAAATGTGTCCCATGCTTCTGTATTCATTTTATCTGAAATACCTTCCCCACATCAACCTTTCCATGCTAAAATCCTACTTATCCTTTAAGGGACTGTAATGGGAATCTGAAGCTCTTTCCTGCCCCTAGCCCCTTTGCTTAAGTGGGCTCTGAGAATGTTCATGTAGAGCCTGTGGCAAGAAGTTTGTTTTTTGGGGGGGGAGGGAAATGGCCCCACCTTGTTGCTTTGTAATTGGACAATGGGTCAAGAGGGCTGACCCCGGAGAAGCCTGACGTGAGGCTTTGCTTTGGGGCTCACTTTGAGAAGAATTGTATGATTTGACCAGATGAGACTCTTGGAAGCCATTGAGCCCCCCCTGGCTTTGAAAAACCCAGATGTTGGTGCTTCTCTCTCTGGTAACTTGAATAGGTAATGGATGTGATGGTCAGATGGTTGGAAGTCCATCTGCTGATGTGTTTCTTGGTCTGTTTGTAACTTGTGTTTGTAACTTGTGCTTGTAACTTGGGTTTGTATTCTCTGGAGTTCATGGTGCTGATTTTTTCCCCTGAACTAGGTAAATGTTATGTTTGTTTGATTAAAGAAAAATTGTTAACCCATTTTGAGTTGCTTTCCTTTAGTAAAGGCGATCTAAGAACCTGTGCTAGCAGCTGCCCTGGGTATGCTAGGGTGCTTGCTGATACAGGGACAACCTCTATGTCATCTTCTCCATGAAGCCTTTCCATGAGTTTTCCTTATCTGGCAAGTAGACTGTTCTTCACCTGAACTTGTAAGGACACTGTCTATATTTATTACATTCTAAGTTGCTTCAGGCAACCCTATCAGCCTTTATGTTAAAAATGGGTTGTAGATCTCCTTGGGTGGAGGCAATTCTCATCTAAATCACAGGCCTTTGACATATGTCATATTCTCATTTATAACAAAGAGGGCAAAGGCTTCTCTTATTTAGTTTCATTTCTTCCTGGTGCTTAGCAGGGTACACTTTGAATAAAGAGATGTTTATAAACCATTTATGAAAGGAAAGCTAAAAGGGAGAATGAAGGAAAGAAGGGGGGGAGGAGGGCAAAGGGGGCAGGGAAGAAGGAAATAAGTAATAGAAGGAGGGAAGGAAGAAGGAAAAGAAGAGAGAAGGGAGGAAGGGAAAGAGGGAGAGAGAGCTGGGGGGAACCTTAGCAGACTGTTTCTTCTGACAAACCTACTCATACCTTAAAAATAGTCAGATTTCAAATAGAGCATATGTCACTAACAAGCGTGTCTTTTTTATTAAACCAAAAATTCAGATTTTTATAGTTGATAGTAATTTATAAAAGGGAAAGAATGTAAGGCCAGGCCTCCTTTAAGCCACTGATGTCTGATGCCACTGGCCCTACTGACTAAGCCAGAGATATATGCACATTTCATTTATATTTACCTTTTACCTGGTTGTGCATTGGTCAATCTGGGCTTTATATCAATTGCAAAATGAGCCCTGAAAGCCCAGATGGTCAAGGGAAGATCCTTAAATTATCTGTCCCCAAATGAATGTGTGACATTCAGCACTTATATGATCTTCACTTTACCAAGTAGTATATATTGCTGACTATGTGATGGTACATGCAAAGATTCTGTACGATTGTAAAAAATAAGTCAATGCTGTTCAAAGTTTTTAAATTCTCGGAGATTAGAAGTTTTCTGTTGACTATGTCAGATGAATTTTGTCTTAAGCATCCCATGCCTGTCATCTCCTTCCCCACAAGACTCCACGAACCCATTCTGGAAATAGATTGAAAACACAAAACACCTTTAGTTTGCATGCAGCCCTCAACAAGACCAAAACACAATGAACTTTAAAACATTCAGTGTGAGAACAAGGAAAAGAAGAAGCACAGAGGTAATTCTATAACATTGTGGAAAGAGCAGGTATGACTAGACAGATCTGATTAGAAATATTCACTAAGTCTTCACTTGCCTCGACTGAGTCTTATTTCAGTATTAACTGCAGTAAACTCATAGATCCAGTATCAGTTTCAAAATCTAAGAATTAAGATCTCCCAATAGCATTTTCATTACTGGACTGCTATTCCCCCTTTCCCAGTATGCCCTGGCTTTTGTTTCCTTGTTCAGTGAAGAAAACCAAATATTCTTTCCTTAATAGTCTCCATTCTCATAGATCATAGCATGTTATTGCTGGAATGGATCTTAGAGATTATCTACTTCAACACTTTAGTTTTATGGATGGGAAAACTAAGACCTGAATAGATTAAGTAATTAGCTTAACTACAGAGACTTAGAAAATTGAAGACCAAAGTCTTCTGTCTCTCATGTGGTGTACTTCCCTTCTCATTGCACTTCTAACACCAATACCTTTAAACCAACTTAGGTGCTATCCCTGCTATTTGGAATACCACATGTGGCCCCAAATCATTCCCACAAAAAAATTTCTTAAAATATCCATGTCTCTAAATCCTAATTTTTCCTACACCTCAGTCATATCAACCACAGTAGAAATGTTCTTTGTTGTTATGTGTAACTTGCTAAAACTGTGGTGGGACATGCAAATGCTATATGTTTATGTGATTTATACATTTTAAAACGGAAATCCTACTTTAGAGTTTTTCTGCAAGGGTTATGGTTCTGATCACCTTTGTTGACCTTCCACAGAAACAAGAAAAGTTAAATTGACTTCAAATTAGTATTTTAAAAGCATTTATTAGTGCCTAATATACAGAAGGTATCATGCCTACCTTAGTAAGTTGTGAATTTAATTTACTCTTTGGTTATTAAGAATTTTTCGTGGGATAAAGGTAATTATTTTAAACATCAGTTTTCCCTGGATAATTCTAGACAGTGTAGGAACATGGGATGAATCCTAGGACATCTCCTTAAGGATTTACTTTTATATTTTTAAACTAAATTTTTGTTATAAATTTGTGTTACATTTGCCTCTTTCCCCTAAAATAATGAAGAAAACCTAGTCAAAGATTATTAGGTTACAGTAAATTCATGGCTTACTATGTATTGTTTTATATACAAACACTAAATAAGTAAATTCATTTATTCAATGAATATTTATATTGAGTAACAAGGCATTATGATGAATACTAGGGAAAAAAAAGAAGAGTAAAACAATTTACGCCCTAAGGAGCATACGTATGAGGGTACCTGATGAAATATTTCAATAATTATAACAACTACTTTTTTTGTTACATGTAAAAAAAAGTTAACATTCTTTTAAAAACATTTTGATTCCAAATTTTCTCCCTCTATCCTTAAGAAGGCAAGCAATTTGATATAGATTCTACATGTGCAGTCATGATAAATAGTTATTAACCATGTTACAAAAGAAAATGCAACCCTCCCCACCCCACCACCAAAAAAAAAAAAGCTTAAAAAGTGTAGTTGGATCTGCAATAAGATTCCATCAGTTCTTTCTCTGAAGTGAACAGCTTTTTTTTTTATCATAAATCCTTTGCAATTATCTTGGATACTGGTGAAAATAGCCAAGTAATTCACAGTTGATTATCACAGTTGCTGTTACTATGTACAATGTTTTTCTGGGTCTGCTTACTTCACTTTCCTCAGTTCATGTACATCTTCCCAGGTTTTTCTCAAAGCATCCTGTTCATTATTTCTTGAAGCATATTGGTATTCCACCATAATTACTTAGTTTAAGAAAGATTTAATTTATTTCTATACTTTCTAATGTCTTTTAGTAGGAATGGGTATTGTATTTTGTGAAAGACATTTTCTCCATCTATTAAGATAATCATATGATTTTTTTGGTATTATGTTGGTAGTTTTCCTAATATTGAACCAGTTCTGCATGTATAAATCCCACTTGGTCACAGTGTATGATCCTTGTGCTATATTGCTGCAATCTCCTTCCTAGGATTTTATTAAAACTTTCCCATCAATATTCATTAAGGAAAATGGTCTATAGGTTTTTCCTCCTTTGTTTTTGCTCTTTCTTGTTTAGTTATCAGCACCATATTTGTGTGGGAAAACCAATTTGGAAGAACTCCTTCTTTGCTTTTTTTTCAAAATAGTTTATATAGTATTGGCATTTTTCTTTAAATGTTTAGTGCAATTAACTTGTGGATCCACCTGGTCCTTTTCTTAGTAAGTTTATTTAAAATATGGTTTGTTCAATTTCTTCTAAGACCGGGTTAAGTATTTTATTTCCTTTTCTATTAATCTGACCAATTTATATTTTTGTAAATATTCATCCATTTCACTTAAATTGTTAGATTAATTGTCATGTAATTGGGCAAAATAGCTCCTAATAATTGCTTTACTTTTCTCTTTATTAGTGGCAAATTCACCCTTTCTATTTTTGATATGAGTAATCTGGTTTTCTTTCTTTCTTTTTTAAATCAAAGTAATGAATGGCTTATCTATTTTATTGTCCCCCACCCAAAAAAAACCAGTTTCTAGTTTTGTTAATGAGATGCTTTTCTTATTTTCTTATTTATTAATCTCTGTTTTTCAGATTTCTGCTTTGGTTTTTAATTAAGCGTTTTAATTTTTTTTCTTTTCCTATTTTTTTAGTTGCATGCTCAATTCATTGATCTACTCTTTATTATATTGACATAAGCATTTAGAAATACAAATCCCCCCAAGTACTACTTTGATTGCATCCCACAAATTTCAGTATATTGTCTCATTGTCATTCTCTTTAATGAAATTATCGTTTCTATGATCTGTTCTTTGACCTACTCATTGTTTAGGATTAGATTATTTAGTGTCCAATTAATTTTTAATCTATGTTTTTGCTGCTTTTATTGAATATAATTTTAAGTACATTATGGTCTAAAAAGGATCTATTTATATTTGTGGTTTTCTGTACTTGACTATGGTTTTTATGCTCTAATACGTGGTCAGTTTTTGTGAAGATGCCATGTACAACTAAGAAAAAATTGTTCTTTTCTTTTCTCATTCAGTTTTCTCCAGATATCTATCACATCTAACTTTTCTTAAATTCTATTCATCTCCTTAACTTCTTTCCTATCTATTTTATGATTAGGTATATCTAGTTCTGAGAGGGGAAATGGATTGGACAATGGGTGAAAGGTGAGGAAACAGACTGGAAGCAGTAAGACAAGTTAGGAAGCTATTGCCACAGGCCAGATCAGTGGTACCAAGGATGTAAACTAGGAGGGAAAAGTGGAGAAAGATTTCAGAAATTATTATAATGTTGACAATTTTTAAAA
Organism: Pseudocheirus occidentalis; assembly: GCA_028646575.1. NCBI lineage: Eukaryota > Metazoa > Chordata > Mammalia > Diprotodontia > Pseudocheiridae > Pseudocheirus > Pseudocheirus occidentalis. Next base: position 258,555,646 of record CM053593.1, read on the forward strand.
TTCTAAATGTAAAAGTTATGTGAGAGCTATCCAGCTTGTACAACTTTGGAAAAGTTAATTAACCTGTCTTAGCCTAACTTCTAAGGTTCCTTTTCATTTTTTTTTATATCTGATTTTTTAACAATTGGCAACAGAGCATGGAGTGGTGGGGTAAGGGGTGTAGAATGGGTAGGAGAGGACAGAACCTAATGGTTTTTAATGTGAATCAGACGTATTTTTAAACATTTCAAGAGAACCAAATCTATTTTCCTCCTGTTTCTAAGCCCTCTGTAACCTTTTGAGAATGCTTGTATTAACTGAAGAATGACATTTTCTGTTGCAGTAATCAAATATGGAATTCAGTGATCCTTGCAACGAGTTTTGGTCATATTCTTATTTCACTGAGAACTTTCTGACCTAAATATCTTTTTTTCCCCTATGACCTCAGAAAAGCACTGACAAAAACATGGCTTGAAACTCCCAAGTAGTAAAGGTTAATACAATAGGGTATGGCTAGGTGGCACAATGAATAGAGCACCAGCCCTGGAGTCAGGGGACCTGCGGTCAAATCTCGCCTCAGACACTTAATACTTAATATCTGTTGTGACCTTGGGCAAGTCACTTAACCCCAACTGCCCTCCAAAAAGTTTAAAAAAAGGTTGATACATTAATACTTTCATTAATAAAGAGCATGTATTCTAATAACAATTTGTCAGAAACTTCTTTACTAGGGTAGAAAGAAAAGGAGGAATGGGGATGCAATATCTAAGGAGAGATGAAAGGGATGGATTTATAGTATGAAAATATTAAAACTACAAAATAAATCATTCAGCATGCATCTTGTTAAGAATTTTAAAATAAAAAAAATTAATTACCACTCTTGGTCCTCAATATTACATGGAAGTGACTTTAAGCTTTTAAAGTCTGTGATTAAAGGTTTATCTCTGACAGGTTCTATCAAGTAGAAAGACCTTAAGTAGATGTCCAATGACAGTCTACATGTCTGTCATCCATGGACCAGCCCAGGTGAATTTAAAGAAGCTCAACATCAAGCTGACCACAGGGTGATAACTATTTTTGACCCCCAAATCTGTTGAAAACCATCTACTTAGATAGGAGAGGAATTGCAATGTCAAAAGAGGTGAAATGAAGTATACTTCCTTAAAATATTGAAGTATGACATTTACTAACATAACACAATACATATATATTATGTCATATATATCATATCATATCATATATTATATTTATTATATTATATATGATATATCATATCATCATATTATATTATGTATATAACAGGCTTTAGGTATGGTTCCCACTTATAACCCATTAAAAGTATTAAGTACTTGATCTAGTTGGCAACCACACCAACATTAACCCTCTACCTCCTATTAGCCCATTGACTCTCTATGTGGATTCTAAAAATATAAAGGTTTATAGTTTGATATTTCCTTGAAAATAAATATAAGTAGACAATCTTCAATAATTAGCTCTATCTCTGATCTCTCTTTATAAGTAAATGAGAGAAACATATTGTCTCATAAGTTCTTTCTCCCTCTCCCTTTCCTCCCACTCTTCCTCTTCTCTGCCTTTATCTCCCTGATCTCATAGGCTTAGACAAACATCACTGTTACTGCCTAAATAATTTATTAACAATTTAAAAATAGCACAAAGACATTTAAATACATATAGATTATATCTTCCATGAGAAAGATCACAGCCAGTGTCACCTCTATTAACTGCAGCTGCTGATTCCTCCTTACTAAAAGAACCACAATTCTCTCAGAATGGGAGTTAAAGTCCCTTAGGAATTCTTGGCTAACTTCTCTACAAAATAAGAGCTAAACTCAATTCTCTTAAAATGCCTCTTCAAACTCTCCATGACAGTTCCTTCACTCAATCTCTTAAGAAAAAAGTTATTCTAGTCTTTTCCCCCTCTGTACCTCATATAGCTTTGCTTAGTAATAATAATTAACTCTTTCTATATTCATTGCTAAACTATAACTCCCCAAGAGTATATTCCTTATCCATAAAAAGCACATTATTAGTTGATGTAGTCTCTGTGGGGAATGGCTAATGAAGCTGGTATTATATGTGGACTGCAGTTTTTACTGAGGACCCGCTCCTTTTGCACTTACTAGAGTGTTTTATTTTACTTTTATTTTTAAATTTTTCTTTAATTCTTAAAGTGTTTCAGTGGTGCTCTGTTCTCTCTCTCTTTCTCTCTGTCTTTCTCTCTCTCTTCCTTTCTCCCTTCCTCCCTCTCTCTCCTTCTCTCTCATCATTATCACAAAATCTGCCCTCCTACAAACACAAACATGCACACACACAAAATTGAGCATATAAGCATAATTAAATCTAATCCACATCGTATGTCTAAAAAATATAGCTCTAGACATGTCCATCATTTATCCATTAGAAGGTAAATAAAATGCCTCATTGTTGATCCTCCCAAGATATGATCAGTCATTAATTTGACCAGAGTTTTAACCCTATCCAAACTGTCGATTTTACAGTATTGTCATATAAATTGTTCACTCCACACTGTGTTAGTTAATACTCAGCATTCTCTGAAATCATTGTTTTCGTAATTTCTTATGGTAAAATAATACTGACTTACATTTGTATGCCGCAGTTTATTCACCCATTCTCTAATTGTCTCAGAAGCAATCTAAAATAACCTTCTAAATTCTAGTTTTTTTCTTTTCTCTTCTCCTCTTCAGAATTAGCAAGTTTGTTTAGCTTTTAACTATTCCCTCCTTAGCATTTTTCTGCTGCTTAATACCACATTTCTCTACTTGTTTCCCTCTTCAGTGTAATGTATTTTTACATCAGACTCTCTGTTTAAATCTTCCTTTGTCCATGTCATACAGGAGTAAGGTTCATCTGATGACCATTCCCACCCATCTCTTCTTTAATATGCATGTATTTTTCTTCTCATACCCTCCAATGGTAAGAAATAGCAGGTTCATACCCTTTTTCTCCTCCTTTGTATGCTAGCTTTTTCATTCTTTTATCTTTCCTTCTCTTTCCTCTATTAAAACCCTCAGAATTGAACCAATCCATTCCTAAGACCTCAGTTTTTATTATTTTACACTTTAATACCCTTTGAAGACATCAAGGTTCTGAAGGTTCTCTCCCATTAGAATGTTAGTAACATATCCTCATATATTCCTTACAAATGCCAAAATAAATTTACCTTTGTAGGTTTCTATTGACTCTTGTTTGTATTTCCAAACTCAATTCCCAGTCAGGAATGCTTAAAAGTCCTCTATTCCATTAAAAAATCATTTTTTTTCTTTTAAGATTATAATCAGATTTGTAGATTCATCATTCTTGTTGGTGAGGTTCTTTTCCTTCTAGAATACTCTATAAAATCTCCTTTCATTAAAAGTAGAAGCTGCCAGGTCTTCTGTGATACTACCTATCAGTTCCTTATACTTGAAATGCTTCATCCTGGATCCCTAGTAGTACTTGTTCTTTGATATGGGAGCTGTGTATTTTGAAAATGACATTCCAAAAAAATTTCCCTTTTGGAATTTCTTTCAGGAAGTTCAATTTATGGATTCTTTTTATCTTTATTTTGCCTTCTGATTCAGATTGATATGAGCAGTTTAGATGTATGATTTCTCGATATTTAATGCCAATGATTTTCTGAGAGTCCAGCGATTTTTAAATAATCTCTCCTTGCCTTGTTTCCCAAGTAAAGCTAGCTTATTTTTTTATTCTATTTCCAATCTTTTTATCTTGTTCTAATATTGCTTGTGACCTCATAGAAACATTGATTTTTGTTTGGTCTAAATTTTGGTTAAACCATTTCCCGGGTAAGGTTTACCACTTTCTCTTCTAAACTATGTATTATCCTTTCACTTCTTGCCTGTCTCATAATTCATTATCTGCATTCAGCACCTCATTGTATGTTGCTTTGAAGCATTTTCATTCTTGTGTTCTATTGTTATTTATCTTTTTGTGCATATGTCTTAAAAGATGGTTGGTGGAATGAATAGAGGGGTACAGTAGGTGTCAGAAATATCTTGATTCAAACTCTTCCTGTGACACTTTCTAGTAATGTGACTCCTGGACAAGTTACAATCTCAGGAAACTTCTAGGTTTTATCTAGTCACAGACTCTAGGTTGGTAGACTGGGAAATTCTCTCCCCACCACTTTTCCCCCTTCTTTTCTATACACACACACACACACACACACACACCACACAAATCTACAAATCTATATTTGATCTCCTTTGTTAGTTGTGAACTGCACAAATTTGAATGAGTAATTTAAGCTCCCTAAGACTGGCTTATAAAATGGGGATAATAATACATGTGCTGTCTGATTCCCCGGGTTTCTGAAAGGAACTAATAGGAAAGTATACACAAATGTTTTGTAACAGTAAAGTTAAATTATATCAGCAACTATAATTAATATTGTCATTGTAACTGTGTGCTATAATTCCTCTTGTGGCCCATAGTAAGCAATGTGAAAAGAAGCATGGTATAATCAAAAGAGCATTGAATTTGAAATGAGAGGACAAGGCTTTCTCTAGACAAGTCCCTTACTGGCTGTGGGATATTGGACGAGTCACTTAACCTCTGTGGCCTTCAGTTCTTCATTTGTAAAATGAAGGTGCTATGGGGTAGATGACCTCCAAGGCCCTTTCAAGTGTTAAATCTCTTATCCTATAAATCAGCACAGCACTGGGCACTGAGTAGGTACATCCATTTATGAAATGAATAGATGAACTGGGAAATGGGAGTGTATACAAATTATTATTTCATTTTAAGTTGGAAAAGCAGAGAACTACTAGCATTCCTATAGAATTCAACCTCCTGAACTTTCCCACAAGTGATAACATACTCAAGGAAATGTTAGCAGATTATATTTATTCCCTTGTGTTCAAATTTCCTCATTTCAACACAAACAGAACTCTGCACTGATTGCCGGAGCTTCTGTGCATGGTAAGTACAAGACCCCTGTCATCAATTGGCTGCTGACTTGATGCATTTTGTCAACTGCTATTATGAAATAGAGTGTAGCCAGGATACAAGAACTGCCCTGAGTCAAAGTGCCACCATGGATATGGGTGTCTTCTTCTTTTTTTCCTAAAACTGACTTTATTCCTTTAGGAAACATGCTGAGCTGAAGTGACCTCGACAATTTCTAGCTCTTTCTATACCAAGATCTCATTCTTTCCAATGAAAGGCAAAAACAAAAAATGCATCCATATGATTTATTCACTGCATTTTTTCATTTCTTTCTGAACAGAACCAACTCCAAAAATGACAAATAATCAAACTGAGTGTCAACACTGCATGAAATTACTTTGTGGAAAGAAGTATACACTAAAGGACAATGCGGCTTACTGTATCCCTTGCTATGAACAGCTCTTTTCCAACATCTGTGAGGAATGCAAGCAAACCATTGGATGTGATTCAAAGGTGAGCCTTTGCCTTCTTCACCGGGGTCTTAATCCCTGGTGGTAAAACTCACTGAAATGCCTAAACATGAATGGTAGAAACGAACCAACTGTCTTTTATATTTTCTATTTCCTCTCAAGATCAGAGGGAGTTTAAAATCATTATATTACTGAGATATGGCCACGCAATACATAACATCACTGACTCTTTAAATGACTTCCATCGCAAATGTCAACGAAACATTAAATTGCACTCATTCAAATACGAACTTCTTTGTCTAGGATTTAAGCCCTTGTCAACCTCATTCCAACTAACCTTCAAGGACTCTATGGTCCAGCCAAACTGGCCTTTTTGCTATTCCTGACAGGTCACGTTCCACATCCTTCATGCCTGGAATGCATTTTTTTATCATGTAATTCCAAGTTGCCTTCAAAGATTAGTTCAAACACCACCTCCTTCATGAAGCTTTTCCTAATACTCCCAGATACTAATGTCTCCCTACCCAACTACCTTATGTCTATTTTGAATGTACTTGTACATATATGCAAATAAATATATCTATATTAAGATATAGATATATAGAAGTAGATGAGTGTGGAAAGGCAGTGTTGTGCAGTGGATAGAAAGTTAGCCTAGAAGCCAGGAAGATCTTGGTTCAGCTCCCATCTTTGACACACAATGACTAGATGAAACTAGGCAAAATAGTTAGCTTCTCAGTACTCTAAGCAACTTTCAAAGACCAAGCTCCAGAGAAGGTGGTGACCTGTGTTACAGAAGGAATTTTCTCTTCTGGAAGTGAAAAATCATAGGTCTGGTCCCTATATACATATATGTACGTGTATGTATCCCTGAGGGCAGGGACAATTTAATTTTTCCTTTGTATTCCTAGGACCTAGCACAGTTGCTGGTTTTTGTTGTTAGTCCTTCACACTCTAAAAGGATAAAAATGACATCATGATATTTGGAGTCAACATACCGGGTATCTGGCTGGGACTGATCATATCAATATGAACTAGACAGGCTCCACAACAGATTGGGCATAAATAGTCCATTATGACCATTTGGGAGGGAGATGTTTCTAAATCTGCACATTTCATGTTTATTTTGACAGACCACAATTTTACTTTGCTCATAAAGTACAGCACCTTCTTTGATGAAGGCCAGCCATGCTGGGTGGTCCTGTGTCAGTGTCTTCCATGTCTAATGATAAATAGCAATGTTCTTCAGGGAGACATTGGTAGTGTCCTTGTGTTATGGCTTCTCCTGACCTCCGTGTGAGTGCCTGTTTTGTATAAATTCTCTGTAAAACAGTCTTTTAAGCAAACATACATTTGGCATTCAAACAATGTTGCCACCCCATTGGGGACATACTCTCTGAAGTAGAGTTTGAACACTTGGCAGTTTAGCTCAATAAAGGACCTCAGTATCAATGTCTAGTACCTTATGTTGCCAGGTAATCCTCAGAATCTTCCTAAGAAAATTCAGATGGAAGTAGTTCAATTCTGGCATGGCATTGGTAGACTGTCCAGGTTTCACAGGCATACAATAGTGAAGTCATCACAATGGCTTTGTTAGACCTTCAGTTTGGTAGGTATCCTAATGCCTCTTCCACACATTCTTTTGGAGTCTCTCAAATGTTGAACTAGCTCTACTAATACTTATGTCAACTTCATCATCTATATGTATACTGCCAGGGTAAATGAACTTATCTGTAGCATTAGAAAATTCTACATTTTCTGTAACCAATGTTCCATGTATGGATGATATGGTACTGGCTTGTGGAGAACCTCTGTTTTCTCAGTGTTAACTGTTGGGTTAAAATTAGTACAAGCAGAAGAGAATCAATCCATACTTTTTTGTATCAGCCTCAGAGGCTGCATTGAGTGCACTATCATCTGCAAACAAAAAGTTTCACATCAACTCTCTGTACACTTTAGTTTTAGTTATAGCCTTTTCAAGTTAAATAATTTATTGTTACTGTGGTAGTCAACTTTGATGCCATTTTTATCCTCATTGAAGGTGTCTGACAACATCATTGAAAATACTATGCTGGGAAGCATGGGAGCAAGCACACAGCTATGCTTCATTCCATTGGTGACTGGAAAAGTATGAGAGCACTGTCCATTATCCAGGACCCATGCAAGCATGCCATCATGAAATTGGTTTACAATACCGATGAACTTCTCTAGGCAACCACACTTTGTTGTGGGGTGCTCAAGGAGGACTAGTACCTCTGGGATGGGAGCTGCCAAAACCCTTTTCAGGATTGCTCATCCACCTTTGGTGTCCACCTGACACCCAGCTCTCACCTGTAATATGCACAGCAGCCATATACCAGTACAACCATCAATCTAAATCAGGTTGAGGGTAACCGATAGACCTCAAACCATTGGTGAAGTTAGGGGGGTGTCTACCCCAAGCATGTGAAGAATTCCCTAGCAGAATAGGTGGATGTGAATACTTTGTTTCAGTGGGCCATGATGGCAGTGGAAGCAATTGTTTTGGAACACTTAGGGCTTGGTCAGACACTGAAGACACCAAGATTATCTACTACATCCAGAGCCATCAAAAGTCATTCTTGACTTTTGTCTTGACACTGGGCTCTGATGACTCCAGAAGAGATAGTGAAGCTGACAACTTCAAGCAATTATGCCCCATTTCAATTCAACCTATCACAGTACTGATGCATAGGACACGAATGATAAAATCCAATTGAGTAAATCCAGTTTTTAAAATGCGTATTAAAAACCCACATAATTGATATATTTCATGCCTTCACAGTGGGTGCAGGTAAAGTGGGAGGGAGAGAACTCATAAATCAACATTTAAAAAAATGAATGTTAAAAATAAATAATAAATTTTAAAAGAACCTTTCTATGGAAGGTGAGAGACAACAATCAGGAAGACTTGTGTTCAAGTCTTCCTTCTTACCCATACTAGACATGCAATCCTGGACAAGTCACTTAATCTTTGGATGTTTTAAGCAACTCTCTGAACTAGAAGGTACAGAGGAGTTACTTATCCACATTGATCAAGGGGATTTCTCACAGAAGTGAAATCTCAAGTCTGGACCAATACATGTGAGATACTGCCCTAGAAACTGTGGATACATGTTTATGCAAATAGCTGCAAAGGCTACACAGGGCAATCTCTGCCCTTAGGTAGTTTATAATTGAATAGGAAGAATACAATATTAACAATTTAATATACAAGAAAGAGGTGATTGGAACAAAAGGACCATTTGAAGTGCCTTTGGAAAATTTAACAGGGGAGAAATAATTTTCACCTGAGAGGAGCAGGTAAAGTTCCATGGAAAAGGTAGCAACTGAGTTGAATGGGCTTTGCCTAAAAATAAAAGATTTAAACAGAGATGAAGCAGGAGTATGTTTCCGGCATGAGGAATAAATAGCCTAGGTGAATACTAAGAAGCAAGAGAATGAAAGGTGAGATCAAAGGAGAAAAAAAAATAGTCTAATTTGATTGGAATTTAGGGTGAATGAGGGGGAGTGATATAAATACCAGGCTAAGGTTTCTGTATTTTATTCTCTAATTCAGGAATCCTTGTCTCCTTTTGGGTTACAGCCTCCCTTTGGTAGTATGGTCATGTACTCTCAGAAAAATGTTTTACATGCAAAAATAAAATCAAGAGGATTCCAAAGGAAACCAATTATATTGAAATATAGTTATAAAATATTAGAATAAAACCAAGGTCACAGAATCTAGGTTAAAAACCCCTGCTTTAGATAAAGAGTCACTATTCTGTTTATTGTATTGTTTTGATTTTAATTTAGGATTAATGATGTTTGATCTATGCATAATGAAGATTCAAGAGTTCAGTAAGGAGTTATACTGATGAATACATTTAATTAATAAATACTTTCTGTCCATGTATTGCTCTTTAAAGTCTTCAAAAGAAAATTACCCTAAGGAACAGGAAGATAATTGTGGAGAGGTTGTATTAAAGGAATCCACACTCGTGAAATCACAGATCTTTTGAGATATTGAAGGACTACTTTGTATTTGAAAATACTGTGATTTTAACAATGCATTTGATTCAATTTATCAAACATCTGTTAAGTGTCTATTATCTGCAAGGTGACAGCAAGGTATAGTGAATAGAATCCTGAGTTTGGGATCAAGATCTGGTTTTAAACTCCAACTTTGACACTTCAGTTTTATACCCTGTTCAAGTCACAGAATTTCTTTGAAACTCAAGCAACTACCTAGTATTTATCTACTAAATCTTAATGAAAAAATCAATATACATATATCCTCTTTGGAGTTTTTACTTCTAGTTACTACAGGGAAACATATATTTGAATATTTATGTAACTCCTAGGATTATAGATTTAAAGTGAAGAGGGATGTTGTATATTCCTTCATTTTATAGATGTGGAAATTGAGGCTGAGATTACTGGCTTTCAAGTCAAAGGAACTGGGTTCAAATTCCATCTATGATGCTTACTACCTGTATGACCTTGAGCAATTTACTTAACCTCAATGAGCTTCAGGTTACCCATTTTTAAAATGTAGTGTTAGATTAGAGAGTTTCTGAGGACCCTTCTATTTCTAAATGTGTGAATTTGTGATCCTAACTGGCTGCCCCAAGATTATTCAGGTAGTAAGTGGTAGAGCTAGGAACAGGTCTTCTCATTCCATATTCAAGACTCTTTTTCATACATAATGACTCTCCTTAATGGATGTGCTCCCTCTAACAATGCATACAGCAGACCCCCCAGGCCTTCTTTTCTGATGGCATTCTTATCTATACTTCCCAAAAATCATCCATAGAGTATCTATCCAGTGCAATATAGGCCTTCCTCAAATGGGAAATAGCAATTTAATATCTTTCTAATTAAAATGCTATTAAAACTTTTATCTCTCCCTTCTTCCCCTCCCCTCCCTACCCTCTCCCTCCTTTTTCCTCTCCTCTCCATCTGCCAAAAAGTCATTCCTTATAACAGAGTACAAAAGAGAGGGGAAACAACATTTCAGCAATACTAACCATTCACATCTGAACAAAGTTTGACATTAAATGCAACATCTCACACTTAACGGTTCTTATCTTTTCTTTGGAACAAATCTTGATTATTGTTTCACAGAATTCATGTTTCATGGTTGTAGTCTTTGTGTCTATTATTTTCCTGGATTTGTTTATTTCACTTTGCTTTGGGTCATATAAACCTTCCCATAGTGCATTTTCATTGTTTCTAATAACAGATAATATTCCATTCCATCCATATATCTCCATTTCTTTAGGCATCTATGTTTCAAGTGCCTTAAAACCACAAAAAGGATACTAAAAATATTTTGGTGCATATGGAACCTTTTTAATCATCGATGTTCTTGGACTATATGCCTAGCAATGTAATATTTGGGTAAAAATACTAATTATTTGTATTAAATTCGATAATTAATTAATTATGTGATAATGACAGCTAATATTTATACGGTGCTCACTTTGTGCCAGGAACTGCGCTAATTAAGTGCTTTGCAATTATTATCACATTTAATTTTCCCAGCCATCCTTGGGAGGTCATTGCTATTATTATCTTAATTTTACATGTAAGGAAGTGGAGGTAAATAGAGGCAATTGAGGGAAACTGAAAAAATAGAGGAAACTGAGGTAAATAAACTTGCTTATGTTTACACAGCTAGGAAGTGTTCAAGTCTGGATTTGAACTCAGATCTTCCTGACTCCAGGCCCAATGCTTTATCTACTGTGCACCTAAGATATAGATATTTTAGTCACTCCATCCCCTCCCACCCCAAATTTTTCACATCTTAGTAGCTTTCTTAATATAATTTCTAATTATTTTCCAGAAAGGTTGAGCCAATTTACAGCTCCATCACTGCTGTATTTTCATGCCTATAGGAGCATTGATTATTCCTCATCTTTTCCTGTCTCTAGCAATTTGCTGTATGTGAGGTATTAAAACTCAGAGTTGTTTTGATATGTATTTTTATTATTAGTGGTTTGGAGCATTCTTTCATATGTAATAATTTGCAATTTTTTGTGAACTGTTTTTTTATGTCCTTTGACCATTTATTCATTGAAAAATCATTTTCTCATGTGTTTATGTAATTTCCCATAATTTTTCTGAGATTCTTATCAGAGATACTTGATACAAGAAGTTTTTCCCAACTGACTTTCTCTTCAACTGACTTTTCTTATCCTAGTTTCATTAACTTTGTGCAAAAATTTTAAAACTTCATGTAATTAAAACTATTAATCTTTTGTCATCATGCCAATTAACTTTATTGTTTAAGAATTCTCCCCTACCTCCCACCTCAGACATACCTATGCAAAGTACCTAATCTGGCAATCTTGTGTAGTGAGCTTTGGCTAGACCTTGCTGCAACCCCCTCTAAAACCTGCTTTTCTATAGATTTAGAATGAGAGGTACCCCAAGGTAAATATAGTATACATTTAATTGGGCAGGCACAGGAAAATAAGTCTGAATGTAGGGAAAATTCAGAAAAACAACAGGGAAGGGAGGTAAAATCCAGACACACAACTTAGTTATGAAGATACTATTTTAGAAACCACCATGCTGAGGTGGCATTGACTATTTGGAGATAAAAGCAATTACAATGCATAAGGCTGGGTGTGTAGGGGATATCATTCCTGAAACGACCTAAGAACCGAGGATGAGCCTCTATGAAAAACAAAAAGCAGGGCAGGGAGAATCTGACTGTAACTACTTCTGTTTTCAATCGGATTACATATACAGTGGTACCTTGACTTACAAGTTTAATTTCTTCCATTACTGAGCTCCTAACTCAATTTGCTCAAATATCAAATCAGTTTTCCCCATTGAAATTAACTAAAATGCCATTAATCCATTCCAGCCCCCAAAATACCACCCAAGCACTTTTTGTTTCGTGTTTTTAAATAAGAAAAAGTATTTATAAATAACAAATAATGTATAAAACATAATAAAAGAGAACGTAAAGAAATAAACTGGTTTTATGAAGTGTATATTTACCTTGGATATCAGACAACTTGAGCTAACAGAAGATACCGGTGGAGGTTGAGGGCGGAGGAGATAGATGGAGGAGGTTAGAAGAGTTTTTGTTCATGCTTTTTTGGTCACTTTTGTTCACTTACTCGCTACACTCTTAATGCTACACTTTATCCCTGAACTTAATTGTTACAATATCTTTTTTACTTTCACTTAACTTAATTTTCTGATCCTGAGTGGGCGCAGGATCCCGAGTGGGCATTGGGTTGTGGCGTTTGCTGTGCCAACTAGCAGCCACTTATACCTCAAATTTTGGTTCTCAGTACAAAGCAAAAAATCAACTGAGTGACAGCTCATATCTAGGAAATCTCGTAAGTTGGTGCACTCATATGTCAAGGTACCACTGCATTCTTGATATTTGATGATTCTCAAGAAAGTTTGAAATAGCATCATTCTAGTTACTGACAGTGCTCATTCCAAACCAAATCTGAAACCTGAGGTCTCCTGGGACCTTAAAACTTAGGTCATATGTTTATTTTGATCTTATTTTGGAATACTGTGTGAGATGTTAGACTAAACGTAGTTTCTGCCAGACTGCTTTTGCATTTCTCCAGAAATTTGTGTCGTATAGGGAGTAATTTATATTCTTGGGTTTATTGAACATACTTGAGTTATTGATCCCAGTTGTTTCTGACTCTTCTTTGTGACTTCTTTTCCACTAAGCTACTTTTGTATTTTTAAACCAGTTTAGTACTGACTTACTGTTTATTTTGAAGCCTAACAGTCATATATTCCCCCTTCATTCTTACTTTTAAAAAAAAATTCCCTTTTGATCACAAATCTTTTGTTCCTTTAAATGAAGTTTGCTTTTATTTTGTCCAGTTTTAGAAAGCATTCCTCTGTAATTTAATTAGTGGAGCGTTAAATATGTAAACCAACTTAGAAACATTATTTTTATTATCATTTATTATTATTATTTTATTATTTATTATTTATTATAATATTATAACTTATTATTATCATGATCTCACCAGAAGTTCTAAATATCCCCTTAGTCATTTGCTGTTTCTTTCCTAAAAGGATAATTCTGTAATTGTATCTATACAGGTCTCAAGTATCAATTGTTAAACTAACACTCCGATATTTCATGCATTTTATAATCGCATTATTTGGAACTTTCCTTTCCATCATTTCCTTCTGACTTTTGTTATTACTATATAGAGATGCATTGACCTGGGGGCGTATATTTTGTATCTTGCTACTTGACTGAAGTTTTTGCTTTGAATAGTTTCTTTACTGATTGTCTAGGATTTACATCATGTCGTCTGCAAATAGGGATGGTACCATCTCCTCTTTAACTCTAGACCTTTAATTACTTTCTCGTAGCTTATTGCCATATTTAGCATTTATAGAGATGTATGTCAAACAAAAGTGAGGAAAAGGAGGAATGCTTGCTTTTCTCCTGCATTTTACTGAGAGTGTTTCTAGTACTTCTCCATTACATATAATGCTAACTTTTGATTATATATGTATGTATATATATAATGTAATATAACATAATGTAACGTAACATAATATAATACAATACAACATATGTGTGTACATACACATACACAAATTATATATGCATATATATTGTATTATATAAAAATCAGCATTTTTTATCTGCAAATAGATCTGGAAGATCTCACCATTCACAAGAAATCCTTCTACCATCACACTGGTACATCACATACCTTTGACAAGTATACTTTGCCCTGTTTTATGACACTACTGATGTTTACTATCAGAGGATCATTAAACAGCCTTATTCTACCTTCAGATCGTCTAAGAATCCTGAATGATTTTGACATGTGGATAAGATACATCTTGCTTTAAAGATTTTTTAATGGTGTGCTTTGTTTTACTGAATTATTTCTTCTTAGTAAAAAATAAGCACAATTCAATCTTTTACTCATTCCATCTTTCACTTAACTGAAAGATCATAAAGATATGATCCATTCATCAGTTTCTCTTGAGAGATCATTTTTTCTACTAAAAACCATTTTGAGAATGTTTTTCATTCGTAAATAGATGACTTTCATAAAGATTTTCTAGAAATAGGAGAGTAGGTCTGTAAGTGTAGTTAATCTCAGTCATTGCTTTTCAATATTAACAAGATTCCAGAATTTTCAATATGTTTTTGTAGTTTTTCTTCCTTCAGATACATTGTATATCAGTTTTTCAATGTACTTACAATGCCCTCTAGACTTTAAAACCTCCTTAAGAATATCTATCTATAATCAAAGAAATTTGTCCTGTTCAGCCACATCATAAAGACCAAGTAGATGAAGAATGTCTATTGTTTAGATTTCAATGTGAGTTTGGATAGACACCCAATAGAGCCTATCCAACAGTGGGTATATGTATACATATATAGATGTATATATGTATATATACATACACACATATGTGTGTATACATATATACACATAAAAATATATGCACATGCATGCACACAGTTTATATAGACACATGTGTACACATACATGTCTGAAACATATAGTAGCTCAGATGGACAGTGGGTTGGATCTAGGGTTGAAAAGGAATAAAAGTTTGGCTTGCTTTTTGAGAAGTGAAAGCTCTTTATTGACCCCTCAAGTTAAAGCCCATCTTTTCCAAATAAACTATCATATGATCAGCAGAGATCCTCATTATTTTATTCCTTTAATTCCTGTCTTATTGCTATTGCTAGCATCTCCAGAATAATATCAAATAACAATGGGGAAAGTGGGCATCCTTGCTTCACTCCAATATTTATTGGAAAAAATTCTAGTGTATCTCCATTGTGTAGGATGTTTGTTTTTTTATTTTAGGTAGATGCTTTTTTGGTATTAAAAATTTTTCCTTTATGGTGTAATGGGAATGGGAATTTGAAGATCTTCCCTGCCCCTTAACAGGCCTAAGGGGGAATCTGAAGATTTTCTCTGCTTTGAAATTAAACTCTGCTCCCTAATAGGCTGAATGTAATCACATGGAGCCTGTGATGACAGAGCCCACAGGTAGCTTCCCTGCTTTGAAGATAAACTCTGCTACCTAACAGACTGAATGTAGTCACATGATACTGTGGTGGGAGGAGTTTGCTGAAGGGAAGCAGAGTGACAGGAAGCTAGGACTCAGAGCTAGCAAGATGGTAGGAGGAAAAGGAGCACAGGCAA
The DNA here is from genome assembly GCA_028646575.1 of Pseudocheirus occidentalis. Lineage (NCBI taxonomy): Eukaryota > Metazoa > Chordata > Mammalia > Diprotodontia > Pseudocheiridae > Pseudocheirus > Pseudocheirus occidentalis. The sequence continues at coordinate 258,571,208 of CM053593.1, forward strand.
GAAGAGCTAGAGAAGTTCATGAGTAAATATTGATCTTATATTGGTTTGTGGGAAGGCTAAAGGCTGTGAGTGGCTCTCTGTGTTATTATGGTTTATTAGCTTCTTTGCTAGTTTGATGGAATCGGCTTACTGGTTTTGCAATTTGGTTTTCTGGTGTCTAAATAAATGCTTTGTTTCTGTCCTCTATATGGAGAGTTTGTTATATTTTGTAATCAAGGATTATATGGGACTATTTATAGCCACAGTTAGTGCTGTAAATATTACACTGGCACTCCCCATGACTTTTTCTACATCTATTGAGATGATCAAGCAGTTTGGGATATTTTGGTTTTTAATATGATTAATTATGTTGAGTATTTTCCTAGTGTTGAATGGTCCTTGCACCTGAGGAAGGCTCATCTTTTCAATACTAACATTAGTCAGAGTCACTATAAGACAGTGATATTTGGAGCACTGCTGCCTTGTAAGAGCTAAAGATGTGTATCACATAAAGGATAATGGAGGGATATATAGTGGGTACGAGCAGGCAGTAACACAACCAGCAAAGATCTCTAAAGAATAAGAGTAAAGGATGTAAAGAGCAAAGAATGACATGCAACAGTCAAGAACTTCACTTTCCTTTTCCATGTCAGAAGAGCATGAGGAAAGTTTCTAGTACACAGAATGGATCTGAGATGGGGAGGGAAAGGGCATATGTCACACAGGATAAGCAGGAAAGAATAGATTGTAATCTGCGTTGTTGGAAGGAATTCCCAAATTCATGAGATGATGGATCCATTATTTTTAAGTATAAAATAGAATTCAGTATTTGTCAAAGATATTTTCTGCATCTTTTATATCATGTGATGGTGAATGTTTTTAGTTTTAGTGTGGCTGATGGGTTTCCTTATTTTGAACCACCTTTTTCTCCTTTGTAACAGGGCAACTTGGTCATAGTGAATATTTGCCAGGATTTGAGATAAAATTATTGAATCAACATTTATTGATGGTAATGATTTCTAGATATTTTTCTTTGCCTTATTCTTCCTTGATTTTGGTATTTAGTCTATAATGTCTCATAAAAGGAGCTTGCTAGAGTTTGGTTGAGTTTTTTTCCCTCAATTTTTGAGTATAGTATAGTAATCTTATAAGTTTGATACAGTTTTGTAAATCCATCTGGCTCATGTTCTTCCAGCTCTACTTCCCTTCCAAGAAGTTAAATTTGTCTTTCCAAAATTGGACTGTTTATTATCACTATCAAGGGATCTATTACCATTCAACCAAAACAGTTCTCTCCAAAGTTACCAATGATTTCTTACCTGCCAAATCCAATGACTTTTTTCCAAACCTTGTCCTTCTAAACCTCTCTGCAGCCTTTGGCACTACCATTCTTCATTTCCTCCTTGTTACATTCTTTTTTTCTAGGTTTTCAAACATTACTCTCTCCTAGTTATCCATTCCTTCTCACTTTGATTTGCTGGGTCTTCATCCAGATCATGCTCACTGAGGGCATACAACAGGGGTCTCTGTGCTGGGCCCTCTTATCTTCGACCTCTATATTCTTTCACCTGGTCCTCTCATAAATCCTGATAATACAACTTAATCTCTCTTCTGACCTCCAGTTTCCTGTCTCCAGCTCCCAGCTAGACACCTAGAAGTGAATGTCATATATTACCCAAACTATATTCATTATCTTTTCCCCCAGCCCTTCCCCCTCCAAACTTTCCTATCATTTTTTTTATTGACTTGTTTGTTTACTTTTAGGTTACAAGATTCAGTTCCAGAATCACTTGAGTTTCAGATTTTTCTCCCCTTCCTCCCCACCCTCCACCCCCGCCGTGGTGGCATACAATCATGTATAGGATCTGCAAACTCTTTCACATTGAACAATAGTCTGGTTGTATAAGCACTGTAGCCAATGGAGTGAATAATGGGAAAAGGGAAACAAAACCAAACATAGAAAAGAATGATGGCATGCATTGCTTCAGTCTCCATTTAAACTCTGGTCTTTCTGGATCTTTCTCTGAATGTAGACATCACCTTCCATCCTGAGACTTGTAGGGTTGTCTTTTAACTGTGTGTTGCTGAGAAGAGTCACGTTTTTCAAAATTGGTCATCACACATATGATGTATCTGCGACCGTGTACAAATTTTTCCTTGTTCCGCTCTTCTCATTTAGCATCAATTCATATAGGCCTCTCCAGGTAATTATGAAGTCCATCTCCTTTCCATTTCTTATAGCACAATAATATTCCATCACATTCATATGCCATAACTTGTTCAG
>CM053593.1:258573970-258626026 GCA_028646575.1 Pseudocheirus occidentalis
GTGCTGTATCCGCTGTGGCCATGCAATTAGCTGCCTCAGTGTCAATTATTGTGCCAAACTCTTGGGATACAAGAAAGGGTAAAAATGGGTGTAAACTATAGATATTAGAGAGGGTTTCATAAATGAGATGGGATTTGAGTTAAGTCCTAAAGGATCCTAGATCTCAAACTAGGAGAGGCATTAGATGTTGTCTAGGTCAATCCCCTCATTTTATGGATAACGGAACTGAGACCCAGAAAGGTTAAATTACTTGTCCAAGGTCACACAGTAAGTATAAGTATCAAAATTTGAACTCAAGTTTTCTGATTCTAGAGCTGAGCACTTTCTGCTTGCTGTATCCTACTATTTTCCAGAATTCCTTTAGAATACCTAACTCAGTTAAAAGGTCCCTCCTACAAGAGGCCTAACGTATTCCCTTGTTTGCTAAGGCCTTACCAAACAACAACTGTAGAAACTGCTTTTGGATTAAATTTGTGTATTTTTAGTATTTACTCATCTATGTAAAAGTCTTTTCTAATAACAAAGTAACTCTGTGAGGGTAGGAAATGCTTCTTTTTTGCCTTGGTATCCCAACAGTTAGTATAGCATCTGGCATTTAATTAATGCTTGTTGAATGAATGAATGGTTGAATGAATGAGTGATTGAATGAATGAATGGTTGAATGAATGAATGAATGAATGAAATGAGCAAAATTTGGAAGGCCTGAGGAGAGGCAGTGTTTATAAGTGAGAATCTAAAAGGATTGTCTACTAGGCCATGTGATCTTCAAAACGCAAGGGTTTAATTAAATGTGAGTATTGATATGAATAACCGAACATGGTAATCATGTGGGTCACACAGGTCAGACATTCATTAATCAGAATTTGAAATCCTGCTAAGTATGGTATTCTATTTTCTCTCTGTCCACTTGAAATGAGTTTTAGTTAAATACTAGCCAGAAATCCACAAGACAGTCTTTTACTAAAGGAACAAAATGTCTATAAAATGATCTGAAAATAACATAAATGGTAAATTGATCCATGCTAAACAGATTTCTATGAATAAAATAAACATTACCTTTCTCCCAGAGACCTGGCTGAAATGTTAATCATAGACTGAGAGAATGACAGCTTGTGAGACACCTGGTCAGGTACACACAAAGCTGCAGCTCATCTGAGAAGCAATTTATGGACGCTTTTAGCAGTGTAGCAGAAGCATATTCCTAATCCCTACTCCCTTACTACACAGGCTCCTGGATCCTCCAGCAGTTTCCAAAATTAATATTTGTACATTATACGCAATTTTATTCGCTGGTTTGGTGGCATGTGATTAAAGAAACACAATCCCCACACTTCTGTATTTTTTTCCTCCACCACCAATCTCACAGGCATTAGGAAATACCAAGCAGAAAGTCCACGTTCACCCTAAGGGAAAGAATGCCATTGCTAATCTAAACTATGTAACTTGCCTGGGGTTCAGTTTCTTCATTTGAATGTAAAATGCAGTGGATCACATAGATTCTAAGATCTCTTGTAGTTCTAATTCTAGGAATGTATGATTCTCATGCACTACCCTACCTTGGAATTGAAAAAGGGAGAGAGAAAGCTACTTTTACATAATACATAAATACACATACATGTGTGTACATACACACAAATACACACATGTGCATATATACATACACATAAACCCACCACATGCACATGTACGAATCAATACATCAATCATCTCAGGCCTCAATGTAGCAGCTAATATCCAACCTCAAACCTTACTGGAGCACGCTGGAAGGGGGAGAAGCCTGCAAGAAGGCATGCCTAAAATTTTTCCAAGGGATGCTTGATAAGCCCCTCCCAACAACTTGCCCCCAGGGGAATCCTTCTTAACTAGTGTATTTATTGTCTACTTTGTACATTTTGGAGGGGGCTAGCTACTGTTAGTCCATTGGAAGAATCATTTGGATTACTTGTAATCTCTAAATAGGAGTGTCCAATGGGTCCAAGACATGTACTTTATTTTTTTTAAAAATTCATAGCCTTAATATGGTTTAACAATCTTTAGACATCTGAGTAAGAAAAAAAAGTCATTCAAAAGTTTTCCAGCTATTTCTAAATATACAGATGTATGAAATGATGAGAATAAAACACTAGTAACTTTTTTCCATCTGAATCTGTGGTAGTTACAGCAAGGTGACCCTAGAGTCATATTACAACTGTCATTGACCAAAATGATGAGGAATCTATATGCCTCTATTACATGATAATGTTCCAATGCAGAAAATTAAAGGTCCTTAAGAGTCTCACAGTACACATAAAAGAAGCACATGTGAATTGAGAGCCAAAGTATAATGTATGATCATCATTAGAATGTAAGTTTGAAAATAGACACACAGTACCCAACTTCAAAGAAATAAATTATTTGGGCATGTATAGAAGATATATTAAATAGCACAACCAATTCATATATTAAACCAGAGTTACTATTGCAAATAATCCCCTTAAAAAGGGGGGGATTTATATATTTATATACTCACACAGATTTTGGACATACATCTACAACATATATACAAAATGTATAGTAATAGTTAAAACATAAATCACTTTCCCTAAATATTGGCAAATTGGCAAGGAATTCTATATCCAACTGCCAGACTCTTTCGGCTACTGAAAAAATATTAAGCAAAATTAATCAATTACTTGGAATCCAAAAAACCTAAACGTTCCAATAACTGAATTTTTATATTCTCCACTTACTTTTTAGGATAAAATGGGAAAAAAAATAAACAAGGGATGTATGTGTGTGTGTGTGTGTGTGTGTGCAAAAGAGAGGACAGGAAAAGAGAGAAGAGAAGAACATATGTTTGTATGATTTTTGTGTGAACTCTAATTCAGAAAAAAAATATTCATCAGTTTTCTCATTCAGGTTATTTGCCACAGAAAACAGCAATAGCTATGAAGAATTCTCAGGAGGAAATGTCTTCTCATATCATATCAACAACTGAGTTGCATTTATATTTTAAAGAGTCTGCTAAGGCACTGAGAGATTAATTGATTTTGCCAAAGCCACACAGTCAATACTGGGGTGTGTGTGTGTGTGTGTGTGTGTGTGTGTGTGTGTGTGTGTGTGAACAATGGACCTTGAACTGAGGCTGTTCTGACTCAGAGGATAGGCCTTTAACCACTATGCCTCACTGCCAGTCAAGGTGATCTTGGGGATTGTTTAAAAAGCAATTTTCAAAGTTTGTCACTGTCCAAAAAGATTCAGCCAAACCCCTTACATCTTTTATATTTACATAGTATAAAATGAGAAATTATCTTTATGCTGTTGAGTCCAAGGCCTGAACTAACCTCTACACCAAATAAATGTTAAATCATGTTCATTTTAACTCTACTATATTTAACTATATTCTTATTTTTTAAAATTGATCATCCATACTGTGTTTGTGTGTGTACATGTATGTGTATGTGCACATACATTTATATATATGTATGCGTAGCTAGCAAAGTAAAATGTATGTGCCTATACACACTTTCATGTAGTATAAATAATATATAAAATAAAGCAGAACATATGTATACATAATAATTCTCTGTGTATTATACATATATGTGCAATACATTATACATAATACATGTATTATACATACATACATATATGCATATATATGTATATATATCTTTTGAAGTCAGCATTCTGCTTGCTCTTAACAAGTTAAGGTGATAAATTATCAACATCACATACCCTGTAGTTCACATCCTGTTGCCCTCCAGATGAATGTACTCTCTATTTACAGAAGCTCATGGGAAAGGTCTTTAAGTGTGAACCCAAGATCAGTGCCACTTGCTCCCTGTTGAGTTTTGCAACATTCTCTATTCAATGAAATTGAAAAAAAAATGGAATCTCCAAAGCCTGGGAATATTTCAGCTTTAGGGAGATACTGAGTCTGCAGTTATATCCCTTTTTATTTAGGTAGCTTGATTAATAAATTGTTTGAGCTGGCCAAGAATAGAGAAAGCTAAAAGACTACATATAATGGAGTTTTAAAGACATATCCGAAAGGTTCTAATTACTAACTTTGCTCTGTATTTAGCCTCCTTTAATTTCACTATCCAGTTTACCATCAATCTATCCTAAAGGGGAATTACACCTTGCGCTTGCATGTAAGAGTAAATAGGCCCATCCCTAAGCTTTCATGCAGAGGCTAGGAAGGGCAGTGGATAGAGTACCAGGCCTGGAATCAAGGCGATTTAGCTTTATGAGTTCAAATCTGGCCTCACATACTTACTAGATAATATGACCCTGGGCAAGTCACTTAACTCTTTTTGCTTCAGTTTCCTCATCTGTAAAATGAGCTGGAGAAGGAAATGGCAAACCACTCCAGTGTCTCTGCCAAGAAAACTCCAAATGAGAGCATGAAGAGTTGGAAATGAGTAAAACAATTGAACAACAACAAAGCTTCCATGTACTTGCCTGGGGACACTAAAAATCCTATTAGCTTTTAATTAGGCCTATAAGAATCACGGGCCAAGGTTGTTTAAATGAATTGTCCACCAATCATTGAGTCCTTTTTTTCTGTTATTAAAACAATCAAAAGTTGATCCAACTAGATATTTTGTTAGAAGACCATCAGGAGGATTCAGGAACAATATATTTAACCATCCTCACATAGTTAAGAAAAAGTGCTATAAAAATAATTATTCTAGAAGCAACTTCCAGGGATCATCTTGTCTAATCCAATCTTCCTCCAAATATACAATAAACAGAGAGAGAGAGAGGAGGAGGGAGGGGAGAAAAGAGAGATTAAGCCAGCTACAGAAATTTTATGGTCAATTCATCTTACACTAAGGCAAAAGAAAACAAAATCATTTAGCTATAAAATGTAATTGTCTGAATAAAGAAGCCCATCTTGAAAACCTTAAGTAGTTTGAACTATTAATGTACTATAAAAAATTCTGAGCTTTATAGCCTATATTTATCTTCAAAAGGTAGAAACTCATGTAAAAGTGACTTTTCCTCTTGTCAAAAAATGTACCACCATTTTATATTTTCGTAGAGTAAGGAAACAACAGAAAAAGACTGTGGTACAGTGGGAAAAGCCCTGACTGGACACCTAAGTTCTAATCCCTTCTCTACCACTTACTACCTATTTAACCCTAAATCACTTAACTTCTCAGGGCCTCAGTGTCTTTATCTATCAAATGAGGGTACTGGATTCCCAGCTCTATATTTATGAGTCTGTGTAAGCCTGCAATTTTTAATCCCTTGCAGATCTGACATTTTATGGTTCTATAGAAAGACAAGTAAAAGACTGTGGTCTCTTCAAAAGGAATCACTAATGCCATACCATTGTAGTCTGACTTGTGTGTCCTGTAAGGAGGAAATCTTTCTCTTATGGTATCTAATTAATAGATGATCTCACTTTCAACAAAGAAGCCTCATTGCCAGAGAGTAAATGAAAATCTGAGAACTGAACAATTTGCTACTCTTTTATAAGTTAGGTCAGGCCTATTTTAAATCACTGCTACCAACTGCTTCTGTTTTAATGTTCAAATTTAATTTGAGATGAACTACCTTGATGTCTCTTTGCCACACGAATAAGGTTTATTTATGAACTTGAGAAATACTGCTGCATATGGAAACATTGAAGAGATTGAGAATGATGAGTGTTTTGTGCATAATTTGAGTAGAATTAGCACATTAGGGCAACATTCATTGTTTTTTAGAGTTTTTTAAAACTTCAGTTTAGCCAGCCAGCAAAGAATTGGTTTATCCTTGCTTCATGCAATATTGCAAAGTATTTTTTAAAAAAAATTTAGTTTCACAGCTCGGTGGTACAGTATATACAGTACTGGGCTTAGTATGAAGAAGACTCATCTTCCTGAGTTCAAATCTGGCCTCAGACACATACTAGCTCTGTCACCCTGGACAAGTCACTTAACCTGTTGGCCTCAATTTTCCATCTGTAAAATTAGCTGGAGAAGGAAATGGCAAACCACTCTAGTATCTTTGCCAAGAAAACTTCAAGATGGTGTAATGAAGAGTCATAACAACTGAAACAACTCAGCAACTAAAAGGATTGTAAACCGAGTTACAGAAAAGGGAGAAAGTTTTATATAAACTCTCTATGAAATATGAAATGCTTACTAAAAGAAATCAAGACTTCAGGGCTAGAAATGATTGTGTTTAATACCAATTTCCTATTATACATCATCAGTATTTAAAAGAAGTGAAAATGGGAAGTGAAAATGTTAACACTGACACCTAGGTTTTGGGCTTGGGTGACTGGGAGGATAGTAGTACTGGTGATAGTAATAGGGAGTTAGTTAGGAAGAGGGAGGAGGGTTAGAGAGGAGGAAGATAAAGACATGTTGAGTTTAAGATATATAAGAGACACACAGTTCCAGATGTCCAATAGGCAGTTGAATATTTCATAGAATCATAAAACATCAGAGCTGGGACAAACATTAGAGATCATCTAGTTTATTTCCAGACCTCTCATTTGACATATGTGGAAAATGAGGCACAGAGAAGGGACATTGACTCACTTGGAGTCACACAGCTAGTGAATGATAGACCCTGGGCTTGAATCCAGTCTTAAGACTCTTTTGTGTAGCGTTCTTACAATGACGAGGGGCTATATTATTACAACTAAGAAAGACAAAAATATAGAAAAGCTTATATGGAATAAATCAAAGTGAAAAAAAGTGTTTCTATTCTGGTCAGCAACCCTGAGAGTCTTCCTCTACCAGACTGATTTTTTGTGTGTGTAGGTAAAAGAGGCCATTCTTTGACTCATTTCTAATCCTAACCTTTATCACTGAATGGGTGTTGCCTCAGACAAACTGAGACCTGGGGAAGACCTTAGCTTAAAGAGGTCAGGGTCTGCCAACGCATCTGGGGTCATCTCCAATCATTCTGATCTATGTTTTGCCACTGGACCCAGAGGGCTCTGGAGGGGAAACAGTGAGGTTGGTGACTTTGCACAGCACTACCTCACTTAAATCCAATTCACTCACAAGACACAATATCACCTTCCTTGTGTCATTAGTCCTCTTTGAGAATGAAGAACAAACAACAATTATTTCTAAAGCAGAATGCCCAGTAACCCAGTTGTGAGTGTTTGTTTTCCTCCTCACTTATACATTTGGGAATGTTCACTTAACTCTGCCCCTAAACACAAGAATGCCTCATGAGGTTCAGTTGAAGGAAGAGGAAATGCCACAGCAGATCTTCATGCAGAAGTTGGATGATCATTTGTGAGGATGCTGTTGAAGCATATGCATAGAAAAAGATGATTTCTAAGGTTCCTTTTGTAGTTTTAAGAATTGGGCCTCAGTTTGCTAATCCGTAAGATGAATTCAAAATGCCCAGAACTCATTCTTTCCTATCCAAAGGCTCCCTTATTCCTAACTTCCCCATTCCGTCGGTGGTATTACCATTCTCCCATTCACCCAGATGATCTCTCAGATGCCTTCTAATTCTACATCTATTATCCTCTGAATATAATATTCAACATTCACCATTTAGTGATATACAAATGAGGGACCAGGTAGATCACAATATGGATCTAATAGTAAAATTTTTACCAACTAAAGACAGTGCCCTAGGCCCTTCTTTCTCTAGGAATTCAGCATTTCTTGGCAAGAGTAGGAAGGGAAAGGATCATGGAAGTGTGGAAGTGTGACTGTGTATACTTTATCTCCTTATCCATTTGTCCTATGAACTTGGAAGTTGAGAGGATGGGGCAAATTCAGCATTCAATCACTCACTGGAGAACAGGGTTTAGGTAATACACTCCTAGAGTTCCCTCCTTAGCAGTCCTCACCAGTCATGCCTGCAACCAAAACTTGGTTATCACCATTATTTTCCTTGAAAATACCAATCAGGAATATAAGGTTGCCAATGCAGGAAAGGCATATGGAAGCATGGAATATCAGGAGGTATAGATCTTTTTAAAACACAATTTTAATTTTTACTGTTATCTTTTGTTTTTATATCATTTCCATTTCTAAATATATTCCTCTTTCCTACCCTACTCAGTGAGCCATCCCTTATGGCAGAAGTTTTTAAAAATATAGAATAGAAAAAAATAGAAAACAATGGAGCCAAACCAACCACTATATCACACAATGCAATGTTCTTTATGGGACCTCACTTCTCCAGAGATGGAAGAGAAAGGAGCAGGACCACAGATGTAGAGCTGGGAGGGGCTTTAAAGGCTCTCTAGTCCAAACCCCTTTTCACAGTTAAGAATACTGAGTCCTGGGGCCATTAGGTGGCACAATAGAGCACTGACCCTGCAGTCAAGCGGACCCGAGTTCAAATCCAACATCAGACACTTGACACACTTAATAGCCATGTGACTTTGGGCATGCCACTTAACCCCAATTGCCCTCCAAAAAACAAAATAAGAAGAAGGAGAGGAAGTCCTGGGAATATTTACTGGTCCATCACCACAGAGGTAATACTAGGGGAGGGGAGGTTCAAGTCCATGTCCTCTTACTCCAGAACCAGTGCTTTTTCCTTCCATTGTACCACAATGCTCATTCCTCCTAGTCTCTTCTTCAGAGACAAGCTTGATGATTAGAATTCCGCAGAATTGTTTTATTTGCATTGCTTAAGTCATTGGATATATTCTTTTCTGGGTTCTGCTTGTTTTATTCTACATCAGTTCACAAGAGTGACATTTACTTTCATTGTGGTCTAATAGTAAGCTTTATTATATGACTTTATATTTGTTTTTATCTTTACTCAGTGTCATTTTCTCTTTGAATCTGGGGATCAGGGATAGGAAAGATGTTTACATTCCTGTTTGTCTATTTGCTTTTTCTGTACCTAATGGAAGAATTTTGTCTGCAAATGCAGATGGTAAATTCAGGAGTCCCACTCTAGAACAGATTATAGGGCTTGAAAGTAGACAAAGTGGGTTTATGTTACTTGACTATATGTTAAAAATGTATTTTCTTCTAAATTCCTTCCTAGCTCTCGGAAACCCCCAGTACATCTCCTTCCAAAACCGACAGTGGCACAGTGACTGCTTCAACTGTGGAAAATGCAACACCTCCTTAGTGGGCCAAGGCTTCCTGACTCATCAGGACACCATTCTCTGCAGGGAATGTGGTTCCAAAACAGAGTCTAAGATCTGAGTGGCACAACCTACCTTTCACCTGTGTTTCTTGAGGGTTTCACACTCACTAAATCTGGAACTCAATTGAAGATGTTGTTGTTCAGTTGTTTCAGGCATGTCTGATTCTTCATAACCCCATTTGGGGTTTTTTGGCAAAGGTATTGGACTGTGATGTCCTTTTCCAGCTCATTTTACAGAGGAGGAAACTGACACAAACAGGGTTAAGTAATTTGCCCAGGTTCACACAGCTAGTAAATGTCTGAGGTTGGCTGTAGCTCCAGAACTGATGCTCTATCCACTATGCCATCTAGCTACGCTGAAGTAAGATATTGATATTAATTTCTAAAAAGGCCTCAGCTAGAAAATTTGTTGGAATAGTTCTATCATACACCTTACTTGCAACCATTTTAACACTTTAACATTTTAACAGACTGAAAAAAAAGACTTGTCTTTCTCCTCAATCTAAAATATGTCTTTTCTTATATCACACTGCACTCTGCTGTTAGATACTAAAGACAGTATCACTCCACTGAAATTAAATCTGTTATTTCTATCTAGGAGTCCTAAATGAGTTATTATCAAGAGGAGAACGATCTCAGAATAACTAGAGAACACAAGGATATCCAAATACTTCAAAGAGAGAATGTGGATATTTACCACCCTCAACTAACATAAATCACTTATGCCACAAATTTGGGTTCTTTTTTGAGTTATAATGAAAGAACAAGTATCAGGCAAGGCTCATTGGCAATGACCACATCTGGGACTTTCATACAATGGATTTTTATCACTTGCTTCTCAATCCTGTTCACACATACTAACACAGGAGCTGAAAAACTAAGGCATCATTTATACTCATGCCCACTTGTTTTTCTAAGCAGGGTTAAAAACAAGAAAACTATGAATTTCCTCCCCTAAAGCTAAGGTATACTACCAAAGTACAAAACATGTTCTACACTCCAGGTAAAATCTAATCACAGATTCATTGTATTCTGTAGTTTTTTTAAAAATGTATATATTTTTTCTTTTTTTCTTTTGGAGGGGGGAAGGCAAGCAATTGGGGTTAAGTGACTTGCCCAAGGTCACAAAGCTAGTAAGTGTGTCAAGTGCCTGAGGTCAGATTTGAACTCTCCTGGGCCAGTGCTCTAATTCACTGTGCCAACCAGCTGCCCCAAAATGTATATTTTTCAAACAAATACTACAGATATGAAAGCTCTTGCTTTCACATAGAATGAACCAGGATCATCATTATCCACAAATTTAAAATAAACAGATCTTTATGTTGTCTTTTGGGGAAATGAGGTTTCAGGGCAGGGTTGAGTATTTTTGCATTTTAAAAAAGTTAACTCTGTAAAAGAATCTGAGCCTTTATTATAATAACCATAGAGATAGATACACTGTCTCAGGATCTGAAGAGTAACTAATTTCATGGACTAAGGGGTCTCTGAAGTCTTTGTGAAGGAGCTGGAAAGAAGGATAAAGGATGATGCTAGGCCAAAATGATGAGTCTTGAGGTATCTTCCATCTTGATGTCATGCAAACCCATTAGAAAGTTTATAGAGTAGGACAGTGCCTGACTTTGCACATCTAGATGAAGGACGATCTCAACTCTTACTCTCTTAGCTTTTTTTCTCCTCCTGCTACTGCTTCCCTATATCCCTTGGGGATACATCCAGAGATCCTCTGTCCCTGTCCCCTATTTCCCCATTTATGATATCAGTCATTGAGAGAATCCTGAAACAGTGTCTCTATCTCCACAAGTAACTTTAAGGCATTAACAGATTCCAAGGTAGGGTAACATATAAAGGTTTTATACAATGTACACTATGCATATACTTCAATAATTTTTCTTTCTAAAGTTGTAAATATGCTTAATTCTCATTCCCACCCTGCTCCTTCCACTTCCTGACAAGGACAGGAGCAGTTATTAATATAGTATAGGAGGCAATATTGCCTGAAAAGAAATTATCATTGATAATAAGCAGCCTACATGGCAGCAATGCAGAAGAGGCTGGGCCTATGATACGGGTGTATCTCCCCACCAGTTGTCTACAAATACATGTACTTGGTCAATGGGGGAACAGGATATACATGTAGTTCAAAAGGTTCAGTGCAAGCCGCTCTACTAGAAAAGGACTATTGGAAGAGTTCAAAGCATATGATCTTATCACTATTGGCAAAAGGCATCATCTTTGAATGTGGACAAGTATATGAGGTATCAGATGGCAACGGATGATACGTTTGTCTGACTGACCCTTATTGTCAAATTTCCATAATGAGAAGCAAATTTAATGAGGACTTATACAAGTTTGCATGACCAAAGCAACCATGGATGTGCCTTTGTTCAAGAATCTGGTTAGTATCAGCAAGTTTAACATCAAATAAGAAGACATATACCAGTATCAGAGAGAATGTGGAATCAAGTGTCATGAGGCAGGATGGATAACACTAGATGTGGAGTCTAGAAAAGCTAGGTTTAAATCCTTTCACAGACCCTGTTTGAATCATTTATCCCCTCCCTAAACTTAGTCCTCATATGTGAAATGCAGAGGTTAGACTGGACCACTAGTGCTTGAGAAGGATAATGAGTTCAGCCAAGAACTAAAGAGACAGAGGTAAACCCAGATTATATTTGGGAAATTGAACCCTGCTCTTAGTGAATTAAAGCTGACCCCTGATGCAAAAGCCCATATTTTTAATGTAATTTTTTTCTGGTGATACTATTTGGTTATAAATCATAGAACACTAAAATTCATAGGAATCACAATGGCAAATGAGTCACAGAGCAAAGAAAAATGCATGTTGGTTGCATGTAAGTTTCAATTTCTTGCCACTACAGATTTGTGCTTGAAAATATATAAAAGACACAGCATAATCTAAGATTCTTCTTAGATTCAAAAGGTACCTCAGAGGTCATCTAATCAAACCCATACCTGAATGAGCATCTCTTCTATGATATATGCCAAAGTGATCACCTAGACTTTGATTACAGACTTCTGGAAGAGAGAATCTACTACCTCTCAAGGCAGGTCATTCTACTCCTGTACAGGTCTAATTGTTAGGAAGTTTTTCTATATGCTGAGATGAAATCTCTTCAAAGTATCTATCTTTTAGGGAAAAACAGAATAAATCTAATATATCTTCCATACAACATCCCTTCAAATATTTGAAGAGATCTGTCACATTTTCTATCATATTTTCTCTGGGCCAAACATCTCCAGTTCCTTGAATCGATACTAGTATCATTTGAACTGAAGACCTTTCATCAAGGGTATGTATGACAGGAAAATGAGAAGGCTGGTCATATCCATCAAGAGTTATGGATAGCAAATAGACAGTCTGAACATTGCCCTTATAGCTGCAAAATGTTAAAAGGAGAGGAAGAAGGCATCTAGTGCATTGGAAATAAGATACCTTACAGAGGATTTATAGAAACACATGGTTATATAAGATGTACACTGGTAGATGCAGTTTTGACTTTATTCAGTATGATCTGAACTAAACTTAAACCTTCACTAATGATATTATACATTCACTAAAGTTTCCAAAGTGTCAAAGAAAAACAAATTAGTTTATTAGTTAGAATGCTAGACTGGGGGGGAGGGAAGACTCCTCAAACACTTACTAGCTCTGTGACTTTGGGCAAGCACTTAACCACTCTGTACCTCAGTTTACCCAATTATAAAATGAGGGGGTTGAATCAACAATTTCTTCTGCCTTTTTCAGCTCTAAATCATTGATCCTATAATCTCCTACCTTACATGGGCAGTCACATCCCTGGTTTCCAGACCTGCCAGCTAGGAAGATAGAGAAGTGATGAAAACCACCATTATATACGTACATTTTTTAAACCATTCACAAAGTGGTTCATCATACATATTTAAAAAAAACAACGGGTTTAATTATATTCTTTCACTGATTACAATGGTTAAAATAGCATCACAGTAGATTCGATTAAAATTGTTATGGAAACACAATTTTTGAAAAGTTTAAAGTGCAAAGACAATTAAATATGCTTATAATAAAGGTAGGTTCCTTGGAAATTTTGATAAACTGCTCAAAGTTTTTTAGATGAATAGTGCCCAGACATTTTCTCCACAGGCACATAGTGGAGCACCATGAAAAATCACCAGTATTATATATTTGGAGCATTCTTCTAAAATTATATATCTAAACCTGAACATGGTGGATGTACTAAGATTTCAACAGTGACATTGCATTACAAATTTTAAAGACTAGAGAAGTGATGTCAGGTAGAAGACAGTAGAAGGCTTATAGTCAGGAATATCTAAGTTCAAATCCTCCTCCTGGCACTTATGACTTAATATGGCCACAGGCAAGTCATTACATTCCTCTCAGCTTCAAATAGTTCTCTTAAGTAATAGGTAAGTTACAGAAGCTGGTGTCTCACCCTAAGGATGTCATAAGTCTTTCACATATCAAGAAAACTATTCAAAAGGGAGCTGTCTGGCCAATTTTGAAGTGTGACATTCAATTTACTCATGGGTAATTTTGAAGAGTTTGGCATTTCTTGGAGACATGTCCAGTTAAAAGACCCACAGATCCATATCACAAAAATCCCTCTTCTAGTCCTTTGATAATCACAGTTCTAAACTTAGATGATCAATACAAATAATTCTCCTTATATTCTGCTTCTGACCTTTTGAATGCAATGTGTCACACTACCACTTTTGAAAAGTGAGTTCAGTCATCACTATTAATGGTACTAAGAGCAAAAATTTTTCTATTTGGGAGAATCACCTTTTATTCACTAGAATTAGTGATTTTATACTGTCCTCACAAGAGGGGTTAAGGAGTGTTACTAAAAATATGTACATACATACATACATATATATACACACATTCCAGCCAGGTGGCACAGCAGATAGAACACCAACCTGTGGAACCAGGAAGACCTAAGTTCAAATATGGCCTCAGACACTTACTTGCTATGTGAACTTGGGCAAGTCACTTAACTCTGATTGCCTTCCCTACCCCCTACCCCAAATATACCAGACAAATCCTGCCTTTAAGGAACTTCAGAGAAAGATTCAAGGACCCAAAATACACACATAAAGAAAACTGAATATATGTAAACTAATAAAGTCTAAATTAAATATCTAAGTAATGAGATAAAGCCAAGTAGAAAAATGAATAGAGTCAGATGAAGGGGGGGGGTGTCACAAAATCACATCATTTCAGAGGGATCTCAGTAGTCATCTAATTTATTTTGTACCTGAAAAGTACTTCTTGGCAAGTGATTTCTAGCCTGTGCTTGAATATCTCTCATTATTGGAGAATTTACCACCTCTTGAGTCATTTTGGGAAGCTCTAGATTACTAGGAAGCTTTTTCCTTGTATCAAGCTGAAATCTACCTCCCTATAGTTTATACTCATTGACCCTAGTCCTACCCTTCAGAGCCAAGGAGAATCAGTCAAATCTCTCTTCTGTAAGGCAACCCCTCATATGATTAAAGAAAGCATGTGATGTGTTCCATGCCTAAGTCTTCTCTTTTCCAAGGTAAATTTCTCCAGTTCCTTCCACTGATTCTAGATGTTCTCTAGTTTATCAAAGCCCTTCCTAATGTAGTGCCTAGATCCAATCACAATATTCTGAATGCTAACGAGGGCAAAGTATAGGGGAACTATCACTTCCAGATAGAAAAAAAGCTTCTTGAATGTGTGATGTGAGTGACACAGATTAGTGGGGTGGAAGTGGAAGTGAATTCAGTGGAAAGAATAGCATACTCATACGAGGGCAGGAAAAAACAAGTCATGTGGATTCGAGCAACCTGATGTTTTACAAACCACAGTGTTATAAAGGGTAACAAGGAATGAAGCTGATAAATCAGTAAATGGTCAATTGGCAAAGGCTGTCAAATGTTAGATTGATGAATTGAGATTTGACAAAAAGGTGATAGCCACTGAGGCTTCTTGAACCGTAAACAATTTAATGAAGAAAGCATTTTAGGAAGATTTTTCAAGCATGTGGTTATAGGATGAGTTGAGATTATAAGAGATGGGGACATTAGAGAGAAGGCTATTGTAATAATATAAGAGTGAGGTCATGAGGACCTATGTTAAAATGATGACTAAGGAAATGCAACAAGGAGAAAGTATCAGTAGGATTTGATGAGATGATGAGTAGAAAAAAGAACTTAAAATTATTCCAAAGTTGAAACCTTGGGTATCAACATAATATGTGATCAGAGAGGTGAAAGTACTGTAAAAGAAAGAAAAAAAATCTGTTGCAAGGCTAAAGTGTGGGATAGTAAGTCATTCATTAGAACCATTAAAAATGTTATATGTGGATCATCCTAAGCTGAGTTTGTTAGACAATTGCTAAAAGTAATACTAAGCCCATGCAATTATTTTCTCTAGAGGCTAGATAGCTTTAAAAAGAGAAATGTTCTATCACAGGCTAGGCAGATGATTGGATGGCTATCTACAAAGGAATGGTATTGGTAATGGCAGAAACTGAATGAGTCACTACAAATCCATCCCTACTACTGAACAAATCAATCAACAAGTGTTTATTAAGATAGGTACTTACTATGTTCCAGGCACTAGTCATTGAGAATACAGGTACCAAAAAATGAAATAATCCAGACTCACAAGGAGCTTGCATTATAATGGGAGAGAAAAGTAGTTTGAGAGAGAGAGCACAAGGCAGGTTGAGAATTTCGAAAAGACTTCACGCAGAAGATGATGCTCAAGCTACACCTTTAAGGAAGAAGACTGACTTTATGAGGTGAGGTAAGGAAGGAGCACAGTCTGGGCACACAGGATGGTCAGCATTTGTATGACTTGCGATAGGTCAATATTATTGCCATGCATGGATTAAAGTCAAAATTTAGAAAAAAATGTTACATTTAATTTTTAAATGTCAGCCCTCTGGTTAAATAATAAGTAGTTTAGTTTTTGAAACAAGAAAAAGAATTACTTCACAAGCCATATAATTTCTTGGTAAAATGCACTTTAGAGATATTTAATAATATATATGAAATTTAACAATATGTATGAAATAAGACATATATATATAGTCACTGACAGTAGATGTTTATTAGTGCTCCAAAAGTTTTGCAAGTTGTTTTTAATTCCTCACATTCAAGTAAATTTGAATTTTATGGCGTTTATATTCCTGAAAAGGTTTTTCATTGATTTATTCTTTATTGCTACCTAATTCTTTTCAAAATAGCTATGCAAGTACTGAGTAGATAAGGAATAACAATTGTGATTTTTTACTTCCATTTTCTAGGAGGGCATGAGCCATTTTCCTAGGTTTCCTTTCTTCCAAGCCAGAAATTACCTATCTAACTAAGATTTCATTTTGGATAAGCACTATAGTATTTATTTACTTTTTTTATATGCCATCAAATAGTAATCACTCCTGTCATGTTAACCTGAGAGATCCACAATTTCTGAGCTTTTTCTTATTTTATTTAGAAGTAAGTTTTTCAGTAAATTAATTTCTCAAAGACCACCACTGTTATGTGATCAAATAAAAATTGATATGAATGATAATGGACTATTTCCTATATTTGCATTTTTCACTTGTATAATATTCAATAAAATATTCTATCAAAACCAGCCTATTTCAATGTTCATTTTTCTGTTTTGAAAATGTTTTGCTCATATTTTTATAACCAGTAGCATTATGCTAAACTCCTCCTTAAACCATGTGATACAGTATGGCCTGTTCTTCCTGCTGTCCCTACTCCTTCATCAATAACTCACAGAACTCTGTTCATGTTTTTCTATTCTCTCAATGTAACTGCTAATTCCCTCTAAAATAAACCATTCAGTTTAGCCCAACAAAAAGAACACAAGGACTTTTCTCCCATATCTTGCAAACTGTACACAATACTGCAAGTTAATTTTTATAGTATCTATATGCTCTACTAGGTGAACAACGTAATAGACAAAAGGGTAACTTGACAACTTACTGGGTTTTCAGTGCTCCCTTGTTGTACTGCCAGTAGACCTTTCTCCTCTCCCACTTGATTCCCTAATTGAGCCCTTCTCTCATGAGTCAGCCTACTCAAAGCATGTCCTAGCATTTCATCTCCTTTCCTGGGTTTTCCCACATACTGTGCCTCTTCTTGTAGTATGAATCCACCTCCTCTTCTTGTTTCCATTTACCCTCATAGTCTTGCATGTATAACCAATATACCAGGGTGGAATAATACTATGCATAGTGATTAGATCTATCTAAAGATTCAAGTAAAAATTACTCATAATTCAGAGAGAAATATTTTCCTCAAATCTATGCTATAATGTAGAATCTTTTCCATCTTCCACAAATAAATATTTGGAAAAAAAATTATTTTCCCCAGAGATTTAGGCCATTTCCTTAGCATGAAACAGTTTTGTAAAGGAGAACATTCCTTATAAGTTACTAAAAATGGTGAAAGGTTATATAATTCAGAATCATTCTTTTGAAGACATATAGGAAAATGATCAGGAATTGCCAAAATGATTTTCAAACCTGAGACTTTCGGAGAAATCACTCCTGATGAGAAGATGAAAGTCGTTTATTTCAAAGGTAGATTCAATGTCGTTTGTCTCATTTGGGTATGTTTGTTCCCCAAAAGACTTTTGCCTCCTTGAGATAAGGCTCTCCTAGAGAGTTAAATTGCACAAAGGTAAAAAGAAAGAAGCTAAGTGCAGAAAGTCTGCCTCTCTAACTAAAAGAACTGAGGCTGAAGCCAGGAAAGAATTGCAGGGTAGATAACATTATTTTGGGTAGGTCACTTGATCTTGAGATGTGTAATGGTAGCTAAAAAGTAAAAATAATGAAGACACTGGAACTAGCTGCCCTAAGTTTATTGCAAATGAGTCATTCAACTCAGTTCTCCTCTCTGGATTGGATCCTTGAGCGACATTAATATTACAGTTTCTTGAGTATAGTGGGAAAAACATTTCTTTTCATCTAGATTCTCCAGTCTAAAGAGACTGTTCCTCAGGCACCTTGAAGAATGGCCCAGATGGAGTCTAACTTCTTATTTGCTTGTTCAGTGTAGGGACAGAGAAAGAAATTTCTAAAAAGGAATAGAAAGGGAAAGCAAATTAAAGTTCGAAAAGCTAATTTTTTTTTTGGGGGGAATGCTGAGGGTACCTCTGCAGTTGAAAAATAAAATGGCTAACATAACAGAATTACAATCTGTGTCTATGCTAAGCAGAGTATCTAGGTCAAGTACTTTCCCATGAATGGTAATAAACTTAGGGAGTGGACCTCCATAAAAAACTCTCAGAGAAGAACACTAATGAACTCAACAGACCTTCATCCCTTCCGTGACTTAGTGATATTAAAATGTTCCCACCAGAAAAAAAATGAGTTTGATTATTGTGACAATCCTTGTATGATTAACCCCATAAAGGTTTCTTTTCTAAACAACTCAAGGACCTCTTTCTGGAAATGGTCTGCAGCATTTTCCCTCTTCACCTTAGGACTGTTTACCCGGAATCTCAATCTTATACCTATATTTTGTCTCAAACTGGAAACTTGAGGAGAGAGGAAGGTAAATGTGAGATGGTAGAAGGAACCCAGAAAATTGGAATTTCTGTAAAATGGATTATTTTAAAGCTCTTAATCCATTTTCTAAAAAATTAAGTTTTCAAATAGAATATCCAACAGAAAGTGAAATGGATGGTAGTTACAAATAAGTAAAATTTCTGACACAAGCTGAATTTTTAATTTGGGAACTGCATACTCTAAAAATTATCATTAGATTAACATCTTGGACTCCTTGGACTCCTATTCCAATGCTTTATTGTAGCTTCTGGAAAGATATGCCAATGCAACACAAGCTCCAGTTGGAAAGTCTCAAAGTATGGACCTAATGACAGACTACATCTTTAATCTGAGGACCATCCTAGCTATGCTGAGGGGGACATCAGAAAGCTGCCCACAATAGAATACATTTTTTTTTAAATCACAGCAACTCATGAAAGCCATCTAGGTATGAAGGGTATTGTCTTCCATGTCAATAGACGTAGAAGAAGAAACTGAAGCACCTTGAAGCACCAAAACTTTCTCTGTAGCTGACTTAGTATAACCTATCACCAGGCCCATAGTGGCAAGATCTGCAGCAGCTTATATTTTGCCAACATAACCTTTCAAAAACTTCAGCCCCGTCTCAGGGTAAAGGAAAAGAACTAGAAGCAAAGGAGATGCTTGTCAACTGAGGAATGACTACATAAGTTGTGCAACATCAATGTAATGGAATTATTACTATGTTAAAAATGTTATATATATTAACTGCAGCTGCTCTTTTTTCATGCAGGAGATGCTCCAGAATATGACATTGCCCATCCCTATCCCATCCTTTTTAGACTCTGCCACAAGGCTCTCTCCTGGGGCTTCCTGACTCTTCTCCTTTTCCTTCTAGTTCTTCATTTTAAAAATTACATCCAGTTTATCACAAATATATTTATGCATGTATATAAGTATGTATGTAAAAACTTTTACATATATAGAAAGAGCTTGATTATTTAATTAGCTCCCACGGAATCAATTATCACCTCTATGTCAACTTTTTAAATCTATTTATTCAATCTTAACCTCTCTGCTAACTTGTAGTCTCACATCTCCAAATGCCTACTGAATCCCCCAAACTGGATGTCCTGTAGAAATCTTAATTCAGCATGTCCAAAACTGAATTCATTATCTTCCCCTCGCCCCAAGTCTTCCCCTTTTCTATTTCTCTTATTCCTGTCAAGTAATCATCAGTCACACAGACTGTCAATCTAGGTGTTATCCTGGACTCTTCACTCTCGCTTACCATCCCCAAGTTCTGTTGAGTCTGCCAAGTTCTTGAGTTCATTGACAAGTTCTGTTGAGTCTGCCTTTGCAACATCTCTCATAAATTTTCACTGGCTGATCCCATGTTTGGAATTCTCTTCCTCATTATCTCTGCCCTTCTTGACTTCTTTCAAATCTTATCTAAATTCTTATCTTCTAAAAGAATCCTTTTCCAATTCCCCTTAATTCTAGTCCTACATTTTTTTATCATATCCAGTTCATCATAAATATTCATATGCATGTATTTATGCACATATGTATATGTGTGTATATACACAAACACGTCTGTACCGAGTTGTGTGCATGTTGTCTTTCCCAAGAGACTGTGAACTCTTTGAGAAAAGGCACTAGTTTTGCCTTTCTTTGTATCCCTAGCACTGAATACAGTACTGAGCACATAGTAGGCACTTAATAAATACTTACTGACTTGACTCATACCTTTTTAAGGCACATCATTTTTTCCTAACAGCTTTATTGATATCCATCATATAACAATGTTCTTCTCTTTGTATATTTTCCTGAAACCCTGAAACTTCAGCAAGGAAGACTTCTCTTATAATCAGAACCAAAGATGACAATAACCATAACCATGTAAACAAAGCCAAACAACACAACAACAGTGCAACCAAGTGGGAAGGCAACATTCTACACTAATAGGTCTCCACCCATCTGAGAAAAGAAGGAAAGCCAATGTCTTCTCCTCTCTTGGGCCAAGGCTGTTTATTATGATTATACATATTAGAGTTTGTTCTAATGTTATTTTAATTGTTATATTATGGTATATACATATTATGATTATACATATTAGAGTTTGTTCTACTGTTATTTTAATTTACATTATTAGACTCCTATATATTGTTTTCCTGGTTCTGTTTACTTCACTACAAGCCTTCCTAGGGCACTTTTCCCTCCTGATCTCTCTGTTTATTCTTATTTCATCTCTCCCTTTGCCTCAACCTATCACCTTTCATTTTCTCCTTGACTTTGATACAAACCAGTTCCCTTTGGATAGTAAGTCTAATATATAGGTACTATGTATTAGTCCTGGATATCTCTGGTTCAGCTATAGAAAATATCTTTACCAAGCACTTGTACTGCCCACTACCGGGTTCATCTACAAAAGTCTTTTGTTTCTAACAATTGCAGCTAAGAATAATACACTGAAAGGATGCAGGAAATAACTCAGGAAGGGACCTGGGCCTTTAAAAATGAAACAAAAAATGCATAGTGCCAATTAAGTCTTCATCAGAAGGATTTATTCTGAATACTAACCAAGGAATATACATCTTCTCCTTAAGTTAGTCAATAAAATTATCTTCTGCTTTCACAGGACATAGTTCAATAACAACCTGAAAGAGATGTCAGATTCTGAAAAGAGTGACTTATGCTACAAAAAGAACCATTCTCTCTTTGAAGAGAATACAGAGTCATGGGAGGAACGACAAGCCACACACATACACAGAATACCTCAGTCTACATCACAGTAGTCAGACTTTCTCCAGCCAAAAAGGAACACCACCACATAGAATAGGCCATCTTTTTATACCTAGATTACTTTCACTGAATTTCACCTTCTTTCAGTATTTAATGATTCAAGGTGGGGGGAAAAGTAGGAAAGAAAGAAAAAAAGAAAGATGGCAAAAGAAACTTCAAGATTTCAAAATAAAAAGCAATGTCTTGTCACTTGCAGTACACTGTAGTAGAAAACAAATATTGGCTTTGGAGTCTGAGCACCTGGGTTTGAATTATAGGTCTACTAATTACTCCTGTGGGACTCTGCCTCAGTTTCCCCATTAGAAAAATAAAATCCTTGGACTAAATGATCTCTAAAGTCTTTTCCTAAAGTCTTTTCTATATCCAATGATCTTCTTTCATCCTATGAGCTAGAATCAAAACTGCAAATTTTCATGAATCTCCATATTTACTCTCATCTATGCTAACTTTTTAAATTTAAATTTTATATCTTAGCATTTACTTGGTCATCAAAAAAAATTGTTGTTGTTGTTCAGTCATTTTCAATCACATTCAACTCTTTATGACCAACATTTGATGTTTTCTTGGCAAAGATTCTACAGTGGTTTGCCATTTTCTTCTCCAGCTCATTTTATAGATGGGAAAACAGTAACAGGCAAGGCTAAGTGATTTGCACAGCATCACATAGCTGAGATCAGATTTGAACTCAGGAAGGTGTACCTGTGCCTTCGATAATATGGTTAACTAATATATTTTCCAGTTTCCAATTTGATGGATTATGTT
This sequence comes from Pseudocheirus occidentalis, assembly GCA_028646575.1. Taxonomy (NCBI): domain Eukaryota; kingdom Metazoa; phylum Chordata; class Mammalia; order Diprotodontia; family Pseudocheiridae; genus Pseudocheirus; species Pseudocheirus occidentalis. The sequence continues at coordinate 258,596,134 of CM053593.1, forward strand.
TGGCCGGTTTTTAAGCACAGACAGGCTTTTTGTAGTAACCTAGCAAACTGTGAGACCATCCCTTTTCTTGTATGAGACCTACTCAGATGGAAGCAAATGGGCACTGATATTAGAAAGAAATGCCACTAGCTAAAAACATATATAGCCTATCCTATAATTTCAATTTCAAAACCTGTGATTTCATGGGCATAGGTATTTCCTCTACTGATACATACGATTCCTCTGTGACTAAGTAGAAAGGTCTTCAAGAATTGCTGTGGTTGAAGTTAATTCTCCTGCTGTCAATCTGGCTATGAGCCTCTGTGAACTTAACTAAGTTAGTCTCTGGACACCTAAGATAAGGTCAAACAAGGCCCATGCTGAAACTTTTCTGGTATAATAAGATCTGGTAGAATGTATTCTCTGCCAACCCAATCTTTAAGACCTTCAACACTTTTTTTTGTGGTTACAAAGAATTAGAAATATAACATATGCCCTTCAACTGAGGAATGGCTAAATAAATTGCACTGCATGAATGCGCTGGGATATTCTGATACTGTAAGAAATGAGAAATATGATAAATTCAAAGAAACATAGGAAGATTTGCATGAACACAAGCAAAGTGAAATAAATAATATTTAATGGCATTAATACAAATTGAGAGAAAAAACAACAAATCAATTAATAAACATGGGCTAGGTACAGTACTAAGTACTGAAGATACAAAAAAAAGGCAAAAGTTAGTCCTTGCCCTCAAGGAGCTTACAATCTAATGTGAAGACAGCACACAAACAAACATATAAAAAGCAAGCTATAGACAGGATAAATAAGAAACAATTAACTGATAGAAGGCACTAGAATTAAGAGGGTTGGGGAAGGATTCCTGTAGAAAGTGGGATTTTGCTTGAGTCTTAACAGAAACCAGGGATGTCACTAGTCTGAGTGGAAGAGGGAGATCACTTCAGACACTGGGAATAGCCAGAGAGAATTCCCCGAACTGAAAGATGAATTCTCTTGTTTGTGGAATATTCAGGAGGCTGGTGTCATTGGACTGAAAAGTACATGTAGGGGAGTAAGGAATAAGAATATAGGAAAGTAGGAAGAGACTGGGTTATGAAAGGTTTTGAATGTCAAACAGAGTATTTTGTATTTGCTCTTGGAGGCCATAGGAAGCTATTGGAGTTTGAGTGGGGCTGGGGGTTGGGAGCCGTGTGGCATATTCAGCTCTAAGCTTTAGGAAAATCACTTTAGGGACTGAAAGGAGGATAAGTTGGAGTGGAGAGACTTGAGGTAAGCAGACCAACCAGTAGGCTATTGCCATAGTCTAGATATGAGGCGATAAGGGCAATGGCAGAAGAAAGAAGAGGGTATATCTGAGAGAGGTGAAATCAACAGGCCTTGGCAAGAACTTGGAATGGGAGATGAGATACAGCAAAGAACCCAGGATGACTTCTACCTTGTGAGCCTAAGGGATGGAGAGGATGGGAGGAAGTGGGGGAAAGGCTTTTGTTTTGTTTTGGTTTTTTGTGGGGAGATAATTCTGTTTTGGAAATTTTGAGTTTAAATTGTCTACTGGATATCCAGCTCAAGATTTCTGAAAGGTATTTGGAGATGTGAGATTAGAGGTGAGCAAAAAGATTAGGACTGAATAGGTAGATTTGAGAATCATCAACAGAGAGATGGTCACTAAATCCATGGGAGCTGATAAGATCACCAAGTGAAGTAGAGGGAGAAGAGATAGAAGGATGAGGGACACCTATGGTTAGAGGGCATGATCTGGAGGAGGATTAAGCAAGGAAGACAGAGAAGGAATGGTCAGATAAGTAGGAGGAATGCAAGGAGAGAGTTGCATCCTGAAAACCTAGACAGAAGAGAGTGTCAAGCTGGAGAAAGTCAATAGCTGCACAGACATCAGGGAGAGAGAGGATTAGGAAAAGGTCATTGAATTTCGCAAATAAAATCATTAGTAACTTTGGAGAGAGTACTTTCAGTGGAAAGATAAGGTCAGAAGTTAGATTATAAGGGGGTTAAGAAGAAAATGAGATTGGAGATGGCCTTTGCAAGTAGTTTAGCTACAAAGAGCAGAGATACAGGATGATAGCAAGGATGGAAGGATCAAATGAAGGGTTTTTTTCAGGATACGGGAGACTTAGGCATGTTTGTAAACAAACCAATGACAGCAGCACAGAATCTTCAGACATAGAAGATTAAATTTGGTAAGTCCATATTTCACAACACTGTAGCAAATTTTCTCAAGTAGAAGATTTTGACTAGAATACACAAATCAATAACAACTAATACATTAACTTTATTTTCAGAACTAAAAATGTTCACTAAACTGTCACAAAGAAATGATGTGTATTGATTTGGACTATTCAATTTTGATGAGTATTTCATGCTCCCTAATCTTGCAACAAAGACAACTTACAATAAATGATTTTAAATAACACCAACACATTTTTTTAAAAAAGCTTCACATAATGATTGAAAAAAAATTTGGTATAAAATCTGTAACAATTATGTGGTGAAATATGGTTATTTCCTCCATGAATGAGAAGCCACTAAACTTATGCTTCTAAAACTTCAATGAAAAAGTTGGAAAATCCTGGGGAAAAACACCAATCCATTCCATCAATTATCCACTAGATGGCGCAAAACCGTTAAAGTCCAACAAAGCAAGTTTTTTCATTTTTTGCTTTTTTTAAAAGTACAGTTTGAGTTCACCATTTTCCATCTCAGCTCCAGAAATTTTGCAAACTGCATTAACCTTTATTTAGCCTCAGCTCTCACCACATAAAGCAATATGTTCAACTCTTCACATAAGGCTTTAAAAGCACACCACTGTCTTGACCCTGAGGAACTAATGTTGATATATTTACCGACCTGAGGCATCCGTAGCAGTTATTAATGACTTCCCTACCCCTATCTTATTGGAAAGTACTATATGTTTTATTCAAATGATATAGAAAACAATTCCCAGTAATGTGAAGAGGAAGCCCACAAGTCCATATATATATATATATATATATATATATATATATATATATATATATATATATATATAAATAAATATATCCAAGGCTGGCCAAAGGACCTCACAAACATTGCTGTTTCCTGTGGCAAGTAACCTGGCTGAGTGAATATTTCTTTCCTGAATTAGAGTTCATACAATGTTCTTGTTCTCTCTTTCTCTCTCTCCCTTCCCCCCTCTCACTCTCTCTCCCCCCTCCCTCCTTCCTTCCTTCCCCAAACTATACAAAACTATACTTAAAATGAAAGTGTTGCATACACTTACCTAAAAAAATAGTCATTTTTTCTAATTTCTAGTCATATAAGACAATTATTATCACCGTGTTGAGACAAAGAATTGGCAAATTTTCCAAAAGATCAGGAATTGTATAAAGACATGTCAGACACTATGTTTAGGACTAGCATTTTTTGGAGCAAAATACACTCATCAGGATCAACAAACTAGCACTGGAAGTAACTTCAGAGGCAAACTAAGGGGATTCAGTCATATTATAGGTGAGGACACTGAGGACCAGAGCAGCCAGAGGGATTTGCCCAGGGTACATGGATACTTAATGTCAGAGGTAGCAGTCTAATCTCTGACTTTCACCATCAGCTATCTTCATTGCATGATACTGAGTGTCTGGAAATGTTAAGAATAAAACAAGAAGCTTAGAAAACCATTCAACTTTATAAAAAAAGCACAAATAAAATCATGTTGCTTGGTTCCAGCCCCATGCGTGTCTCACACAGTGAGAAAGCTGTGAATGTTTACTACAGTTTAACAATATCCCTGTGTTCCCAAGTCATATTCCTGGGGAAAACACTAATGAAAACAAATTTACATGCAAAATGGTTTCCTTGGATTTATTAAACCTTGTGTTTGAAAGAAGAAAAGCAAAACCCAGTGTTGAAGGCAACTGTGTCTTTTCTTTTCCCTTAGAAGGGAGCTTCTAACCATAGCAAATGCTATTGATGTTAGAGATCATGGTAGGCCTCCTAGTTATCCATTTTTCTTTGATAAAGAACTTGCATTCAGATTCAGATCATGTTATTCACTAAATCCACTAAATTCACTAAAAATGGTTTTGGTTCCCATAAAGTATATAGTATTACAAGTCATGGCCAGAACTCTTGCCTCATGGAACCATGGGACAAGTCAAGAAAGGGCACATCTTAATGGATACTTCATTACTTTGAAGCTGTAATGAAGCCATGATTTTTATGCTATAGGCAGTCTATCCTCTGGAATATTTGGGACTCCCTCCAACCCCTGTACTCTTTCTCATCCTGGGTAATTCTTGTGAATGTGTGTCCACAATCCGCCATAAGGGTTTTCTATCCAATGGATCTGAGACTTTCCTATGAGTTCTAAAATAAATAAATGCATGTGAAGTGCATGTCCTAGAGAAAGCAAGGTGGACTTGTAATCAAGAAGCCTTGGATTCAAATCCCACCTGAGACCTTACTAGTGGTATGATCCTGGGCAAATTTATATCTTCTTTTAGCTTCCATTTCCTCTCCTGTAAAAGGATTGGAATTAATGACCTCTAAGATCTCTTCTAATTCTAAACTTATGATCCTATTGATCAAATGGTCAACATCATCAAATGAGATAATATTTGTATAGTGCTCATAACAGTGCCTGGCCCATAGGAGGTGCTTAATAAATATGTGTGCCGTCCCCCCTCCCCCGTGGATGGTAAGTTAGTTGATGAATGAATATTGTGTCCACTTGTTACTGAACAGATGTGCTCATTTAACAGAACAGTTAGATGTCAGAAAAATTTACTGTGGAGATGGTTTATATGAATAGAAACTGTTCCCCAGTGGTCATCAATATAAAAGTTGAGTTATATTCCACCGAAAATATGGTATTTTGGAGAATGGAGGGAAAAAAAAATGAGGAACGGGTCATAAAGTCAGAAGTGAACAAAAAAACATTCAAATTACATTTTAAATAAAAACAATTGGAAAAATATTGAAAATATCATGCAAATGTTAACAGCACTACTCCAAACACTCACAGCTATACAGTATCCAAAGTGAACTATTGTTAAATGAAAACATCAAAAGTGAAAAGAGCAGGACACCAGAAACTCTGATTTTGGCCAATTTGACTAAATTCTTTGAATATATCATGATTTTAACACTTCAAAATGTACATCAGTTCTATGTTTCCCCTGAACTCACTGATCATTTCCCCTGTATCTTTGTTCAACAACATTTATGTGCTTTTGTCACAGTATAACAAATGAGATATCTGTAAAATGAGGGAACTGAATTAGACAACAAATTGCCCAAACATAATTCAGCACCACACAACTCAGTCCTGTGCTCATCCCATAGGAGGTGCTTGATAAGTGCTTGTTGAAATAAGAGAATGAATGAATAAGTGAAAGTCAATACAGGTTCACCTCACTTAATGTAGTCTTAATAAAATCTACTAATATTGGCATTTAAATCTCAAAAGAGAAGACAAATGAGCTGGTTATTATTCACTTTACAAAGGATTCTTTGACAAAAGAAGTTTCAAGATAGGATTTAAGTGTCAAGACTCCCTAGGATAATTAAAATATGATTCAGGGTATTAAAAATCATTTACACGTAACTCTTCAAGACCATGTCTATTCTATAAATCAAGGAATAGCCGTGGATATATTCACTTTTGCAATAGATCCTTTCTTCTGATGGGATGTGACATAATAAGAGAAACAAGGTTGGATTTAGTTTCAGAAGATTTCAGGCCCTCACATTTATTAACCGTACAATGCTGGGAGAAGAAAGGTAAAGGACGAAGAGGTACGAGGCAGGACAAGTCATGAAATGATGAATCCTGTATCTTAGTTAAGTCATTCAACTTCTCTGAACCTCAGTTTTCTTATCTGCAAAATGGCATAATAATAGTACCTGACTCCTAGGTTCAAATGATGTAATCGGTATGTAACCCATACATATATCCAAATCTGGAGCATTTTGCATGAGACTTTGCTCGCTGGCAGAAAGAGTGCTGATACCGCCTCGCATGAGTACCTGAGGGGTAAATTTGATTTGAGAGCTTTTGAAGAGAAAGAGCTATTCTTCATTTCCTCTTAGAGAGAGGTATGCGTGGTTCCAGATTCTCTTTGAGATTGACTCCAGAGAGGAGAAAGATCAAAAAATATGTATGGACATCTGGGTTCTCAGCATGTGTCTGATTTCCAACTTGCCCCTCTAGAGGCTTACGGCAATTTCCACTTAATAAGAAAGAACTGGGGACTTTGTCTTGGTTGAGTGAGATTTCATCTTGCTTCTATATGAAAAGTTTATTTATTGTGTCCATTTTCTGATATTGTCTCATCTGTATAACTTCACCCATTTCTGTTTGCTATTTGCTTGGAAAAATGGGTTGACCTGCTATTCACTATTTCTGATACTCTTTGTCTAAATAGTATTTGTGAGAAGGAATCAAGCCTGTGTTTGTACGCTGGAGGCATCCTTTCCCTTAAGACATAATGGCCAGGAAATAGCTTTTTGTTCTGCATCAATTATTCCTCCAGACAGCAATACTGGAGGCAGTGGGTGACATAGCTATTAATCTTAGTCTGATACTCTTTCCCTCAAAGAAGAACAGTGGCCAACCTTTCCTATTCCCCAAAAGGCTATGGCAATCTCCACTGGAGAGGGATGGGTAAGATCCCAGATACAGCAGCTGTTCATGTCTCCCTTCTAAACTTCCTGTTAATATGTTTAGAAATCCCATGTATACATACATAATCTACGTAGGAATCACACAACTTCCATATATTTTGCAAGCACTTTGTAGGCTTGCAAGCAGATACTTACAAGCACTTTGTAGGGCTTGACAAACCTTGCTATGTGTTAGATTTTGTCTTCCTTCAAGACAGCCTATTGTAGAGGGTTGGAGGCAGGAAGACTTGAGTTCAAGTTTTGTCTTTGACACTTACTAGGTGTGAGAGCTTGGAAAAATCCTTGGATTATTCAGTACTCCCAGGCAACTCTCTAAGATTATAAATTGCAGCTAGGTTGGTGATTTGCATTGATGGAGAGAATTACCTAGGGCAATACAATTATAAGAATAGATGGACAGCATTGATGTTATTGTTACTTTTTATTACCCTACTCTAGGGATCACCAGGCTTCCCAAATGGTTCACTTTTTCATGAGGTGTAGTCATCTGTGGTTGCTTCTTTCCTTTATGCCTGTTTTGTAGCCCTTTACTTTTTGCTCCAGGGTGCTCAGACAGGCCATCAGATAGCATAACTTCCTAATAAAACAGCTAGATGCAAATTAAGTTCTTTCATACTAGATTTATGAAGCAGGACTCCTTCCAACATTTCCTCAAGAAACCATTAAAAGATGTTGGTCAGCAGTAGTTACTGAAAGAAGGCCCAAAGAGCCATGGAAATTTACACTTTGCAATCCATGGTCACTTGGGACTTTGGGATCAACAGTAGCAGAAAACAATAAAACTCCTTCACCTAAAGGTGACCATTCACTATGTCATGCATATTTTTGTTCTATGCATTGACCTGTTCTAATGTCAATTATTGATGAAATTTACTTTAAAATAGGATGAATATTTCTTTTATTTTTCAATTTTCACCAGCAGGAAAATGATTGCATCAATGGTAAGTATGAGATTCATAGGATCATAGATACAGAGCTGGAAGGGAACTCAGAAGTCAGTTCAACCCTTCCATTTCACATATGAGGAAACAGACTCAGAGAGATTAAATGACTTACCCAATGTCACTCTGAAGGATATTAAATTTGACTTTTGAATAATGTTTTTTTTTTGCTTTTTGGAGGGGGGAGGGTAAAGCAATTGGGGTTAAGTGACTTGCCCAAGGTCACACGGCTAGTAAGTATTAAGTGTCTGGGGTCACATTTGAATTCAGGTCCTCCTTACTCTAGGGCCGGTGCTCTATTCACTACCCCTGAATAATGATTGTTTATCCTTACAGTCATGAAGAGTAAGGGCGGTGAGGTAGTACAGAGTATAGATCACCAGACCTGGAGTCAGGAAGATTCATCTTCCTGACATCAAATCTAACCACAGATACTTCCTAGCCATGTGACCCTGAATAAGCCACTTAACCCTGTTTGCCTTAGTTTCCTCATATGTAAAATGAGCGGGAGAAGGGAATGGCAAACTGCTGTAGTATCTCTGCCAAGAAAACCCCAAATTGGGGCACAAAGAGTGGGACACGACTGAAAAACAAGCAAATCCCAAACACCAACAGTATGGAGTGTCTCATTGCTAAGCCACACTGAGTTTCCTTTTGACATGCTGTTTTTATCTAAAACAGGATTTTAAAAAATTATCTTTTGATCATTTTCATTATCAATGTTTTCTACAATAGTCAACTTTGGAAAATAGCCACTTGTGAACTTTTACTAGGCAAATGAATGGCATTACTAGTTACTCTAAGACCATAGTTCCAGAGCTAACAGTGAGTTTAGAGTAATCTGGTGTAATAAGCTTGTTTTGCAGATGAGAGGAGGTAGCCTATACAGTTTAAGCCAGCAGTTCTCAACCTGTGAGTCCTGACACTTTGGGGGTCGAATGACCCTTTCACAGGGGTCACAAGGGTTGCCTAAGACCATCTGAAAACACATTTCCAATGGTTTTAGGAACCGAGACACCTCTCCTCTACCTGTCTCTAGGCGGGTCCACCCACATGCAGATACACCCACATAAGAGTATTAAATGGTTGCGGCATTAGGAAGGTTGAGAACCACTGGTTTAAGCTATCTTCCCAATATGCCCCAGGTAATTAGAGGCAGTTTGGTGTATTAAATGAAGTGTTGCGAGTGGAGCAAAGAAAGTCCGAGTTCTAATTCTTCCTCAGATATTAGCTGTGTGACACTGGATAAGTCAGCCCCGAATTTCCTCATGTGTAAAATGAAGATAATATTAATACCTACTTCACAGGGTTATTGGGAAGATGAAATGAGATCATAATAAAGTGACATGTACATGATTAGTGATTATTAAATGGCAGGAACAGGTTTTGAATCCTGGTCCCCTGACTCCAGATCTAGTATTCATTCTACTGTAGCACACAGCCTCCAGAGGAAACGTTAAGGCAGTGATTTCAAAACCCAAGGAGCCCAATTCTGTGCCCTAAAGAGTGGAAACCGGGGGGGAGTAGAGTTGTAACTAGGCTACAAAATATAGTTATTATACTAACTAATTCCTCTTCCTGCCCACCTGAACTCTCCTTAATTACTTTTTTTATTATGTTCACATCATGAATTATAATCCTATGAATTACAAAGTTGATTTGAGAGCACTTTTTGTGCTGCCTTCCCAAGTGTCCAAATTATTAGGTATATCTCTCATGTAATGTAATCATAGAGGGATAACTTTCCCTTGCTTACTTCAGTGGAGAGAGAGTTAGAGGGTTGTGGGGGTGGGAGGACTCATCAATCAGGAGTCAATCAGGTGGTGAACTGAGATTTAGCCTTTGGGTTCTGGCTTCATAGTCTCATTCAACAGAGAACACCTCCCTACTCCATTCCCCACACACATGCCAAAGAGATGTCTTTTCAGTAAAACTCTCAAGTCAAGTGTTCTTATTGGTATACATACACAGGATATTGCAAGAAGTAATTCTGTTACCATATGTTCATCAGCATCTCCACGGCCCCTTCTCTCTTTCCCCATTGACTTTTATGATGAAAACAATTTAGAGGTCTTTTTGCATACATATATTTAGTCAGGTGGTATATCTGTGGTGGCCACCAAGTTAGTGTCTATCCAGGCATGGGATTGGGAAAGGGACAATGTATGGAAGAAGAAATGCCTCCAAGTAGAAATCTCTCTCCTAATGCTTTGGAGGAGTCAGATAGCAAGAAAGAAACTTTAACACTTAGGTATATCTTAGTTACCAAGAGTAGATTTTCAGCAAGCAGGTATCCAGAAATAAAGAAAAGTGAGAGGTGGCAGACTTACAGCAAAATTTCAAGCAGCCTAAAATTAACAAAAAATTATGCACTGAATATATGCAGGGAGATAGAGTTCTTTGCTTTCACATGGCAGATAATAAGCTCCTTATGTCTGAGCTCAAAGGTTACTCCCCAGTCTTCTTGTTGACTAAATCATTGTTGATTATCTTCTCCTCTGAACCCTAAAATGTGAGTGTGGGTTCAATTTCTGCTTCTGAATCCTCTTCTCTCTAGGTGATTTTTTGGCTCTCTCACCAGCAAATCTTACTGATAGGTCTATCCTTGCCCTGTTCTCTCCTCCCCTGTGGTCAGACTGATAGCAATGCACTTGCTCAATAGATAGTGCAAAGACCAGCTTGGATGTAAGTAAAGGTGGGAATAGGAAATCTAAGTTAAGCTATGGAGAACTGACAACTACAGTCTTTGAACAGTGTCTTAAGGGCAATGGGGAACTACAGAAGAATTTTGAGTAGGAGAGTAACATGATTAAAGTAATGTTTGAAGAAAAATTAATTTGGTAGCAGCTTGAAAGATTGGCCAGGGATGTGGGAAGTGGAAACAACTGGGAGAGATCATTTATCTAGGTTTTGTTTTTGTTGTTCAGTTATTTTACTCGTGTCTGACTCTTTGACGTCATTTGGAGTTTTCTTGGCAGAGACACTGGAGCGCTTTGCCATTTCCTTCTCCAGCTCATTTTACAGATGCGTAAACTGAGGTAAACAGGGTTAAAGGACTTGCCCATGATCACACAGCTAGAGCTTGAGGCTGGATTTGAACTCAGGTCTTCCTGACTTCAAGCCTGGCACTCTATTCAGTACACCACCTAGCTGCGCTTGCCTAGGTTAGAGGAATCTAAACCATAGCAGCTGAAATAGGAATGGATAAAAATAAAAGAATATGAAATGAAATATAAAGAAAGAATTCACAAGACTTAATGACTATGTGGCTACCAGGCTAGAGAGGAAAGGAAGGAGAGAAGAAAGAGAAAGGTAAAAGAAAAAACATTTGACTACTAGGAGTAATGAAAATTGAGTTCTAAGCCTAGCTTTGCCTATGTAACTTTAGTCAAACAATTCAATCTAGAATTCAGCAGTCTCTGAGTTGAAGGGGAGCACAAAGATTATCTGTTCAACCTACAAAAAGTTCTGAGAAGTTATTCAGCTTCTAATGGAAAATTTTAGTGAAATGGAATTCACTACCTTTAAAGGCAATTTATTCTAATTTTGCATATCTTTAATTGTAGAAAGCTTTTTTAAAAGGAGAGTTAACATCTTCTTTTTGGTAATTTCCACTGATTGAGCTTAATAACAGTTTGTAGAGACCAAAAAAATCAAGTCTTTAATGTGGGTTTTTCAAATATCTGAAGACATTTCTGATAGTATTTCCTCATACCACATCCCCTGAGTCTCCTCTTTCTCAGACTAACTATACTGAATTCCTTCAGCCAGTCCTTCCATAGCATAACTTTAAATTCATTCACTACCTTGGTTGTCTTCTTTCTGATATATCCTAACTGTTCAATATTCTTTTTAAAATGTGGTGCTCCAAATTGAACATATTACTTCTGATGTGGTCTAGATAGAGTAGGGTAAAGAGGGATTATTGCCTCCCTAATTTTTAAAATTTTATTTTTATTTTCAGTTCAAAATTCTCTCTCCTCTCTACCCCCTCATTCATCCATTGAGAAGGCAAGAAACCTTGTGATACCCACTATACATATGAAGTCATACCAAATATATTTCCACATTAGCCATTTTTAAAAAAACAAGACAAAGAGAAAAATATATATATATACCTCAATGTACATGCAGTCCATCAGTTCTCTCTTTCTGGAGTGGATAGTATTTTTCATCATGAATCCTTTGGAATTGTCGTGGATCACTGTATTAATCAGAGTTGCTAAGACTTTCTTAGTTGATTATCTTTACTGTAGATGGTTCTCCTGGTTCTGTTTACTTCACTTTGCATCAGTTCGTATAAATCTTCCTAGGTTTATCTGAAACTATCTCCATTATTTCTCACACCACAAGAACATTGCATCACATTTGTACAGTATAATTTGCAAATCAGTGGGCATCCCCTCAATTTCCAATTCCTTGCCACCACAAAAGGAGTTGCTACAAATATTTTTGTGCATATGGTTCTTTTTTCATTTTTTAAAAATCTCCTTAGGGTACAGACCTATTAGCGGCTTTGCTGGGTCAAAGTTTATGCCTTGTTTTATAGTCTCTGGGGAATAGTTCCAAGTTGTTCTCCAGAGTGGCTGGACTAGTTCACAATTCCATCAACAATGCATTGGTGTGCCTGTTTTCCCATATTCCCCCCAGCATTTGCCATTTCCCTTTTCTGTTATCTTGACCAATCTAATGGGTATGAGGTAGTACTCAGAATTTTTAATTTTTATTTATCTAATTATTAGTGATAGACATTTTTCAAATGAATATTGATATATTTGCTTTCTTCCTATGAAAACTACCTGTTTTTATGATCTGGCCATTTATCAATTTCAGAATGACTCTAATTTTTATAAATTTGGCTCAGTTCCCTACATATCTGAGAAAATAGAGGTTTGTTATAGAAACTTGCTATACTTTTTTCCAGTTTATTGTTTTTCTTCTAATTTTGGTTATATTGGTCTTATCTGTATAAAACTTTTTATATTTACTATAAACCTATAATTTTGAGTGCTACATTTTATTACCATGACCTAGTAATAAAACCTAAAAATACATTAGCTTTTCAGGTTGCCATAGCATCCTGTTGGTCCACGTGGAACTGCTAGGCCCCTAAACTCCACAAACATTTTCATATGAACTGTCATCCATCCATATCTCTGCAATCTCATACTTTGGTGACTGATTTGTTATACCCCAATGTTGAACTTTACATCTATCTCTATTAAAATTTTTATTAGTTTCAATATATCATTCTAGCTTATCAACATATTTTCAGATCAGTATTTTCTCTTCCAATGCATTAGCTAGTCCTCCTACTTTAATCTCACTCTTAACCATGATTTTAAAATGTTGAACAGAACTGGGCCAAGGTGAGCCTGTGTACTTTATTAGAAATCTCCATCTAGGTTGAAATTCATCCACTGATCACCACTCTCAGTCCCGGTATTTCAATCACTAGAAATCTGAATCTGCTTACCTGAGCCTAACCTTCCTTACTTTCAAAATAAGGAGTTTGGACTAGATCATTCTGATTGTACCTTTTAGCTTTAATTTCCAGTGATTCAATACCTCTAAGATATCAACTCTGAATAAGTAGTATTGAGAGAGACAAGTAGGTTGGGAGGAGAAACTAAGTATTGGTTGGTTTTTGTGAGGAAGGAGAGGAAAGAAGTTAAGTTTTAAATGTTCTGAATTTGAAGTGATAATGGTGAAACATATATATGGGAATATAGGTTTAGAATAATGTTCCTGTTTGAAAGTATACTTTTTCAGGTTTTCTTAGAGACAATAATTTGACCATGAGCATGTGACTTCCCTGAAGGAGAAAAAAAGAGCAGAGAAATATAATATGAATAAGGGACTAAACCTACATTTAGTTGGGGGGGGGGAAGAAGAAGAGGAACCAGAAAAAGAACTAGAGGAGGGATCAGTAAGGGGACAAAAGAAAGAAGGAAATAGAATGTGGTCAAGAGCAAGAAAAATAAAAACAGAATTTGGCATTTATAAAATTATTGGTGGTATCATTTACTTTATTCTCCATTTTACCCTTCATTTTTAGTCAGTTTCTTTTTCCCAAAATACCACACCCATTAAGTCCTTATTATTTGCTATGCACAGTGCGACCTGCTGAGAATACAAGGCAAAAGTGAAACAATCCCTGGCCTTATGGATCTTACCTTATAAAAGGGTATATTACTTACATACACCCAGACATACACATACACACACACATAATACGTACGCATAATACGTACAACTAAAGTCTTATCTTTGTGAGTAGAGAGGAGGGATTATGAAAGAGGTATGGTGGAGACAGAAACTCAAGGTTGGGCAAATCTTTGGTTATTGGGGTGAGAGTGACAAGTCAAGGATGACATCAAGACTGAGAACCTGGGTTTATAATGTGGGGCTGGGACTCATGAGAATGACTAGGACAAGATATTGGTCTCATAGCCATCTACATAGAGGGAGTAATGAAACCCAAGGCAACTGATGAGGTCATAAAGTAAGCAATTTAATAAAAAATATAGAAAAGGCCAGTTTTATTCTGTTTTTTCCCCTTGTCATCCCTACCTCACCCCCCCCCACTCCCAGAAAGTTATTTCTCTTTGAAAAAAACTTCAAAATCTCTTATGTCAGCCCAGCACCACATATCCAATCATGGAAAGAATCTAACAGCACATAAAACTGTACAACGCTACACACCAAGAGAATTCCATATAATGTCCTTTTAGATTACAAGCTAAGAATTGTGATTTCATTGAATCTTAGAACTAAACTTTCGAGATCATCAGACCAATTCACCGATTTTACCTACAAGAAAACTGCAGTCCAGGAATGAAAGAAACACATGTAGGAGTCTGTGATATAAAAAGGCCTCCTCTTTTCTCTTTGATCATACCCCTGTGCTTCTCTTCTACCAACAAATTCGGCTTTCAAGTGGTACTTACTGTCTTCTGGATGTTACTGTCTCCCCTTTTTGGATGGGGTGAGCTTAACCCAGAGGAGACAGTGCTAAATTTGAAGCCAGGAAGGTTTAGATTTAAATTCTGTTTCTGAGATTACCTGTGTAATCCCACCCTACAATCACTGAACCTCTATCACATTCAATTTTCTGGGGACAATAATGTCTATGGCACCTATATCTTGTTTGCTGGGAGACTTGAATAAGATAACTTATAGAAAATACTTCATGAACTTTAAAATGTTGTACAAGTGTCAGTTACTATCATTAGTATTATCATGGCACCAAGTTTGGTTATGGGAAAAGATACAGGCCTTTCCCTTCTTCCTACCCTCTAAAAACATCATGTTACCCCTCTTTTAGGTGATTTTAATATTGCAACAAAGGGATTACAAGAACAAATCAGAAGAAAAAAATTCTAAAATTACACAGTTAGTAGTGGTCAGCGGTTATCCTTCATGCAAATACAGTGGGAATTAGACTTTATCCTTTTTTAGTTTCCTTTCTCATCTGATGGCTTATTCTTTTAGACTCCCCCTCCCCCACACTGAGAAAGCCAACTGCCAGGCAAAATGTTATCTCAGTTCTCAATCTCTTTCTTATAGATTTGATTTGGCAAAAATATGCTTTAGTCCTTTTATAATCTTCTTCCACCAGCTTTTTACTTAACAATAACTGCTGGGAAAACTGGAGAACACTTAGGCAGAAATTAGTTTACCTCATACAGCATAATAAGCTCAAATAGAATATGCAGATTGAGTAGAAAAGGTCACACATCACACCATGAAGAAAATTAGAACAGAATGAAATCAGGTACTATACAATTATGGCCAGGAGGAAAATTCTTAACCTAACAAGAGAGAGAAGTGATGACAAAATATAAAATAGATAGTACTGACTACATGGAATTTTAGATCTTTTGCAAGAGTAATGTAGAAGAAGGGGTGGGGGAAGGAAGACAATCTTTACATCAAATATCTCTAGGATTTTGATAGCCAAGATATATAGGGAATTCACATAAATATACTGTTGTTCATCAGTGGGTAAGTGGTCAAAAGACAAGAGAAGTTCTCAAAAGAGGAATTGCAAACTATTAACAAACATGAACTACTTCTCCCAATCACCAAGAATAAGACCAAGGAAAATCAAAACAACTCTGAAACTTTATACCTCACACCTAGAAAACCAGCTAAGATTAAAAAATGAGACTAGTCAATGTTTATGGGGCTATAGGAAGACAGGTACACTAATATGTTATCTTCAGAACTATGAATTAAACCAACTATTCTGGAAACTACATAATTATTATGCTACTAAAGCAACTAAAATGTCTAAACTCTGCCCCAGAGATCACATGGCTATGCACATATTTCAAGGAGGTCAAAAACAGAAAGATCCTTTATTCACTAAAATATTCATAGCAGCACTCTTTTTGTTAGCAAAGAACTGGAAACAAAGTAGACCGCCATCAATTGAGGAATGGCTAAACAAATTGTGATAATATACGTTTAATGGAAAATAACTGCAATAATAAAGGACACATTTTAATAATTCAGGAAAGCGTCATAAGACCTGTATGAACTGATGCAATGAAGCAAGCAGAACCAGGAAGACAATACACACAGGAACTACAACAATGCAAATGGAAAGAACAACAAAAAACAACTTCATACCACGTAATTATTTATAATGACCATAATTATAATCAGCTCAGGAGGAAAGTTGAGAAAATAGGCCTTTCCCCTTTTCGCTGAGGTGGAAGATTGCAGTTATGGAATATTTACTATATTGTTAGACATGACTGATATAGATACTTATAATGAACTGCTTTATTTCTCTATTTAAAACGTCTGTTAACAAGGCATGGCTTGAGTCTTGGATGAGGGAATGATATTTTCATAAATTAAAGTGCAAAACTGAACAATATCAATAAAAATAAAATTTCACAAAGTCTACTTCTCTTGAAATCTAAGCTCTAGGTACAGAATTCCTTTGCCTTGATAGATACCCATTTTTCCACAGTCCCTCTAAGTGAGACCTTTTCCATTTCTTGGCCCTAAATCTGAGAACATGCCAAATCTGAGAACTATGCCATGATTCTGGCATAAAAATGACCCTCCACTCTCTGAATATCACAAGATTTCTCTCTAAGGATATACTACCAGACTCCCATTTCCAGGACTCAGATGGTTTTTGTTCAGAGTAGAGTAGATATAACAGACCCAACTCTGTGATTTACTTCCTTATTGTATATGACAATTGTATATGACAATATGAGACTTAGATCTCAGTTTCTTCAGGGTTTCATGCTAGGTGATCTCTAAGGTCCCTTTCAACCCTAAATCATATGACTACATGCCAATAAAGTATACTCTGGGCCTTATTAATAATATAGGACTTTTGTTGAGTTCTCTAAAACATGAACTACTGAGATAAGACTCAAGACCTTCATCTTAAAAATTTTCTTTTAGATCCTAGGTTTCAAGAAATATTCTTTTTTACAAACAGTACATAATATAAATTTAATAGTTATCTAATGTATAACTATAAGAGCAACAAGAAGGAACTATTTTCATTTCCAATGCATAATCACCCCTTTTCTACTATTTTTTAAAGCATCAAGGGGGAGATGGCTAGATTGTCCTTGGAACACTGGGAAGTGCTTTTAATGAACAAAGCTTCTCCCTGAATATAGATAACCATATTTATACTGCTAGATGGGTTTGCATCATGGAATATTACATTCTCTGAAGAAGTGAAGTTGAGGATCAAAGAACAACAAACAGAAAAATTGTATATGACAAACTGAATAGGCTTCAACATACTACCAATTTAAAACTATGCAAGAAAAGCTGGATAAGGATTCCAAGATGTATGACCAAAAATGAGGTGGGAAATGATATCCATACAATGTCAAGATATTTAGAGGAAGTACCTTAGTACATTGGGTGAGCCCACTGTGAAGGATTTATAAATGATGAAGGACAAGAGCCACAGATAAGGAAAAGACATGAATGGGTTGTGATCTGCATGGGAGAAGCAGCAGGATAAGAAGATAAGAGTATTGGACTTGGAGTCAGAAAGACCCAGGTTCAAGTTCTGTCTCAGACACTTCCAGACTATGAGGCCTTGGGAAAATTATATTCTCCTTGTGGGTCTCAGTTTCCTTATCTAAAAACTAGAGATAACAGAACCTATTTCAGAGGTTTGTTGTGAGGGTCAAATAGATAGTATGTGTAAAGAAAGTACTTTGTAAAACCTAAAGTACTATATGGAAGTGTAACTTATTGTGGTTGGAGGAACCAGTGATGACATCACATTTTAATAAATCACAGATTCATAGAAATGAGCTAACATGTCTTTACCAAGAACAGATAATTCTAGAATAACCTCATTTCCCTTCTTTAAGACATGTTTAATAACCTAATATATGAGGAGAATGCTGTGAATACAGTTTGACTCAATTTTCAGTGGGACTTTTGATTATATATCTTCTGTTAGTCTTGCGGAGAAGATGAGAGATATGGATTCAATAGCAATATAATCAGATGGATTCATTACTGGTTGCATGGCTAGACATATAGTACTTATTAATGGCTTAATTTCAACGTGGCAAGAAGCCTTTAGGAAACTTCTTCGGAGAATTTCCTTAGGAAATTCCTCATTGCTTGGCCTTGTGCTACATAATGGTTTGGTTGTTTTTATCAATGCCTTGCATAAAGGCATTGGTGAGCTACATATCAGATTTGCAGAGGATACAAAGTTGACACATCACTAACATAGCCCAAGACAGAATTAGGATCTTGACAGACTAGAGCATTGGGCTGAATCTCTGAAGTTGAAAATCAGTAGAGATGTTTATAAAGTCTTTCACTTGAGGACAAAAAAATCAACTTCAGATGTATAATGTAGGGAAGACATGCAAAGATAGTAGTTGTTCCAAAAGTGATGTGAGGGAATTTTCTGGACTCTGCTCAATAGGAGTCAGCACAGTGAGTGTGATGGAGGAAAAACAACAATAACAAAAATGAAAACAACCCACTAGTGCAATTGCGGGTTACTTTCAGAGGGGAATAATTTGCAGAAATAAATCCCACTGTATTCTGACCTCACTAAGACCTCAACAGAATGCTCTGTTCAGTTCTGGATACCATAGTTTAAAAAGCAAAATGATAAACTAGAGTGTTCAAGGGAAAGTAACAAGAATGGTGAAGGCCCTCAAGTCAACAGCATACGAGAAACAGTTGGAACAACTGGATATCTTTAGCCTAAAGAAAAGAAGACCAAGGAAACATGGCAGCTATCTTCAAAAATACAAAGGCTTGTCATGTAGAGGAGGGAGATTCTATTTGGTCTCAGAGGACAGGACCAGGATAAGAGGGTAGAAGTCATGAACATGCAAATTTAGGACAGAAAAAAAGAAACAACTCCTAACAATCAGAGCATCCAAATATGGAATGAGCTGCCTTGAGAGGTGGTGGGTTTCCCCCTCATTGGACATCTTCAAGAAAGGCTGGGTGACCACTTGTCAGATATGGTGCAGTGGGGCTTCCTGTTTTTGTCTACATTGGACTAGATGGTGACTGAAGTCTTTTCCAGTTCTCCAATTCTGTGATTTATTATCAGGCAGGAACCATGACCTTTACAATTGCTACACTGCAATTAATAGAGTGTGGATGCTTGATAGATATGAAGTCATCAGTCAATATTTATGAAGAGTCTCTCCTGGGCCCCTATTAGTCATAAGATGAAGAAAGATTTGACTCAAAATTTATAACCATATAAATCAAAGTGACTACCCTTTCTGACCTTACTGATCCGTGACCAAGATCTTCCCAGTTAATTTTTATATTCCTTCTAAAGAAAGCTAAAGATGGTAGCAATCTAAAGCCAAAGGTCCTCTTATAAAAAAAGATTGTGAGTGGTAGAAGGTTGTATTTATGTGGGAGCTGTCATTCTGATAACAAAGCTTTGTGCTCTTGAGCTGATCTGTAATCACTGAGCCATAGCCAGAGAAGAGAAAAGCCATTATGGACCAGAAAACCATAGTAGCTGCTCTCAAAATTACAGTGAATTTTATATTTCTGTTGGATTTACCAGTAGAGGAACATTGTAAATTTTTGTATATCTGGAAACAGGCAGAGGTCAACAGAACTAATTTTTCCATCTATGCTTTTAGGAAAAACAGAGATGTCTGACCTTTTTCTAATGTCCATGTAGCAGAGTGCTTTATTAAGTGACATTTCAGCTATATTGGCTGAAAATACTGATAGAGAAATAAAGAGAGGTATTATGGAAGTAAAAAAAAGTTTTAACATGTAAAATGACTAGCTTAGGTTAAATATAGGAAAGAGATGTTTTGCTTATGAATTTCAATGCCATGTCATTGTTAATCAGGATTTCTCCCACAGATTACAAGGGGAATATACAAGAATATAACACAAGAGGATATATAAAACAACAGGAATATAATACAAGACAGTTGTATTCTGGGCAGAGAAAAAAGTAAGAATTCAAAAGATCTTAGGAAGATCTTTTCCCCTATATCACAGAATACCTTTAGTGAGAATGCCAAATAAATGTTCCAATCCCTATACTTTTCAAGGAAGGTTAAAGTAGCAGTGATCTGACCAAAGGAGTTTTTTATTTCTTTCACTTTATAAAGTTATAGAACTTTAATGTCAGAAGGGATCTAGATAGAAGCATGAATTCTCTATACCACATTGCCAATAAGAGGTAATTTAATTTCTTTTTAATGTCAGTAATGGGATACTCACTACTTATTGAGGTAGACCATTCAATCTTAGAATAAACTCTAATTGCTGCAAAATTTCCCCTTATATTGAGCTGAAATATATGTATCTTCCTTGTAACTTCTATCCACTGGCCTTAATTTCTTCTGTGCTCAAGCAGAAAAAGTCTAATTCCTATTCCATGTGATAGCTTTCCAAATATTTAAGAGAGTATGTCTTCCCTCCCCAAGTTTTCTCTTCTTTATAGAAAAAATCCTCTATTCCTTCAAGAGATATTCATATAAAATTATTTCAAGCTCCATTCTCATCCTAGTCACCATTTTAAGATAAATTCTGGTTTGTTAAAATATTTCCTAAAACGAGACTTTAAAAACAAATAAGTCATTTAGAGCCAAATGTGATGAAGTAGCTAGATTATTACACTGAAAATTCTAAAAGAATAATGTAGATAAATAGGAGAAATGAATATTCACATTAACAATTCAATGCAAGCTACTTTTGTTCAAAAGTCAAAGCATATTGGCTGGTGGGTAAGAGAGAAACCAAGTCTAAGTTCAGCTCTCTCTCTCATCACCTCAAAACAGCAAGAAATGTATGACATAAATATCCCCCCAAAAAAGTGGAAAGGAAAGAAATTATCACAAGGATAACTCCACATAAATGCCATCAGAGAGACTGAAGAAATGAGGAAGCAAAAAGAACTCCAAATATGAATACAGAAATACTATAGAACAAAAGAATGTAAAGCGTCATCTCCAGAAGCTTGACTTAATACTATAATAATTACAGATAGAATCTCAGAAAGGAAAATGTAACAATTACCAGAAATTCCAGATTAGATTAGTAAAGGAAAACACATGAAGCTAAATGGGAACCTTTTAAAGATGTTCAAAACAATGGTTTCAAACAAAATGTAAAATTAAAAACATAAATCTGAACATACTAAGAGAATATGAGCAAAACCACTATGTATGCAATACAAAGTGTTATGTCAAAATCAAAAGACAATAAAGTTGGAAAAGTACATGAGGTCTCTACAAACCAATGCAACTGACCTTGTTGACATAATCTAGTCAGATAAACTGAAATTCATTTGTTTCATTGAAAAAAAAAAACATCCTGAAATAAAAATTCTAGATGTCATACTTTAGGAAATCATAAAAATAACATTCTAGAGAAATAGGAGAAATAAATATTCATGTTAACTATGAAACGCAAATGTAGGGAAAACTCATATTTAGTTCACCCAGTAATACTATTACCAAATTCCATAACCGTGAGGTAAAAAATAAATAAATTTTACAAACCACAGAAAGAAGATAGCTTACTTACCAATGAATGCCAGTCTGAGTTCATAAGGTTACTTGTCTTCAGTTTATTTGCAGATAACTTATTCTTCAAAGCAGAACATAATTCTACAAGTAAAAACAGACTTTCAGCAAGATTTCTTTCAAGCATACTTAAGTTCAGAGTTTGAAAAGTTCAGTGTTTACATGGTTTACATGATATAAATAGGAAGCAAGACTGTTTGCCCTTGGAAGTCTCATTTTGCTTACAGTCTACAGAGACTATTGATTTATAGGTATCAAAAGTAAGTACATAAGGAAATGGTGATAAAGGGATTTAGTCGTTCTTAAAATCAAAGCACCAAAGGTAAATTCTATTCAAACAGAAAGGCTAGGATGGGTGAAGATTAGCAGGATCAGAATATGACTCATAAACCACATTCTTATCTGGGCTACACAAGGAAACTGCATTTTTCAGTTCTATCATTAAAAGTAGAGCGATGCAGGTTTGAGACTGGACTGAGCAAAGATTTATGAAAGAGGGAGATAAATATAAGCATGAATTTGAGCAAGGGACTGTTTTTAAGTAAAACAAGGATCCCTTATAATTGATTTTTTAATGGAAATGTGAAAGCATTGTACTAGACATTGAGGATACAAAGGCAAAATTCAAAACAATCCTTACTATTAGGAGGTTTAAATGAATGGATGATACAACATGTAAACAGATAAATATATACATGATAATTTGAGGAGAAAAAGGAGCAATAACAAGTAGAAACAAAAGTAAATTTTCATCACAGGTATACCTAGAAAATTTTTTTCACTTAGGAGGAAAATATCGGGAGTGGAATAATTTGGAGGATAGTCCAACTATGTGTAGAGACATACAAGTGGACCGACTGGGCCCCTGGGGAAAGTTGGCTTAGGAAAGGATGACTATTTGTAAGGGACTCTGGGATGGGTGACTGTACCACGTGCTGCCAAACAACCACAAAATGAGACACAGGACAAATGTTCTTTCCTTGGAAAAATACATTCTCTTTGAAGTCTATGCCCTGTCACAAGGCTCTATTTTCCCCCATTCTGGTTACAACTCTGGGCTCCTTGTAAGAGATAGCCCACAAATAACCTGTATCAAATTGCTTACCATTTCATGGAAAGGGGAGGAGAGAAACAAATGGAGAGAATCTAGAACTCAAATTTTTAAAAAAAAAAAACGAATGTTAAAATTATTTTTACATACAATTAGGAAAAAATATCCCCCCCCCAAAAAAAAGATAGGACATGAACTGAGTCTTGAATGAAGTTAGAAATTTTCAGAAGAAAAAGTGAGGAAGTACTGTATTCAAGGCATAGGAATAGCTTATATAAAGGTGTCCTTGGGTTAAAAGTCTGTGAGGAAGGAAAGAAGCTAGTATTGTTTAGGCAAATCAAACTGTGGCTACCTAGTATTGATTTTTTTTTAATAAAAGAGTAAAATGACATAAGTAACAGAAGAAGAATATCAAAGGAGCAATAGGTGCATTACTGGAATTATGTATAGTTTCCTAAAAGTAACTTTTCATGGAGATAACATTAATCTCAATACATAAAGTTCTGATATTTCATTTTTTAAGTATTATAATTTTTAGTCACTCCTGGATCACAGATAGCCAACCCGTCTGCTTGAGGTCAGGCCATTTATTATCTTGCGCAAGATGAATAATGTTTTAGCAAGGCAGATATATCACTTGCCAGCACAGTGTAATGGCAAGAGAGGCAGGAAGACATTGGGTTAAGTCCCCCCTCTTACAAATATTGGTTGTGTAATCCCGGGCAAGTCATTTAAGCTCTACATGCTCTAGGCAAATCTCCAAGACTTGCAGAGGGAGTTTCTTTGAATTTCCTCTATAACAGATCTACATTTTTAAAAACCTATACTAAATCTGCACATCACGCAAGGCATATGGCATTTATTTCATCCCTTCCTATATAATCTAATACACAGTAAAAATCAAATTTTGAAGAACTCACAAAAAATCAGAACCAAACTCCTGTTTTGATTATAGCTTTGATGCTTTCCCCATCATTAATTATTAGAGCTCTATAAAAGCAAAAAAGTTTCAAACTTTTATTATCCTTTGTCATCATAAAATTTCCAATTAAGCTTTTGAAATCTTTTTCAGGTTACTGCTGCTGTGTGGGTAGAAAATTGGTTTGTGTGATATCATCAACCATGTTCTCTGATACCCACACATACGTAACTCCCACTGACTCGAGGGAGCAATGAAGATTTTTGTGTCCTTTTAATGGGATTTGCAGGAATGAAGCAGCAATGGAAATAAGAACAATCCCAAACAGGATAGGTTTTTTAAAGGGGATTAAGAGCTAAATATTTGCATGATGTTTTCTTACATTTATTCTTCATTTTGGGAAAGTCAGAAATTATAGTAACTTTGAGACCATTTCCCCAGTGCTAACAATATTGGTGGCTATAAAGACCACAAAAATTCTATAGTTTTGAAATCAAAGTGAAACCCAATTTTGCAGATAAAAAAAAAACAAAACCTGAGACTTGGGGCACTTAAGGGATTTACTCAAGATCATACAGCCATAAAGCAGCAATATCTTTGTATATAGCCCATGAGAGAATTTGTTTGTCTGACTATTGATATTTACTATAATTTATTAGCATAATTTTTTCCTTTTTTTCCAGTGGGGTGGGAGGGACATAAAATATTTTTTTAATGTTTTTAAATAGAGAAGTTGGCTATATATGTAGCATGTGAAATGTTGCATGTGTATTCATGTATATTAGCTTTACTTGACTGTTTTGCTTTATTATAAGAGATCTCTCATGGAGTGAAGTTTTCTGTACGTATCTGCAATTGAAAATAAAACACATCAGACTTTAAAAAACTAAAGAAAGCATAAGAGATAGGCTAACAACTCAATTTCCCTGACTCTAGAGTAAATGCACTTTCCATTGTGCTAATTTTTTATTTGATTCTAGATTACATCTTCAATGATGAGTGTTACCTTCTAACACCCTTCTTTCCTTTTTAGCCACCTTGCTTATCTCACTCATATGTGTTACCCTCTTCTTTGATGCATACCTAGATTCTCCCTACCTACATTGCTTTCTGACTTCTATGATTTTAGTCCTATACAACTTGAAATCAGATAATTCAGATGCTAATACTCACTTATTTTCTTGCTACTTTGGATAGTTACTTCTCTGGTTCTCAGTTTCCTCTTCTGTAAAAAAAAAAATTAGGATACTTCTACTAGATAACCTTAAAGGTCTCTTCCCACTCTGAATCCTATGATCATGTGATACTTTCTTTGGTTCTTTTTACTCCCTGAATATATCTAGGTAGACTCGATATATCATTAGCTTCCATATTTATCTCCTAAACCTCAGAAGACATTGAGGCTGATGACTTTTCACACCTCTACCTCATTTAAATCTAATTCATGCTCAAGTCAAGACATCACCCTTGTAAAGGCATTGGTCCTCCTCGACAGCAAAGTGCCATCACCACCAACAACAATTACAACAACCCTCTCCCAGCCCATTGAAGTGCTGTTTGTCTTCTCTCAGGCTCTAAGGCTAACCCTCTGGTGTTCTAGCTGCAAGTCTTCAGTCTGACATCATTCACTTTCCAAATGCTTTCCTTTTCAAGGCCAGTTCTATTCATATGTGCTCATGCAGTAAGGGTACCACAAAAACTTTGTGTCTCAAGCGTTTTTCCAATCTGCCCCTCAGCATTTCAGTCAGAGCTTTATTCCTTTAACCTAAGGCTCTGGTCCCTGGTAGAACTCAATACTTCTAAGAAGCCATAAAACTTAAGTGTGAAATAGTTTCATATGCTTTCTCAATAGCAGATTTTTAAAGAAAGAAAGCAGGGGCGGCTAGGTGGCACAGTAAATAGAGCACTGGCCCTGGAGTCAGGAGTACCTGAGTTCAAATCTGGCCTCAGACACTTAACACAAAAAACTAGCCGTGGGATCTTGGGCAAATCACTTAACCCCAAGTACCCTCCAAAAAGCAAAAAATAAAAAAAAGAAAGAAAACATGAAGATTCTTGGCATTTACATCAGGGAAGAGATACTCTAAGCAGGGAAAGGGAGTAGTACAAAGCAAGAAGCCTGGGAGTATTAAGGACAAACTTTATCTGCTTAATAATTTTGACTAGTATTGTCGCTATTCACCTGTGTGAAGCTGTACGTCAGGTCATGTGTCTATCCAAATACTGAATATATGACAAAGTCATGGCAGTTGTATGACTGCCATTATCATTAACACTAATAATGATAGTATTAATATTTCACAGAAATAATTATATAATGCTATCTAATAGAATACATTAATATTATGCTTATTAATAACATTAATCATAATTAATCGTTATTATAGGGACCTAAAATGGTTCAGCAAATACAAAAACCTCATGTAAATGCAATTACTTTCAGATTTTCCTCTGGTCCTGCCTGTCTTTCTAAAATTCATATTAACTTCTAATTAATAGCCTTTGGCTTTTGAAGACTATATCCTTATTTCCCTCACTCAGCTCTTATTTCTTTCCCAACTTACTTCTTTGTGATCATGGCTACCAGACTGATGTAATTCCAGCCTGTCCTGTGGACACTGTCATTCTGCTCGTCTTCCTCCCTGAACTGGGTCAGATTCTGCAGCTAAGGAATGTATATAGAAACTTATTAGTCTTTTTGAACAAGTAGAATTCCCCACCCATAGGCAATTACCTCAGCAGTCATTCAGCTGTTCTCACAGCTGAGCCAGAAATGTGTTATTCTCTGCTTTTCTCTGTGAATTAGGGCTCTTAAGAGTCCCATTGGGCCAGATTTAACCCCATAAGCTCTGGGGTTCTAAATCATTGCATAACAGGGTTTCTATGGGAGTCGATGAGTTGCACACCTGGGCCTCATATTCACTGATACTTCCCATTGAATGATGGCTATGCTCACTGTGAAATTGTCCATAAAATAAATTTGATCCATACTACTACTAGATATATTTCCAAAGATAATTAGAGAAAAAGGAAAAAGAACCTATATGTTGTAAAATGCTTATACCTGCTCTCTTTGTGGTAGCAAAGAACTGGAAACTGTGGGGATGCCTGTCAATTGAGAAACAGTTGAACGAGTTGTGGTATATGACTAATAGAATACCACTGTACTACAAGAAATGATGAGTTCAATGATCTTAAAAAACATGGAAAGATTTGCAGAAAATAAGGAAGATTGACCCAGTAATACCACTTTTGGGGTTGTATCCCAAAGAGATCATAGAAGTGGGAAAAGGTCCCATGTGTACAAAAATATTTATTGTAACTCTCTTTGTGGTGGCAAAAAACTGGAAACTTAGGGGATGCCCATCAATTGGGGAATGGCTGAACAAGTTATGGTATATGAATGTGATGGAATATTATTGTGCTATAAGAAATGGGAAGGAGATGGACTTCATACTTACTGGAGAGGCTTCTATGAACTGATGCTAAGTGAGAAGAGCAGAACCAGGAAAAATTTATACACAGTCACAGATACATCATATGTGTGATGACCAGTCTTGACAAACTGGACTCCTCTCAGCAACTCACAGTTAAAAGACAACTCTACAAGTCTCAAGATGGAAGGAGATATCTACTCAGTGAAAGATCTAGAAAGACCAGAGTTTAAATGGAGACTGAAGCAACACATGCTATTGTCCTTTTCCATGTTTGGTTTTGTTTCTTTTTTTCCCTATTATTTGCTCCATTGGTTACAATACTTCTACACAACCAGACTACTGTACATTGTGAAAGTGTTTGCAGATTCCATCCATCATGGTACGCCACCATGGCAGGGGGGGAGGGAGAGAGGGAAGGAGAAAGGAGGGGAGAAAATCTGAAACTCAAGTGATTCTGTAACTGAATCTTGTAAACTAAAACAAATAAACAAATCAAAACAAACAAGGAAATAAATATAAATAAAAGACCAAAAAAGAAAATAAGGAATACCAAAATAAGTAGAACTAAGAGAACACTATACAATAACAGCAATGTTTTAATGAGGACATTAAGAGGTGATGAAGCAAGATGGTGGAGAGAAGCCAGAAAGTTGCCTCAGTTTCCCTTGGAAAAAAGATTAAAACAGGTCTCTAAACAGATTCGGGATCAACAGAACCCACAAAAAGATGGAGTGAAACAATCTTCCATCTTCAGATAACTTAGAAGGACTTCAGGAAAGGTCTGTCTCAGGCAAAAAGGGAACCCAGGCCAGCACAGACACTGTCGGGGCAAGCTAGCAGGAGGCTCTTACCTGCAGCACAGATCAGCAACCAAGGCCCCTCAGTCCTGGCTCAGCAGGCCAACAGTGAGGCCTCTAACCCCAGCACAAAAGGAAAATTGCAAGCCCTGGAACCCCAGCAGAGCAGGTGCAACTAGGTCAGGCCACCCTCAGCATAGTGGGCAGGCCATAAGCACCTTAGGTTGAAGAGTGGAAAGCAACTCACTACATCTCTAACCCCGAACATAAGAGGCTTGGGATAATGTCCCTGCATCCCAGGAGCAGATCTCAACTTAAAAAATCATGTAATTGCCTAGAATATGAGTAAGAAACAGACAGGATCCCTGACCATAGAAAGCTACTTACAGTGAAGATCAAAACACAAACAAAAAAGGACTTCAAAATGACTACATGTGAAGCCTCAAGAGGAATATAAACTGTTCTCAAACCCAAAAAGTCCTCTTGGAAGAGCTCAAAAAGGATTTTTAAAAATCATGTAAGGGGTAGAATAAAAATTGTGAAAAGAAATGAGAGTTATGTGGGAGAATTATGAGAAGAGTCAGTAACTTGGAAAAGGAAGCACAAAAACTAACTGAAGAAAACTACTGCTTAAAAAATAGAAATATCTAAATGGAAAAGGAGGTACAAAAGCTAACTGAAGAAAATAATTCCTTGAAAATTAGAATTGGGCAAGTGGAAGCTAAAGACTCTATGAGACATCAAGCATCAGTCAAAATAAAAAGAATGAAACATAGAAGAAAATATAAAATACCTCACTGGAAAAAAAACTGACCTGAAAAATGAGTCCAGGAGAGAGAAATTAAGAATTATTGGATTACCTAAAGGCCAGAAAAAAAAGAGCATGGAGAGCATCTTTCAAGAAATTATCAAGGGGGAGAGGTGGAGCCAAGATGGCGGCATAGAAGCAGCAAGGTCCCACAGCTCCCACACTGCCACCCTAAACACCCATTAAATTATGATTCCAGATAAAGTCTAGGAGTCTCAGACTCACAAAAATACAGAGAACCCATCTCTCGCTGAAGGCAGCTCGGCAGCAGGGGCTCATCTCGCAGGCAGCCGGGGAGGAGACTGAAACAGCCTGAAGCTGAGACTGGGACCAGGCCTGGGACGGTGGAAAGGAGCCAGGGGAGCTGAGCTGAGCAGGCACCGCAGCCAGTCTACACTGGTGCTACAGCGTCCAGCAGATCCACATCTGCCAAGGCATGAGGAGCAGGACGGGAGGAGAACAGCTCTCACTGCAGCAGAGCAGAGACCCGGCCAGCCCAAAACCGAAGCCACGGCGAGGCCAGCAGGCCAGCCCCCAGGGCGGCCACAAGGACCCTCCCAAACCGCAGCTTGAGTCTACTTCAAAGAAAATCTAAAGCACCTGCCTAAGGGGATCTTAAAATCTTCAGAGCCGGTTAGTGAAAGTGAAACTTTGGAAATTAATTTGGGGGTGGTAAAGCAGACCCGGGGCAAAGAAGCAGTGGGGGAAGGGAACTGCTAGAACCAGTGGCAGCCCCCACCAGGCTGCTTCAGAGCCCCTGGCCTGCAGACTCCACAGGGGGGCTGAATCGCTTAATCAGGGCCAAGTGCTCTTGCATTAAGTGGCCTGGATCCAGATCGTGGTCTTGGGTGGTGGTCCTGGGGTGCACTTTCAGCAAGCCAAAGCTGGGGGGAACTTGCAACACCCCCCTAATAGCTCTGGCAGCTGGGAAAACCCCAGCGATGTGGAACAGAGGTCCCCCCCCCAGAAGTAGAGTTTCACAGACCTAAAAAATACCAACCAATTAATTGACTGGCCAACATGAGGAAAAGGAGGCAAAATAAAAACACCAATAGAACTCTAGAATCCTTTTTTATGGATAAAAAGAGTCAAAGCATGGAACGGGAGAAAGAGAGCCCAGAACTCAGAACTCCCACACTAAATGCTTCCAAGAAAATTGAAGAATGCCTAGAAGCTATACATCAACTGAAAAAGGACTTTAAAAACCAAATAAG
>CM053593.1:258626526-258647860 GCA_028646575.1 Pseudocheirus occidentalis
GCTTCGGCTCACTGAAAGTGCACCCCAGAACCACCACTCAAGACCATGATCCAGATCCAGGCCACTCAACACAAGAGCCCTTGGCCTTGATGGATCGCCTCAGCCCCCCTGCTATCTGCAGGCCGAGGGCTCTGAAGCAGCCCAGTGGAGGCCACTGCTACTCCATTCCTGCTGCTACAGCCACCTCCTGCTGCTTCCTTGCCCTGGGAGCAGTTTGGCCGGACCGCTCTGCTCCTCCCCAGTTAGCAAAATCCACTGACCTTTCTCTTAGCCTTTTTTCCTTCGGGCCTGATAAATGTGGTAACTGTGCCTCCAGGGCAGCAGATCTGCTCTCCTATAGACGTGGCTCCCCGCCCGATGCCCCAGGGCCTGACCCGGCCAGGGTTTAGGCTGGGGCTCCCAGACTGCTGCGAAGAGTCCCACCTGCTGAGCTGCCTGTACCAACAGATGTGTTTTCTGTCTTTTGGAGAGTTTTGGAGCTTGAAAATCTGTTTAGAGTCCCATTTTATGAGTTTTTTAGCGTGTTTGTGTGGGAGCTATGGTGCTTTGCTGCTTCTACACCGCCACCTTGGCTCTGCCCCCCCGAAAAATATCTTAAACACTAAGAAAATAACACAGAGATATTTTGGAGAAGCATTAGTATGTGTTGACCTTCACAGGAGAAATGTACTATCTTTTTCTCAGATATTTAGTACTTGGGTGTTTAAGAGAAAGATATTTAAAAGCAAAAAGATGAGGAAAAGACTTGGTTGATTATTTAAGTTATAAAATGCCATTCATGAAGACAGAAACTTGAGAAAATATTCATAGGGAGTATTAGAAGGTGTTTATGTCAGTGAAAACCTTAGTGGTGTTTGGCAACAGAAGAGACAAGAAAGGTTCTGGTACATACTTGAAGCTGCCTTTAAATGCTTATACCCCAAAGTACTATAGGGAAGATAAGAATCAGTTGAAGAAAAGTAGAGATTGATTTGCTTTCACCTGGGTATGCAATTATTACCATATTCTCTGTTATGCTTCAAAACCTTTCGTTACTCCCCCCTCACCTCAGGAGATGAATACAATCTTTCTTCTTGCTGATTAATCCTTTGGTCCTATTCTCTATCCTCCTGTCTCTTACTTCTTAGATCCTTCTCCCTCTCTGTCTCTCTCTTATTTCTGTCATTCTTTTCATCTTTCTGTCTTTGTATGTCTGTGTGTCTTTCATTGTGCCTCTCACCCTTTCTTTCCTCACTCTAAACTATGTCCTTTCTCATTGCTTATAAATATCTTGCCTATCATAATCCCCAGGGAGCCTTGTTACCTCCTTATATTCTACATTTCTCCTCTTTTTCAGTACTGAACTTCTTAAAAAGAATACTCTCTCTGCTCCGGCTTCCTTCCCACACAATTCCTTTACAACCCCTTCTAGTCTGGTTTCCTCTTTCATCATTATTGAAGCAACTTTCTCCAAAGTTTACCATGATGCCTAACTGCCAAATCTAATGACCTTTATTGAGTTTTCTTCTTTGCACCTTGTGATGTAATAATTTTAAAAATATATCTTTTGTTTTTGCCTCAGTCATTTAACATCCTTTGGATCCTCCTTGTTTCTGTCACAATAGCCATTATTGCTACCCTCTTAGACAACTGCCATAAATATTGCCTCCTATTCAAGTTTTCCCTTTATATCACCAGGTATTTATTAAGTGATTACCATAGGCACCAAGTCCTGACTGTATTGATACACATATATGTGAACATATATATTTACCTATTATTATATTATATATTTTATTATATTTTGTTATTATATATGCTTACATGTATAGATTATATGTATATATGTGTGTATACTTGCGTATACATACATTGTTAAAGTTTTCTGCATATAATAAATGCTAAATAAATGCTTTATCCATTCATTCTCTGGGCAGGGGCTATCTGACTTTAAATGAACCCCCCCCCAGCCCCATTTCATATAACCAAAATGATGAGGCAGGGGAATTACTAATCTCTGGGACAAATTCCAAAACTTTGGATTCCCACTGGTTTTTGTATCTATAGGCAGGAATTATGTCAGGTGGTTTGAGCTTGGAAAAAGAAGATGAGAAAGAGAGAAGATGGAGCTTAATGAAACCAGAGGAAGAGATGGGGAACAGCATGAAAAAGTAATGAACATATTCTCAGAGAGTCCTTGGGTATTGAGGAGCTGCTTTTAGATAAAGAAGCAGGGGGCCATTGGAGCAGAGAGATGGTAGGCTATAGAGGAAGTACATGAAGAGGAGTTGTGTGGCATCCTTGAATACAGGAGTCTGCAGCAGAATCCTAACCACCCTAGAGCCAATCTGAGAGGCTTCAGATTCCAACCTCCCTCAAAAATTTAACAGAACTTCATGATGGCCATTGAGGGTATATAAGAAGACATGAGAGACCATTTGACAGTTTTGTGATCTCTTTCTAATGTTTCCCAAGAAGGTGCCTATCTCATACCCTCTATTTGGGGAAGTATAGATGATTGCACCCATTTTTTTATGAGGGCAAATAATAGTTTTATGATGTAATTCTCTTTTTTGTTATTTATGTGACTTTTGCTATTGGATTGGTATGTCGTACATGATCTGATAATATACACTGTTCAAGTTGATGGGGGCTTGGGCCATTATTTGCATAAAAGTTTATTTTTAAGAAGCCACACAGAATCTGAGAAAAGTAGCAAGGGCTTCACAGTTAGAGTTCTCAGACATTTTAGAGACCCTGTGTTACATTGGTAATTCTTTTGTCATCTACATGCACCCTGAATTATTTTTAGCTGCCTGACCCTGTTGTGCTCGGCACCATTGGTTTCTCATGTACTCGCCTGGCCCTAATTCACTGCTCTGACTTAGCTTTCGGGTGCCCCATATAGATTTACCACTTTATTATTGAGCTTCAACCTTCTTTATATCCTGGTATCTGTCTGTTCCTCTTGCCCATATTGTATCTTCCCTGTCACTGGCCACCTGCCTGACTCTTGGAGCTGCTTTCCACCTGCATCCCTGTATGACAGGAAAGAACATAATGAATAAGTATGGAAAAAATGTTTCAGCATTCATCCCAACTATATAGGAAAAAAAGATATGGAGTGGGCAGGCTTGAGAAATCTCATCCATCATCAATTTTATTTAGCATTATTTTTAGTTCTAGCTTTAGTGCATCATAGGGCCACACAGTCCCTTGAGGTAAGCACCATGAGAATGAAGAAAACACTGTTTTCTTAGGACTTTCTGGGTGACTTTGAATTTTCAGAACTGGAATGCCCTAACAAAATAGAATTGTTAAGGGCATATTTGAGAAATTTAAGTTTGGATGTAACCTGTGAATTTTACAGAACCATGTAGTTATTGAGAGCCAATTTGGTAAAGTAGGTAGTCAACTTCCATCCAGGAAAACCTGACTTTAAAGGCTCACCAGTAAGACAGATTGGCTGTGTGACCCTGGGCAAGTCATTCAACTTAGCTGTGCCACAGACCATTCTCTAAGATGATAAGGCACAGCATAGGCAGTAATACAGAACAGAAGAAACAACGCTGTTTAGAATAAAAGGACCTGAATTCAAATACAGTTCACTTATAATCAATTTGACCTTGGGCAAAGTCCCTTAATATCTCTAGTCCTTTATGTTCTCTTTTACACAGTGAAGAAAATAAACTGCCTGACCCTCCAGGGTCCCTTCTAGTTCAAAATCTATGTAACTAGTAAAAACATAGTAATAAACTATAGTAACTGTGTAACTAGTAAGAACAAGTTATCTAGTAAAATACTTTTGTAGGCTGGTAAGGATTTCTTAGTAACTTTTGTTGTTAATTATTCATTTTCAGTCATGTCTGACATCTTTTGAATTTCCCCGTTCTTCCTTATTTCTATCACAATCACCATCATTGCTGATGTGACCCCATTTGGGGTTTTCTTGGCAAAGATACTAGAGTGCCATTTCCTTCTCCAACTCATTTTACAGATCAGGAAACTGAGGCAAACAGGGTTAAGTGAATCACACAGATTCTCACAGTAAGTGTCTGAGGCCACATTTGAACTCAGGAAGATGAGTCTTCCTGAATCCAGGCCCAACATTCTCTCTGTCTACTGTGCCACTTAGCTTCCCATTTTTGAGTGGCAACATGGTGTAACAGAATCAACCTCAAAGTCAGGAATACCTGGATTTGAATTCCAATTTTCACATATACTAGCAATTTGACCCTTGACAACTAACTTAATGCCTCAGTGCTGTAAAAACTATTTAAGACTAGAAATTGCAAAGGGAGAATTTATTCACTTGCAAGTACCCTATACCAGCAGAATCACAGGTCAAGTTTCTATCCTGACAAGGTGCAGAGCAGATACTAATCTGTATTAATAGAGGTTTTCTTCTTTGGGAGTTCCTTATATATATATATATATATATATATATAGTTCATTATAGGTATAGCTTAAACATCTTGTGTGTTTTTCTGGGTCTTAAATGCCTACAATATCAAGTTACAGCAAGATATATCTAGAGATAGAAAGGGCAGGAGAGGTCATCTAGTTCAACCCCCTTATTTTAAATGGGAGGAGACAAATTTAGAGAGAAAAAGAGACTTGCTCAGAGTCACACAAGATAGTGAGCAATAGAGATGGGTTTTGAACCTATGCTCTTTGCCTCCAAATCTGGTGTTGTTTTTACCACACTAGAGCAGGTCAAAGGCCTTAAACCTTAGGGGGAAAATGGATTACTTGTATAGGAGGAAGTTATAAGGCAGCTGGGTGACACCGTGAAATACAGCAATGGAGCTAGAGTCAGAAAGGTCAGAGTTCAAATTTCACCTCAGACTCTAAGTTACTTTGAAACCTTAGGCAAGTCCCTTAAATCCAGTTTGCCTCAACTTCTTCAACTATAGAATGGGCATAATGACATCTCCTACCTGCCAGGGCTGTATTATCTCATTTGAAAAAAACATTTGTAAATTACTTATTACAGTGCCTGGCATACAGTAGGTGCTATGTAAGTGCTAGTTACCATCATCATCAATCATCATCAAACATCAATCATTGTCCCATGTTTGCTCTTGATAATAAGAAGCACACCTAGGTGGTAGAGTAGATAGAATTTTGAATTTTGAATCAGAACGACCTGAATTCAAATCCCACATCATCTGTGTGACCCTGGGAAGGTCACCTACTTTTCCCAACCCCAGTTTGCCCATTTGTAAAATGGGAATAGTAGTAGCATCTATCCCAGATGTTGTCACCTGTGTGACCCAGGGCAAGTGAAATAACCTTGGGCCTCAGTTTTCTCCTTCCAAATAAGGGTGAAATACTTCCAGTACCTATATAATTAGGTTGTTATGAAAAAAATGCTTTGTGGGCCTTAAAGTAGGTTAAATACAAGCATTACTGTTTTTATTAGTATTATTCAAGAATCCAGGTATGTAAACACAGAAGGTGATTTTTCTTAGGCCACCAATTATAAAATATCTCAATGGAGGCAGCTTTGAAGAGTAGGAAAAAAAATTCTGCACTAGAGGAACTGAGGCTCAGAATCTGGCCCCGGACCTTCCTCTAACTAATTGCTTGACTTTAAGCAAATCAGTTAACCTCTGATCCGCTTTCCTATTTTGTTAAGTGTGGTTAGACCAGATGTTTGCTAAGGCACCTAATAGCTCTGAAATTATATTATTCTGTTATTGAGAAACAAAATGACTTTATATGATGGTTCTCACGTATATTAGAATGTACGTGAATGTACATTCATTTTCTCAGGTCAGCTCCATAACCAGGGGTCATATTCTTAGGCCAATTCAGACTTAAGGAACAGGACAGTTAAAGATGAGGAGGAGCATTTGGGCTGTCATTTACACAATTCTTAAGTCAGGAATAACCATCTAGTCATCAAGGTCAAGGTATGTTTCTGTGCAATAAAAGCTCTGAAAGTAGGTGTTTTGCAAAGAATGAATTGGATTACGGAGTGACCTGCTAGGTAGTGAGACAGTTGCTTTGTTGTTGTTCAGTGATGCCAGTTCTTCATGACTGCATTTGGGACCGCTGGAGTGGTTTGTCATTTCCTTCTCCAGTTCATTTTACAGGTGAGTATCTGAGGCGAGCAAAAATAAGTGACTTTTCCAGAGTCACGCAGCTAGTGAATGCCTGATACCAGATTTGAACTCAGATCTTCAACTCCAGACCTAATGTTTTATCTGCTGAGCCATCTAGATGCCCAGAAAAGGATTAGGGAATGTCTAATACCAAGGTTTTGTTGTTGTTGTTGTTACTTTTAGACAGTTGACTCTTTATTACAACATATTTAATAATAATAGCATGGGGTAGATAAAATGCAGATTGCTGTGTTCTCTACAATTCATACTCCTAGAGAGTTGCCTAGAGCACTGAGAAATCAAATGTCTTGCCCATTGAATAGCCAATATGTCTCAGAGGTAAGCCCAGAGCTTTTTGGCTTTGAGAATGACTTTCTACAGCCCCTCTTAGTAATAATAACCAACAAATTCACAGTGAATCATCATATCTTAGTTTTCACTTGAGCTTAATCTCAACACATAGAGAAAATTTGTATTAAATAATTAGTAGGAAAAATTCTATTTTATTCTAAACATAATAGCAGTATTATAGGATTTTGAAATTGCCTCAGAGGAGGTTTGAATGTTAAAAAAAAGCTATGTTTTAAAGTGAGAAAATCATAGAGCTAGAGATAAAAAGGCCCTCAATGTCAGATTTGTTCCTCCTTATATGGACTAATACTCTGCACACTAGATCTCAGACCTAGACTTACACAACAGGGTCTAGAAATTTATGATCTATCCTTTTTTGAACTCATGTTGGCTCCCGCCTCTCCCAATAAAATTCCCTT
Organism: Pseudocheirus occidentalis; assembly: GCA_028646575.1. Taxonomy (NCBI): domain Eukaryota; kingdom Metazoa; phylum Chordata; class Mammalia; order Diprotodontia; family Pseudocheiridae; genus Pseudocheirus; species Pseudocheirus occidentalis. The sequence goes on from CM053593.1 coordinate 258,633,386, forward strand.
CTTAATATATCTTGTCATACCCTGCTTAAATGCTGAAGAGCATTTGAGCTGTCTCTTACACAACTCTTAGGTTAGAAATAGCCATTGTCAGCTGCTCAAGGGCAGGAAACATCTCTAATTTTAATATTTATATCTCTAGTGCTAAGCACTGTGCCTGGCACATAGCTCTTTAAAAATGTTTTTCAGGGGCAGCTAGGTGGTACAGTGAGTACAGCACCTGCCCTGGAGTCAGGAGGACCTGAATTCAAATCTACCTCAGCCACTTGACACTCACTAGCTGTGTGATCTTGGGCAAGCCAATTGCCTTGCCTTCCCCTCCACCCCAATGTTTTTCATTTATTTAAGGTTTGAAAGTATAAAATATAAATAAAACCAGGTTAATTTTTTAGAAACTAACATTCTGCAACTTGATATGTATCATTCTATTACCTTAAATTAGTTCTTAAATGCTTTTTGTTCCTCAGACATGTTGTTTGAATGCGTTCTGAAAAGAGAAAATGAATATTATTTTCTTTCTTCCTTTTCAATTTTAAAATACTGGTCATAGGAAGAATCATATTCCTGATTCTGTTAAACATTGGCCATTGTGTGATTATATATACCTTGACTAATGTGCCGCAACTGTTTACCACCTTCTATGAGTAGTAAAATAGTAGACAGGGCCTATTTACAGTTCTGCCTTCAAACTCATTTATTTAATTGTCTTCATTAATGACCCTGAAAATAACTGAATATCAGATCAGGAAGGGTCACATTTTATAGATGAGAACCAAAGCCCAGAAATATTAAATAACTTTCCCATGAAAAGCCGCTAGATGGTGCAATGGATAGAACACTGGGCCTAAAGTTAGGAAGATCTGAGTTCAAATTCAGTTTCAAACACTTATTAGCTGTGACTTTGGGGAAATCACTTTAATTACTATGTGCCTCAGTTTCCTCATCTGTAAACTGGGGATATGGAGAAGGAGATTGCAAAGAACTCCAGTATCTTTGCCAAGAAATCCCCACATGGGGTCAGGGAGATTCAGACAAGATGGAAATGACCCAGCAACAAGAAAATGAGCATAATAATAGCTTCTACCTCCCAGAGTTATTGTGAGAATCAAAAGAGAAAATATTTGTAAAGTATTTAGCATAGTGCCTGGCATTTAATATGTGGTGCTTGTAGTAATATAATGGTACTTATAAAGGCTTAATTACTTCCTCCCATAATTCTATAGAGCCGCGAGTTAGATGTAGCTCTCCTGGTTCCTAATCTAATATTCTTTCCATGATAATGCAGCTATGAAAAAGATAGGCTTTTTTTAAAAGTTTGTAGAACAAACGAATTCAATTCAGCAAACATTTTTAAGTATTTATGCATGTCATTGGGGATATAAAGACATAAATCATACAGTTCCTGTTTTCATGTAATTTGCGTTTTACTGAGAGGATACAATGTGTATCTAGCTAAAGAAATTCAGTACACTTTGAGAAGGGTGAGAGTCCTAAAATCTGATGCGTGGGAAATCAAGAAGGGCTTCCTATAGGAGGTGGCACCTGAAAGAAGCATCAGCAGAATCTATGAACTCTCAGAGGAATTGATGGGAGGAAGTTATCTTCTGGGTTTGAAGAACAGGCTTTGGAAAGGCATGAAGTCAGGGGATATAATGCTGAATTTGGTTGGAAGGAAGTGTATGTAATGGGGAATAATCTGAAATAACTCTGGAAAGGTAGAACTGTAATAATAGCGGAGGAGAGTATGTATTTTGTCTGGAGACCAGTAGAAGCCACTGAAGATTCTTGACTGTGGGAGTGATCTGGTTGGCCCTATGACTTAGGAATATCCATTTGGTAACTGTGTGGGATAGATTGGAGAGCAGAGTGAGTAGAAATAGAAGTGGTTCCTGAAAAGTTGTTGTGGGTTCTTAGCAGATCTGAATTTAGAAAGACATATTTTCCTGAGTTCAAATCTGACCTCAGACACTTAGTAGCTGTGTGACCCTGGGCAAGTCGCTTAACCCTCTTTGTCTCAGAGTTTCTTCATCTGTAAAATGAGCTGGAAAAGGAAATAGCAAATCACTCCAGTTTCTTCCCCATGAAAATCCCAAATGGGGTCATGAAGAGTCAGAAATGACTGAGAAATGACTGAACAATAGCAAAGGCTAGAAATGATGAGGTCCTAAAATAGAGTAGAGGTTTTAATATAAGGGGGGAAATAAACATAATTTTTCACCTCCTCAGTCTCAAGAAATATACTCTTGTTGGGCTACTGTAGCCTTATAGAGACAGTGACTATCATAAATAAAGAAACTGTTAGGCTTAGAACCAGGCACTCAGCATAAATAAAATGGATGAATTTGACCATTATGATGGGCACGAATGTGATATATGCCTTTTAGCACCTTAGAGCTAATGGATCTTGTATTAAAATAGCCACCATTCTCAACTTCTACATCTTTTCCTCCTAACTCTATTTTATTGACACAATATAGAATTCTCTGAGTAAAAATGAATAAAGAGCTGAAATTATTTTTTTTTATTTTCCACCAGTTTGATTTCTTCCATCTTAATTGAGTTCTCTTGACCGTTCATGTGATAGCTGATAAGGAAAAATGGATCCATTTTTATGACTCCTTTCCATTTCTACAAATTATTTTTCTATAATGGTTAATTAATCCTATTCTAGCAGCCTTGTTAGAAAACATAAATCTGTCCAAACATTTTATTTTCCTTATTGCCCTTCTATGATCCTTTTTAGATCAAATCACTATTCCCTGTCATTCAGTATCTATTCAGAGTGTGTGTGTATGTGTGTGCATGCATGTGTGTATGAGAGAGAGAGAGAGAGAGAGAGGGAGGGAGGAAGACAGAGGGAGACAGAGGGAAACAAGAGACAAAGAGGGAAGGAGAGGTGTGGGGGTTGGAGAGAATGGAATGGAAAATAGGAGAGGGTAAAGATATGGGAAATGAAGAGGATAACAGAGGAGAGAGAATATTATGATTCATTAAGAGAGAAAAAGAAGGGGGGGCTAGGTGGCACAGTGAATAGAGCACTGGTCCTGGAGTCAGGAAGACCTGAGTTCAAATCTGACCCCAGAAACTCAACACACTAGCTGTATGACTTTGGGCAAGTCCCTTAACCCCAATTGCCATCCAAAAAGCAAAAAAGACAATTATTATTCAATATTTAGTACGAACTTACAATGTTCTAGCTGCTTCACATCATACGCTGTAAAAGAGTCTGATCCTTGAATTATTGTGGTTGAATTATTGCATTTGGGGTGCTAGCTTCTCTGACTCAATAGTTGTCTTTTTTATCCAACACTGAATCCAAAGAAGAAGAAATGAAAAGTGGTTTCCAAAGTGAAGGATCTTATTTTCTCAGAAGCTGGTTGGACACAGGGAGGAGAGATGAATTTAGACATTTCAATTGGAGCTGCATTAAGAGGAAATGGTCCACAATGAGGTAAATTTGGAGAGGCATCCAAAAAGCCTCCCACAGCCTTAAAATACGTCAGGAATTCCTATATGAACAATTCACACATTTGGGTTGAGTTCTTTCTCCATATTTTCCCTAAGTAGGGTGATGAATATAGTTCTGCTTTCTCAGGAATTTCAGCTACTAAAGACTCCGTGGAAAAAGATCTTGCCAGTTCAACATCAGAAGTAGATAATGTTTTATTAGTGGAAATATCATTAAAGAAAACACAGTTCTGCTTAGCTGCTGCAATGTCAAGAGCATTGGGTCCTTCCTTTTGACTTTTAACTGAGACACATCTCATATGTCTTGTCTCCCTCAATTTAGAATGTAAACTCGGAGAAAGCAGGAGCTACCTTGCCTTTCCACTGCTATCCTCAGCACTTAACGTTTCTTTGCACGTAATGGAAAAATGACAGAATAAGATATGTATTAAGTGCTTACTATGTGCAAAGCACAGTGGTAAGTGCTAGAGATACAGATAGAAAAGTAAATCCCTATTCTCAAGGAGCTCTCCTCATGGAGGAGATGATACACATGGACAGTTTCAGCTGAAAGTTAGATAAAAAGATCCCCTTGTCCTAAAGGCACAGTGGTAAAACAGATAGTAAGCCTCTTTCTAATTATCATGTCTGTCGATAAAATCATAAAAATTTTCCAGTGTTGAACCATTTGGCAGTACCAAGGACTTTGGTGGCAAGAACTTTCCTTCCAGGATCTTCAACCGATGTGACTTCAGCACCCATAGGAGCAGTTACCAGGTTGCATCTCCATAGGGGTTACTTCCTAGGTAGATGGCTATGATCATTGGGCTGGAAGCAATGCTATTCCTATGACTCTTAAGTTCAGGGACCTAGACTGTTACTAGCAGGATATGAAAGGAAATGATGGCCAAGATTGTAGTGGTGGTTTGACTTGCCTGGCATGTGCTTCCTCTTTTCTCTTCCTTGTAGCGTCTTTCTGATTTAGCTTGACTGGTTTGCCTGTGAGTAGCAACTGGTTGGCTGCTGGTGGGGATGGCTAGCCTGTCTTCCACAGGAGCTGCTTCCCCAGAAGGTGGCTGCAAAGGGTGGGCTGGAAGCAGGTTTGGTGATCCAGAGAGTACCGCCATCCCTAGGGCTCTTTTGCTATTTACCTGTTGGTGATAGCTGATCAGTTATTGCTGATGGTAAAGCAGGTCTGGTAGCTTAGGGGTCACTGCTATTACCAAGACTCATGGATTCAGATTCCTGAGCTGTCTCCATCAGGGTCTGATAGAAGATAGTGGTGGTTATTTGACTTACCTGGCATGTTGCTTCTTGCTTCTTCAGGGCGTCTTGCTACTTCCAGTATTCCATATTCAATAATATATACCTAATAAAGCTTTTTCTTTCATTCATTAATAGTCCTCTCCCTTCTCTACAAGGAAAGCAAGTGGTTTTTCATCTCTCTTTTTTAAAAATAATTTTACAGCGTTCAGTTTTAATTGTTTTGTTTTTGTTATTTATGTTGTTATAATCATTAGGTTTTTGTCTTCTTAGCTCTACTTGCTTTATTTTGCATCAGTTCATATAAAGTTTCCCATACTTCTATAAATTAATCATTTCTTACAGGCCAATATAATTCCTTTACAGCTACGCTACAACTTACCCATTTCCCAATAAATGGATATCTCCTTTGTTTCAAGTTGTTTCCTACCATAAAAGACGTTGCTATAAATATTTTAGTTTACATGGGGCCTTTCTTGTCATTGTCCTCATAGGGGTACATACCTAGCAGTGGAAAAGCTGGGTCAAAAGGTATGGATGAATGGATGAATGAATGAATGAATGAATGAAAAGGCATTTATTAAGTGCTTACTATGTGCCAAACGCTGTGCTATACACAGGGGATACAAAGAAAAAAATAATAATGGTCTCTGCTGTCAATATGTTCACACTCTAATTGGAGGAAACAACATATATAAGAAAATATATATCTTCAAAGCAAATAGGAAGTCTCGGAAATCCTAAGAATGCAGTAGATCAGACGTGGTCCTGGGGTAGCTAGGTAATATCAGTATGATAATGCCATGGTTTAGAAGGATAAGGGGGAGGGCAGATGATAAAGCCTGGAGCACTTTAGGACTAGTGGGAAAGAAGATTGGAAGGCTTGGTGGTCATATGCATCACTGGAAAGAAAGGAGTTGTTGACACTCCCCCCACCACTGTATTCTAGATATATGAGCAGTCGAGCACCCTGGATGGGTTCAGGGTACCCGAGAATAAGATGGAGATAGGGAAGGTCAAATGAGAAACCATTTCTGGTGGGTCTTCCTGCTGACCCAAATGTGTTATGGGGAACCTTCGGAAAGGAAGGCCATCTGTCCATTTCAAACTTCTCTAACATTGTCTGTTCTCATCTTTGCCAATTTGCTGGGTGTAGGGTGTTGTTTTGATTTACATTTTTCTTATTAAAGATTTGGAGTAAAAAAAAAAAGCACCAATAAAAAAAGGGGTGGCTAGGTGGTGCAGTGAGTAGAGCACTGGTCCTGGAGTCAGGAGTACCTGAGTTCAAATCCAGCCTCAGACCCTTAACACAAAAAGCTAGCCGTGTGACCTTGGGTGAGTCACTTAACCCCAACTGCCCTCCAAAAAAAAAGCAAAAAAAAAAGCACCAATAAAAGATTTGGAGCAATCTTTCATAGGATTGCTGATAGTTTTTGTAACATTTCTTTTGAGAATTGTTGGTTCATGCTCTTTGGTGATTTATTTTGGAGAAATGGTTTTTGGTCTTATATATTTCTGCTAGTTGCTTAAATATCTTGGAAACTTTATATGAACTGATGCAAAATAAAGCAATATCAATCCTTTACCAGGGCTATCTGATAGAAATATTTTTCCCAATTTGATCTCTTCCTTTCTAATTCTAGTTTAATTAATTTTGTTGATAGAAATCTTTTCAGTGTCATGTAATTAAATTTAAATTATTCAGTTTCATACATTAATTGAATCAATTCATCAACTTTAATACTATGATTTGCTGACTTCAAAATATATTTTGTTTTTTGGTATATTGTATAAACTGAAAACTATAAGATAATTAAAGTGACTGAAGCAGTACAGGGCATGAAGAGAGGCTCTCTAATCTTTGAATATTGCTTATATCCCTTCTTCGGCTGAAAATTCACACACAAAATCCACAGTCATATCTCTAAATTATTTTTATCATGTGATACTTCATAATTAGATCACATGTGGCAGATTATTGTGGTATGTGGTGTCAGATATTTTTTGCCAGATTATAGTCTCATTTTCCCAGTGATTCTTGTTAGACAGTGGATTCATTCCTAGGTAATTTACTAGGTAAATTACTAGGAAGGGTTATCAAATATTGGATTATTGAGTTGAATTATTTCTGATTTTTGCTTTTAAGCATTTTCTATGTCTCTTCTTATAGCCTTAGATTGTATCTTCAAAACAGATCAATCAAATTTCCATGATATTGGGTCACTAGAAAAGATTCCCAGGATCATGTCATGAATTTCTACCTGGAACAGACCTTAGAAGGCATTAAGTCAAATCTCTTCATTTTGCAGATGAAGACACTGAGGTACAGCATGATTTGCCTGGGTTCACATGGGTATTAAGTGGCAGAACTGGTAATCAAATTCCAAATTCAACACCCTTTCTTGGTTGTAGCTGCTTCTTCTTACTTAGGTGCCCCCCCCCACACACAGAGAACTATAGACAATATAGATTTCCACAGGCTACTGGGATAATCCTTAGGTTCCCTCTGAGGTTAATACAATCATGTTTCTGAGACCATGATAAACTTCCAGGTACTACTGGGATGATGCTGTCTATCTCTGGTGACTTATAAGTCTCTTACCCTTCACAGAAAGATTGTGGACTGGTTCTGGAGCTCCTTGTTCTAGGGGGAATGAATAGTTTGAAGAAAAGGTTAGAGTTATTTTAAATCTCATTGAGCTTTCCCTGGACAGGATTTAGCTAATTAATATACTTGCAAAACATTTAAACCAAAATTTGTGTTAGGGATTTTTTTCTTTACCAGAAATATCCAATTTTTATCACCTCCAAAAATACGATGCTTCCTACTCAGTCTGCTTTAAGAAAACCCTGCTCTTCTTCTTTGGGTGGCTTTTCAGTGTTACTAAATGGTCAAAATATCTCTTGAGCAGGCTTTGCTTCTTTTTGTTGTTGTTGTTGTTGTTGTTTTTGCTTTTAGGAAGGGGGAGGGCAGGGAAATTGGGGTTAAGTGACTTGCCCAAGGTCACACAGTGTTAAGTGCCTGAGGCCAAATTTGAACTCAGGTCCTCCTGACTCCAAGGCTGGTACTCTATTCGTTGCACCACCTAGCTGCCCCAACAGGCTTTGCTTCTAATACGTTGGACAACATAACACATTGTTTTTGAAATTTGTCAGTTCTCAGAGTATTGCTGATGAAACTCATAATACATCAGAATATAACGTATGGTGCACATATCATGCTGATTTATTGTTACATATACTTACTAATGAGATGGAAACACTAAATTACATTTATACTTATCAATGCATGCAATCAGTCTTTACTAATTAACAGCTGGCAATTATTTAACCAACAATACAGACATCAACCCTCTGGGAATAAACCACCAAAGATTCCTATAGCTTCCAGTATGTATGTCTCACAATGATGCTCATGCCAAGTTTTCCTCTCTGCCCAGACAGAGACCATGTGACTCCCTCTGAGGTGTTATTATACCAAGACTTTGTCAATCACTGCTCTCCAGTGAACCCAAAATCTTCAAATTTCCCAGTATGGGGAAAACAGGAGTCTTCCCTCATCACCACCCAATAGCAGGTTGATGTCCGGGGCCCCTGGTAGGCTTTTATGGGTCTGACCATACAGGTTGCATCTAAGTTCTCTTTGGTTGTCCCTTACCTACATCTATGAGGGAAAGAAATAACCAGTTAAAGCTTTATTTCCCTAAAGCCATTAGCAGATGTTTATCATTTGTCAGCTTTGGAGGAGACATATTATTAGCAGGTGTTTTTAGTTCTTCACCAGTTTTGAGGCACCCACACATCATTAACAAGCTATACACAAATGCTTATCTTACAGAAAACAACTTACATTCTAATGTGGACACTTAGAACAAAATGAAGTTGTTCATGCTAAATTAGTATACATATTTCCAATATATATAGTGACAGATTTTTAAAAAATTAAATGCATCATTTGCAAAAATTGTCTCTTCTTACAGTGTTTCTGAAAACTCAAGAGATAAATACTTTGACAGTCTCTTGTGCTATGCTTTCCCCCTTCACCTCTATTAAACTATATCGTATTTAAGGATAGGAAGGATAAGTTTAATTTTTGGTATCAATGGCTTAAGCACAGAAAACTAACCAGCTTTAGATTTGGATACATGAGAAAAAAGAGTTGATGCAGAGATTTACCAATTATCTTGTTACAAATCAGTCTAAAGCATTTTGATGAAAAAGCCCATCTTGGTGACTAAAGAAAATCATGCCAAGTTATAGAATGCAATCTGAAACAATTGAGGAATGTCTGTGTTCTTGGGTGAAAATATCCTTCATCACTGCCAAGCTGTGGCTTAAAAAGGAGCAAGGTAATGATGTGGAGCAGTCAGAGACTGCTCTACAGCCAGAGAATTTGAGTAGAAGTCCTTTCTCTAATATTTACCACCTGGGTGGGCTTGGGAGTGACAAGTTGGACAGGTTTTCTTGTCCTAGGTATTGAATTCTATGAAAGGAAAACCCTTATTTATCCCAAGCAAAATTATTTCTCATTCACTTTATTCCTAGGAATTTCCTTGTTAAACTCAAGAGAGCTGAGATGACAGAGCACCTTAAAGAGGGGAATCTGAATTAATTTGTGGAAAAGAAGAAAGATGTAAGATAGACACAAAAAATGCAAGTGTTTGCTTCTCTGCATATGATATTTGGTTTTAATGCCTAACACTTGTCATCTGAGACACTTGCAAAGCATCTTACAGATTGATTTTATCATCCCTCAGGAGAAATTGTTTTCACACCCCTGATGTGTTGCCTCTAATAGTAATGACTGAATCATCCCCCCAAAGGCCACAGCACTTGAGACTCCCACTCTGAACTGTTGCTAAATCTTTTTCCTTCCCCCACAACCTCAGCAACACTGAAGTTATAGGGGGAAAAAGGCCTGTATAATGAGCAAGATACTCATGGCATCTATTAGTAAGCCAATACATACATGCAAGAATCAAGGCTCAGGTTAATTCCAAGCAAAATGGGTGAAAATTCCCTTCTCCACTTTTATAAATTGATTGGGTAAGCTTATGTAAGTCTGGTATATGTTGCTAATGGAAGGCTCTGGGCATCCAAGAAGGACTCCATTCATCAAACCACATTCAGAAAAAGTGCAAGTAAAGCAACTGATCATAGACTTTTTTATTTTCTAAAGCAGCCTTGAAAAGAAATACTAGCCAAAGTGTTATTTTTATTTCTTTGTCCATTAACTACTCTTTTTTACCCTACTTCTCAGTCCCCTCTGGAGAGATTTTAAAGAAGCATGTTAAAATAAATCTGACTCATATTCTTTCCCTCTTGCCTAGCCTTAGTCATTTAGGCTGGGTAAATTAATTACAATTTAAAAGAGCCTTCTCCTCACACTGTTCAGTCAGTCACATAGTTAATAAGTATTTGTCAAGTGCTTACTATGAACAAGGTACTCTGCAAAATGCTGGGCATGCAAAGAAAGGTAAAATATGTTTGTTTCCTTTTTTATACTATGTACCTAATCTGATTGACTGGGGTCTGCTTCTCCTGTAATATTATATGACATGATTGAAGGACAAACTTTATCTTGCCACTTCCTCTACCACTGCCTCCTTGCCATGTAAATACACCTTTCCATCTATTGCCTCTTTCAGTTCCTTCAAGTTAAAAAACCAAGAACCATGATCAAACCAACTCTATTATTTTTCTTGTATGAGTTGTATCCATTAGTCTACTTCATCATGGCCTTGCTAATCTCAAGAATTTTTTGGACCTCTCTGGTCACTACTTGTATATTGTTTCCCCCATTAGGATGTAAACTTGAGGACAAGGACAATCTTTGCTTGTTTTTTTCATTCACATATAAAATCTCATCATCAATTACATGATCAAGAAAGAAAATACATTTCACAACTTATGAGTAGGCAAAAATTTCAAGATCAAACAAAAGACAGAGATCACAGACTAAAAAATGAGTAATTTTGATCACTTAAAATTTTTGCGCAACTGTTGCAGTTAAAATTAGAAGTGGAAAAACTGAGGGAAAATCTTTTCTATGAATTTATCAGATAAAGTACTCATATCCAAGATATGTAAAGAAATTATTTAAATCTGTAATAATAAATTCCACTCTCCAAGAGAGAAATTGTTTAAATATGTAAGGATATAAGGGAAAAAGGAAAAAAATCAAAGTAACCAAGGTCATATGAAAAATGCTCCAAAACATTCATAATTTTAAAATACAAATTAAAACAACTTTGTACTTCCACGCCATATCTATCAGATTGACAAAGATGACAATGGAAGAAAATGGTCATTGTGTGTGTGTGTGGGGGGGCAGAAGACAGATATGCTGGTGCTCAATTAATATAGTTATAAATTAGTGAAGTCATTTGGCAAACTAGGTTATGCTTAAAAAGTCACTGAACTATGTGTGTGTGTGTATGTATGTAATATATATCCTTTTGCTATATATATGTGTATATATATTTATGTATGCATATGTATGTGTGTATATCTATATCTATGCCTCCATCTACATGTCCTTTCACTAAGTGATAGCACTAGACCTCTCCCCCACCCTCCTCTGTTCATTCCACTCCTCTTTATACTCTGCCCAGGGGAAGATACATTTCAATGGCCAAAAGCTACATTTTTTCCTTTGGGTTTACTGGCTAGATTTCTTTCTCAAAGACCAAACCTTAAAACAAATTCATTGTGGAGAGAATAGATTGTATAATAGGTCTCTGCCCTCTTAGCACAAAGTGAATGCAAATACTAAATAGTAACTGTTTCTCTTTTGGCCTGAAACTCTGAGGGTCTTCCCCTCCCAGTTTGATTTTTTAAAAATTAAAGGTGCCATCCCTTGAGTAAGTACTTTCTTGGAATTTAGATCAATCATGTAATTCACTGAATGGGCAATATCTCACTCAAAGTAAGAATCTGGAAAGACCTTAGCCTAAGAGGGCCAGTCTCCCATTGCATTCTGGGCCATCTCCAGTCTTCCTAATGAATATTTGGCCACTGGATCCAGATGGCTATGGAGGAGAAAGTGAGGCTGGTGACCTTGCACAGCCCTCCCTCACTCAAATCTAAGTCAATTGCAAATCATGTCACCATCTCCCTGATGCCATAGTTCTCTTGGAGAATGAAGGACAAAAACAAAAACTTCATCCCGCATTGAGAAAACAACAACAACAACAAAACAAAGCTCTTGTAACAAGTATGCTTAGTCAAGAAAAACAAATTCCTTTGCTGACCATTTAAAAAATGTCTCATTCAGTACTCTTTGTAATATACACACTAAATAGCACAGCATCTTTGTTCTTGGATATCTTTTTGTTTTGCTTTTTTTGGAGGGCAGAGAAATTGGGGTTAAGTGACTTGCCCAAGGTAAGACAGCTAATAAGTATTAAGTGTATAAAACCGGATTTGAACTCAGGTCCTCCTGACTCGAGGGCCAGTGCTCTAGTTGCTGTGCTACCTAGCCAACTCTATTGGTTATCTTTTTTGAGAGTCAATGGGACAAATCATCTCCAAATAGCCTTTCTAAATTCCAAGAAAGTCAAAACAACTTGTTCATGAGAGATTTATATTCATTATAGCTAGCTCGATAGTTTCAACTAAAAGTATGTTATGGTGTATGCAGCACTAGCTTTGGAACCTAGAAAAACTAATTTAGAATTCTCCTTCTGAGAACTGTATAAACCTTGGCAAATACTTTAACCTCTGAATGCTCCAGACGATTCCCTGGGAATTATTTGCTAAATAAGTAGGATGAAATTAGTTTAAATGAAGTCCTTTGTTATTAATCCTAGTTATAACAAATTTATAGTACAATAATGTTTTATTTTCATGTCATGTGTATATTTTATAGTATATTGGGCCCTCTTGTGTGATATGCACCAGACATTTGTGACCCTTTATGAGATTTGGAAAATGGGCAACTAGGTGGCTCACTGGATAGAGTACCAGGAGTCCAGAAGACTCCTGTTCAAATATGCCCTCTGACACTTTGGTCCCCATTTGCCTTGGTTTCCTCATCTGCAAAATGAGCTGGAGAAGGAAAGAGCAAACTGCTCCAGTATTTTTGCCAAGCAAACCTCAAATGGTGTCACAAAAAGTTGGACATGACTCAACAACAACAGCAGTAATTTGGCTATTTGAAATAATTGGATTTGGAATCATTTTATCTTTGCTTTTTGGACTTTGTCTTGTCATAAGTTTGCTTCAGTGGATGCTGAATTCTGGATCACATCTGCAGTTCCTACTTTCAATGTGGTTTCTGTGGGGAAATGGAATGCATTTTATAATCTAATTTCCAGAAATGCCATGTTGCTCAACACTGAGATTATACCTGGACCACAATGATTGAACTGTCTAAAAGCTGATTTTGGATGAGTGTTTCTGGCCATTTTGGGGTGACAGAATGATAGATTTAGAGCTAGAATTATATTAAAAATAACATATATATATATAAATTTAAGGTTTGTAAAGCGCTTGATGTGCATTCTCTCATTTGAGCCTTACAATAACCATGTGAATGAGACACTTTAGCTCCATTTTCTAGGTAAAGAAACTGAGGCTCATAGAATTTAAGCATTTTCCACAGGTCACACAACTAATAAATGTCTGAGGCAGGATTCAAACCCAGATCCCTGGACCATGGGGGCCTTAGCAGGCCATCAAATGCAAAACTCTCATTTTACAGATGAGGAAACTGAAGCATAGAGAGGTTAAATGGCTTATTCAGGATTACATGGTAGGTATGCAACTGAAACATTTTGAATGCACATCTTTCTTACTCCAATTCCAGTTCCTGGTTTTGATCCTAAGTCTCCCTGTGCCCTTCTTCTGAGAATAGGTAAGGTAAACCAGGAACTGGAATTGGGAGTGAGAAAGACAGGCTCTTCCTTCTGTTCTTTCTTCTCTGTTCCCAGCCTCCATGTCCTTGAACCTTGTGAGTCCCCTTCCTGCCCTTCTCCCTTTCCCACATCTGTGGGCAAATTTGCATTATGAAAAAATAGCTTTACATAGATGGTCCATGTACATAGTTATTTGCATGTTGTATCTGGCATTAGAATTGGAGCTCCTTGAGCACAGGCACTATGTTTGTACCTTTCTTTGTTTTATTTTTCATTCATATTTAATTAGTCTTTGGATAGAAATTATGCTTCACGATTCCATATGACAACTGGAAAGGTTTTCATTGCTCATATCACAAATTATCATTTGTAAAATTATAAAATTATAAGGCAAGGAAAATGTAAAATTATAAGGCAAGGGAATGCAAAGGAATTTGTTATTAGGAACCCACTGACTAAGCAGAAAAGGAAAAGTCATTTTAAGTGTTGATAGGTTACATTTTAAGCACTAATATGATAAAATCAATGAGGTGTTTTTTTAGGGAAATGCCAACTTCCTTTAACAGGAATGATTGATGCACACAAATAATAGAACTCTTTTACACTTCTGAGGAATGCTTTAATGGTGTCTTAATTCAGTTTGGAGTTCAGCAATCCTAATTTTTCCTGTGAGTCATAATTAGTAATTTATGAGTCTGGACCAAAAGAAATTAAAATTGTGAGAAGGTAAACATGGGAAAGAAATCATGAGGAACTTGTCAAATTTGAATTATTAACATGCCAATATGGAAAAACAATAATAGTAACTTATGAAACTTTTCTTAGCATGAGGATAGGTGAAGGGAATATAGATGTATATATATATATATATATGTATACTTACACATATGTCCATATAGGAGGCTATATA
>CM053593.1:258648360-258730848 GCA_028646575.1 Pseudocheirus occidentalis
TAGGAAAAGACCCTAAAAGAAAGACTGAAAGTATCTCTTTCAACCCAATCATGCGAATCCCAAATGCAATAAAAATAACCAGAAAGAGCTATTGCTCCTGCCATGCCACAAGACAATTTTAGAGTTGTTACTTCGTAAATTTTCTTGATCACTATTTTTGCAGTCTTGGAAAGAGCTTTAGTTCAGAAATTGGAAGAGCAGTCAGATTTACAACCTCTGGAAACCCCCGGTTGAAAAATATCAAGAGGTCTTACTCTTCATACTATTCTTACTTTAGCATTCCAACAAACTGACTTGCACCAGGCAAAAAGCACTGAAACAATTGATTCTAGGAATGTCATTTTTCTAAAGGTGCCTTTCCTGCCTCAAATGTTTCAGGCACTACATATGTGAAGCATTAAAGAATGGTCTTGGCAATAGGTGAGGTCATGTCATTAGTCAAAGGGAGAAACAACTATTCTCAGTTACAATTCCCTTCTAATTTTTACGTTCATTTTTTTATGCACAAGCTTAATTTAATATAATCAGAATTACCTATTTTATCTTATATGATCCTCTCTTTCCCCTTGTTTAGTCATAAATTATTCTACTAACCATATATAGGAAAGGTAATTTCATTCTTCTTCTTCTAATTTGTTTATAATATAACCTTTTATATCTATGTCATATATCCATTGGGAGTTTATCTTGGCATTGTATAGGAAATATTGGTCAAAATTTAAATTCTGCCAGTCTTCTGTCTGCTTTTCCTAGCAACTTTTGTCAAACCATGAACTCTTCCCTCCAGTTACTTGGGTCTTTGGATTTATCGAACACTGAGCTACAGTTTTTATTTGCTCCTATGTTCTGTCTACTTCACTTATCCACCCTTCCCCACCCCCGCCTCTATCACCAATGCCAAATCATTTTAGTACAGTTTGAGATCTGGTACAGATAGATTCACAGGGAAAATACTGAATTCTTACTTATCTTTTACACCCCATTTCAAACGGCACCTTACTCTGGAAGTATGCAATCCCTCCAGTTGGTAAGAACATTTCCTCTTGGATTTTATGAACAGCACTACTTTGTTTCACACAATAACTGGTACATAGTAGAATCTTTTTCAAATGCTTATTAATCAACTGAGGGCAGCAACAGTCTCTTTTATAAACTAGGTATCTCCTTCAACGCCCAGTACAGTGGTCTGTATGGTAAATACTTAAATATTTGTGACCAATGATATATTTAAGTTTGGGGTTTTTTTTAAGTAACCCATACCTATGATTTCAACAGTATGGTGAATGTATGACATGTAAAGTGCCTCCATATATGCAGGTTCACAACAACTCTATGACTTAGCTTCTGGAAGATGGAAAATGTCAGTAAATTGACCAGTGTTTTTTAAAATAATAATTCAAAATTCTGATTCCAATACTTGAAAAATCTGAGATCTCATTTGTATCTGAAAAATTCATCATCACTACATGAAGCTACTGAATTTTAAATATTAGAGGCTATCAACACATCCTTTGGCTCCCTGGCAGGACTTCCTAATCGCAACACTTTTACACCTCACCCTCAAATAGTTCTGCATATCATTACTTCATCCACACAGCCCCAGATGGCTAATTGTGGGGTTTTAGCTCCTCACACAAAAAGATTGGAAACTTCAGGATCAACTTCAGACCATCTGCTTCAATGTGATATGGACCATGTATTACCACAGGTTATGAAAAGGAGCCTCTGGAGTGTGGGGAGTCCTGCCTCTTAGACAAGTTTTGAGAACTGCTTGTAGGTCAATAATGTATATAAAACAGAAATAAATAATAGAAGAACAGCACTTCAGAACTGGAAGAGAACTAAAAGTTTATCTAGTCCAGGTCTCCTTCAGCTCTTCACTATTCTTAGAAAACTCTCAAGAGTTATACACAATGAAAAAAAGAAAATACACCTTGCACTAGAATCCTTCAACATCTATATACGAGTATACATTGTTTTTTTTAAACTTTTTTTTTTGCTTTTTGGAGGGGGGAAGGCAGGGAAATTGGGATTAAGCAACTTGCCCAAGGTCACATGGCTAGTAAGTGTTAAGTGTCTGAGGCTGGATTTGGACTCAGGTCGTCCTGACTTCAGCGCTGGCCCCCTATTTAATTTACCACCTAGCTACCCCAGTATACATTGTTCTGCAGAAAATACTGTGCAGTCTAGATCGAATCTAGGTCTAGCTGTAGCCACACACAGAATGCTGGTCCTGAAGGCAAGAAAACTGAAATTCAAACCCAGCTCAAGACACTTTTAACTCCTAGACAAGTAACTTAAACCTTTGCCTGCCTCATTTTCCTCATCCGTAAAATGGGTATAATAATAGCACCTATTTTCCAAGATTATTGTGAGATATTTGTGAAGTACTTTACAATTTTTAAAAAGTTAAACAAATAATGATTATTTTCTGACCACAACAAGCCTTTGCAATATCTTCTCAATGTGTAGATAAGTGAGAGAATTTGGAATTATGCCCAAAGGGCTATAAAGTTGTGCAGACCCTTTGATCCAGCAATATCACTGCTAGGTCTATATTCCGAAGATGTCCAAAAGAAGGTGGGGGAAGGACCTATTTGTACAAAAATATTTATAGCAACTCTTTTTGTGGTGGCTAAGAATTGTAAGTCAAGGGGATACCCATCAATTGTGGAATGGCTAAAAAAGTGTATCAGCAAGCACCCCAGCATACCCAAGTGGCTGCTAGCACAGGTTCTTAGATCTGCTTTTCTAAAGGAAAGCAACTCTAAATGGGTTAACAGTCTCACTTTAATCAAACATATAATTTACCTAGTTCAGGGGAAAAAGCCAGAACCCCAAAGAGAATACAAACACAAGTTACAAGCAGAAGTTACAAGCAGACCAAGAAACAGATCAGCAGACAGGCTTCCAACCATCTGACCATCACATCCATACCTAGTCAGTTACAAGAGAGGGAAGCATCATCATCGGGGTTTTTCAAAGCCTGGAGGCTCAATGGCTTCGCAGAGTCTCGTCTGGCCAAATCATACAACTCTTCTCAAAGTGAGCACCAAAGCAAAACCTCACATCAGGGTATATATAGCCTTCTCCTGGATCAGAGACTGTCACAGCCTTCTTGACCCACTGCCCAATCACAAAGTAACAAGGTGTGGGCATTCCTGAATAACAAACCTCCCGCCACAGACCACATTCAGCCTATTAGGGGGCAGAGTATATTTTCAAATCAGGGAAGGTTCTCAGAGGCACTTAAGCCTATCAAAGGGTCTAGAGGCAGGGAAGATCTTCAGATTCCCATAACAACAAGCTGTGGCATATGTTGTAATGGAATATTATTGTGCTATAAGAAATGACATGCAGGATGGTTTCAGAAAAACCTGGAAAGACTTACATGAACTGATGCATAGTGAACAGAACCAGGAGAATACTGTACATAGTAACAGCAATATTGTTTGATGAAGAACTGTGAGTGACTTAGTTTATTCTCAGCAGTACAACAATCCAAGACAATCCCAAAGGACTAATGAAGAAGCATACTATAAACCCTCCAAAGAAAAAACTGATATTGATTGAATATAGACTGAAGCAAGCTCTTTTTCACTTTCTTTAATTTCTTTTTTTTATTTGAGTTGCCTTATACAAAATAACTTATATGGAAATGTTTTACATAACTGTACATGTATAACCTGTATCTGACTGCTTACCATCTCAAAGGGGGGGGGAAGGGAGGGAAGGAGAGATGGAGGCAGTGACGGAGGGATAGAATTTGGAACTCAAAACTTTGAGTAAATTTTTTTAATTTGAAAAAAATATATTTGTTGAACTGAATAAAATTAGGAAGATACATTTCTCTAAGGTACAGTTATGCCTACTGAATTTAGAGAAATAAGTTAGAAAACAAAAACATTTTCCCTTATTTTTTTGTTTAGCTTTGTTTTATTTGAGGAAGTGGGATTTTCAATAAGATGGATCATGTTACCAATGGTATTTTGATAACAATTCCCCTTCCTCCCACTCCTTCCCCCCTCCTCCTCCTCTTGTTTTCAGTCACTTTTCAGCCATGTGACCCCATTTGGGGTTTTCTTGGCAAACATACTGGAGTAGTTTGCCATTTCCTTCTCCAGTTCATTTTATAGATGAGGAAACAGAGGCAAACGGGGTTAAGTGACTTGCCCAGGGTCATACAGCTAGTAAATGTCTGAGGTCAGATTTGAACTCAGCAAGATGAGTCCTTCTGACTAGGGGCCTAACACTCTATCTACTGTACCACCTAACTGCCCTGCTACTACTAATAAGAATCATAGTAATAATAATAAAAATTGCTAACTTTTATATAGTCCTTACCAGGCACTGTGTTAAGAGCTTTTCAATCATTATCTCATTCAACTATTCAAAGCACCCATTCAACTCTTAAAATTTACATTTTCTGCCATTTGGCAGCCCTTTCCATGCTACATTGCATTTTACCACTTCTAATGTTATACTAATATCATGATCTTTTGTGATTTCACTATAAGTGGGTAGGTGTAGGGTGTCACTGGAGGGGTAGGGGGGAATGGTCCCTGGTACATTATTATTGTGAAAATAACAACTAAAAGTAAAGAAGAGATTATTTCTCTTTGCCCATGCAATCCTCTGGAGCCAGTCACATTCAGAATCCCATAGTGGATTTTTATATTCCAGGTGTCAGCCAGAAAAATCACACCATAAACTTATACTAATTCATTTCTGTGGTCAGGGAAGGAAGGGATTAGACACCCCAGGGTTCTTTCAAATTAGTAGAAGTTGGTCTGATGTGTGAATTGCTACCTGATTAAATCAAACTTGAGATTTAAAAGCAGAGTCCACAGCTAATTATGCCTTTGAAGCCAGCAGACCTGGAGCCACTAAATTAGGTGGAAAATTGGTGCCGGAAAAATGACTTTCCTAGAAACATGTGGGCCCACACCCTCTACAACGAGATCATCAAAAGCACGGACCAAAATTACCTGTAGCAACATCTAAAGTAGTTAATTGCTATAGAGCTGAAAATACCTGATGAGCCTGACTTCATGGTACGTTGTTCTTCAAATAATTCAAAAATATTCCATAGGCCTGTCCTTTATAGAATGTCTTATAACTTACTTCAGTGAATAAAGGGCATAAAAATCACTACTTAATCACTGTCAAACATAAACCAATGTCTTTTATTAGCTTTTCATTCCTGTCATTATCAAAAATACAAATGACCACTACATCTTATCACCAGAATGTCAGGCATTCATGAAAAAAGAACAGCTACAGATGCACACATACATATATACATGTACACATATACATACATACATACATACGTTTTAAGATACATAAATGTAATATAAAAGAAAACAACCCGGCTGCTATGAAAAGCTAAAGGGGAAAGAGAAAGCCCAAAACATAAATAAATTGTGACAACAGTGAGATTACCTTGTCATGAAGATACTGAGTAATTCCATCAAGTGTTGGATATTTAATCTCTCTGAGTCTTGGTTCATATCAGACTTCAGACAAGAGTCAAATCTGGGATTCAGATTAAATGATTACAGTAATCTTAAAAAAAAAAGGAACGTTTTCTATGTCACATTTCCAGTTCTGAAAAGGCACTTGTGTTCTTGGAGTCTGAAGCAATTATACTCATATTGTTCTACACTTGCTCCCTGTATTACCTTGGCCAAGAGCTCATCTCTGGGCTTCAGCCTCCAGTATAAAATGAGGGAGTTGAAACTAGATGACCTCTAAGGTCTCTCACTAGTTCCAGATCTATGACCTTATAGACCCCACAGTCCCAAGCTAATGTCCATTCCTCCTCACTAGTTGGATAGACTATATTTGAATAGTCTAACTCCTTCTGCCTCTATGGCCTTCAGGTTGAGTTCCCAGGTGTGTTCTCTTTATACCATTTAGCAAAAGAAAATATGCTCATTATTTCTCACCTGTGCTTTGCCCTAATTTTTGTTTGACTTTTCCTCTGGGTATAATTCAAAGTAGGGATAGGAACTGGACCTGTGATTTCATTGCTATATGAACTCCCAGATGAGGGCAATCCCTCATTCAAAATAATCACATTTAATCACTTTGCATGTATTATTCTATTTGAGTTCAATTCTACTATAGGAACATAGATTTAGAGTTAGATGTTGATGTTTTCTAATCCAACCTTTTTGTTTTATATATGGGAAAGCCAAGGTCAAGATGAAGTAATTTTCCCAAGGTCACAGAGGTAAACTAGAATTTAAATCCAACTCCCCTCACACCAAATCTAACACTTTCCACCAGGCCACACCACCTATCGCTTTCTTCACCCTCTAATTCACAGTGAAATTCTCATCTGTTATTGCTAAGACTGAATAATTCCAGAGGGAAACAAGGAAAAATAACTGAAGTTGTGTCATCTTAAGCAAAAAAGACCATAACTTTGTTTGTTGTCTTCCTTTTCTTTCTTTTATCTTAAGAATTGGACCTGGTCTTCTCCACAAACTCTTTCATCAGTAGTTCACATATTAATAGGAATCAAATTGTCTCTAGTAACAGAAGTTCCACCTGGAGTGAGTATAAACAAAGAACATTCAAATGCCTGCTCTGATGATGAGCCAACTGGCACACCTGGGTTCTTAGCTGTCCCTGCAAAGAAGCAACATCAGATCTGCTCTCCTTGCTTTAAGGTTACAATCTCAGGTCTCATCTACTCCCAGGATCCCTCAGGAGCCCATTACTTGATTATATGCAGCTGAGTGAGTCTCCCTGGGGCTGTTCCTCGGTGACGTTTCTTAGAGAGGACACAAGAAAGGGATTTTCAGTTGTAATACTATAGATAAGTGGAAGTGAGAACTTGATTATTTTTTAAAGGTAAAGGAAATCTTAAGATTCAAAATGGATTTCCTAACAATTATGGAGTAAACCAGCCCTTTCCCAAATTTCTTCTGCATTACCCCAAATTTCTGAGACATAGATAAAACAAGGAAAATCTCTATTTTGCCTTTCTCTCATCTAGAAAACAAGATCTGGGCCTTATTAAATCATCTCCACTAACTGTTTCATCAGTATTCCACAGAGTAATAGGAATATAAATGTCTTCTTAGAGGTGAGGGTTGACTTGCCCATGGCCTTGGGGGTCCAATGTAGCAGAAACAGGGAATGAACTAAGGCCATTTGATTCTAGATCCAAAGCTTTCCCCATCATTCCACACTCACATGACCTCTACTGAGATTTGAAATAACCTTAGTTTTTGAAGGCAATGCCAGAAGAATTCAGGTTTCTTCCAAGCTGGAATGGTCTTCAGCATTACCAAATTAATGGATTTGTATATCTTGTTGTGGGACATGTAACAACCCTAGCAGAGTACAATCAAAAAGGTTCATTTCCAGGTTGGTCATAGGATTTTTTTCTTCTACAACTCTCAGGCACCAATCAACCAACATTTATTAAGTGCTTACTATGCCAGGTACTTTGCTAAAAGCCAGCAATACAAAAAGAAGAAAGATACTCCCTCCTCTCAAGGAGCATAGAATCTAACAGAAGAAAGAGTATCCAAACAAATATATACAAATATGCTATATACAAGATAAACAGGAAATAATTAACAGAGAGAAGGCACTAGAACTAAGAGAGTCTTGCTAAAGTTAATCTGTAATGTGATTTGCAAGGTTGAAGGGTGGCAGCCAGGAATCAAAAACATGTATCAAGTGCCTTTGGTTGCTGATGAGGTCACCAAGCAAAAGAGTATAAACAGAAAAGAAAAAGATCCCAGGACACTGAGTGACAAAGGACATGATATAAATGATCCACCAAAGGAGACCGAGGAGCAGTTAAACACATAGGAAAAGTAGTGTTATGAAAGTTCTATGTGTATAAAACTAAACTCATTATCCTTCCCCCAAACCCTCTGCCATTCTCCCAGTCACCTGGGCTCAAAACCTAAGTCATTCTCTCTCTCAGCCCATAAAGCCAATTTGTTCCCAGATCTTATCATTTTTACCTTAGCATTTTGCATGCCTATGCTTATCTCCTCTCCACTCATCAACCACAACTCTAGGCGCGGGTCCCTTCACCTTTTCCTTGGTGTCTGTCAGCCTTAGGACTGATGGATATCCTTGCCATAGGTCTCTCTTCATTCCAAATCAACCTCCCTGCTCAATGAACTCCTGTGGCTCCCTATCATCTTTAGGCAGTTTAGATGGATAGAACCCTAGGCCCAGAGTCAGGAACACCCGAATTTAACTCTAGCTTCAGATACTACCTAACTATGGGATCCTGGACAAATCAATTAAATCCTGTCTGCCTCAGTTTCCCCAAATGTAAAGCACTTAGCATGGTGTCTGGCTCAAAAGAGATCTTTACTAAATTCTTGTTCTTCTCCTACTCCCTGCCCCCCCTCAAAGCATTCTATTTGACAAAGTTTTTCATCTGGTGTGTCTTTCCTACCTTTCCAGCCTTCTTACACATTCTTCAGTCTTCTTTACTTACTCCTACTTTACTTCCTCTTCACTCACTCTTTGATTCAGCGTTACTTGCAATTGCTCAAACACAAGACTCTATATCCCATCTCCATGACTTTGCACTGGCAGTGCCCCATACCTTCAATGCTCTTCTCCTTTACCTCTGTCTCTTAGTTTCTTTGCCTTCTCTCAACGTTTGACTCGAAGTTCCACCCTCTTCAGGCAGCCTTTTCCAATTTCTCTAGCTACTAATACCTTCTGCTTTCCAATTATCTTCATCTACTCTGTATATATCTTTTATGCACCTAATTATTTACCTGTTGTCATGCTCATTTGACCATATGCTCCTTTAGGGCAGGGATTGTTTTGGTTTTGCATTTCTTTGTATCCCTGGTGATTAACACAGCACCTGGTATGCAGTAAATGCCTAATAAATGTTTGTTTACTGATTGAAAACCCAGAGAAGAGATATATCCAGGAGGATGGGGTAGTCAGTGATAATTCTCCCAGTTGGTCAATGGTGACAAATGCTCTCAATTGAATGAAAGTGATGAAGTCACTGGGCTGAGACGTGAGTGAAAGGAGATGTAAAAATCTTTTTTTTCTAGGAATCTGGCTATGAGAAAGTTTGAGGGGATGGAAGCTAAAGGTATTTTAGAATTGGAGAGACATGTCTGAAGGTAAAGAAGAAACAAGTAGATGGGGGGAGATTTCAGGGCAATTGCTAGAGAAGATAGAAATGGATGACATAGAATGGGATTGGGACTTAGTAAGGAGAAAGGGCCACCTGATTATAAGAGTGGAGTGAAAGAAAGAGTCAGAAATGAAGTTAAGCAGTTTTGAGATTAAAAAAAGGAATAAGAAGGAGTTCATGATAACAGCCTCTGTTGAGAGGGAAACAGGGCTTCAATTAGGGACAAGTAAAGGGATAACTTTGTCACAGTAAGTATGACTGTATCATTGAGCTCAGGAAAGGGAGTAATGCACAATGAGACCATAGGTTGGGTCCAAGGCTTTTAAAAGATAAGCAGGAGAGTTTATATTTCATTCTAGAGGCAATAGGAAGCTGTTGAAGTTGACTGAGTAGCAAAGTTACATGATCAGATGTAAGCTTAAGGAAAATTACTTGGGCAGCAGGTAGTAGAATGCACTGGATTGGTAAGAGTCGCAGAGGGACCAATTAGGAGCCTGTTGCAATAATCTAGGGTTGAAGTGATAAAGGTCTGAAATAAAGTGGGGGTCATGTGAGAAGAGAGAAAGTGTCAGATGCAAGAGATGTTATAGAGGAAGAAATTACAAGATTTGGCAGTTTATTGGATATGTGGGGTAAGGAAGAGTGGGGAATTTAGGATAAAGTCAACGTTATGGACCTGGGAGACTGAAAGATTAGTGGTTTATTTGTCAGAAATGGGGAAGTTTGAAAGAAAGGTGGGTTTGGAGAAAAGATAATGAGCCTGGTTTTAAATAAGCTAAGCTTAAGACATCTTTAGGCCATACAATTTGAAATGTCCTATGGGCATTTAGTGATAGAGGAATAAACTGTAAAGATATACTATGAAAACTAATTAGCAGTAAACTTCAATTTTCAAAGTCTCCTTTAGGAGAAATGACTAAAAAGTGAAAACATCATCTTAAATAAACCATTTCACATTTCATTTTTGCATTCCCTCATTTAAAATGTCTTTTCACTAATCAGTTTAAGAAATTAGGTAAATATAATCATTCGTACTGCCTAGGAATAGCTGGATTACATGGCAAATGGAGAATTGGATACAGGCTATCCAGAGTTCCCGATTTCCCCAAAGGAAAAACAGGCAAGTTTAGTTCAGATTTGGGCCATTATTCTCTGGATAAAGACAGCAAGTAGCTATGGGTCAAGCAGATAAGGAACTGGGACTGGGAGAACAAAAGTAAAGCTGAAAAAAATTCAATAAAAAAGTTAGGCTCTGGGTGGACAAGAAAGCTTAAAGTTATAAATCATAGGTAGGTAGAATCTCAGAGTTGGCCAAGCCCTTAAAGGCCTTCTAATCTAAACTGTACCTGAAAAAGGATTACCTTGGGCACCATTACTGATCATCCAGATTTTTGTTTGAAAACCTCATAGGAGGAAGAACTAATTACCATCTGAGGCAGTCCATCCCATCTTTAGACAGCTCTATTAAGTTTTTCTTTACAAAAATCTCTCGTCATTTGCACCTACTACTCCTATTTGGCCTTTGAGACTATCTTAGGAGCTAGCAGTTTCAACCAGACTTTGGACGCTAATATGCTGTTAGGTTTTGTGAGTGTCTCTTGGTCACAGAGAGCTGACAAGGATGGACTTCATGTGTTAAGTAAGAGCTGCCCTACAATGTACCCTACATACATCAGTGTTAAGAAGGGAGTACAGCTCTTTGGACCCACCAGACTAATTTATTCCATTATGAGCTGCTGTGATCAACCTAGGTGCATCATCGTGCATGAGTGGGCACCAGGAAAGTGGCATCTGATCATCAGTATCCTTCCTGCATGTTTGTATTTACTAAAAAAAATTTTTCATTTGCCCAACTGATTCAATTTCTTCAGATCTTGACTCTGTACTTGGGACCAGCACGTACCTGGCAAAAGATAGAGGTCAAGCACGACAGTCTTTCTTCCATGTGACAGGTTTTTAAAATACTTGAATATAACTATCGTGTACCCTAAAGTCTTCTCTTATCCAGGCTTTTTAAACACCCTAGTTCCTTTCAACCAATTTTCATATGGCAAGAATTAGAGGCCCTTCACTGTCCTGTTTGCCCACCTCTGGACACTGCCCTAAAATGTAGTGACAATATCAGAGAACAGAATACCGCAGGCACGTCTGACCAGAGTCACTAGGGACTCTTGTCTTTGTCTCTTAATGCAGCCTAAGATGGCATTACCATTTTGGCTACTACTATTATACACCCACTAAACATCCCCAAACTTTTCCATATACAGTTATCTAACTATTGTCCTCCTATCTTATATTTATACAATTAGTTTTTTTCTAAGCATAAGGTTTTGTATTTATACTAATTATGTTTCATTTTATTATATTCACCGTTTGAAATCATGGCTTGTATTGTGACTCATCAATATCTTTTTGAATGCTAACTATCATCTAATACTAGGTAACTCCCCAGTTTTGTGTCATCTGCAAATTGAGTCTATGACTTTCTCTATGTACCATTTTAAAATTATTTTAAATTTTTAGTTATTGTTTTGTTTTGCATTTTTAAATTTAATTTAAAAATTTTTTATTATACTTTTAAATTAATTTCTTTTAAAAATGTTAAACAGCACAAGGTCAAATCATAAATCCCTCAGATGCTCCATTAGGAAACTACTTCCAAAGTGACACTGAACCATTAATAATGACCATATTAATAGCAATTAGCCTTTATATAGCACCTACTATGTGTCAGGCACTATGATAAGGACTTTATAAACAGTATCTCATTTTATCCTCAAACAACCCTGAGAAAGAGGTTCTATTATGATCCTCATTTCATAGTTGAGGCAAATAGTGGTTAAGTGACTTGCCCAGAATCACACAACTATTGTCTCTGAAGCTGAATTTGGACTCTGGTCTTCCTGATTCCAGACCCAGTGTATTTTCAACTGTGTTACCCAGCTGCTACCCATCTGATGACGATTAATAACTACCATGGAACTAGCTCTCAATCTATTTAACTTTACTCTTATCTAACTTGGGTCTCTACTCTGTCCATAAGAATAGCATGAGAGATTTTGATAAAGTCTCAGTAAAATGTATCTATGGTATCCTCTGTAGCACCAATGCAATATTCACAGTGCTAATGGTCACTATAAATGTGCTTGCATAGTGCTCAAGTGCAAAATAGACTTTCCATATAGAAGACAGAAGCAAAACATTTAGTCAGACATCAGAAAACCGAATCCTAAAACTAGTAAGCTGATTCCATTAAAAGAAGTTAATAAACCATAACAGCACAGAGAACCACAGCATCCTTTAGCCTTCCCACAAACCAGCATTTACTCACAAGCTGGTCTCGCTCAGATGCATCCTCTCCTACCTCCAGTCTAGCTGCTCTCACTCTCAGCTTCCTGTGGGCTCTGTTCCACCCTTCATCAAACTCCTCCCACCACAGGCTCCATGTGATTACATTCAACCTATTGGGGGCAGGATATATCTTCAGACCAGGGAAGGTCTTCAGATTTCCTTATTATTAAATTGAATTGTGTATTGGTTCCTTATCTTTTTTTCTTCTTGATACTTTACCTTGCTCCCTCCAGCCCCCCTGCCTTTCCCTTAATACCAGACTTGAGTCTCCAATATCCTTGGTCAGACTACCCTATAGAATAACTAGAATCCATATTCCTCCATCACTTGATGCCCACTGCTAGAAACCTTACTATTGTCTGTTACTGGACTCTTTCCCAATTGCTTAAGTTCCTCAATGGGAGAGACTAGACAAGGAATGACATCCATGACTGACTCAATCCTCATTCAGACAACGTGCCAATGGATTAAAGATTTTTCTCAAAAATTTGATATCATATTGTATTTTAAATCATACATAAAGGAGCAGTGATTTGGTTAGTAAAGTGATTCCCTCCATACAGATATATTGGTCTATAACATAGAGTGTAAGACTTGCCAGACACTCATAAAGGTTAAGTACCTTGTCTATAATCGTACCCAGTAAATATCAGAGGCAGAATTTGAATCCATGTCTTCCTGAGTACAAGACCAGCACCATATCCACTCTATCATGCAACCTCTTAATTACAATCATAGGCCCTTTTAATTTAGGATAAGTTCACAATTCCCCATAGATAATGAGGACCTTCAGATGGTCCTATTCAGAGATAATAGTACGCTGGTTACATCAAACACAATGTATCTCATGCAGTATTGGAGTCAGTTGACTAGTGATGCCAAATAATTCTAAGCTACAAAAAAATGATCCAAACTTGCTAAGTGTCCATCATGTCCACCATGAACTAAAACGAAAACATACGTTATTACATAATATATGCATGCATGCAATTACATAAAGAAAATATAGAGGCATATGTGCTCAACATAACATCATTTATGTATGACTTTTTATCACTTTGGGTTTTGTCCAGATTTCATTGCTATGAGTAACTCCAAAAGCAGAAACTCCTCTCCCAATGCAGATCTACAACTCAATTACAACTTATCATTTTACATTTTCTGAAATAAAAGATAAGAGCCTTGTTCAGGGTTACATAGCTAGTACGTGTCAATGGCAGAATTTGAACTCAGGGTTTCCTAATTCTAATGCCAGCTCTTTACCCACTATTCCATTCTGCCTTTCCATATCAATATAACCAGTTGAAAAGTGATTCTTTTAATCAACTGATTGTTTACATGATGCCAAACTGAGTAGAATAATCTTAGATGCTAAAATGATTTTTTTTTTCTCATTGACCAAATCAATTGTTCTGACATGGCTGCAGGCCTGCCTCTTAGTAGACTGACACTTGTGTCACTATGGCCAATTGACTGTTATTTCAAGTTATACACTGAGTGTGGTCCAGAGGCTTAATAAATGTTATATAATAATAATTACTAAATGTTCCTTAAAATCTCAAACTACTTTTATGCTTTAGAATCCACATTGAGATAATTGCATACATCTTATTATAGCTATACATAACTCCCATCAGGCAAAAAGCCTGGAAATTTGGTTTCCAGCAGTGGTAAGCCCTGGTAAAGGCAACTCAAGTTTGAAGAGCTGGCTAGAGTATAGGAATACCATTCAAAATCTGAACAACCCGTCCCATGCACAGAAATTCCCATTCCCATTCAAATTCCTTGGTTGGTTGTTACTCATTTTTAGAGTCATACAAATTCACTTAAAAAAATTTTTTTTTACTTCATATCAGATTTCTCTTCTACCTGACAGAGACAAAATATGTCTTATTGGCTATAATTGCTACCAGAATTAGTCTCTCTACTTGTATAAAAAAGGTCAATTCTCTTTCTGTGCCTAGATCCCTCATAGAAAATAATTCACACTGGAGTCAGCCCAGCCAACTAGGACCTGCCTTGAGAACATATAGAGTTGAGAACACTACAGGACATGAAATGAGGAAGCACACAATCCCTAACATGTCTCCCTTAGGATCTTTTCCACCTTCTCTTAAATGACAATATTCAAAGGCAATAATCAAAATGGCCAACAAAGGGCTATCACATTAAGACTTTACCTGGCATTAACAAGCGTCTTGGCTTGCATTTGTTTTTTCATTAGATTAGCAATATAAATATATTAAGGTTAGAGTCTTGGACCCAAAGTCTGGAAGACCTGATTTCAAATCTAGCTTCAATGACTAGCTTTATGATCCTGGGTAAGTCACTAAATTTATTTGTGCCTCAGATTCTTCATGTTAAATGAGAACAATAATAGCACCTACCTCCCAGAGTTGTTATGAGGACAGAATGGGGCAATATTTTCAAAGTGCCTTATAATCTCTATAAAAATCTATAAAATCTCTTAAATCTCTATAAAAATACTTAGCATTATTGTCACATATAACAGAAATATCAAGCAAATAAATATAAGTATGTGCAAAGTAGTTAAATACATGCTAATTTGGGAGGAAGGACAGTTTAGTTGGGAAGGGGAGGAATCAGAAGTGGTTTGATGCAGAATTGTACTTAAGCTTCTTCTGAAAAGAAAAAAAAAGGGATTCTGTGAAGAGGTAAGGAATGAAAGCATTCTAGGCATGTGGGGTGACCAGTGCCAAGGCATGAAAGCAAGAGATTACTGAAAAAATGAGGAAGTTAGTTTTATATCAGGAACATAAGACAGTAAAAGAAAGAAAAAAAATCTACTTCTGCTGCTCCTATGTTAGGGAGCTCTGGAGAACCTGGTGGGAATACGATTATTATTTATATATTTTCCCTTTAAGTAAAGGTCCACAGGTTAAAAGGCTCCTTTTCTTGCTATTGATGCCTTTTGCTTATTTAAGATTTCTTTTCTACAAAAATGTATTTAATTTTTATGCTATTATATTACTGTACTTTTGCCTTGTAAGACACAGAATCTGTTACTTCATAACATTATCTTTCATTAATAATCTAAAATATTTTGACCTTGTGAAATTCAAACACATGCAGCTTTCAAGACAATGGATTCCTCTGGGAAAGTTGTTCAGGAACCATTTCTTTCTTTCAGTCAATTCCACAGAGAGGTAGATGTTTACATTCCCTTCAGCGGGCCTACTATCATTAGTTGAAAAAGATAGGCTGACTATATAGTGGGAGCCACTATCAAAGTTATCTCATGGTACCCCCATGATCAACTATGAGAAGCACTAGCTTTTACCTAAACAACATGGGAAACAGATCTAGACAAGGGGAAATCTAAGAAATAGACAAAGTTCACATTTAAGATGGACAACTGCTAGCTATAACTATAGGGAGGCAGTGATGCCTATACTCACTCTTTATGTTACCATGAATTCTTCCACCCAGACTGAAGTTGTGCTGAAAGTTCTTTAGTCTTTTTTTATTATCAAGCATTTTTTTCTCTTTCCAACATTCTCCCTTCACCAGTGGGTATATCCTTATAATAAGTACAGCCAAACAAAACAAATTTCCATGTTATGTCCAAAAATATGTGTCCTATTCCTTATATTAGTCTATCACCTGTCATGAGGTGGGTATAATTTTTCACCATTGGTCCTCTGGAATAAGTCTTCCAGAATTGTTCATTTTTATTATACTGAGATTACAGTATAAATTATTCTCTTGGTTTTGTTTCCTTCTCTCTGCATCAGTTTATAAAAGTCTTTCTAAGTTTCTCAGAAACCATTGCTTTCATAGTCTTTTATGGTACAATAATACAAAGGTGCTCCATGTATTTCCAATTGTTGTTCATACTCTAAATTTCCAGCTCTTTACCACTACAAAAAGAACTGCTTTAAATATTTGTGTACACATGGAATATTTTCTTACTCTAATTGCTTTTGGGGATAGGTTTGATAGTGGTAGTACTAAGTCAAAAGGCATGCACAGTTTATTTACTTTTTAGGCATAGTTCCAAGTTGCTTTAGACTAGAGGATGGATGGACCAATTCAAAGAATGCACCAGTTGCATATCATTGTGCCTGTTTTCTTACAGACCTTCCAACATTTAGCACTTTTTTGGTCGGTTTTGTCAACTCAACGAGTTTGATATAGAACCTCAGGATTTAGTTTGCATTTCTCTAATTATTAGTGATTTGGAACATTTTTTTCATGATTTGATAAACTGGATTCCTTATCTAAAAATCCTCCTGTTCATATCTCTTGACCATTTATCAACTGGGTAACGGATCTTATGCTTATAAATGTGCATCAATTCCTTCTGTATCTCAAAAATAAGACCTTGATGAAAGAAATTTGCTGCAAAGATTTCTAGTCTTAGCCACATTAGGTTTGTCAGTGCTAATGTTTTAGTTTACATAATCAAAATGTCTTATTTTAATTTGTATGATCATCACTAGCCTTTGTTTAGTCATGAAGTTTTCTCCGTTCCATATATATAAGAAGGAATTTCTTCCTCGTTCCTCAAATTTGCTTATGATATGACCTTTTATATCTAGAGCACTTATCCATTCATGGTTATGGAATTTATTTTGGTATATAGTGTGAGGTATAGGTCTAAACCTAATTTCTGTCAGACAGCTATCTAGTTGTCCAAACAGCTTTTGTCAAATAGTAAATTCCTTACCACAGTAGTTAGGGTCTTTGGATTTATCAAACAATAGGCTACAAGTTAGTTTACTTCTCTACCTAATTGTTTCCATTGAAAAATCTATTCTTTTAACAAATGCTAAATTATTTTGTGGTGACCGCTTTGTAGTAGTAGATCTGATACTGCTCAGCTCTCATCCTTTCCACTTATTTTCATTATTTTTCTTAAAATTCTTAACTTTTTCTTTCCCCAAATTAATCTTATTTTTTTTCCTACTTTTATAAAGTAATACTCTAGTTGTTTGGCATAGCTGAATAAGTAAATTAATTGAGGTAGTATTGTCATTTTCATTATATTGGCAAGACCTACCCATGAACAATGACTATTTCTCCAATTAACTTTTTTAATGTAAACATTGTTTTGTAGTTATATTCATATAATTCTTCTGCATATACTGGTAGATGAACTCCCCCAAATTTTATGCATTCTTTAATTATTTTAACTGTAATTTTTGTCTCACCTTAGTGGGTTTTATTGTTAATATACAAAAATGTTTTACAATTTATGTGGGTTTATTTTATATCCGGCAACTGTGCTGAATGTATTGTTCCAATCAACTGATTCCCAAGAGTTCTTGAAGTATATTTGCAATAATCATAATTTTCCAATACTTATTCCTCAATTTCTTTTTCTTGCCTTATTTCTTGCTATAGGTAGCACATCCAGCTCTATATTTAATAGAAAGTGTGATGAAGGATGCCCTTGCCTCACTCTTGATCTTATTGGAAAGGATGCCATTTTGTCTCTATTATGGCTCTTGGTTAAAGGAGACACTGTTTACTATGTTAATGAAAAGATTTGTTTATTCCTATGTTTCTACTCTTTTTAACAGAAATGAATGTTGAATTTTTAAAGATTTTTCTCTCTATATATATTTCTACATATATTCTTTTCTATACATATTTCTAGTTTGTATATATACATATATATTTTAACATGATTATAAAACTTTAAATTCTAGATTTTTGTATATATTTTTCCATATATAAAGATTTATATATATATATATATAATACACATTTTATTTTTCTGTTATTAACATGGTCAATTATGCTTAAGTTTTCCTAATATGAAGGCAACCTTGTATTCCTAGTATAAATCCAACCTAACCATCACATATAATCTTTGTTTTATGTTGCTGTTACTTCCTTAATATTTTATCAGAATGTTTTACATCAGCGTTCATTAGGGATATTAGTAGTTTGCTTTCTCTGCTTTGACTTTCCCTGGCTTAGAAAGCAAGATCAGATTTGTATCAGAGTTTGGTAAGATCTCTTCTTTCGGTATTTTTGCAGTTTGATGAGCACTGAACTCATCACGGTGGTCATACTTGGGCACTGAGGCCATAGGTGTTAACATCTAAAAACCCAGAAGTACCATTTTATTTAATTATAATAGTTCACAATTACATAGTGCATCATCACTTACAAAGTACTATATATGTATATAGTGTATACATATACACATATATGCAGATATAAAATATCATTTTATCTTCACAATCCTTTAAGCAAGACAGTACAATTATCAGGACTCCCATTTTACAGCAATTAACTGAGGCTTGTCAAGCAACATGCCCAAAGCAAAACCTCTACTAAGTGCTAGAGCAAAAATGTTAGAGAAAAACCCATCAACTTTTATTCAGTTTTTTTTTCATGATAAAATACACAGAAAGTTAAGTTCACTACATCACAGTTCTTCTCACTGGCATTTCCCAAACTCATCTGGCCACAGAATATTTCAGCGTGGATACAGATGAAACCCATAAATACTACTCTGCACATTGTGGGAGGAAGAAGCATATCCAGGATGATAGAACCCATAGCTCAGGGAAATTGTGGAGTCAAGAAATTAAGCAGACTTTAATACCCCTCTTCCCCAAATGAATCATGTGTTTTTATGCATATAACAGTGCATGATTAATATTTTAGAGGGAAATATGCTGACAGTGGAATTTTTTGATGAATGCCCTGGTTCCATTATGAAAAAAAACAAGGCTTTAAAGTAACGATTTGGGGAGAATTGCTGCAAATTATCCAAGGATGTTCCTATTATAGTAAAATACCATCCAGTCTTAATTCTCCAGTCTTTATTTCTTCAATCCCATTTGACCAAACCATACAAGCTAGAGCTCTAGACCTTCACTCACATAAAACAAAACCCACCTTGTAACAGTTGTTATGATTATTAAGGTGCATTCTGAATCATACAGAACTTTAAAAGAAATCCAGCTTCACTGTTTGCAAATACACACTAAGGCAACATAGTCTAGTGGAAAGAGATGAGCATGGAGTCAGTAAGTTCAAATCCTGGTTCTTACAATTACTACAAACGTCCAACTATAGATAGAACTTTATGAAATTCCTAACAGCTCCAAAGCTTAATGTAAATGGTAACTGAGTTGTGTCACCTAAAACTTTTTCAGTGGATCCACTTAGGGAAATTTAATTTCTAATTAACAGCCTAATTACAAATAAATTGGTTCACAGGATCACAAACTTAGAACTAAAAGGGACCTCAGAGGCCATCTAGTCATTTTAGAAATGAGGAAACTGAGGCTCAGAAATATGTGAACAAGGGCAAGTCATTTCACAGTATCCATAACCACAGGCACTAAGAGCTGAATCCCAACTCATAAATCCAGTACTTTTTTCATGTTTATACATACTATGTTTGCAATAAATTCCGCTTTTAATTCAATTCAGTACAGCAAGTACTTATTAAGCACCTACAATATATGGTTGGGAATTCATTTGTGGAGAAACAAGGATGAAATGTTGGTTTCCACCTTGAAAGTGTTTCCATACTTCTTGAGGCAGGGGCACAGGAGAGACTGACATGTATGCAGCTAATTTTTATAATAAGAGGTAAAGAGTGATAGGACTCAAAAGTAGTCAAGCAGAGTTTTGGGAAGGAGAGAACATTTTCAGCTGAGGCTTTGGAGAAGGTTACAGAGAGGAGGTCTCTGTTTCTGTGGAAACTTAAAGGAAGATAAGGATTCTTAAAGGCAGGAGATGAGTAAGAAGCAGACTCTAGGTCTAGACTAGTTATTCAAATAGATGAAAAATACAATAAAGATTTTTTAAGGGCCTAATATGTTGTAATGAGGACTCTGTGTGTGTGAGACAGACGGGGGTGGGGAGGAGACCTGGAGCATCTTTGTAGAGGTTAAGTGATCTTGGACCACAAGGTCCTTCACCTAGGCTAAAGCCAGGATTTAAACCCAGGTCCTTCTCTCTGAATCAAGTATTCTTTTTATTACATGATATAGGAGAACACAAGATTTGGAGAAGAGGACCAGGGTTTGAATCCCAATTCTGTCTCCTAGATCAGTGAAACTGGGCAAGTGTAATGGGAATCTGAAGCTCTTTCCTGCCCCTATCCCCTCTGCTTAAGTGGCTCTGAGAATGTTCATGCGGAGCCCGTGGCGAGAAGCTTGTTTTTTAGAGGGGAATGGCCACACCTTGTTGCTTTGTAATTGGACAGTGGGTCAAGAGGGCTGACCCAGGAGAAGCCTATATGCATGCCTTGATGTGAGGCTTTGATTTGGGGCTCACTTTGAGAAGAGGTGTGTGATTTGGCCAGATGACTCTGGGAAGCTGTTGAGCCTCCCGGCTTTGAAAAACCCAGATATTGATGCTTCCCTATCTGGTAACTTGAATAGGTAATGAATGTGATGGTCAGATGGTTGGAAGCCCATCTGCTTATCTGTTTCTTGGTCTGTTTGTAACTTGTGTTTATATTCTTTGTGTTCAGGATGCTGACTTTTCCCCCTGAACTAGGTAAATATGTTTTTATTTGACTAAAGAAAGATTGTTAACCCATTTTGAGTTGCTTTCCTTCAGTAAAGCAGATCTAAGAACCTGTGCTAGCAGCTGCCCTGGGTATGCTAGGGTGCTTGCTGATACAGCAAGTCACTTAAACATTCTACTATGCCTTATTTTCCTCATTTCTAATATGAAGGAATTATAGACCATATGACCTCTAATATTCCCTTTCAGTCCTAAATCTATTATTCATAACTAATGTGAAGTAGGGATGGGAAGTTTCTATTTAGATGTCAGCATATTATCCATAAATAATAAATAGCTGGTCTTTATATAGAAGTCAGTGTTGTACTTTTCATACAGTATCATATTTGAGCCTCCTGGCTACTTTGTGATGTAAAGTATTATCATTCTGATTTTACAGCTGATTGAAGATGAGTTTAGATAATTTGTCCAAGGTCACACAGCTAATAAATAGCAAAGCTGGAAATCAAGCCTAGATTCCCTGATTCTAAGCTGTCATCTTCTTTGAGAGTTGGTGACTGTGGCTAAGTAGAAGGCATGTTGACCTAGAGGAAGTGGAGGGTGGGTACAGGTATGGTGACTATATCCTGAGTGAGGTGAGGTTGGACCTGTAGATAGGTTGGAGTCTGGATGTAGAATGTCTTAACTGCCAGTCGGAAACTTCAAGTTTTCTTTTTGAAAGGCAATTGTATCTCACTTTGGAAATATATCTTCACTGCATGTCCCAAGGACTCTATACCATAATGTTTGATATTTTTAGAGTAACTTAAAGGCGTAAGTAGCAAATATTTGCAGATCTAACATATTAGGTTAAGTTTCCACAAAGATATTACAAGGCAAGAATATTGGGTCAAATTTAATGGGATGAAATTTCACAGGAATAAATGTGAAGTTTTATACTTGAGTTCAAAATACCAACTTTACACGGATGATAGAGAAGAGGTAGGTTAGACAGTTCATCTGAAAAAGTTCTGAAATAATTTAAAACAATTCATTTTAGCAAAGTAGCAGGATATAAAGTAAATCCACAGAAGTCATCAGCATTCCTTTATTTAAAGTTCTTTAGTGATCTATAAGCTCAAAATGAACAGTTTTATTACTATATGGCAAAGAAGTTAATAAAATTTTAGGCTACATTGAGGGATATAGTATCCCATATTCATAATAATTGTTTTGTTCTAATTTCACTGTTCAGGCCCCATTCAGAAGATGTATACAGCTCTGGGGACCTTTCAGGAAGGACATTGGTAAAATAGGAAGTCTAGAGAACAGTAACCAGATGGCCTCAAGATCACGCCCCAAACGCCTGGAAGAATAATGGAATATGGTGGTGTGGAGGGCAATATTTTCTTTAATTTTTCAGAAGACCATAACATAGAAGGATTAGACCTGTGCTGCTTGACCCCAGGTAGTACAATTAGGAGCAACAGGTGAAAGCTGCAGATAAAAAACTTAATTTTGCTTGATAAGCTAACATGTAGTCATCCCATTCTATGCTTGAAGATACCCAGACAGGGAGAATCCATTACCTCTTGGGGCAGCCCATTCTATTTTGAGACAGCTCTAATGGTTAGGAAGTTTTTCTTTACATCAAGCAAAATTATCTGCAGCTTTCAAAGGAGACAAGTTCTGAAATTAAACTCGTAATTTAAATAAAGCAAAACTGAAAAATTATTCAAGCAGAATGTCTCTATCCAAGAAGATTCAAAGGATGCTTAATACCCATTGAGTCCATCCATAGCCAAAAAGGAATTTCCATTATAATATAGTCAACTAGTATTAATCTGGTTTCTATTTTAAGATTTTTTCAAATTTTCACTTCTTCCCAAGACAATGGTACCGACCATGGCAAGATTTACTGTCTTCTTAACATACGAACAAATTCTCACTCTTAAAAATAAAAAGTTAAACATTTATTTTTTTTGGTTGCAAGTCATCTTCACAATAGAGATAGGAATATGCACTGAACAACCATTTGTATAAGATTCAAACTTTAAAACCAATAATTCAAGCTTTTCCACAAAAGTGAGTTATAGCTGTAAAGGCAATCTTACTTCCTCATGAAGAACTGGCTCTAACAGAGATAGACAGACATGTAGGAAATGTGTCACTATTTTATCTGCAATAAGAAACGTGTGCTCTGAAGGTCTGCTTTATTGTTACAAAATGGGAATTTCCAGAGAAGTTAAAAGTGCAGAATTATGATTGTAAAATTCTCATGAGAACAAGTTGTAATACAGCAGTTCTTCACATAAGAGACTCAAAATCACAGTATGAAAATATCAAGCAAGGAAGATAAGTTGATAGGTACAATTCTCTTGGATATATACATGAACATTTTCATGTAAACTGTAAACAGTCAAAACAAAGATCAATTATTATCATCAATATTAATAGCTTTTTACAAAAGACCACCATTGGCAATAGATTTATATAGATGAAAAGTTATGACTGAAGTTCACTTTAATTCATGCTTTGCTTAAACATGACTAGAATAGCAGAGTAATAGAAATTGAGTTCATCTTGACCCTCCTTTTTATACACTTCCTATGAAGCCACATAGAATGAGTTAATAACTAATGATTCTTTTCTAAGGAGAAAGAAAAAATAATATTTATCCTAAATTGAACTTTAAAATGATGACTTCAAAATTTCAAATCACTTGTTACTCCAATAATTTGGAGATGAATAGGTCTGTATGTAAACAAGGAAAACCTGATATATAGCCAAGGGCTTCATCTAAGAAAATGTCAAAAAATAAGACATAATAAGTATGCAGATTTTATTTACCATGTGTTTTAGAAGCTAATATCAGTCTTAGTCCTCATCCCCAACACAGTTGCAAGCATAAGTAAAAAAAAAAAGTAAAATGAGAAATGGATGACAGTATGGTTTCAATTTCTAAGACTGGGGAGAGAAGGACATAACTTAATCCACCAAAGAAATAATTCTGTTTTGGTTTGCAACATGTACCTTTTTCTTCTTTTCTTCTAGAGCTTTTTAGAAATCAGTTCTAGATCCTGGGAATGGTAGTAAACAGTAGTAGTATATATAGGAGTGTCCAACAAAAATATAAAAGTGGTAAACACATGAACAAATAAAGATTCTGCACCTGACAGTACACATTTAAATGCTAATTTTAAGCAAACAAAAAGTTAAATTTCTTTAAAGGTACTACAGTGGAAAGAACAATGAATAGGACCTGAGATCATATTCTAGAAATGGTTGTTTTATTCCATAAATTAAAAATAAAATTTATAATGAAAAAAATTGTAGCTGTCACTACCTATGTGGCATGGGGTAAGTGCTTCAACCTCTCCAGGAATCACTTCCCTTTTCTGTCAAATGAAGGGGTTGGAATAGATGACCTCTGAGATAAATTTCCAGCTCTAGATACAACCAGATTGCATGATTCCCTAAATGTAACCTAGAAATTCTATTCTAGGGTCCCACGATTTTCCTGGATCATTAGCATTGCTAACAACCAGGTTATCACTGTTGATCTTTCAGGATCCTTTTAGCATCACATGGCATCTCAACTTAGAATCCTGTCAAAGGCTGCACTGTTCATGCCTAGTACAATAGTATCTAATAAATTCTTCTTTCAAAGTAAAAGATAAAATTACAACTACCTGGCAGAATTTTTAAAACAAAAACATGCAGTGAATAAAACAACCATGTAGGATAATGCAGATTATACTTAGAGATTTATTCTCTCTCCAATTATACCACAGTAATACCTGTTTTTAAAATCCAGTTAGTGAAGAACTGGTTAAAGGTGAACAACACACTTCAGTCTGTAACTAGTATAAATGATAGTGTTTATATTTTACATAAGTAAAAATTCACTAAATTAATTTGGCCACAGAGTAGTATTGGACTTGAAATATATTAACAAAACCCATAAATTCTGGACTGGGAATGGGGGTATCAATAAACTCAAGAATGAAAAAGACGGTTGGGGAAATTCTGAAAAATTGTCACACAAGTATTACTGACATATTATTTCATATTTTAGAGGGAAAAATATTGATAGCATCAAAACTTTCTTATAAGACTCCTACTGACATCATAAGGAGGAACACCAAGGCTTTATGGAACAGTTTAGTAAATGTTAATCTACTTGGTGAATACTGTCAAACTTCTAATGCTAGCAACTAATAATTTTACTTGTGAAATGGGGAAGTGAGAAATTAGTAAACAATATTGATTAAAAAATTAAGCATATAGGTGATTATCAGATGAAAATGGCCCCAACTCAACAAGCTGACCTACACAGTATTACAAAAGCCTTCAACTTTACAGCAGATGAATACCTTAAAATTAGAGCCCTTGGGTTTTCATATTTCATATTTAGCCCTCCAAATCCACAGCTCTTATGATAGTGCAATGCATTATACCAATATTCAGAAAGAGATGGGGAAGCAAAAAGTTCAAGGAAACACTGGAGAGCAATGTCATTACTTTCTTCTGATTTGGATTATTCAAATATCTATTTCCATTTCTGCAAACACTCTTTTGAGCTATTAAAGATGATTAATACCCTGAAATCACTGAAACTCTTGAGCTGTGGAGGTTGGGGCTGAGGTTGATGATTCCATAAATCAGAAATATTAATAGTTACTACTTCAATTTAATCAAAGCAGAGAAGCCCAAAGTTCAGTTCCTTATAGACCAGCTGGATTTACTTTCATTATCCTTATCTCATCCCATCTGGATGTTTTGTACACATGCTACAAATTACCAGTAATAAGAACCTGTAATCCCAGTCACCAGAGAGGCTGAGGCCTAAAGATCCCTTGAGCTCAAGAGTTCTGAGCATCTTGGTATCTACATTAAATTTGTCATAAATATGGTGAGCCCCAACAGCATATGTTTCACCAGGTTACCTAAAGACAGGCAACCAGTGTAAATCAGAAATGGAGCAGGTCAAAGCTCTCATGTGGATCAGTAGTGGGATCAGACCTATGAATAATCCCTATATTTCCAGCTGTCAAAATGGGAACAGTATTTTTTTTTAATCAATAAGCAAGTGTGGGTGGGGAGAGGCAGTGTGGATTCATCACTACTACTGAAAAAACTTAAGTACCTGTCCTATTCCAGTGGGTATGACTCTGGTTTTTAAATTTATCCCATTTACATATACTACTGGGCGATTTTCAGTTCAGAGAATGCCTATGTCCTAAAATCCTGGCTTTGCTAGAGGTTGGCATTAAGATGGCTGATACGCTGCCCCAACCCACATCTGTGGGTAGGTCTGGAGGGAGCTACAGTCAAAGTCCAGCAGGATCTTTGAACATGAAGGCTTGTACAAAAAGCATTGGAAATGTTACCCAACTGCTAATATTCTTGGTCAATAAATTATTTCATGGCCTTGACGTTTCACTTAGCTTTGCATGTAGGTTTAGTTCTAATTTTCAGTGCATGATCAACTCTACAATTCTATACCCCATCCCTATATACAAGTTCTGGTCTATAAAAGGCCAAGGAAACTCTAAACCTCCTTTAATTCCTTTTTGGTCCCTAAATGTAACATACCTTGTACTCGAAAAGAATGAGCAATTCTTTAGTCACTAAAATTAGCCCTTATTACATAAGACAACTTTCTCCTCTTCAATGACCATTTCCTATTTTATATAGACAGCATGGTTCAGTGGCTAGAGATGTGGCTTTAGAGCCAAAAGACTTGAGTTCAAATCCTAGACTGACACATACGGGTTGGATAACCCTTGGCAAATTATTTAACCTCTCACGCCTCTAAACAACTCTGTATGTTGGAGAAGGCATCAATTTGCATTGGGAGAGAGAATTTCCTCCTCAAAGATTTCTCTATGCCAACAAAATAATAGACCTAGACCCTATCCCTATGTCTATTTGACATAGATATGAACCTTTGGCTTCCAGTTGCCTCAGTTCTGCCTTTTTGACCCCTACTGTAACAAAAATACTGCTGAGTTTAATAACCTTTAATAATTTCAGCCAATAAAACTGGGAATACAGAGGAAAGATGAAAGAAACTATGTGCCCAGAATGAATAAGAGCATTTTTTACTAACACATTAAAATAAAATGAACATGTAAAAATAATTTTTAAAAAACATCATGTGAATTGCAGTTCATAACTGTTTCATAAAGTGCACCAAAGTAAATATTAATGACTTTTCAAATGTCACAACCCCTAAAGTTTTACTATTACCATTAATAACAACACATTATTTTTAATAATAACAATAATTAAATAGTTGATATTTTTCCACCGAGGAATGCAAGGTTTTTGGCTCCAATGCAATGGCAAAAAAGCAGCAGGGTCTTCCTAGGGGGGAAAAACATGCAAAACTCAAAAAAGAATACCTTAGCAGCATACAACAATACAATACACCAAAGTAGAGGCTCAGTGAGCACTGAGCACAAACCCCATCCATGTGGTAAGAGCAAAAAAAAAACAAAACCAAAAAAACTCCACAACTTTTTCCCACCCAAAGCGTGAGCTTCCCTTGAATTCTGGAGGTAACACCTATTTTTGCTTTGCTATTAGCAAACAATACAACCAATAAATAATTTATCTCAATTTGTACATACACACCCATACACCCACTCCAATACATTCATGTATACCTATATAGAAATGAATATATATATATACACATATGTATGTGAATATGTATGTCTGTGTGTATGTGTATAAGATGAGGAAGCCACGTTTTTAAAAAAAAAATCAATCATAAGGTGGGAAAAAAACTACCACCCATGTGTAAACATGCAATTGTTTTTGTTTCACACTACTGTTCGGTGCTCTGCACACACGTATACAGCACTGGGGCGGATGCGTCGTTTTGTGTTTCCTGGGAGCTGTGGTAAAAACTTGAAGGACTTGGGCATTAAGTCTAAGCAGGCATCATGAAATTTCTTGATTCTCCAGTAGTAAATCAGTGGGTTCAGAGCAGATTTGAGGTAGCAGAGCCAGAGGAGCCAGGTGCTGATCTCAAAGAAGTTGTGCTTATAGTAGAAGTGGCTGTTAAACGTGGCCACGAGGCTGTAGGTAGTGAATGGGGCCCAGCAGATGATGAAGACAACAAAGAGAATCAAGATGGTGGTGAAGGCACGTGTCTTAAAGCTCATATCTATGCTCATCTGGAAGGGTCTCTGCAGACTCATGAGGCCCAACTTGCTAGCTTGACTGAGGCATATGCCCTCGGGATAGCTATGAATTCGGACTGCATTGTGCCGCACAGTATTGAGGATGCCCATGAAAGAATACAGCATCATCAGGAAAGGAATAAAGAAAGAAATGAGGACCACCAGTATGACGTAGGCCTGGTAACCAGGGTTGGTGGTATAGCCAAACACACATTGTGGGGCTCTGGAAGGTATCTGCAGCTCTGGGTTGCCCACAGCCAAAGGGAATGCCACACAAAAGGAAGTGGCCCAAGAAATAGCAATGAGCATCTTTGCACGGTATGGGTTCAGCTTATCCTGCCTCTGAACTATAATCAGGAATCTGTCAATGCTTATAATTAGCAGGATAGCAACTCCCTCAATAACAAAGAGCCAGAAAAACATAGCTGACACCCTGCAGAAGACTTTCCCAAAAATCCACTGAGTTGTGAGAATAGTTACCAGGGCAAAGGGCATATTCAGAACCGCAAGCAACATGTCTGCAAATGCCAAGCTAGCAAGAAGGATGTTAATTGCAGAACGCATAGCCGCCTTCTGGTAGACCATAAGACAGACAACAAAGTTCCCAAGAAAAGAAACCAGCAAAATAAATATCATGATGGCAGAAAGAATGATCTGCAGAGGCAAACTTAGGCTCTTAAAAGCTTCTGACGTTGAAGAGGCTGATGTACTATTCACAGTCAAAGAACTGATCTCAGTTGTGGTCATGGTATCTGAACCATGCCTCGGGGGTGAATCTATGCCACCATGAAGGACAGACTGAGGTGTGGTCAAATTAAAATAGGCATTTTCATAGATAACAAAAGTTGTGTTTGCTGTCCCAGAATGGGCAGCTGTTAGTACTGCCGAGAACACCATGATTTGATTCAGAAGGACGGAACATCCAACCCAAGCCCCCGGCGGCCTTGAAACATTTCACCAGAGATCAGCAGACTCCATTTGGCCAACTTGGAAACACATGCCTGGAAACAGAGGCGTTCCATCTTCCCCAGCAGTCCATCTAACTGAAAATAAACCACAAAGGACAGGAATTAAATCTGAAAAGAACAAAAATATTTTTCTTTAAATTTCTA
The DNA here is from genome assembly GCA_028646575.1 of Pseudocheirus occidentalis. Lineage (NCBI taxonomy): Eukaryota > Metazoa > Chordata > Mammalia > Diprotodontia > Pseudocheiridae > Pseudocheirus > Pseudocheirus occidentalis. The sequence continues at coordinate 258,677,613 of CM053593.1, forward strand.
ATCTTACCTTTTTTATTTTAACGTTTTACTTTCCTTTGATAATCTGCCTTGATTTCATCAGTGAGGTCACTATCCCCAGTAATAAAGATTACCACCTTCCCCACTACCATCTCTCATTCATTTTACTATTAACTATTAAAAATACTCAGTCATTTTTCTAACCTTATCAACAATTAAATATTGGTTTCTTATTTTTTACATGTAAACCACGATGGAAAATTGTTGAGAATTTTTAATATCCTAAGGAAACAGAAAACAATTTTTAAACAAACACACACTTGTAACCCAATTTAGGTGGTCACTTTTTATTTTACAATATACCATGCCACACAGTCGACAGGACATCACACTTGGGAGTCAGGAAGACCTGAATTCAAATCTAGCCTCAAGACTCTTACAAGCTGTGTGACCCTGGGCACTTAACTTCTGTTTGCCTTAGTTTCCTCATGTGTAAAATGGGGATAATAATAGCACCTACATCCCAGAGTTGCTAGATCAGATCAGATTATGATTGTGGAGTGCTCAACACTGCGATTGGCATGTAGTAAGCATTATAGAATGTTAGCTACTTTATTATTATTATTCTTTAAATCATAATATTAAGATTCTAGATTTTACTGTTTTGCTCTTCTGAGAACCAGGTCAGTATGACAAATGACTCCTTACCCCACCCCTAATTATTCTTAATTTATTCATATCCTAACTTATTTGTCTTGAATGTGTTTCTTTCTTTAGTAATTCATCTTTAAAAGAAGCAAACTGAACAATACTACTGGGTAGGTCTCAAGCAAAAGTTATAAATTAAGGCATGCCATAACACTAGCCAATAACTAGCTGAGAGAAAGAATGAAATATTGGATGGTTTTCTAAGGGAAATGTTAAGGAAGTGTAGGGAAAGGTTGATGGGAGGGTAAAAAAACAAACCTTTAATAATTTAACAACCAGACCCATGGTTGGCTTCAATTAAGGAAAGCCTTTCTTCAATTTATTTTTATTATTATTATTCCCAGAAAGGCCTGGGATCAAATCCTCCCTCTGACACATGCTAGCCTAGCCATCCTAAACAAATCACCTAAGGTCTTCCTCAGTCTTCTAGGCTCTAAGACCAAATGCTACAAAGAGGGTACAGACTTGTATTGGTAGAAGGAATTTCTTCCCATCAGAGTTCACTAATGTCTAAATAAAATTTGGTATTTTCTTTAAATATCTAAATCTGGGAAGGGGACCGTAAGATTTAAATAGAATGCCAAAAGGGTCTGTCACACACATGCATACATACACACACGATAAGAATTCTTGCCCTATATCAAATCACAGGTACAGTACCTGCCCTTATAACTGTAAAATATTAAATTAACACATGGCATATATTCCCTAGACTTCCCTAGATAGACTGACAAAATGTTAACACCATGCTGAAACTACTGTCATAACTCATATATTTGCACTACCAATACCTGGCACAAGGAATAGTACTCAGCTCTAAATCTAACTGGATAGTACATTTTTATTGAATTAAGACATCTTTACCCATAATGCCAGTAGGGCAAGGCAGCTCTCACTAATCCATTTTTAAACATTTTCTTCCTATACTAGCCTATATTTTATCTGTGAAGGTATAATCACAAAGCAAATCATTTCTATAACCTGCTGTGAGAATTAAAATACTGAGAAATAAAATAAGGAAGGATTCAAAAAAATAGTTGTCTCAAGTGGCTTACAATCATAGACACATCAAGGACTTGGCAGTCAGTCCACAAAAAAGGAAATAATATATTCTTACAGATGGGGAAGTTCACTTTTCTTCTGATTTTTGTGAAGAAGTAACCACAAAATTCATTTGAATTTCCCTACTTTATGTAAGTCAAATACAATAGAATGTCTTGCAATATCTTTTCAGTCTTCTATCTTTAAACCTAAAATGCAAGGCAGCACAATGTAATGGACAGAAAGACAAGCCTGAACCCTGAAAGACACAGGTCCAAGCCCTACCTCTGACACAGACTGGCTTATGTGTGACCTGAGGCAGGTCATTTAACTTCCCAGTGTTATAGGCCCCTCTCAAAGTCTTGGCTGTGTAGAAATGCCCACTTAACATTGTAGAGAGAGCTTCCTCATCCAGGAATTCCTTACACCAGTAAAATTACAAAGTCCAGTCTTTATTCCTATCCTCAAATGGAAACATTTTTAGCAAGATGTTCATTTATTCTGTTGCAAAACAAGGTAGATAAATTAAAGGATCTCCAAGATCCTCTCTGAACTGGTTGCATAATCATTTGTTAATATGTCATCTTGTGCATCATTTACAGGTATTTGTAAATTAAAGTCAGGTAGGAAGTTAAGCAGATAAGAGTGCTGGACCTGCATTCAGGAAGAACTGAGTTCAAATCCAGCCTCAGACCCTTACTAGCTATGTGGTGCTGGGTAAGTCATTTAACCTGTTTGCCTCAGTTTCCTCATCTATAAAATAAGCATAATAATAGTACCTATTTCCCAGGGTTGTTTTGAGGATAAAATGAGTTATTTGTAAGTGTTCTGCAAACATTATAAGCACTACATAAATGCTATTATTAATTCATTAATTCTAACAGTCTGGTTCCATGTGAAATCTAACCATTCATACCCTCTAGGAGAAAATGTCATAAAATCACCACAAAAGTAACAGAATTACTATGCTAACAAGTAATCCTCATAATTTAGAAACACATCTATAAATCTGCTTTTACAGAATGCTTCAAAGAATATCATCATTTTGGTATTTTGGGTCCATTTCCATGATTTCATTCACACAAATTATTCCTGGTGTGGGGAATTTCATCACTAAGCTAGATCAGTGACTCATCTGTCATTTATAGTCTTGTAGAATTTCTTGGAGCCATGAGGGGTAAAGTGCTCCTAGTCACATGGCTAGTTATATCAGAGACAAGGCTTGAACCTGGTTCTTTCTGAATCCATGGCTTGTCCATTCATCTACTATGTCATACTTTCTCACAATAATAACTGGCATTTACATGAGAGTTTTTTGTAAAGCACTTAAGGTACATGAACTCATTTAAGCCTCACAACAGTGAGGTAGGTACTATGGGTATTATTATAACCACACAAGGAAGCAGACACAGAGTGAATGATTAATTGACTGATCTGTGGTCATCCAATGAATAATTATCAGAAGAATAATTTGAAGCCAGGTTTTCCCAGCACCAAGTGTAGCACTTTATCAGCTCTGTTACACTGCCTGGCAAGCCTCTTAGCCGTATCTCAATAAACACACTGCCACATTTGTGCATTTAGAATTCATTTGCTACGCATTTACCCCCTTTTTCATTCCTGATCAATCTTCCACTTACAGAACAATAGTGCCCCAGATAACTGAAGGTCTTAGTAAGGATCATCTCAGTTCCTAACTCTAAGGAAATCTAACATTTATTTGTTAAGCATCTGTTATAAGCAAGGCACAGTGCTGGGCACTAGGGACATATAGACAAAATGCGGGGGGGAAGAGGGGACCGTCTCTGCCCTCAGGGAACTTACCTTCTACTTTGAGTTACAATATGTAAACAGACAAGAATATGTAAGATAATTTAAGAAGGGAGAAATGGCTAATAACTCAAGGGGGCAGAAAAGGTTTCCCCATAGGAGCCTAGAAGAAGCATGGGGGCTAAGAAGCTGAGACAAAGACGAAGTGGACTCCAGCAATGGTCTGGGCTAGAAGAAGCAAAGGCACAGATGTAGGAAACAGATGCCGACTTTTAAGAAGAGCAAAAAGGTCAGTTTGGCTGGAATGTAGAATGAATGGAAAGGTATAAAATAAGCCTGAAAAAGTAACAAGGAGACAAAATACAAACTCCTTTACATGCAAAGATGAGTATTTTATCTTAGCAACAATAAGGACAAGGGAGGGCTTTTTGACCAGGGGAATGACATGGTCCGACTAGCTCATTAGGAAGATTACTCTGGCGGCTTTGTAGCAGATGATTTAGGAGTGAAAGATGACAAGCAGGGAATCTAATTGGGGGAGGCTACAATAGTCTAGGCTAAAGGCACTATCCACAACTCTTTCTAGCACACTTAATTGATGCTAAGAAAATGATCAAACAGACCTTTTGTGAAAAGGCAGTTAATCATACTTTAAATAAAACCATAGTAAAATAAATTGTTAGTGTTGTTAGCCTTTATTGCCTACTCTTTCAATAACAATTTTTTCCCCACTAAAAGAATAGTATTGGGAGTGATCACGAGTGTTCTTTTTTTTGTTCTCTCTAATTCTTAGCTAACAGGGACAGAGGAGGTTCTCACATCACTGTCTTGCCTTCTTCTATTCTTAAAAAGCCCATCTTTAGTATATATAGTATTTTTATTATCATGTTATACAATAGTTTTAACCAGGTGGGAATCTCAATAAGCAATCTATAGGCACCCTTCCAATCCAGCTCCCTTGCCTACATTTACATATTTCCTCACTGATGGGAAAAAAAAAATAAGACACAGGCTATAAGAAAAAGGAAATCATAAATGGCAACATATCAGACTATGAGCAAATGAGACCAGGACTATTACTATTTGGCATTTAAATGCAGAGACCAAGACTGACAGAAGGAAAGAAATGCTCAGGCCACATGTGACCCCCTACTTTGGGAGAGTTCATATGGTGCAGCGGAAAAAACAGAAACTGCCATTTGTATGTCACTGAAAGACCTACAAAGCACTTTCTAGATGTAACCTCATTTGACTGTTCTCCTGGGAAGTGAGTACTATGGGTATTATTACCTCCATTTTGCAGATGTATACAATGAAATCCATGGAGGTGAAATGACCTACCCAAATCAAAATATCTAGTTAGTATCAGAGGCCTAGGACTCAAACCTAAGTTACGCCTAACTCTCAGGCCAGTGCTCCTTCCACTATGCCACACAGTCTCACTGGTATCCCCAATCCAAGTGTCTTCCCATTATAATTCATCCTCCATTCAGTTGCCAAGGTGATTTTTCTAAGGCACAGGCCTAAACACGTCACCCCCTGCTTAAAGAGCGCCTGACTCCCTATAATCTCTAGGATGAAATACAAAGTCCTTTGCATTTAAAGTATTTAAAGTATTTTATTTTATTATTTATTAATAATTTATATATACACTTATATATTATATAATTTATTTATTATATGATTTATTAATAATTTCTTTATTGTATTTATACAATATATATTTAATAAATTATAATTTATTAAAGTAACTTAAAGCCTTTCCCCCTTCTACCTTCCCAGACTTGTTACCCATTCCTCCCCTCCACACTCTACAATCCAGTGAGGTGATGAAATAGAGACAGCTAGGCCCGGCAGCAGGAAGACCAAAGTTCGTATCTGGCTTCTGACACTTACTAGCTGGATGATCCTGGGCAAGTGACTTAACCTCCGTTTGCCTCAGTTTCCTCAACTGTAAGATAGGGATAATGATAACTACCTCCCAGGGTTGTCGTAAGGCTGAAATGAGATATTTGTAAAATGCCCAGCACATAGTGGATGCTTAATAAACACCTGGTTCCTTCCCTTCCCCCAACTATACTTACCTACCTATTGTGCCTCTAACAGGACTCTCTCCATGCCTTGTACCGGCTGCCTCCCACACCTTCAATGCTTTGTTCCCTCACCTCTTCCTCTTCCTATCCGCAGCTTCCTTCAAGGATGAGCTTAAATGTCACCTCCTATAGGGGACCTTTCCTCATATTCCTGGGTGCTCATCACTTCACCTCTGAAGTTATCTTCATCTCTTGTCTCTGCGTTTCTTGTCTGTCTCTCATATGTACACATACACAGCCTTCTAATTTTATCTTGTTAAGGGACATCTCTTTTTAAAATAGTACATTGGGTATGGAGGCATGGAATCCAAATCGCGGACATCTTTTTTATAATCGCTGACATCTTTTTTATAATAGATCACTACATCAATATTTAGCAAATATATCCCATTTTGTACCTATTTGTTGCTGTCTTTCCATTCTTAAATTCTTACTTGAGCTTCACTACTTTTCGTTGTTTTGTGAACCTATACTGCTTATAGTATTACCATGGAATTATAGCTGAAGGATACAAGGGAGGCCCATTGAGTTCACCACCACCACCACCCCCATTTTACAAAAGAGATAGTTGAGGACCAGATGGTGTCGTAAGTTGCCCATGCCGACAACTGACTGAGAAAGGATTCAAATCCAGGGCTTCCTCCGTTTAAATTAATCACTCTTATCTGCTATACTACGATGCCTTTTCTTTCATCTTTCTCTATTTTTCAAATGAACTTGTACTTTAAACCAGTATTGTCTTTTGCAAGGATATTTTTTAAAATGTTAAATTTAGTTATTTCTGTGCTGCTTTTACCAGGTACCTCACTGTGAAAAGAGTCTACACTTGGTAAGGTTAAACTGCCTGAAAACATTCTATTTGCTGTTAGGTCACAACTGACAAAGAAATTATGGCTATTATAAAATTCACAAATCAGAAAGGAAAAAAATCTATATATGTGCATGTTAAATACTATTCTATATATGTAACGTTCCAACAGGCATATTTGCCAAATGGAAAACGGAATTTTCTCATCAATGTTTCATTAGGCTGGCAATGTTCAAAGAACATTTAGATCTTCCACGGTATTAACTTGTAGTCATGCTATTTCTTGTTTCAACTGCAAACTAAAAACTCAGATGAATCTATAAAATATAGGTGCTGCACATGAAAGACCACTTTGATTTCAGGAAATTCATAAGAATAGACCCTCAAGAAAAAGGAAATAGAAGGCAAAAAGATACATAAGATAGAAGTTAGTGGAGGGAATTAAAAAAAATATTAAGCATCTATCACACGGCAGACACTGGTCGAAGCACTATGGATACAAATGAAAAATGAAACAACATTCACCTTTAAGATTTTACAATTTACTGGAATGGGGGCTGGGAACATGTTCACAGATGATTTCAAAATAAATAAAAAGTAAATGCGAGGGGGAGAAGAAAATGTTACAACTTATGGGAATCAGGAAAGGTCTAAGGTATGAGGTGGAACATGAACTGAGAGCTTTAACAGGGTCTATAAATTCTTCAGTATTTAAGAGGCAATCCAGTTTACTTTAGAGATGAGCATGCTGAGTAACTTCAACTCAAAAATCAGAGGTAAGAAAAATGTACCCAATGAACCATCATCATACCTTTTCAGCTGTCCTTTAAGTCCAAAGACACTTGAAGTTCTAAGTAAAATACCTGAGGGGAACTTGTTTTCTAGGCCATCAGCAGTAGAGACAAAGCAATGTTACCCCTAGCCATCAAACTTCCCACGAGATTGAGCCCACTCATCTACATGGTTTCACCCAATATAATTAGGTCCCCAAGAACCCTAAAAATACTATGTATCTTCAAGCAGCAACACAAAAGATTACATACAAGATAAAATGAGAGCCCCCTCTGGCAAAGAGCTAATAAACCTATTTCATTAAGTGCAAAATACTGACAGAATTAACAGCCTTTATTCACAAATTAGAAAGGGAGGAGGTGGGAGAGTTGGGGGCTAATGTTGACAGAAGCTGGTAAAGAAACACACAAGTAACTTTAAGTCAAGTGAGGTTAACAAGCAATTTAATTTCTACATGCTCACTATGCACCAGACACTATCCTAGGTGCTAGGATACAAAGAAGGCAGAAGCAGTCAAGAAGATTCCATTGTAAATGGGGAAGATGAGGAGCAAAACTATGTACAATTATATACCTACTATACAAGCAAGCACAGGACAAACTGGAGGTCATGTTAGACAGAAGGTACTAGTATTAAGGGCATCCAGAAAAGTGTTTTTGTTTGTTTTTGCAGAAGCTAAGATTTTATTTGAATTAAAGGAAGCCAGGGAAGTCTGGAGACAGAAGTAAGGAAGGTTAACATTCCAGGTATATGGAGACAGCCACAGAAAATGCATGGGAATATCTTTTTCTTTTTTTCAGTTTTACCTAGGGCCAAGGACCTACATTCATCCATATCCCCTTCTGCTTCCTCAAAAAAAGTAGGAAATGGCACCCCATTTTAGAAAATCTGGCAAGAGAGTTCACAATCCCTACCAGCTCTGCTGCCTACTTCAAAAAGAGAAGACAAGAGGCCTATTCCTCCAATATAGTCTATCATATATTCCTACAAAATTAGTCTTTTTAAAAATGCAAATACCCTCTGGGAACATTTATGCCTACTGACAACTCACACCTTAGTGTGAACTACTTCAATCAGTCTAAAACGTGAAGTCATCTGATGTTGGTGGGAAGAGAGTGTTGCTTTATAAGCAACAGGCCTAGGTAAACCCCCTTAAGTGCCTCAGTACAGAAGAAAGCAGAACTTGGGCATAACAGAAAGAAAGCCACACAGGGAGTCTGGAAAGCCAGGTTCAGGTCCTAGTCCTGATATTTATTAACTATAATCTTTGGCAAGTCTTGATACCACCACTGGGGACTAAGTTTCCATCTATAAAGCGAAGGGGGTGGATCTGGGTGTTCTCCAAGTCCTTTCCAGCTTAGTCTATGATTCCAAGACTAAATAGGCAGGACGGCTCCAGAGACAAACCTCACTTACTTTGTTGCTGGCCTGTGTCTGAGGAAGTCATGGCACTTAGAATGCCCCTGAATTCATCCAATCCAATAAGTCTTTGCTTACTGTGTTCAAAGTACTGTATTAACGGTTAGACGTGCATAGACAAAAATATAACCAGGCCCTACCAGTAAGAAATTTATGCTACGAGAAGGAAACATGAACCACAGATCAAAACAAGGGACAGACTACACATATGACTTCACTTACATAAGGAACATACTGGTGAAGAAATTCCCTCTAATAAAGCAGAAAGACATCTTCTCAGAATTTAGTCTTAGAGAGTTGTCTAGATAAATCCTGAGAGACTAGATGCAATTTGCTCATTATCACACTGCCAACAGATGTCAGAGGGAACACTCAGACCCAGTTATTTGAGGTTTGGAGTTTGGCTCTTAAGGAAATATAAAATATTATATAAAATAAGTACAAAGTAATTTTAAGTCACATTGTGTAGTACTAACAATTGGGTCCATCAGAAAAAGTCTCCTAAGATACTGTGAAGACAGGGCCTGGGAAAAAAAACAAAGCAATATGAAGAAGAAGCTATTACCATTATGCAAAATGCAAAATTCATCAAATAACTAGACCTTTAAGAGCTGTTACAAAAGAGATGAAAAAACACGGGAAAACTTAAATTGAGAATGTGCACTAGGCATGCAAAGTCAAGCAAAAGCCAAAAATTTTGAAGATTTCAAATGTGAACAAAGGCACAGAGAGCTCTCAAGAGGAAACTTGCATCTGGTAGCTTGGGGGGTATTTTAACACGCATCAAAATTTTCACAACATTAAGAGGAGAGGTGAGGCTCTCAACTTTGTAGACAATGCAAGAGGATCATAGGTTTAGAGCTATCTCAAGAGATCCTGTACTACTGGCATTGTAGGGAAGGGTAGAAAGGAGCTGAACATGTTAATAAGATGTTCATGTTGACAAGTCAGGATTTTACTAGAAATGTATACCAGGCAGAGAGTTATATCTCCCTTTCCCCATCCCACCAAAAATGCTCTTGCTATTCTCTCTCTACTTACCCAACTCTCCTTTATTGTTCAAGGTTCAACTCAAGTCCTATCACCCTGAAAAAGCTAAAAACTACTTCTGTGCCTGAGAGGCAGCAAAGTCTGGCATGCCTAATAAACATTCAATGGGACAGGAGCACCCCCAAATAACATTACATTATATAAATCCTTATAACAACCTACAGATTTCAATATGTTCTTCTCACTTTATTCCTCCCTTGCTCATCACCCAACCTTTCCTCCATCTTCTCTGTCTCCCAGGACCCATCAACTGAACTAGTTTTCCACTATTTTTAGCAGCTTCTTGGTCTGTTCTTCATAATCTGTCTCAATAATAGTCACAATCATGCCAGTTAAATGTGAATCTGCTGAGAAGTCTACAGAAGAGAATTTAGATATGCTCATGATCACAGTCCAGTTTGGGTGAGGTAACACTGGTATAATATAATATACCTCTAAGACATCCAGTATCTGACACATGTTGGCTCTTAACATAACCCCTAGCCAAGGTTACTTAGCCTTTCAGCATCCCAGAATGCTAAAACTACAGGACAGGAAATCCCCTACACTGATGAACCAACCTGTGGCCATATCATCTAATTATTTGTTTTGTGTGTGTGTGTGTGTGTGTGTGTGTGTCTTGTGAGGCAGACAAAACAAAAACTTTGCAGATGGAGAAAATAAGGTTCAGATAAGGGAGCTGACTTGCTCAACATCACACAGCGAGTAAATCTCAACACTGGAACACAAGCCCTGGTTGAGTGTTTTTTAATACTGACAGTACTTTTACCTTCTACTTCAACAATTTGGGATCCAGAAAACACTAAAGACTTAACTAAAAAGTTAATTGAAATAATTAATAATTTCAGCATAGTAGCAGGATATACAGTAAACCCCATATAAATCATCAGCATTCCTATATGTTACCAATAGAGATATCTCATTTAAAATAACTCTAGACAGTATGAAATACCTGAGAATACACCCACCAAAACAAACCCAGGATCTATATGAACAAAACCATAAAAACTTTGTACACAAATAAAATCAGATTTAAATAAATGGAGAAATATTAATTGTTCATGGGTAGGAAGGGCCCATATAATAAAAATGGCAATTTTGCCAAAACTGATCTACATATTCAATGACATCCCAATTAAATTACCAAAAAATTATTTTATGGAGCTAGAAAAATAACAACAAAATTCATTTGGAAGAAAAAAGGTAAAAAATATAAAATTAATTAATGGGAATAAACATTAGGGAAGAAGATTTAGCAGTACCAGATCTTAAACTATATTATAAGGCAGTAACTATCAAAACTATCAGGTACTGGATAAGAAATAAAAAGGTAGATCAATGGAACAATGTAGAAATACAGCTGCAAATGAATATAGTAAATAAATGTCTGATGAGTATAAAGATCTAAGTTTTGGGGATAAGAATTCATTATTTGGCAAAAATTGTTTGGAAAGATAGAATGCAGTATGGCAGAAATTAGGCAAAGACCAGTATTCTTACACCATTTACCAACATACGGTAAAAATGGATACATGACCTAAGAACATATAAAAGGAAATATTACAAGAAAATCTGAATAACATGGAACATATAACCTATCACATTTATAGACAGGTGAATAATTTATGAACAAACAAGAGAGTATTGTGAAATTTAAACTTTGATTACATTAAATTAAAAAGGGTTTGTAAAAATGAAACAAATGTAACCAAGATTAGAAGGAAAATAGAAAACTGGGGGAAAAGTTTATAGTTAGTTCCTCAGATAAAGGGCTTATATCTCATATACATAAAGAACTTTGTCAAATCTCCAAGAATACAAGTCATTCCTCAACTGATGAATGGTCAAAGGATGTGAACAGGCAGGTTTCCAATGAAGAAATCAGAACAATTCACAGCCATATTAAAAAAAAATACTCTAAACCATTACTGATTAGAGAAATGCAAATTAAAACAACCTTGAGATATCATTTTATACCTATCAGATTGGCTAAAATGATTACACATACACAGGTATTCATGCTTAATTGAAGCCTTCTTCAGGGTGAGGGAGGTGAAAAAATAATGTAAAAACTGTGCTGCAGAGAACAAAAGAAAACCAATGAGGAAGCAAAGAAAAACTGAACAGTTCTGAAAACAATATATAATATTTAGTATATAGGTTTTCATGAAATGGAAATTTATTGTTTTATATTTAATCCTCTCTTATGGTCTGCTATATACATGGCAATGTTGTTTTTTTTCTCTTCTTATTTTCTATTTAAGTGTTAAATATAAAGATTTACAAAAAAATCTGGGATCCAAATTAAGCAACCAGTTGAAGGGATATCAGCTTTCTATTACCAGTTTCAGTGGCCTGGAACCAAAGCAGATAAAATTATTTTATATTAGAGGTGTTGTTTTTAATTAAAAATCTAAAACCTCACACAAAAGTTACTAGACCATCCCACCATTACAAGGCTCTTTGAAAAATAGGAATTTGCATCTTTGGCTTCTTTAAGAGGTACTGACTTTTCCCAAGAACAAGAAAGATTTCAACAGCTTGTATACCTACATTCCAGCTATGAGACCACTTCAGTAACACCTACAGAATGTTGCAGAATGTTGTTCATATCACTCTGAAGACTAAGGTTCTTTGTTTCCATAAAAATTTAAGTTAATTTTTTTACAGTCCTCAAGCTCTACATATTTAACTATCTGAACTAAGCAATACTCAAAAACTGAATGGGAGAAATCCCCCACGACACAATGTCATCAGCAATAACTAGAAAATGTGGTATATAAAGAAATGGCAAAGGGACAGATGACAAGTGATAGATCAAACTAACCAAATCTTCCTCAATCATAATGATAATCTGGGAGAATGGGGACAACATACAAGTGCTATGCACACAGTTCTAATCCTCAACAATTATTAGTTGAGAGAGATAATCATAAAATGCCTTAATGAGCAAAAATTCTGAGGCAGTCCTTTATGCCATATGCATCGAAAGAAAAAGAAAAAAACCCTGAGAAAAAAGTGTTGTCTATCAGATGTCATCAGACAACTACTTTGAGCACAATCACTGCCAATGCAGTGCTGGAAAGGTACTGTTCCTTGGCCTTTCACTTAATTAGCATTTTACAGAAGACACAGATGACAGATCATAGACCATCATTAATAAATTAAGCTCATGAGTGACTAAAGTTTGGAGAAGGGTTGGATCCACACTACTTCATTCATTCAGCAAACCTTAATTTGTCTGCTATGGGTGAAGCACTAAGTATCATGTCAAGGGAGACAGAAAGTTTAGATCAGAAAGTGTTGTCTTTAGAAGTTTACTTAAAATCTAACAAAAGGGCAAGACACAAATAGACAACTGGATTTAGAGTCTGAAGACTTACTTTTGAATCTTTGTTTTGCAACTAAGTAGGTAATCTTAAGCAAAAGACTTATCTTCTCTAAGTCTCTCAACTTTTTTTATTTTTAAAATGAAAGGGATTATATTATATTCAAAGTGCATTCCAGTTCTAAATCTATAATCTTGTGAAAGTTAAATATATATTTTGTATTAAATGTATTAAACAGAAAACAAAATATTGCATGAAGCCCACTGTCAATCTGACAACTTTAAAGGAAACTGTATGTACCTGCATGGGCATCAGGGAAGACTTTGCAGAATAGGTGATTAAAAAGCAAATTTATAAATAACTATGGGAAAATGAGAAAAGTCAGAACCTGACAATGAATCTCAATAGATTATAAGTTACAAAAAAAGTGAATGCATAAGCTTAAAATATACAATAGTATTGAAGAAGGTAAGAACCACACCAAGCCACAAAATAAGGACTTAAAATTTTTCTTGTCTTTTTAAAATATAAGATGTAGGAAATACAAGGCACGCTTTCCAGCAAACTCAATATTGCTATCAATTCAAGGCTTGTAATGCAGCTTAACTCAGTAGCCTAAGGGTCAGCCCTAGTCAGTAGTCTCAGGAGGGAATGGGGAGAGGGGGATAGAGGAGGAGAGAAGGGGAGAGAAGGGGAGAGAAGGGGAGAGAAGGGGAGAGAAGGGGAGAGAAGGGGAGAGAGACGGAGATGTACAGCAGCTGACCTTTATTGTATTGTAGCCTCCTCTTTATATACCCTCAGCACCACAGTTTCTTTGACTCACACCAATCCCTACACAAAGGCTCAAACCTAATTTTTTTTAACAGATTGTGCTTACTTATCTTTGTACAACTTATCCCCCTCTTCCCCTATGCCCTACTAAATGTAACCTCCTTGAGAACAGGGACTATATTGTTTTTCTATCTCTAATGTCTGGTACATAGCAGGTACTTAAAATATATTGAATAAATGGAGTCCTATCCTGGACATTTGGGTACAGCATAGCCTTGACCTGGTGGAAAATGGGTAAAGATGTGGCCTAGTAGCCAGGGCTGGGTTAAGGTGAGAATAGAAGCGTGAGATACAGATAATTCCGTGTGATTGGGTAGTTTACCCCAATTTGGCAGGAATAAAACCTGTGGGTTGTTCAGGAGTGATACCTGAAAACTAAAATTTAAGGAAGGACATGGAGAACATTTGAATATCTTCAGAGTGAGATATCAGGATAACTATATAATAATAGATCATCTGAACATGTCACTTTCAAGTTTATGAACTGTCCTTACAACAACCCTTGGTAAGACAGGTATGTGTTAGGTAGCATTATAATTATTAGGTATATTTTACAAATGACAGTTAAGACCAATGAGAATCAGAGTGATTTGTCCAATATTTCTATCCAGCTATCTCTAAGGAAGCACATGTGAAACCAGGTGTTTGGATTCCAAGTCTAGTACTTTCCCCCACTATTTAAATAAGAAGGAGCCAGTGTAAAACAAAAGAAAAAGAAATTAAGATGAAGGATGATAAAGGAAGGGAACGAGGTCCTGGAGAAGGATTGGAGAAGATAGTGAGGGCTCAGCTAAAGTTAACTATAAATTTGGAGCAGCCCCAGTCACCTGCAAAGACATGGGTAGCAAGTCACTTAACCTTCAACAACCCTCAAATGTCTTCCCTATACAAGAACTCTACCTTTTTTCTCTCTTTTTGGAGGGGGAAGGCAGGGCAATTGGGGTTAAGTAACTTGCTCAAGGTCACACAGCTAGTAAGTGTTAAGTGTCTGAGGCCAAATTTGAACTTTGGTGCTCCTGACTCCAGGGCCCACGCTTTATTCACTGTGTCACCTAGCTGCACCAAGAGCTCTTCTAGAAGATCACAAATACTGTTTGGCGTTATATCTCGTCTTCTATGTATCTAAATTATAAAGAACGTCAAGAATTAGGAAAACAATGATATGAAATTAAAATGCATTTTTCCAGATTGTTTTCTATGTCAATTGCATAATAATAATAGCTAACATTTATATAGCACTTACTATGCACCAGGTATTTCCCCCACTCTAATCCAATATAGGTACTATTATTATTCCTATTTTACAGATGTGGGAACTGAGGCAGCTAGTGTCTGAGGTCAAATCTGAACTCAAGTCTTCTTGATCCAGGCCCAGCACTCTAACCCCTGAGCCATCCTGCTGCCTCCAAATATTTATACTATAGAAATACTATATATTTATATAGTATATAGTAGATAATATATAGTGTATATTTATACTATAGAGATGATAAATATTATCTACTACAGAGATAAAAATATTTATCATTTACTACAAAGATAATAAATATTCATTATCTATCACAAACCCCCAAGGTTTGTTGTTTTCCATTTCTGAAATCCGATAAATCCTAAATAATCAATTATTAAGTATGGTAACATTAAAATACTTTTTTCATCTCATCAATGCTAGTATCTTTATTTTTGTAACTTGATACAAAAATATTCTTACCAGGATACATTGTGAAATCTATTTTATTTGGAATCTCAAGAATATCTTGAATAAAAGCAGGACCTAACTCACAGGGCAATCATGAGGAAAGCACTTTGCATATTTTACTGTGATAAACAACCAAAGATCCATTGCTTGTCTCTCCTTCCCCCACCCCTTTTATCTTTGCCCTTTAAAACAATTTTTAGAGGAGATGGAAATGAAATTTGTAGTCTAAAAGTTTTAGCACACCAAGACCAATTACTACTAACTAATTCTTATGACCTCAGTTCTACTTGGAAAGCTTTCTATATGCAGTTCAAGATCTTTCAAGCTCCAGTTCCACATCATCAAGTGTCTTTTGGACATTTGAAACTGGATATCCCATAGAAATCTCACACTCTACCTGTTCAAAATAGAATGCATTATTCTCCCCAGACACTCCCCTCTACTGAGTTAACGTATTTCACGTCTATAATCTTGTTATCTTAGACTTTTTACACCCTCTTCATACATGCAATCAGTTATTCTACTTCTGTGACATTTATCTGAACTCTTTTCTCAGCACCTTTGCTCAGTCCCTCATCTTCCTGCCTCTATTCTTTCCCCACTCTTATCCATCACTGTTATGGGAATCTGAAGATCTTCCCTGCCCTCCCTTTGATAGCGCTTCCCTTTCTGGCAACTAACTAGGTATAGATGTAACGGTCAGACGGAGCCGTCTGCTGATCTATTTCTTTGTCTTCTTGTAACTTATGTTTGTATTCTCTGAAGTTCAGGGTATTGACTTTTTCCCCTGAACTAAGTAAATAATATATGACTGATTGATTAAAGTAAGATTGTTAACCCATTTTGAGTTGCTTTCCTTTGGAAAAGCAGATCAAAGAACCTGCGCTAGCAGCCATCCTGGGTAGGCTAGGGGGCTTGCTGAAACAATCATCTAATACATAGCTGCCAAAGGGATTTTGTCTAAGTGAAGATCATTCCTTTACTCAAACTCCATTGGCTCCCTAAAGCAGTTAGGTGGCACAATAGAGGATCAAATGAGATAAAAATTGTAATGTTTAAGTTTAAGCACAGTGACTGGCATGTAGCAAGCATTATGTAAATGCTAGCTGCTGTTATTAATTATTGCTATCATCATGACCACCACCACCATCACCACCACGTATAAACCCCTGTTTGATTTTTAAGTCCCAACATAACCTGGCTCTGAAATTATCCTTCCAACTTCATTATACATCAATCACTTTCCATACTCTACAGTCCAACCAAACTAGATGCCTCTGTTCCTCATACACAGCAATCCATTTCCCAACTGCGTATCATCCCCTAAGGCTGTAATGCACTTTTTTTCTCTTCCACACAGAATTCCTAACCTCATGATAACTTCAGTCCAAGAACCACCTGGTACATGATACCATTCCTGACTCTTCCAACTACTAGTGTAGTGCCCTCCCTCACTAGATATCTTTTTTATTTTAAATAGTTACCTATTTAATTACCTTATATTAATTTTTATTATGCAAACAAATATCATATGTACGTTATATGTGTATCTACTTATGCATAATATACATATACACACATAAATGTTATACCCTCCAATAGAATATAAGCTCTATGAAAGCAGGTACTAAGTCACTTCTGTCCTTGTATATAAGCACTTAGCATAGGACCTAGCACATAGTAGGTGCTATAAATGCTTGTTGATTGACTGAAAGAAGTCAGAGAAATTATAACACAAATCTGTTCCAAAATCAAGAATATGCTACCTTTGGGACCATTTTGTGACTGTGAAGGGAAAAAGCAGCAGCAAGTAGCTTTCATCTTGGGGATCCCTAAGGTATATTTTAGCTTTCTTTAGGGGAGCTATTTCTAGGCTACTAGGGAGAACCATGACAATGACACAGAGCTCTGTTCAAAAGAGCAGAATGTAATGTCATTTCTTTTATTACAGAGTAACTGTACAAGTGGCCATTGCAGCACGTTGTAAAAGTCTAAAGATTCCTCGCAATTTCTCCCTTAGTGCTGCTATTAAAAGAAAAGGGTCTCTGAGCCAAGTTCCTTTCTGATATGTCTCTGCTCCTATGGTTCCTAGAATATATTATGCCAGACAAGTCTGAGCTAGATTTTTGCATTAATAGCTCAAAGGCCACAACCTGGTGAGCATCAAAAATAAAACACAAAAAAGGACCAAAGTAAAACAATTAATTAAGCATTTGTAAATGTCTAAATACTTGAAAACATCAAAATTCTAAATTGCAGAGTAGAAATAAAATTCATTTTTGCTTAATTCCCCATTCATAGAAGACTAGCATATCATTACCACCAATAATGGTAATTATTATTTATCAAGTACACCAATCACATACAAATAAAAATGATCACTTTGGCCCTGGCTGCAAATGAAATATGGATGTCATTTGAAAAGATAATCTCTAGTATCCCAAACCTTAGGCAGGAATCAACATTATAAAAATTACTAATTAGTGTGATAAATGTATTAGGATTATACATGTCAGTGTACTATCTAGATATTAAATACCAGTAATGAGCCAGTTGTTCACAACCCTGAATTATTTTATCCACTAGAAAAAGTCAAGTATGTTATAGAGATCATCTGTACTTAAGAGTAGATGATTAGATTGGATGACCTCTAAGAATCTATCATCTGACTATGCTTACACCAATTTGCCCTTATAATGAACAGAATGCATTCAGAACACTTTCAAAGTCTGCACAACTCCAAAAGTAGATTTCCATAAATATATCAGCATCTAGTAGCTACTCCAACCCCTGGGGGCTATGTTGACAGATGCCTATTTCAAATAACCTTTGTAGTGCTTTATAAAGAGTACTGGACTAGGAGGCTAGTCCCAAAGTCACTATTTATTAGCTTTATGGTCATCCTTGGGCAAATTATTTAACTTCTTAGCCTAACTGCATCTGTTTGGATTTATAAAAAAAGATAAATTAAGATTTTCAATAAGACAAACACTCCTCAACTCTTGATAGATATACAGAAAGATAGATACAGATATATTTAAAGCACATTTATAAATTTTGATCGTACATAATTTTTCTATGAATATCTTATATAAAGGTATATCTATATTAACTTCATCATAATCACATTATTCAGATTTGAAGACTGTAAGAACACTATTCTTCGTAGTAGTATAATGGAATGATCTTGAATCAGAGGGTTTGGGTTAAAATCTTTCCTCTGATGCCTGTAACCTGTGTGACCTTTAGGCAAGTTCCTTATTTTCCATAGGCCTCAGTTCCCTTATCTCTAAAATAGATAAGAAGGTCAGATGCTCAAAGAATTACAGATTGATTCAAGATTTTATATAACTAATTCTTTTTCCTTTTGCTATACTAAAAAGTCAGACACCTACCAAAGGATAATAGTTCACAGTGTCCCATGTTTTTCTTTTATCTCAAAATCACATGTAAAAAAGGGGGAGAAGGTGTCTGAGTAACTCATAAAATAAAATTTATATTATTCAAAGCTTATTTGATAACCTTATGGAAGCAATTTTTCCTTTACTACATTAAACATTTCTGATTACATTGGTCTTTCCTGGTAGGGCCTTCTCCCTACATTTTAATCCTTTTGTTTCTCCTGAATCCTTCTCCAAGGTCATTTCTTGCTTGGGCCATGAGGTTCAAAATATAGAACTGCCACTGACTATAATTTCAATTTATAAAGAACAAGAACTTAGTCAATTAAACAAAGATGTCAACTTTATGGCAAAGGAAACCTATTACTGAAAACAAGAAGTGGTAATTACTTTAATTATAAGAGCCATAAAGTTTTACAGTATGCATCCACAGTTTCAGATAAAGAACTATATCTAAGATAAATTTAAGAAAGTATTAGACGCTTACATTTATATATCTACCACTAGAAACTTAATTAAATATTTTATTTTTGAAAAACACACATACAATTTTGCTAGCAATTCTAGATGGGAAAGGGGGAACAAAAAGCTTCCAGGCACAAAAAAGGGTGTATAATAACAATAACAATAATAGTATTTGTAGTATAGCAATTTAAGGCTCTCAAAGCACTCTACTAAAGCTACCTCATTGGATCCTCAAGTAGCTACTACTATCATGCTAATTTAAAGATAAGGAAATTAATGCTTAAAAAAGGCCAAATGACTTGTTGAGGGGCACAAAAATAGTAAATGGCTGTGGCTGGATTTGAATGCAGGCCCGGTCCTTACACTATCCACTATACGTACGTACACACACACACACATTTTTCCAATATTAGATAATCTTTAAAATAAATACTTTAGAGTACATTTTGATGAATGGTACAGTTAACTCCTCTTCACAAGATTACCCTTCTTAATATTCTTGTTCATCCATTTCTTTCTGTGAATTTTGTTAGAACTATCTAGTTCTATGACATAAGCTATTGGTGTTTTGATGGTATTTCACTGAATTACTAGGTTAGTTTGGAAAGTACTGTCATTTAAAAATATTCTTTTTCAACCTATAAGAAAGGAATATTTCTCCATTCCTTCAGCTCTTCCCTGATTTCTAACATCTTAAAGTTGTAGTTATAGAGCTCTTGTAAATGTCTTGATAAATTAATACTTAAATACTTTGCATAATTTGTCTTTATTGTAAATGGTACTTCTATCACTTTCTTTTGATTTTTGGTCATAGTAGATATCTTTTGTTCATATTTCCCTTTTATCCATGTGGTCCACTGGGTTCAATTTGGGGTTTATTGGTATAATTTAACTTCATTTGGTTTACTGGATTTAATGGTACAATTTAGCACCCCAGAAGGTAAGTCAAATCAACAAGCATTTGCTAAAAGCTTACTATGTGCCAGGCAATGTGATAAGTAGTAGGGATAAGTAGATTAAGATACAATAAAGAAAGACAAAAACCAGTCCCTCCCTGCTCTGAAGGAACTCACAGTCTAATGGGAGAGACAACAAGCAAACAAACAAGAAATATCCAGGATAAAATGGAGAAAATCTCAAAGGGAAGCCACTAAGATTAAATTATGATGGACCAGAAAAAGCTTCTGGTAGAAGATGAGATTCAGATTTGAAGGAAGCCAGTCAAGCAACCGATGGAGCTGAAGAGGGAGAGAATTGGAGGCATAGTCAACACCCAGTAAAGATAGCCTGAGATGGAGTACCTCATGTGAAGCATGGAAAGAAGGCCAGAGTCACTGAACTGCAGAGCATGCAGAAGGGAGGAAGGTGTAAAAAGACAGGGAAGACAGCAAGGGTCAGAATATGAAAGGCCCTCAAAATCAAACGCAGGATTTCTTATTTGATACCAAAAGCAATAGGGAGCCAGTGGATTATATTCAAAAGAAAAGTGACCTATGCTTTAGGAAGATCAATTTAACAGCTGACTGGAAGATGGACTAGAGCAGCGCCCTTTAAATACTCATATGTGGGCGTATCTGCATGTGGGCAGACCCACCTGCAGAGGAGGAGGAGCCATGTCTTGGTTCCTGAGACCATCAGAAATATGTTTTCCAATGGTCTTAGGCAACCCCTGTGACCCCTGTAAAAGGGTTGTTCAATCCCCAAATGGGTCACAACCCACAGGTTGAGAACCACTGGACTAGAGTGTGAAAAGACTATACAAGGAGAACAATCAGCAGGCATGAAGTAGTAAGGGCCTGTACTAGCTGTAGTAGTGTTCATGAAGACACAGGCTTAAATGAAGAGTCTTCTCAATAAATCTAGCTTCAGATTAAAAGGGTTATTCTTGTTAGTAAATTTAAATTGCCTGGAACCCCACACGGTTTTGATTATTACAATTAATTTTCACTTACTGTCGTGGAGAAAAGCAGTAGCATGAAAAATTAAAAACACACAACTAGAAAAAACTGTGTGAGGTATACAGTAGAATTTCTTTCCTAATTAAGTTTCCTTATAGTTGTGTTTCTTGAACACACACCAAGTAATGATGAAGGAAGGGAACCAATATGGAATTAGACATTTTGCCACAAATAATCCCAAAGAGTGGATAACCCACCATCATTAAATGGGAACTTGAGAACTATATTTAGAATCCATTATTTGGGGTGAAGATTTCTACATACTATAAATGCAATTACTGGTATTTACTTGCTTCTACAATGTTTCTGAAATGTATTGATTTCTTTTAAAACTCCACCTGAAGCGAAGTGATAAAAAAAAAGAGTAGGGCATGGAATAAATGTGAAAATGGGAACCAGAAGACATGGGATTGTGACCCAGGTTCCTCACTTATAAGTAACATGGTCTTGGGAAAGTTATTTAATTCTCTCTGTGTCTCAGTTCCTTCAACAGATCTCTTTGGTAGGTTGACAAAGGCTATGGACCCCTTCACAGATTAATGCTTTTAGATATGTAAAATAAAATATACAGGATTAAAAGGGGGACTAATTGTGTTGAAATATTGTTATCAAAATTTATTTTAAAATAACATATTCATGAATCCCATGTTAAAAAAAAACCCACTCCTACTCTAAGGTCAACCTGGTTCTAAAATATGATGATTTCTTTAGTATGGAAGGGGAAAAAAAAAACTTTCCTTCAATTTTGCCATCCATAATACTACACATGTTGTCTCAAATCTGATCAAATCTGCTTTATTCCTTAGAAAAGTGCCAGTGCTTCTCCAGAGGGAATACAGCATCACCACTTACTTTCAAAGCAAGCAAAGATGGGTGTTAAGTAGAATCCAGTTATCACTGAAGTACTGCACTCCATAAAGGCAGAAAAACAAAGTATTAAATCAGTCACACAATTTTTTAAACTGCCAAAACATTCCCAGTGCTTAGTTCCCAGAAGCATTAAGACGACAAAGTGTTAGTGTGCCTCCCTCCTCACCCTGAAATAAGCCTTGAGATCACCTTTCAGAAAGAGTTAGACATTTGGTTCCCAGGAATATCTTAATTTCCTACATAAACTTCAGCATTCAACCCCTGAAAGCCAATATAATTCAACTATGTCATTTTGGCTTATCTCTTTGTCCATCCACTAGGGTTAAAAATACTGCCTCCAACGCTGTCTGACATTCTGGGGACAGCTCAGCTGCCATTTCATTTATAATATTAACACGTTTCCTTAGCAACCCTGCACCCCCATCTGGCAACACATGGCTAAATTTTGATACCACATTCCATATCCATAATAAAATCTGGTTACAATGGTATTTATTATTTCACTACTATCATTCACCATCTCTGGGGGATCAGTTTCCAGTCCCTTAAAACCAAGTGCACCTGATGGATGGATAAAAGGAAGGAAGGAAGGAAAGAAGGGAGGGAATTAGGAGGAAGTGTACTATACTAAGTACACTTGGGCTATATTTGGGTCATAACTTCCAAAATTATGGATTTGATAAACTTACTGTACTCTATCTTCTTTTGGCCTTATTTGTTATATTATATTCCATTACAGACAGTGATTTAAGAAAGATATCAATTAGTTGGAAAATATTCAGAAAAGGGCAACCAGGATTGTGTATGACCTTGAATATATGTCATATGAATATCAACTAAAGGAACTGAGTGGGCATGTTGCCTAGGGAAGGAAAGACAGAGGGGAAACATGATTTCTATCTTCAAATATCTAGAGTTATAATCTAGAAAACAGATTAGACTCATTCTGTTTGGCCTCAGAGGGCAGAACCAAGAACAGTGGTTGGAAGGTACAAAGAGATAAATTTAATCTTGATTTTAGGAAAACAAACAAACAAAACAAAACTTTCCCATTAGGGCAGCTAGGTGGCACAGTGAATAGAGTACCGGCCCTGGAGTCAGGAGGACCTGAGTTCAAATTTGGCCTCACACACTTAATTAACACTTACTAGCCATGTGACCCTGGGCAAGTCACTTACCCCCCAACTGCCCTGCCTTTCCCCCTCCAAAAAGCAAAAAACAAAAACAAAACTTCCCAATAATTAGAGCTGCCCAAAAGTGAAATGGGATACTTCAAGAGGTGGTAGTTTCCTCTCAAACTGCAGGTCCTCAAGAAGAGATTAGATGCCACCTTGTCTGATATGTTATAGTTAGGATTCCTTTTGTACATTTTGGAATTGATGGCCACCAAAGTCCCTTCCAAATCTCAAATTCTGCAATTTTTCTAGGCAATGAAATAGAAGTCAAATAAGAAAAAGTTCATATAAAAACTTGTATACTACTAGTTTGATAGATATAATACTGAGTAAATACAAGGTATACAAGAAGTAATACAAAGTAATTTCCAAAGGCAGAAGATGTTAAAACTGAGGTGGGAGGGGGGGCAGGAAATAGGAGAAAGGAGGAGATCAGCAATTACCTTGTTTAGGTGGTGTCTGAGCTGTATGCTTTGAAGGATGAATGGGATTCTATGAGATGGGGGTGATAAAAAAGCACATTCCACTCATGAGGAATTCCTTAACTCCCAAGGTCAAACTAAAACATGACAGAAACAGGGGCTCCATAATCTTCCTCGTTTTCCCAATCTCCATTAACACTGCCTCTACAGCACTGATTCCCAAGAGGGGGAGGAGGAGGAGGACGAAGAGCATAGGGGTATTTTCAGTTTCCCCACTAAAAACCTAAACTAAAACCTTTCTTACCAAATTCAAATTCTGCCACTTGTAACATTCTCAACAGCACCAGAGTCCCCAGGTAACCTCATGGAAGACAATCCATTTGTGCAACTACAAAATTAAAATTTAAGGAAAGAACTCAAAATCCTGTCCTACAGTATGCAAATAAAATTAAATGCCAGAGTATATTTCAATAATGAACATAAGGGAATACACAGGGGTACTAACATTCTTCCTGAGTGGGAATGTAGACAAACAGCACAGACTGAAAGAATATTCTGCTCTACTACATGCCATTTCAAAATTTTAATTTTGAAGAGCAATACTGACTCATCCTCAGAGATAATGACAAACCTGTTTTGACCTGATAATACCTCTGTGAAAGGTGGGGGGCGAAATATGAGGTACTTGAGAAGATGCTGAAAAATCTAAGACTTTCTTGAAATATTCAGGCTTTAAAATTTGGTTTTGGAGCTCCAAGTGATAACTGTGCAGAAGCTATGATAGAACATTATTTAGCAACTGTAATACCCTCCTACCCCATTTTCTTTTCTTTTCTTTTTTTTCAGTCTAGAGCATGCTCACTCAAGAACAAGTAGTTAGGTTTGACAAGAGTACCAAGAATTGAATCTGTGAAAGCATGAGTTGATTAAATATTTATTTAGTTCCCACAATGAGTCAGGTACTTTCTGAAGTGGTTAGATACAAAGCAAGGCCAAAGACAATCCCTGCTCTCAGGGAGCTCTTAATCTAATGGGAACAACATGCAAACAACTATGACAAACAAGCGATATGGAATAAAGTAGAAATATCCACTGAAGAACAGCACTAGAATTAATGGGGGGTGGGGAGTGTTAGAAAAGGATTCCTGTCAAAGATGTGATTTTAGCTGGAAAATCAGCAGAAAGATATAAGGAGAAGGAATATTCTAGGCAACAGAGACAGCCAGTAAAAATACAAAATCAGGAGACTGACTATCTTGGGCAAAGAACAGGAGACACTATTACTACCTCTGACTCTAGCTATGTGACCACACACAAGCCATTTCAACATGGTAAGCTTCAGTTTACTCATCTGAAACATGAGCACAACAATGGCAGGACCCGCCTCAGAGGATTATTATGAAATTCAAATGAGAAAATGTATAAAGAGGTTTACAAATATTAAAGTTGATACATAAATACTAGTTTCTATTGTTTAGTCTAACCCCCTCATTTCAAAATAAGACTCAGAAGACAGAAATAAGTTGGCTAAAGTCACATAAGTGGCAAGCCTCTATAAGATTCAAGTCAGGCCTTATTTCCTCTAGCCTACAGGTTCCCAAAGTGGAGAATACCACCCCCTTGGGGGACTGTAGCAGTGGGGGGGGGTAGTAGCCCTAGGTCCAACGGGGGAGTGTTGAACAAAAATAAGTGTTAAGCTTAAGGGGGAACTTAAGCTACTGGAAAGAAGGAGCCATTTAACAACAACAATAATAATAAATAGCTGGCATTTATGTAGTGCCTACTATGTGTGCCAGGTACTGTAAGAACTTCAAAAATATCTTATTTGCTCCTAAGGCAAAAAGAGGTTAAGTGATTTGCCCAACATCACCCAGCTAGTAAGCCTCTGAGGTCACATTTGAACTTGGGTCTTCATGATTTTAATGGGCCACCAGATGGCTCTCTAAAAGAAGAGACTGTTGTCAGGAGAGGTTCTCTGGGACCTATTCTAGACCTTGAAGGATGTGCAGGATTTTCTGAATATAGCTGGTGCTTTATGGCTAGAGAACATTTTATGCATATAATGGGACCCTCACAAGAATACTCGGAGATTCAGTATCAGCTCTCCCAGTTTTTCAAATGATGTCAAGAGACTTGCCCAAGGTCATACAGGGTCTGAGGCAGAATTTGAACTTGTTTTCCTGACTCCAGGCCCAGTGTTCTTTGTGCCTAAAACATATTAGGAACTTAATAATGCTTGATGAATTGAACGGACGGGAAGGATTTCATTTTGGTTGTTTTTTAACATCTCATTTTCTTAGAAGAGGGGAAGAAAATGGATGTTATTTATACTTGGAATGGGAACAGGAAAAGATTTTTAAAAGAGAAACAGCATAATCAATAGAATAAAGTCATTCTGACTAAACGGGGCAGGATGAAAAACACAGTAAAGCTCCTCAACGATTAATGTAGGTAAGAGAAGTCCAAAAGGAGAAAGCTAAAATTTGTTTATTGTTTTTCAGGAAAGGCTTTATGGATCTACTTTTTAAGAGTTTTGAGAGGAAGGAAAAAGCAAGAAAACAAAACCAGATAGTTCTAGAAAGCAGAATAAAAGTTCAATGGAGTCCAACCTCCTCATTTTAAAGATAAGGAAAAAGAGACCCAGTGAGGTGAAATGTCATCTGTGGGGCAGATTCAAACCCAGGTCCTCTGACTACTAATCCAGCTCTTTCCACTGCCAGCTAGATACCCTACTTAGCTTCATACAATGGATACACTACTGAGCAGCTGAACAGAAACCTAACTGTAATCAATCCAATAATATAAAATGTACTACCTGGGGGAAAAGAAAAAAAGAAACCTAGCAAATCTTTTTTTATAAAGCAAAGATTTCTCCTGTAAAAAGAACAGCTACCTCCTAATTTGTCTTTTGCCTACTTCTGTATTTTTAATATTTTTTTTTTGCTTTTTTTTTTGGAGGGGGGAGGGCAAGGCAATTGGGGTTAAGTGACTTGCCCAAGGCCACACGGCCTAATTCTATATTTTTACCTATCCCATTGAGCTTGTTTATAGTAAAGAACTATAACAACAGCTTCGACACTTGATAATCAATCGTTAAACATTTAATAGCTACCTACTATGTACCAGGTACTCTGCCAAGCGCTGATATAAAAAGAAGCAAAAGACAGTCCCTGCCTCCAAGTAGCATGAAATCTAATGGGGAGACAACAAACACACAAATAAACTCTATGCAGAATAAATAGGAAATAATTAACTGATGGAAAGCACCTTAAACACACACATATGGTAGATAGAGTCCTAGACTTTAAACTGGGAAGACGTGGGTCCAAATTCTGCCTCAGACACCTGCTGTGTGTTCCTGGGCAGGCTACTTAACCTCTATGGGGCTTGGTTTCCTCATCTGTAAAATGAGAATATTACACTTCATAACCTCTAAGCTCTAACTATAAAGTCATATGACTAAACTCCATCCATGTAGTATCTCTTGGGTATAAAATAGCCCACCTTTTCTTGACTCTAAAAAAGGTGCTAGGAAGGAAGCGCTATTTGCTTTAATCAAGAAATGTTGAATTTTTTTTTTCTGAGGCACCATAAATGAGCTTCTAAAACAAAAAGAACCCAGGTGATGAAATGATTTTGTATTCTAGAAGTCAGCTTTGGCTTTTTTCTTACAGCATTAAGTCACCAGGGAGAAAAAAATAGTGTCCCAGTGGAGGCCCTAGGGTTTTTGTTTGTTACTGGTTTCCCACTGATAGTGTCACAAGTGACACCACATTTCAGTAAGATGGCTGCTTCCAAGTTCCAGTGGAAACATGCCAAGTATAATTAAAAGCTTCAAACTCTCACATATGGCTGGCTCAGAGGAGCCTGAAACTAGAGGGACTTGCCCTTGCAACTAAGTATCTGCGGCAGATTTTCTTGAGCAAATTTTCTTATTCTTAAACTAAGAAGACATAAACTGAAAGTGATTAGACAATGGATTGACCATTGCCTGAAGAATGGTCAAAAAGCAATTTCCTATTTACTAGAACTTCTACCATCCACTGTTTATTCCCTCATGCACATATGATAGTTTTATTATGCTCTGATAAGGTCTACTTTTCCTTTTATTTCCACCAGCAGCAACATGTACAAGGCAGCAACTGATACTGGTGTAGCAAAACAGAAAATATATTTCCTTATTTTTCCTGTAAACAATGGCAGGAATTATTGTACTTGACAGTCCAAATACAAAATCTGATATACTGCCCAACGACTAACTAAAAAAATATTCTAAGAAAAAGAACACTGCAATTTCTCTGGGAGGAAAGCATTTCTTACTGAATATTCATGATGCTAGAATTGAATAGAAAAAGCAGAATTTTACATTTATAAGAAGTAGCACAGGTTCCAAAGAAATCAGATGCCTAAGTCCCAGATACTGAGCAGGCAGAAGTTGACTGCCTCCTCCCTACAAATCTCAGATACTGACACATCACTAATCTACTGCAATAAGGAATTTTATATATAATAGGTTAGTCTTAGATACCTAACCTCTGAGGGAATTTAGGATCAGAAGCAGCCCATTAGAATACAGCTTTTTTTAAAACCTCTAACAAGATCCTGTGTTTATGGATCCCAGGGTTACCATAAATTATAAAGTTTTCATATATAAACCTCAAATTTCATTCACTTCCCAGGATCACTTTCAGATTAATATAAATCATTCAAATGTGAAAACAAGGGAATAAATTGGGGTTAAAACACAGTATTTTACTCCTTTAAAACCCATTCTCCATCTTTGCCCACTGACATCCTTAATTTTCTTCAAGGCAAAGCTCAAGTTACCCCCTCCATGTAGTCTCTGCTGATCTCCCCAGCTAAAAGCAAATTCTCTTCAATTTCTCCTAGAGCACTATTTCTTGTGCGTGATCTCTCTCTCTCTCTCTCTCTCTCTCTCTCTCTCTCTCTCCTTCTTCCCCCGTCCCCTTCTCAGGACTTTGCATACTACTTATTTATATGTAGGTTCAATTTCTGTCCCCTAGTCTCATCCTTTTCAATTATAAGCTACTTGAGAGCAAGGACTCTCATTTTTCCTCTATGTATCTGAAGTATTTAAGTGAAATACATGTAGTGAACATTTAATAAATTGTTGTGGAATTCAACTAAGAAAAAATGAAGACAAACTTATTTCAATAAGAAAATATAGATATGTTTAGTTTACTAACATTAAAGATTAATTTTTAAAGTTCTTACTCAAATCAACTGGACTTTACCCAAAATTTATTAATCATTGATTCTAGTCACTTCTCCATTATCACTTGTTCTACTATTGTGTTTTTATTTCTCATCTACAATATTTAAGAAAAACATAAACTCATACTCTTGCCTTCACCTGAGATCAGACAGCAATTGCTGCCTATTATTAAAGTCATATCCCTAACTATTAGCATCTAAATACCACTTTTTTAAAGAGATCATTAGTTTATTATTCTTCCTCTCTAAATTTGCTGAATCTTGCATCACATGTTTTCTGTGTACTGCTTTCTACCTGTTCCCAGGTAGAAATGGAGCAAGGAACAGAATTGGAAAAGGTCTCTAGAATTCTCTGTGGAATTGGTAGTGGTGTAATCAAGGCCATATGGTGTTACTGAAGCCAATGAAAGTTTTAATATCAAAGAGAAAAAACACATTGGAGCTCTATGAGGAAGAAGGTGAGGTGCCATAATTTTGAGTAGTCTGGTTCAATAGGGTAAGAGGCAGATTAAATAGCACTTTAAGGTCTGCAAAACACTTTACAAGTATGACCTCATTTTACTCTCACAACAACTCTGAGAGGAAGGTACAATTATTATTCCCAGTCTATTAAAGATAAAACTGAGGCAGAGGTAAAGTGACTTGGCCAGAACCACATAGCTAATAAAAACTTGGGGCTGCAACTGAATTCAGGTCTCCCTCACTCTAGATTTGGTACAGTTTATCCACTGTACCATCTAGCTTTCTCTATAGCGGCCTATTCATGTAGTGGGGAAACATCAGCCTCAAGATCACATATGGCCCTCTAGGCCAAAAGTTCCCCACCCCTGGCCTATTCACTTGCAATAAATTTGAGAACCTTTTTATTCCTAGAATAAAATAAGGAGGGAAAAACAAAAAACAAAGACTTTCTTCTTTAAATAAAACTCTGCTGAAATGATACAAATTTTAAAATCAGTTTTGAATTATGATTCCCTCTTTTAAAAATAAGCCACCGAGACAAAACAACAACCAAACCACTTACTGTAGTTTGTGGTCCAGGTTAATAAAAGAGCCAAAGACAAAAAGAGGAACAGAGCTCAAAGGAGGGTATGTTGGGCTTTCCCTACTAATGGCAAATCCCAGAAATCTGACGCAATAAACAGTTGGATGTGAATAACTACAGCAAAGTGGAAAATTGGAATTTAAAAAGAATATGGACTCTGTAGTTTTCTAAAATATGGCTTATAAACTTAAACCCCTGATGAACCTGAAAAACACTACCTGAAGACTAGTGTTCAGAGAAAGAAGCCAATGCCACAAAGAGATACCAGACAGCAATGAAAAATGTACCTGCTAGGAAAACTGAGATTTGAAAATTGGAACCAGGAAGTGTGAAGAAGCAGTCTAAGCACCCTGCTATCATGTCTTGACACATACAACTTCATTTTCTATTTTCAAAAGCAAACGCTGTGTCACACTGCATAAGATTCATAACCTGAGTCTAGAAAGCGACTTACATATATAACTGAAACAAATATATATGTACATATATTATATATATTTCCATTTAATACACAGCATGTGGATTTTCCAGAGCCTTTCCCTTCTAAGCCCTCTCTTGACCATTTTTACTCCTCATTAGCAAGTGCTACAGAAAACATAACACTATTTGGTAGGGAAAGAAGTTGTGATGACTTAAGTTAAAACTGCTGGGCAACATGAATTCTGGGGAGTAGCCATAAACTTCAGTGACATAAAGATTATAATAATAGAGGTCAATATTTTAAAAATCCATAATTTTACTTGTGTGGGTAATCCCTCCACCAACCCAGATCATAAGTCCTTCAATAAACAGACAACAATGCATTGCTGTGTCACCTCCAACCCCACCCCCCAAAAATCTGTTGGCCAACCTTCTAGTGATAGTCTCGGCAAATTTAGCTAGACTAATCTTTAGCTGACAATCCATTATAAAGAAACAAATTTCTGAAGTTGGTAGGACCTAAAAGAAGAAGTCCTGCTTCAGTATTCAGTGCATTGCCACAAGGAGGCAATAAGCAGGAGAATCTAACAGGGTTAATTAATACACAAATTTAGATAAACTAGAGATCAAATAGCTTTACTGAAAATGCATCTTTACAAAGGAAATAAAGCTACACTAAGGCAGGTGTTAAGTCTCAAAGAGTTTCTGTTTTATTACTATGAATAATAATAAGTTAACTGTTTCATTTCCTTCACAAAATTACTAGAAAAGTTGCTTTTTCCTGCATCCTCATTCTATGTCCAAAGGAATTCATTTAACTCTTGCTCCCTTTCAAGATCAAGTCTAGACATTATTCTATTTTGAGGTAAAGTACATGTTACCCTAAAAAAAGTAATTTATCCATGTGAAAAAAAAATTATCTCTTCACAAAAACTGGTAACCTGTCAAGTATGGTTCTGTATTCACTTGGTATCTAGAGTAAATATAACTCTATTTACATTTAGAGACAATACTTTCTTAACTGTCCTTTTTGTTTTTCTTCTTACATTTTCCCCATATATAAAACAGGAATAACAATATTTGTAATGTCCCCTTAACAGGGTTGTTATATGGAAAGTATTTTGCCAACCTTAAAGTGCTATATAAGTGAGTCATTATTTTAGTTTGTTTGACTCTCAGCCTATCCAACAATTCTACTGTCTTGGTGTCATCATGGTTCCAAAGTAGAGTGATCTCTCATGTTTTTGTTTTTGTAAACAAAACACGATCAAACCATGATGACTCCAAGGGAGCAAAATTATTGGACAGATTGGCAGTAAAAATACTAAAATAATAACACCTTATTTATATAGCATTTCAAGGTTGGCAAAATAATTTTCCACAAAATAACCTTGTTAAGTGAAAAGACATAACTCAGTTATGCTACCATTAGTCATGAGCTAATGTGGAAAGAGAGCTGTAAGACAGTAAAGGCTGGTGTAATGGGAATCTGAAGCTCTTTCCTTCTCTTAGACCCTTTGCTTAAGTGGCTCTGAGAACATTCCCTGGTTTGAAAGTACACTCTGCCCCATAATAGGCTGAATGTGGTCACATGGAACCTGTGGCAGGTTTGTTTTTTGGGACCGGCCACACCTTGTTACTTTGTAATTGGACAGTGGGTCAAGAGGTCCATCGGGGCTCACTTTGAGAAGAGTTGTGTGATTTGACCAGATGAGACTCCGGGAAGTTGTTGGACCCCCCCGCCCCCCCACAAAAAACCCAGATGTTGATGCTTCCCTCTCTGGTAACTTGAATAGGTAATGGATGTGATGGTCAGATAGTTGAAAGCCCATCTGCTGATCTGTTTCTTGGTCTGCTTGTAACTTGTGCTTGTAACTTGTGCTTGTAACTTGGGTTTGTATTCTCTGGAGTTCAGGGTGCTGACTTTTCCCCCTGAACTAGATAAATGATGTTTGTTTGATTAAAGAAAGATTGTTAACCCATTTTTAGGTGCTTTCCTTTAGTAAAGGTGATCTAAGGACCTGTGATAGCAGCCGCCCTGGGTAGGGTGCTTGCTGATACAGCTGGGCTTCTCTAGGCTTCAATTTCCAGACCTATAAAATGAAAAGAGACATATGATTTCTAAGGTTTAATGTGTCCCAAATGACTCATTAATATAATCTAATCTAATCCTCCATCTTGACAGGTGAGAAACTGAGGCCCAGAGAAACTAAGCAATGTGCCCGAGGTCATACATCTATTTAGCAGCAGAGTCTTCTGCCTCCTGGTACAACATTCCTTCCATTACAACATGATGCTGCTATGCACTCTGATTAATATGACAAATGGTATCTAACATACCCCAATAAATCCTTAGACTTAAACATGTGTATTTATTTTTATCTTTACATGTATGTCTGTTTTTTAAAAAAGAAAGTGCCACTTATTACTTTAGACATCTATTTTACAACAAAAGGAGACAGTACCTTTTTTCTCCCAAAAAAGTAAAACATGGGGAGTTTCTAGCATTGTGATCTTCAATTTAAAATGATTAAATGTAATATATATATACACACATATATGTATGTATACACATATATGTATATACACATATATACATATACACATATTATGTATAATGTATGATGATGTGTATAATATGTGAGTATATTTTATGCAAAATATTTTATTATTTTTATATTAAAGTTTTTAATGATAAAGGAACATAGCAACAGGCTAAAAAATTCAAGCAGCTAAATTGCTTTTACCTAATGTGACCCATTATCACAGTCCATTAGAATTAGTTCATAATTTTTACTTTACAGGTTCAGAAGACAGTCCACTTCTTAGGAATGGACATGACTATGCTTTCTAAACAAATACTTATTCTCAATAAATACTTCTTGAATATCCAATACTCAATAAATTAAATACTTGCTACATATAATTATGTGAAAGGCACTACCAAACATACAAATAAGTCAATAATTAAGTGTCTACTGTGTGCTAGGCCAGGGGTTCTATAAAATCTGGAGGAAGTCCAAAGACTATACTTAAGGATCCAGAAGGTCACATATGGCCTCAAAACCACAGTTTCCCTACCCCTGTGCTAGGCACTATTTAAACAGAAAAAAGAAAAGAAATAGCCTTTGCCTTCAAGGACCTTACATTCTATCAAAGGAGATAGATTAGGCAGAGATAGAATTTGTATATATAATTATACACACGTGTGTATATGCAAAATGCAAATATAAACTAAATAAATGCATAAATACAGGAATCTGCAGGGGATGACTAGCAGTGAGGATCCGGAAAGACTTAACATAGAAGAATGGTAGAGCCGAAACTGAAAGGAATCTTAGGGTCCATCTAGTTCAATCTCTTCATTTTATACATGAGGAAATAGATCCAAGAAGACTGAGTAATTTACCCAGTATCTCTCTATCTCTGTCTCTGTCTCTGTGTCACACACACACACACACACACACACACACACACACATATTATCATAAGGGAGATCTGAACCAAGATTCTGTAACTACCAAGCCAGGGTTCCTTTCCCTGTACCAAAGAGGTGATATTCAAGCTAAGTTCCTCAAGAAAAATCCAAAAACAAATTTTGAAAGAAAAGGGAAGTAAGTGAAGAGTGTACTACAGTCATGGACAGACAGCCTGCACAGAGAAAGAGACTGAGTTGACAGAGTGTCACATGTAATAGCAAGAAAAAGAGTATGGCTGAAGGAGAATGTAAGGGAAGTAATGCACTGTGAGAGTGGTAAGGCCCAACAAAGAAGACATAGTTCCTGACCTCATCTCTGGTTTTATGCAAAATTTATATTGTACAAAATACACTTGGGCTCATAGTTATGAAATACCCAAATTACTTCATTGTAGCACCATCTTCCCTCTATCTCCAACCATACCCTGTCCAGACTAAAAATAATCTGCTAGAGTTGCCAATGTGATGTCTGGGTACCAAGCTCCCTTCTATGTCTGCCAATTGTTGGGCTTTTTTTCCCCTTTCTTTTTATAAAAAAAAAAAGACAGCAATTTATTCCCACAAAGGAAGAAAAACTCCTGTCCTCCCATATATCACTATGACTATATACAGTACAGCAATCTTCAGCCAGTCTAAATGGGTTGATGGTAGGAGATGCCATATTTTGTTATATAAACAAGAGAGGAAGCAAGGAAGGGGACAGTTGCTGTATTTTCTGGAGGCTTAACTGTTATTCATGAGGCAAGAGGGAGTCAGTTAAAGTGTTGGGGCATAGTGAGGTGAACAAATTATCTGGCCGAACCCCCTCATCTTACAAATGAGGAAACTGAGGCTTAGAGGGGCCAAGTGACTTGCACAGTAACAGAGCTAGAATTCAAACCTAAATCCTCTGACTCCAGAACCAGTGTTTTTTTTTTCCCCTGCAACATGTTATTAAATTTGCATGGAAATAATTTCTCTTTTTGGTAGAGGCTTTTTCATTCTAGGTTTTATTACTGCTCCAGTCTAAAGATTACGTAGATTCATTCATTCTCTATCAGTATCCCAGCTCCTTCCTTAAGATGTCCACACAGATATCAGTAAGCATAAGTAATAATGAAAATGAAGGGGGGAAGGAGGTGAGTGGTTTGTTTATATGTGAAATTAAGAATACTAAGGTATCCTGAGAAATATTTTTTTCAAATCAATGAAATCACTGCAGCATTAGGATTTGTTCCTCAGTAAGAATAACAGTAAAAATATAGATAAGAAGCAGGATAGTAAGTGGAGATATCATGAGACCCGGAGTTAGAAAACCTGAGTTTTAATCCCACTTCAACCCTTACTAGCTCTGTGACCTTGGGTAAGTTATTTAACCTACTTCTCAATTTCCTCACCTGCTAAATGGAGAGAACTCCCAAGCTATCTAGCTCATGTGTTCAATTTGATTCAATCTAACACACATTTATTAAATGCCTCATATGTGCCAAGCACCGTGTTAGAGACTGAGGAAAGTGGCTAGACCCGTGATCAATGGTATAGGAAACTCCCTTTACCAGTACAAACAGGGATCTTCATTGCAGTGTGGCATAAGCACCGAGTTACCTGCAACATGGATAGGTAAAGTGATTTGCCCAGTATCACACTGCTAGTATGTGTTAGTGTAAGGATGTGAATCTAATTCTTCCAATGGGCTTTCTATACACTATGATACAATACTGAAGATAAAAAGCAGCATGAAAACAATCTTGTTCACAAGAAGTTTAAATTCTATTGGGAGGAAACAATATGTACCCATATAAATACAAAACTGATACCAAGTAAATACAAAAATAATTTTGAGGCAAATTGGAGAAGTATGAACAACTGAGGAAATCAGGAAAAGCCCCATGGAGCAAGGCTTAGAAACATAAAGTACTAATTAAAGGGATGACATTATCATCATGGAAAGTTCAAAGGTCCCCTACTAACCTGACTTGTAAGAGCTGCTGCACCAGTCAGAATGAAAATGTGGGAAAACATTAAATACAGAACCTGTATTCAGCTGTAAAGGATCATGAAGATGCCAAAGAAAGCAAAAAGGTTATGGATTTAAAATGCTTATACTGGTGAATGCTTTCAAATGGAGAATTCTTCTGGTGGTTTTGAATATTTAAAAAAGTATCACAATTTGTATAATATTACTTAAGGACAGTAGTAAGACTATTACCTTTATAGAGATGGCTAGCAGATAACAGATTTAGAACTGTCTCTGGGGATCTGGAAATATTGTGGTGGTGGGGTTACGAAAAAAGATACACACTTTAAAAGGTATTTATTCACTTCCCTTGAAGGAATGTAGTGAGGATCAAATGAGGTAATATTTGTAAAGAACTTAACACCCTGAGACATAGTAGGAACTTATTTCCTCCCCTTCCCTCTTCATGTTAAGACAACAGGATTTTTATCCTCAGGTTCCTGCTCTCCCTGAAAGGGCAATGTCATACTCAGAATGCTCTCTTTACTTCTCTTCATTCTTCTAAGACATACCCATTTTTCAACCCAAGTTCCTTCATCCGACTAAAGCTCTAAAGTTTAAACACTCCAATCCATCCTTCTCTCAACTCCTATTAGTAGGAAATTTGCAAATACAGTCAACCGAATGCATTATCTTAAGGATATTTTGTAATCTGGAGCTTGGCAAGAAAGAAAATAAATCAACTCTCTTCTTCCGTAGTGCTTACTATGACTATGTGCCGTAATCTCAATTAGTCTGTTAAGTTACTTGCGGACAAGGCCTGAGTCTTATATAAAGTATAAAACAGTACCTGGAACATAGCAGGCACTCAAAAGCTTGCTCAGTAATTCTATTTGAGGCCCTTTTACTGAAAATCATTAAGAACTGCTCTAAATCCAAAGCAACTGTAATTTGGCCAATAATTAACTCCAACAAAAATTCCAGTTCTGAATTTACTTACATTTTTTAATGGTCTTAAACCCCCTTCATTTGGTCAACTAGAATATAAGGTTTTCTCTGTTTTTTTGATGGTGAGATTCTTACAGACCTCTACATTAAATAAAATCTTCCTGTAACATTATTTTTAAAAATTTTAGATTATGGCTAAACCACATCTTTTGAAACAAAGAATCTCAGATGAGAAACTAGAGCTCAAATGGAAGAGGGAGGGAACAGGAAAGGAACCAAAATTTACATTGAATATTAAGTCTTATTTATAGAATTTAAATATTAGAAAGCAGATTTAGCAATCAGTCTAGGTTTTAACCATAGTTCAAAAATAAAGGTATTCTGCAATAAAAAAGTCTTATTTTCAAGTTAACTCAGTTGGGTTGCATTTGGATGATACCAGGCACTGTGACAATACCAGAATTACTACTAATGGATGGGATTTATGGAGAGGCTGATTTAGGCTCAATATAAGAAGAACTCTCTAACAATTACAATTGTCCAGTGATGGAACAGTCTGCCAGTGAGTCCTCCATCACAGCAAACAGTAAAGCAGAAGAATAATGAGAGTGTGTTGTAAAAAGGAGTGCTGTAATGGTAAGGAAGTTAGACTAGATGCCTTCTGGGGTTACTTCCAAATTTACAATTCTGTCAATTATAACACCATGCAAAATTACATATAGCAATAACGATGGCTCAAAGGTTACAATTTTAAAGTCACTTGCCTCATAAAAGTCTTGTGAAAAAGAAAATAGAGTGTTATTATTCCCATTTTACAGCTGAGGAAACAGAGGATCTGAAAAGTTAAGTGACCTTCCTATCTACAGTCACATGTCTAATAAATGGCAGAACTGGGACCTAAATGCAAGTCCAGTATACTCTGTGGCACATTGAACAGTATGCTATATGGAAAGAGTGATAAATTTGGGAGTTTAAATCACAGCTCTGCCATTTACTACTTATGTGACCACGAGCAAGTCTCTGCCTCTCAGTTTCTTGATTGGAAAGTAAAGGGCTAGATCTATGATCCTACATAAATGTTATCTTAACAGATGTTTTCTTTTCTAATAATTTTTTTGTAGGTGAACCCTCAAAAGCATTTGGCTAAAAACGTTGTTTTAGACTAATCAGGGAACAGAAGGAGGTGGCAGATATAAGTTGATTTCAATAGCTATTCAAATTTACCTTTTTAAAAAGACTCATGGGTACTTCAACCTATTCATAAAATTCAAAAACCAAAAACTGCTAGAAAGTCATCCGTTTCTAAAATTATCTTTTCTAAACATGGCTCAATGCTTGAAGCAAATCCTTCACTAGAGTATGTAAGCCTGCCCGCACTGCAAATTATTGGGAATGTTCCTCATGTTTTGTGGTTACAAAAGTACCTACATTTTGTAGTCACAAATTCAGTTGAAATTAAAGTCACATCTGGCCCAACAAAGAAAATGTCAACTTAAAAAAAACTGTCAACTAGCAAAACCCCATCCATCTCTAAAATGCTATGGTTTTAGTTCAATAGCCAAAAAAAATACAGATTCCTTGTTTTTCAATCATATAATTATATGGGAGCAAAAAAAAATCAAACACTCTCAAACCCTAAGAATAAATTTTAAAATGAGTGTTTAGCTTCAAACGGAATTGCTCTTAAGGGGCTTTCTGCCAAAGCTAAGAGGGTGGGGACTTTTTAAAGTTTTGTCTTTCTGTCTTCAGTGCCTATCCCAGTGACTGGAACACAATAGATACGTCATGAAGATGTGAGGGACTGAACTGAAAAATGCCAAAAATCCTTAGTTGTAAAACAACAAAGGGCACTTGCAGAAAACATGTACATACGTCTTGCAATCACACTAGTAAAGGAAAAAAAAATCTCAAATGCTGGTCTGGGTAGTTAAATTGGCAGTGTTGTACAAGAGAAAGGCTGGTAGATTTGGAATTAAGGAACCCGAGTTCAAATC
Organism: Pseudocheirus occidentalis; assembly: GCA_028646575.1. Lineage (NCBI taxonomy): Eukaryota > Metazoa > Chordata > Mammalia > Diprotodontia > Pseudocheiridae > Pseudocheirus > Pseudocheirus occidentalis. The sequence goes on from CM053593.1 coordinate 258,716,458, forward strand.
CCAGTTCTACTGCTTATTACCCGAGGGATCATGTCTTTATTTTTTCTAGTGCTAAGAATGTGCCTTGGACATAAAAGATGCTCACTTAATACTTGTGAAATGAACTCACTTAACCTCTCCAGGTTACTGTAAAACAGAAGGGCTTGAGCTCAATGACCCCTAACGTTCTTCCCAGATCTAAATACAGGAATTACTACTTCAGTTGACAGTTGATTTCATACGCATGCACATACACACGTATTATATGTGAATGTATATATGTGTGTGCATAATACATACATAAGTGTACGTGATGTGTGTATGTGTGTATCAGATTTGGCACTTAAGTATCAGTGATATGCCATTTGACAGAAGTTAGCCAGAGATGTGGTTTATTGGTCTGTCACTGAATTTTAAATACATTGCCCTTAGGCAATCCATTTATTGACCCTTCTTTCAAATCCATTATCTAATACAATGTTTCCCAAAATGGAATACTCAACTTTCTTTATCAATAGCTTGACTCCCAGGGAGATGACTTTAATCTTAGCCAATAAATCTCCAGACACTGACGACTAAAGATAAAAGAAAAAAATAATCTCCAGCAAACTTAAGGAGCTACTCTAGGAAGAAAAACTTACCTTGGTGGACATAATTTTATGAAGAGTACTACTGAAAGCAAATTAGAGATGCCTGAGCAATGTTGGGCATAACCAAACACTGTCAAGGTATAACTGTATTGTGACAAGAAACAATATCTTTTAAGAGTCTGGGGGCAAAAGCAGCTCTCAGTAGTAATTGTTTAAGTCTGTGGCCCTTGACCAAGTCTTGTTAAGAGTTAGCATATGAAAAAAAGGACACAAACAATAGTATTAAAAGGAATTTATACTAACAAAAAAGATAGTCACTAGGGACTGCTCCTATTGCCTACAGCTCTACTCTTTAGGCATATGATTTAGCAAGTAAGGCTTACTCTTGTCAGTGATGGCTGAATGTGAACACACATTTCATAACAATGTTTAAAACATTCAAAGAGAAGCACTCACAAAACGCTATTATAATCCATCAAAGAGAATAAACTCAACTCCAAAATTTCAATGCAGTAGAAACAATCAATAAAGTCCTAGGAGCTAAATTAAAGCAGGTTGTGAACCCATTGTAATGAAACTGGTTTCATTGTTTTTCCTCCAGGGTCCAGAAATTCTAAAATAAAGGGGTAACTAGAGTTTAGAGGGAATTTCTTAGTCTTAACCCCAAGTAATTGGTTTTCAAATCTTTTTCAGTTGATCACAAATTTTCAAATGCTTATGACACTTGGGGGGTAAAAGGAAGATGTCCTAGTATTTTTTAAAGAATTGTGAAAATACTGTGATCAGAAAAGATCATATATTGTCCAAATATAATTTAGGAGTATTAGAAGTTTGTTCTACAATATTCTGTAAAAATTCTCCCATTACAACTAGAACTTCTCTCCCACAATCCCCGTCAATCCATTTTGCAAGCATGCACATTATACTCCCCTGTAAATGTAATAGCTAGCATACATAACCAAGAGAGATGCCAAAAGAATTCTTTTGACCTCCTTCCCCATACTTAAAAAAAAAATCCCACATGCTACTGCTTTCTTCAGATGAGTTTACAGTTTCTTCACCTTGTAAAATGGTCTTGATTCATTTTTTAAGCAAAAATGTCAACAAAATTTTGCCTGTGCCCTCATTTTGGAGAGGAGGGAACTGAGATCCAAAGAGGTTAAGCAATTTAACCAACCAGTTATCAGCAAGATGAGGACCACAGTTAATTATGAGCTTTTGGAATTGAAAGAAACCTTAGGATCTTAGCTTCCTCTGGCTATAAATTGAGGGAGTTGGGCTAAAAGACCTTAAAAGTTCCTTCCAACTCTAAATCTAAGATACTATGACCTATTCTATTTCCCAGATAAAGAAAGGGAGGCCAAGAGAAGTTGTGATCTGCACAAGGTTACACAGTGAGTAGCAGTGCCAAGACTTGAACCTGAACTGTCTTATTTCCAGATCAAAAAGCCTTTTCTACCACTTTATACTAAAAACTCATTATATGTTGCAGCACATCCCCTTTGGATTCATCAAGACTTTTACCTTTAGTTAAGCAATATTCTCAGCAAAATCAGTTAAGTGAAACATCAGGTAATGCCTTCCAATTATCATTCCTGGATATAATAGCATTTTCCCAGTTTAGGCTCTCAAACTTAAGACTGAAAAGTAAATTCACCAAACAAAATAAAGAGGAAATACTGATAAATATAAAAAGAGAAGGGCGTAAAATCATACCATTACATTTTCACTGGGCACTGCAGCATGATTAGAGGAATTCCTGTATTTCCAACAAGCATTAGTACATAGTCTACATTTTACAATAAGTACTCATTTATAACTTGAATGGGGTGTGGTGGGGGGGGGGGTGAAGGGACAAAATTGGTATGAAGGGATATTCTTTCTATTACTATGGCTATCCTTAGTAAAAGCCCGAGTGGGAGGGGGGGGGGGGGAAGCAAGGGTTTTTCTGCAAAACTGCATAATTCCAAAATGGGGAAGGAGACAGTGAGAGGGGAGGAAGGGAATCAGCTAAAGAAAACAATCTGAAATGAAGGTTGTCTTGAGAATTTCACTAAGGAAACAACGAAAGACACAGATATACATCTGCCTCCAGTTCAATAATATTAAAAGGCACTGTATGCCCCTGAGTTACCGCCTTTCCCAAACTCCATCTCCCCAAAACCAATTCTTCACCCAATTCAACAGATACCAGTTAATAAACCATTGAGATATTTTAACTACGAAAATGCCAGGACACCGTCCTAAGATTCAAAAGGTTTCTAGAGCTTTTCTAATTCTCTCATCCCCAACCTTCTGGACACTTGAAAGATCTTAAATCATTTGCCAAACTGTACTAAGTACTCTGATTTCCAAGAAGGCCTAATTGCTTAATTATCTCTCCTACTCTGGGGAAGGTGAGGGGGTGGAGGGGAGGGAGGGAAAAGGGAGGGTTTAGGGTTAGTGACTTAAAGGACTATACGAGAAGGGGCAAGTGTCAGGGAAAATGAGTGCCCACCCAGTCCACTGGGTGGCATTTCCTCTGGAAAGGCCACTGATGCCAAGAGTCCTCCTGCTGAAGGGGGCTCCGCTGCAGAAAATGATGTCTCCAATTGCAACTGGGTTCGCAGTGTCCGAAAATACCCAGCCCCCAGCCTCAACTTCTGCAAATTCAGGCAGCCTGCTTGCCACAGGCTCCCACCTACCTAGGAGCATTCCGAGAAACGCCCCAGAACAGAAAGCCCTCCAGCGTTCCCACCCCCAGGAGCCCCGTCTCAAAGACCCTCCCCTACTACCACCACCACCAGCACGGAAAACCGCACACCAAAGGTCCAAAGCCTCACCTCGGACAAAGGACAAAGCCCGGGGAATCCCTGCGGAGTCCAAGCAGCGTGGCCTGAACCGATCCCTCTGGGAACTTTCCGGACATAGCAGCTCTCTCCTCAGCGCCGGAAAACAAAAGCTCTCGTGCAGGCTGGTGGAGGAGGAGGAGAAGGAAGAGGAGGAGGAAGAGAAATTAGAGGAGGAGGAAGAGGAGGTGGGGAAAAAGAGGCAGCAGCGGCGGGAGCTGGAGCCGAAAGTGAAGAAGAGCATCGCTCGCGAGCAGCTTCTGCAGCTGTCTCTATTTGCACAGGGTGTCCAGCCCCCCCCAACCCCCCTCCCCCGTGTAACCCAGGGCTCCCTCCTTAAAGGAGACGTCCCCCTTTTGGAAAGAGGACTGGGCTGCGACTTTGTCTGTCTCTGTTACATACACATATTTTGGCTGCGTGTCCTAGACACATCTTTCTAGGGAGAGAAAGCTCTGCACCGATACCTCTAGGCCGATGTCTTAGGCTTCCCTTGGGCAGACTGAGGGTCCCTTCATGCCTGTTCCTCTACCTTCGCCCCACCACCTCCAACAAACCCGGCTTCGCGCCCACCCCATGCAGAGGTTTTAAAGACTCCGAGCTTTCGCCGCCGCTGCAGCCCGCGCGCAAGCAGGGGGAGCGAGACAGAAAGGAGAGTGGGATGGGGAGGAGGACTAGCAAATTCCAGGAGCGTGCACGTGGCGCCGCCACAGTCTCCGAGCTCAGCCTCTGAACGTCCCCCACCTCCAGAAGCCCCGGGTTTGGCCTGGGTCAGGGCCGCGCCAACCAGCACCTCCCCCGAGTCCCCAGAACGCCCAATAGACTGTCGGGTCCCCAGGCCAGCCTGCTGCACATGGCTCCAGGGCTCGCCTTCCCACCCGGCCCCCAGCTTCTTGCCTCACCCGCCCCCTTCCTCCTCTGCTAGACTTACCAGAGGCAGGCTCTTGAGGAAGGTAACTTAGCCTGCCTAGAAAGCCAGCTTCTTGCCCCGACCAGGAGAGGGGTCCTTGGAGGGGAAATCCGTAGTCAGCGCCAGGGACTCGAGGCAGACCTCACTCGGTGGGCCTCTGCTAATTTCAGAAACCCTTAATTCTGACTGGACTTAGTTCCAAAGGTGTCACTGGCTCAGGGTGACAGAGGCGACCAGGGCTGCCAAAGTCCTTAGTCTCGATGCCTTCTTATGAGGTTGCAGCATTTTCCCCTGGAGAACTGCCACTTGGCAATACTTCTACCTGGATTTCAGGATTAAGGACCTGACCCACCAAAGGTTTCCCTTTCCTTTCTCTCTCTTCCTGTCTTAGCTATTGACTAATTGACAGCCAACCCCTACCCAGAGTTTTCTGGGGCAGAGGAGAAAGCCTTTTTTTTTTTAATCACTCAGTGCATTTACTGCTAACACCTACTCCTGCTACGAAAGCCAGAACTAGGGGTAGGCAAAAGAGGAAGCTTCCTAGAGTGCAACATGGGCCAAGGGAGGACAGAGGAGGTGTGCAGTGAGAGACAGCTTTTATTATTACTTTGTATAAACACAAACTTTTTTTTTAATACCAGAAAATTCCCATCGTGGTGGCACTTAGGTATTTCTTTCATGATTGGTTCAAATCCCACTGTGTCATAGTAATGGCTCCGAGCCTACCTTAGGACTGGCACAATTGTCACAGTCAATTCAACAAGGAAGGGATTAAATGACTCCCTGGTTGATTGAAGTATCAGGAATACCTGAGCTCAAACTCCCTCCTGATAACATTCAATATAACAGCTAGTGTGTATATAGTGTTTTAAGGTTTGCAAAAACACTTTACAAATAGTATCACAACTGACTTCACAAGAATCCAAGGGGTAGGTTCCATTTTGGAGATGAGCAGTGAAAGCAGAAAGATATTAGGCGACTAGCCTAGGATCACATAACTGTTGTCTGAGGCTGGAGTTGAGGTTAGGTTTCCCTGAGTTTTAGCAATCTAATCCATGATGCCACCTACCTGCCCCTATGCCTGACATTCTAAGTGCTAATCTAGCTCCTTTATGAACTATGAGCAAGGCTCTTGACCTTTTAGCAATCCTGGCTCTCAAAGTCTACCCAATGATGAAATTATAAATCAAGGAGGCAAAATGTTTGAGTGAACAAACATTTTATGAACAGAGGCGGTATGGTTCAGGCAGTGGAAAGAAGGGGCTGAAGGTAGAGTCCAAGGATATAGGTTTGAGCTCTGGCACTACTACTACACATCTATGTGACATTAGGCAAGTTTACTTATTTGCAAAGCTGTTTTATAAAAGGAACATTTTCTCAAGACCCAGTAAAAATCGATTCCCGTGCACAAAATTTCCACCCTTTTTGGTTTTGTTCCTGCTGTTTCTGCCATCCTAATCATTGTTGCTACTCAGTCTACATAAGACTGTTCTATTTCTTGCCATAACTAATTGTACTGAGCACCTTCTGAAGGAAAAAAAAGAAGAGATGTAGCTAGGTTTATTCTGGGATGGTGAGGGAGAAAACCAAGGCAACAAAGCATGGTAGGAAGTACGTTGTATTTGAAGTCAGGAGACCCCTAACTTTGCTATTTACTAGCCCTGTACCCTTTTACAATTCACTTAATCTCTCTGAGCCTGTTTCTCCATTGGTAAAATGATTTGCTAATTATTTCTGTCTGAAAGATATTTTTATTACCTACCTCACAATTGTTTGAGCATCATTTTGAGGATAAAATAATATATATGAAACATGTCATTGTAAGAAGTACTGCATTTGTTCACTCTCCTCCCAGAGACTCACTCTCCTGATTTATAAATTTATGGAGCTATCTCGGCTTTAGAGAGGAAAAGACCCAAGGCCTCACTTTACAGCACCTTCTCTCATTGTACATCATTGTCAGAAGGCTCAAAGACAAAAAGTTGTTGAAGAGAAGCTGTAGCCAAGGCTTTCTGTTCTCTAGTGCCTTTTGCAAGCACCCCAAGTTCTAAATACAAAGCTAATTGAAAAGGCTTCTCATCACTGTGTGGTTAACAGAGTATAACCAGTTTAAAAAAATGTCTATGCATACATACTCCAAGGTTTCTCAAAGGCATTTCCATCACATTATAATGACTTCCCTAGAATTAAGCTTCTCAGCCTCTCCCACATAGGGAGACATCTTCAGAAGTACTCTATGTGAGAGCCTGTTGCTTATTCCTTTATAAAATATGAAGCATTTTTATTAACTGGATCTAATTTACTACCCTTTTCATGCAAGGTGGGAATGGAAAGAAGTGGACCTCGGCCTTATTTACTCACTACCCAAGAGTCTTCCCCAGACCTGAGCAAAATGACTGAGGAAGACACTCACTATGCCTAAAACCCCTTAATCCCTTAACATAAAACTGTGCTTTCCCTTGGCATAAGTGTACATGTCTTAAGAATTATTATGCCAATGGAATAGAGTTACTAATGCTGTGAAAATCTAGTCCCATGATTCTCATTTTTTTCTTTCTTAAAGTTTTTAAAATAATAGAACTTTTTAGGAGTTGGAGGAAACTTGTTATTGTTGTTCCCTCGTTCAGTAGTGTCGAATACTTCAAGACCCCAAGAACCATAGCATGTCAGTTCCTTCTATCTTCCACTGTCTCTAGAAGTCTGTCGAAGTTCATGTTCACTGTTTCCATGACACTATCTAGCCATCTCATCCTCTACTGTTCCCTGTTCCTTTTGCTTTTAATCTTTCCCAACAGTAAGATGTTTTCCAATGAGTTCCATCTGTTCATTATGTGGCCAAAATTTAAGCTTCAGCTTCAGTATTTTACCTTTCAGTGAACAGTCTGAATTAATTTCTTTAAGTACTGACTGATTTAATCTGCTTGCTGTTCAAAAGACTCTCAAAAGTCTCCAGCACCCAAATCTGAAAGCATAAATTCTGTGACAATTAGCTTTCCTTATAGTCCAACTCTCACAGCTATATGTTACTACTGGAAAAACCATACCTTTGACTATTAACTTGGACCTTTGTCAGTATGTGATATTCCTGCTTTATAGTAAGCTGTCCAAATTTGCTATAACTTTCCTTCAAAGGAAGAAGACGGGTATGGAGCCAAGATGGCAGCATAGAAGCAGGAAAATTCCGCAGCTCACCCACAACCACCTCAAATCCCCATAAAATATGACAGGCAGTGGCAGCTTCTACATTAAGGGATCAAAGGGCCTGGAATATGATATTCTGGAGATCAAGGGAGCTAGGATTAAAACCAAGAATCACCTACCCAGCAAAATTGAGTATAATGTTCCAGGGGAAAATATAATCATTCAATGAGATGGAAGACTTTCAAGCATTCTTGCTGAAAAAAACCAGAACTGAAAAGAAAATTTGACACTCAAATACAAGAAGCGTGAGAAGGTAAACATGGAAAAGAAATCATAAGGAACTTATCAAAGTTGAACTATTTACATGCTAACATGGAAAAACGGTAAGTGTAACTTATGAAACTTCTCAGTATGAGGATAGGTGAAGGGAATATAAATGTGCGTGTGTATATATGTATGTATGTATGTATATATGCGTATATCTATATAGGAGGGTTTATATATGCATACGAACACATATCTGAGTATGTGTATATATGAGTACATAGAGGGCACAGGATCAATTGAATAGGAAGGACCGATATTCTAAAAGGTCAAATTCTGAGGTGGGAGAGGATTAGAATGAGGAGAGACAGGGAGAAACAGAATGGTATTAATCATCTGATACAGAAGAGACAAGGGATAACTGTTACAGTGGAAGGGAAGAACAGGAAGGCAAAAGGGAAAGAGTCAACCTTACTCTCATTGAATTTGGCTTAGGGAAGGAATAACATAAACTCTAAACTGGGTATCTTGCCACACAGGAGAGTTATGGAGAATGGGGAAGAGAGGGGTGATGATGGAGGGAAGAGCAAGGTCCAGGGAGGGTTATTGGAAGCACACACCTCTGTAAAGGGACAGGGTAGAGAACAGAACAAGGGGAAGGTGGGATAGGAAGGAGGGACATATAATCAGTCTCTCACAATATGTCCATTGTGGAGAGATTTGCATAACTACACATGTACATCCTGTATTGAATTACTTGTCTTTCCAGGGAGGATGGGTGATAAGGGAGGAAGGGAAAGAATCTAGAACTTAAAGTTCTATAATCAAATGTTAAAAATGTGTGTGTGTGTGTATGTATTAATTACATGCAACTGGAAATTAAGATATAAAGGCACTGGGGTAGGGAGATCCATCTTGCCCCACTGGAAAGTCAGAAGGGCGATGGGGGAGAACATAGGTGAGAGCATATTGGGGGAGGGGGTATACAGTGGGATGCCTGTTTGGGAGCAGTGGGTGGGGGAAAGATGGGGGAAAATTGTAACTGAAAATCTCATGGAAATTAATGATGTAAACAATAAAAATAAAATTTAAAGGAAAAAAACTGTCCTTCTAAGGAGCATCTTTTCATTTCATGGACACAGTCACCATCTGCAGTGATATTTTAGCCCAAAAATATAAAATCTGACATTTCTTCTCACTCTATTTGCCAGGAAGTATTGGGGATACATGTCAAGATTTTAATTTTTTTGATGTTAAGGTTCAAGTCAGCTTTTATACTCTCCTCTTTCACCCTCATCAAGACACTTCTTAATTCTTCTTCACTGTCTCCCATCAGAGTGATATTATCTGCATATCTAAGATTGTTGATGTTTATCCTGGCAACCTTAATTATACATTTTGACTCATCCAACCTGGTATTTCATATGATGTGCTCTGCATATAAGTTAAATAAACAAGTCAACAATATACAGTCTTGTTGTACTCCGTTTCCAATCTTAAACCAATCAATTGTTCCATGTTCTCTTCTAACTGTTGCTTCTTGGCCAGCATATGTTCTAGAGGAGACAAGCGAGATGGTCTGGCATTCCCATCTCTTTGAAAACTTCCTGCATTTTATTGTGATGGACATAGTCAAAGGCTTTAGGAAACTTGTAATGGCTAGCATTTATACAAGGCTTTAAGATTTACAAAACACTCTGTATATGTTGTCCCATTTGATCCTTACAACAACCCTTTGAGGTAGGTGCTATTATTTTTCCCACTTTGCATATGAGGAAACTGAATCTTTAAGTATCTAACACTGGATCAGATAGCTAATAAGTGTCTCAAGCAGTGTTTGAATTCAGATCTTTCTAGATCCAAGCCCAGTACTCAATCCAATGGGCCACCTAGAGATAACCCAGCCTAAACCTTTTCTTTCACAGATAAAAATGTAATCCTAGAGAGATCAATTGACTTGCCCTAGGTCATTGGAGATTTTGTTCATTGCATTGTAGGGATAGGGAAACCTGTGAACTCAAGGCCACAAGTGGCCTTCTAGGTCCTCAAGTATAGTCCTTTGACTGAATCCAAATAATCCAAAAATCACAGAATAAGTCTCCTTAATAAAAGGATTTGTTCAGTAAAATGTGGACTTAGTCAAAAGGCTATACCTAAGGACCTAGGAGGCCACATGTGGCCTTGAGGCCACAGGTTCCCCACCCTGTAGTAGCGCATTCAACAGCTCATACCTGTGAAGATATAATTTCTTTTCTCTGACTTCTCAGAGACCCAGTTGCAGGTTCCTATTCATAATATAATCTGCCATTGTGCAGTCTACCAATAACTTTCCATCTTCTAATGTTATTGTCACTGTTCACTCCTTTGCATTCCATTCCAATGGAGTTAGTAAATATGTGCAGCCTTGTCTGGTTGTTGGTAAACATGATTTTATTTAGTTAATCTAACTGGAGATGAAACTGGAGAAGTTCATTGCAATATTCATCATCTCCTTTTAAAAACTGTGTGAACAATATTATTTCTTAATCTTAATAACACATGCTAACCTGATTTGCCACCTCTTGTAATTCTCCTTTATCAGTTATAATAAGAGACAAAGCATTTAACTAAGCTCATTTTTTTACTTACTTCCCTTCAGCCAACCTCCTCACACTGGGCCTTTCCTCCTAATAGCTGCTAAGAAGTAAAATTGACTTTTTTGTGTGCCTCTTTTCCTTTGCTTGCCCTTTCTGTACAAATGGTACTTGAATAGCATACACTCACAGAATGTCAGAATCAGAAGAAGCCTTAGATTTTATCCAAAACAACGTGTTCAAGGTATGCATGAGAAAATGGAAGTTCTAAAAAAGCGTAGTGACTTGCCCAAATAACTTGTGGCAGATTTTAGAAGAGGACCTAGCTCATTATCATTTGTACTCAAAGATAATATTAATCATAATGATGCCTATGATCCTTATTCATGTGTCTGTTTCAAAAGATAGCACTTCAATCTGAGAATGTGATTATTATGTTCAGGTCCTATCTCCCACACTCGGAATTTACCTGCACAAAATTACATAGAGAGTACCCAATAGACCTTCTAGTCCAGCCCATATTTAAATAAGAACCTGTTTTACAGTCATCCCTGACAAATAACCATTCAGCATTTTGCCTGAAGACATACACTCAGGAGGAACCCACTAACTCCTGAGAAAATCCATTCTATTTTAGGACAGCTCTACTGGTTAACACCACCAACAACAGTAACCTATTTTTTACATGGCACTTACTGTGTGCAAGGAACTGTGCTAAGTACTTTTCACATATTATCTCACTTAATCCTAACAACAACTATATGAGGTAGGTGCTATTATTGTCCTTCCCATTTTACAAATGTGGAAACTGAGGCAAGGAGAAGTTGAATAATTTACCCTGGACCACACACCTAGTAAGCTTCTGAGACTGGATTTCAATTGGGAGTTTTTTCATCACATCAAGAATAAATTTGCCTCTTTACAATTTTTGCCTGTCTCTCTTAGTTCTACTTTATAGGGCAGGACTTTATCTGCCATTTGTGATTTAAAAAATATATTTTGATAACTGTATTTCAAAGTAATTTATGGGGTGGCTAGGTGGCGTGGTGAATAGAGCACTGGCTTTGGAGTCAGAAGGACCTGAGTTCAAATTTGACCTCAGATACTTAACACTTACTAGCTGGGTGACCTTAGGCAAGACACAACCCCAATTACCCTGCTTTCACCCCTTCAAACATCAAAGTAACTTATTTCTTTTTTTAATCTGATGCATTTTTTATGCATTTAAAAACATTATCCTGAAGAATCTGTGGGTTTTACCAGATTGTCAAAGAAGTCCATGTCACAACAAAAGGTCAAAGAAATCCCTCCCTAGAGCAAAGCAGAGCAAGTCTACCCCTGTCTTCTACATGAAAGCCTTCAAAGTATTTTAAAACAGCTGTCATTTCCACCTCCATTCCCCAACTAAGCCTTCTTATCTCCAAGCTAAATATTCCCAGTTCCTTCGATAGATACTCACATGGCATGATCTCTATCCTCTTTAGAATCCTGCTCATCAAAAATGTTGCTCTCAGAACTGAACTCAACACTCTAGATATGGTCTACTCAATGCAGGGTACAATGAGACTATCAGTTCCCTGGTCCTGAATGCTATGCCTCTCTAATTGTAGTCCAAGATTATATTTAACAAACATTTGATCCTTTTAGCAGTCATGGCTACCACATCATATTGTTGACTCCTATCCACCAAAATGTCCAGACATTTTTAAAAATTGCTGTCTAACCAAATCTTCCCACATCTTATTCTAGTGAAGTTGATTTTTCAAACCCCACTTTTATCCCTATGAAATTTAATCTTGTTCAATTCAGTCTATTGTGCAAGTCTGTCCATTTTTGTTGGTGATATTTCTGACTGCCCTCCAAAACTATCTCTCCTGGCTTTGTGTCCTCTGGAAATTTGATAAGCATGCTTTCTGTGTCTTTTCACAGTTATTGATAAATATATTAAGTAGCACAGAGCCAAGTACAAATCTTTTAAGCATTGCATCTGAGAGCTCCTTGTAGGTAATGCTTTATTAACCATTAATGTTTATTATTTGAGTCCAACCATTAAAAAGTTTGGTGTCTACTTAACTGTACTTTTTCTAGATCACATCTCTATATCTCATCCTCAAGAAGAAAAACTTTGTCAAAAATTTTGCTAAAATCTAGGGAAAATACACCATTCCTTTTTTATAACCCTATCTGAAAAGAAAATAAGGTTAATCAGGCATGACTTATCCCTGATGAAACCATGCTGAGCTCATTGTGATCCCTCCTTTCTTTTCTAGATGTTTAATAATCATCAATCACATTTTCAGTGAATTCTTTCAGTACTTAAGGTTGTAGTTCACCTGGGCCTAATGACTTAATCTTATTAAGCACAGTTAGGTGCTTTCTTACAATGTCCTTATTTAGCTTCATTTTTAACTCTTTGTTAGTTGTTTTATTTTGGCCTTTCCTATGCAAAGATTATTCTTCTTTGTAGAAAAAAACTAGCAAAATAAGTAATAAGCAACTTTGCCTTCACTCTGACATCATCTATCATGCCATCCACCTCAAGTTGCGGTCCTATTTCTTCTTTGTCCCTTTTCTTTCACTCAATATAGCTAAAAATACCTTTTTTTACCTTGGATTCTTCTCTTCATCTTCAGTTCATTCTTGGTTTTGGCTTTCCTGGTGCTATTCTTATAAGATCGTGTATTTTGTATTCATCTTTTACTACTGGACCTTGCTCACATCTTGATATATGTCTTTTAAAAGTCTAAGTAGGTCCATGACCCCAAAAAAGGGTAAAGAATCCCTACGTAGGCCAAAGAAGAGCAAATCTATACTCTGTTCCACATGAAATCCTTTCAAATACTTGAAAACAATTGTCATTTCCACCCACCTCCCCCACACAAGCCCTTTCTTCTCCAGGCTGAACATTCCCAGTTCCTTTGACAGATACTCATAGCATGATCTCAAGATTCTTCCGCGTCCTCCTCATCAATACCATTCCAAAACACAATGCTCTAGATTGAATCTATGTATCTTCATAGATCTCTTTAAGCAACTCCCCTTGACTCCTTCCATCTTGGGTCTTAAAATCTAGTTGACTTTGATCTAGCAATACCACTACCATATGTATATTCCAAAGAGAATTTTTTTTAAAAGGAAAAGGATCTATTTGTACAAAAATATTTATAGCAATTCTTTTTGTGATGACTTGAGGGGATGTCCATCAATTGGGGGATGGCTAAACAAGTTGTGGTATGTGATTGTCATGAAATACTATGTGATATAAGAAATGAGAAGCAGGGTGATTTCAGAAAAACTTTAAAAGACTTGCATTAACTGATGCAAAGTGAAATGAGCAGAACCAGGAGAACATTGTACACAGTAACAATATTGTAAGATGATCAATTATAGATGACCCAGCTATTCTCAGCAATACAATGATCTAAGACAATTCCAAAGGACTTATGATGAAAATGCGATATACCTCCAGAGAAAGAACTGATGAAGTCTGAATGCAGATTGAAGCATACGATTTTTCACTTTATTTTTTTTTTGGTCTTTGTCTTCTTTCACAACATGACTAATATAGAAATGTTTTTCATGATCATACATGTATAAGCAATATCTAATTGCTTACTGTCTCAGGGAGGAGGAAGCAGAAGAAGGAGGGGAGAGAATTTGGAACTCAAACTTTTAAAAAATGAATGTTAAAAATTGTTTGTACATGCAATTAGGAAAAAATTAATTGTTTAAAAATCTAAGTTGGTTGAGTCCCCACTGCAACTGCATTATGTCTTTAGACAACTCCCCATTTTTCCTCTTCATCATATTTTTTTTCTGTCTTTAAAATTTCATTCCTACTGCTGGGAAAACTGAAATATAGTATGGCAGAAACTGGGCATAGACCATTGTCTAACACCATACACCAAAGTCTAAATGGATGCACGATCTAGATATAAAGGCTGATACTGTCAATAATCTGGAGAAACAAGGAATAGTTTACCTGTCAGATTTATGGAGTAGGGAAGACTTTATGACCAAAGAAGAGTTGGAGACCATTATAAAATGCAAAATGGATAATCTTGATTACATGAAATTGAAAAGTTTCTGTACAAATAAAGCCAATGTAA
>CM053593.1:258731348-258747447 GCA_028646575.1 Pseudocheirus occidentalis
AAATGGGAGGGAGATGGACTTCATAATTACCTGGAGAGGCTTATATGAATTGATGCTAAGTGAGAAGAGCAGAACCAGGAAAAATTTGTATACAGTCACAGATATATCATATATGTGACAACCAACTTTGAAAAACTGGACTCCTCTCAGCAATGCACAGTTAAAAGACAACTCTACAAGTCTCAGGATGGAAGGAGATTTCTACATTCAGAGAAAGATACAAAAGGACCAGAGATTAAATGGAGACGGAAGCAATGCATGCTATCACTCTTTTCAATGTTTGGTTTTTATTTCTCTTTTCTCATTGTTCACTCCATTGGCTCTAACACCTATTCAACCAGACTATTATACAATGTGGTAGAGTTTGCAGATCCTATACACGATTGTATGCCACCGTGGCGGGGGTGGGGGTGGGGAGGAAGGGGAGAAAAATCTGAAACTCGAGTAATTCTGGAACTGAATATTGTAAACTAAAAGTAAACAAACAAGCCAATAAAAATTTTAAAAAATAAAAAAATAAAAAATAAAATTTCATTCCTGACAGCTTCTTACTGGGTCAATTTCCCGCATAGAATTTTACCCTACTGAATTCTGTTTATCCTTTCTGTTAACCTCTTTATCTCTGCTTTCCCAAAATCCAAGTTTGTGTCAAATTTTCCTGTTGTTTTTAAGATGGAGTGGTCATTTTTCTCTGGGATTCTTGTAATTTACAACTCAGCCACCAATTCCTTGTTGTTGGTAAGAATTGGATAGAGAAAAGGAGGTCCAATCATTGATTATTACATTTTTCTGAAGGATGAATTGTCTTTTAGGGAAGCCAATGAATTATTAGTCCCTCTGCTTTGAGTATAGAGTTTCAAATGGCTATTTGGATAATTTAATTCATTTATTACTACTATACATACCACCATGCCAGGTTTGTGATCTGTTTGCCAAATGCCTCCTCTATTACTTCTTTCTTTCTAGGTGACCCCTAATATGCTCTTTGACTATTGCTTATGTTTGTCTTCACTGATCTTCACCCAACTATTCTTCTTCATGCCGATGATTCCTTTCTCATTCCTGGATTTTTTACTAAGTATATTTGCTGAATTGTGCAATATGGATATGCTTTAAAAAGAAAGGGCATGGGAAACTAGTTTAATTGTGGAAGATTCCATGAAGAATTGTAAGGGTTACCACCAGGTCTTAAAGGACAGATAGGATTTGTATAAACAGTAGGAAAACAAGTGCTTTCCAGATAAAAAAGCAACACAAAACAAAGCCACAGATGGAGAAATAAATGGTTTTTTGTTGAGTCATTTCAGTCATGTCTAATTCCATGACCCCATTTGGGGTTTTCTTAGCAAAGATACTAGAGTGGTTTACCATTTCCTTCTCCAGCTCATTTTACA
The DNA here is from genome assembly GCA_028646575.1 of Pseudocheirus occidentalis. Classification (NCBI taxonomy): domain Eukaryota; kingdom Metazoa; phylum Chordata; class Mammalia; order Diprotodontia; family Pseudocheiridae; genus Pseudocheirus; species Pseudocheirus occidentalis. The sequence goes on from CM053593.1 coordinate 258,732,743, forward strand.
GATGAGGAACTGAGGCAAATAGAGGTAAGTGATTTATCCACAGTCACACAGCTAGTAAGTATATGAGGGTGGATTTGAATTCAGGTCCTCTTTACTCTAGAGCTAGCGTTCTATACACTGCACTATTTAGCGACCCATATAATTTTGGAAAAGCAATAAAGAAATCTTCCTAACTGGAAACTATCAGGTCAAATCTCACGGTGTTGGGAAGTAGTGAGTTCCCTGCCACGGGGAATGTTCAAGCAGAAACTATATGACCACTCATTGGAGAGGTGAGTGAGTAGATTCAGACTTCAGGTAAGAGTGGAATAATAATAGCTAACATTTAGGTAATGTTTGAGGGTTTGCAAAACATTACATCTGTTATCTCATTTGAGTCTCATGAGGTAGATACTATAATTATTCAGATTTTACAAATGAGAAAATCAAGGTTGAGGGGTTGTGATACATAGTACCTGAGGTAATTTTATCTTCTTCACCACCAAACTGCCTATCTAACTTCTAAGATGCCATACAGCTATAAGTCTGATTCTCAAAGTTAGGGTGCTACTTCTCGTTAGTAGACCAGTTTGTACTGGAGTCCAATGATATACTGATACCATGATACGTTCTAGCTTTTCTGGCCATCCTGATTACTTTTCTACTTCTTCATCTATCACTGGGTCATTAAGCAACAGCATTCTGGGACTACAAATCAGTGTGTAAAACTGAAAATCTTATCTGTGTGGAAGGTTCTCCTGCTGCAGATTTGCATTTACCCAGATGATTTCTCTTTAGGATTTCTCAGTAAGAGTACTAACAATGGAACCAAAAATTCTAGCATGATGTTACAGAAAATGACAGCACTGAGTATTTTTCCTGTGTGTAGATGAAATGGCTTTCATTTGTGGCATCCAAACAAAAGTGTCCATAGATTATTTTATATCATTTTATAGATAAGGATACTGAGGATCACAAGGTCAAGTGATTTACCCAACGTCACAAAGTAAGTAGTAGCACAATGGAACTATAATTTCAATTTCAAAGTACCTATTACAATTTTCTTCTTTCTACTATATTCCAAGTGATGTAAGATGGTTAAGCTGGGCCTCTTCTCCCAAAGGGAAGAGGCGGAATCTCTAGATCTTGAAACATCTAGAATGACAGATCAATACATGAGTATGTCCTCTCTAAAAATAAGGAATTCTACCAATCTTATGCTTCCTTTTTTTCTCACCTTCTCAGGATTGGTGAAATCAAGGGGACCTGGATTTAGTTGATCTTGGACTAATATATTTATAAAAGGTTTCTTTAAACTAGGAGTATCAAACATGCAGCCCGCTCACCAAATGTGGGCCATAATACTTCTGAGCCAACCAGAACCAGATTAAAATGCTATTGAAAAGCATTTAACAAAATGAAATTATAATAAAACATAGATCATTTTAACATGTGGTTTTCTAAGTAAATATGAGGCCCATAGGAATCCTTAGGCATGGTTCAGTGGCCTCATTTCTACTGGAGTTTGATGTTGCTGCCTTAAACTACCTCAAAATAAGACCACAGAACCATTAACAGCCTCAGGTCTGTCAAAATGGACCCAAAGTCTAGAAAAAGCACTGTTTTCCTGCATTGCGATTGCATGTGCAGCTTCATAGAAACAGCAAAACTAGGATCCAAGGGTAAAGGGAGCTGAAAGGACATATATCATTGTATTTGTGTGTGTGTAAGTGATTGTTCTGCCAGTGATTTATATACTATTTATAAACCCTCTAGTGTGATTAGAGATTCTCCAATCCTGTAGTTAAATTAGGTGGGGCTATATTTCTGTTACTTGAGAGCTAGAAGAAAGCTAACAGAGCTTTTCTGTTGATTTCATAGAAATGCTTTTGATTATACTCCCAGGATAGTTTACAAATGTAGGTAGACTTTTTGAGCAGCTGTAATAGAGAAAATATGTGAAGATCAAGAACCAAAAATCTTCTCAGATTTATATTAAAGTGGTAATATTCACTACCAGTAAGAATTTTTTTTGTTCTTAACATAACATATATGCTAGACCTTACTTTGTCAATAGAAGAGTAGATCATTTTTTCAGAATTGCAATTAGGCTCTAGGGCAGAGATTCTCAAACTTGTTTGGCCTATCACCCCCTTTAAAAAAAATTACTCAGTGCCTCCCTGAAAATCTACTTTCTTTAAATGTCTACTTTTTTTTTTAATTTGCATCATTTCAAACAGATACAATTTTTTAAATTTTAAAATGACACATCTTAAATTGAACAATTCATTGTAAATTTGTGGGGTTTTCCTGCATTGAAATTTTGATGATGCAATATTCCATCATGTAACAGTATAGTATCATACTGTAAACAAGTCATTACATATACATACTCCTGCCAATGCATGCTGGACTTTACAACAATGTACAACACTTTCACCTGCCAACACTTGCTTGTTAAGACCTGTCAGTGGACTTGACTACTGATCAGTTATAACTCGTGTTTTGTGTCTTTATTTGGAAAATAATGTAAGCACTATGACTTTAACTCTGTTACACAATAGATGAAACATGTACGAAAGGTTTTTCAAAATTTTCTTATCTTCTCTGCTTATGCTTCTGCTGTTCCCTTATTTTTATTCAACACCCCCCAATAGCACTTAAGTCTGGTTGATAACTAAGGCTACTACCACCCCCTGGATCATTCAAGCACCTCCCAAGGGCAGCATCACCCCCTTTAGGGACCTCTGCATGAGATTTCCACCTAGTCAGTTTTGTAATAGAATTTTTTCACATTTCATTATTTACTATTTTACATAGACCTGTTATTAAAAAGCAGCTGTGATAGAGAGGGGAAAGCATAGGACTTAGACTAAAACACTTTAGACTTGAACCTCAGCTGTGCCACTTACCATCCTTTAATCTTGGCAAATAATTTATATCTCTCTGAGATTTAAATTTCTCATCTGTAAAATGGGAATAATAATACATATAGTACCTAGCCTCATGGGGCTCCTGGGAGCATTAATTAAGCTTGTGTACATAAAAAGCACTTAGGAGACCTGAAATTTATACGTAAATATTGGTTATTATTGTACTTAAATAATTATTCCATTGCTCAAAATCTTTCATGATTTCCTCTTGTTTCTAAAATAAAAAAACAAATTTCACCAGCCCTTTTGGAATACAGTTTGGCATTATGTGAAAAAGGTGATGAAAGTGTTTATACCATTTGACCCAGAAGTAACACAAGTATGTGCATACCCTAAGGAGATAAATTATCAAAATATTTATAGCTACACTTTTATCATAGCAAAAAAACCCCCTGAAAACAAAGTAGGTGGCAAGTAGTAGGAGGATTATCAAATTATGGTACACTAATATAAGGGAATACTATTGTAGTGTGAAAAACAAAGAGTATGATGTCTATAGAGAAGTATTCAAAGACCTATGTGAACTGATGCAAATTAAACTAGCACCCCAACTTTTCAGTCACCTTTTGTGAATTATCTTTCCCCATTGTAATATAAGCTCCTTGAGAGCACATATTGCCTTCCTTTCTGCTTCTATTTGTAGCCCTAATACTTAACACACTATCTAGCACATATTAATTGATAATAAATGCTGCTGCCTTGCCTTGTTGCAGCTTGCAAAAAAATGTTTTTCTGATGCCTTATGTCTTTATATTAGTCATTTCTCATTAACCCTATCCATTTTGAAACTTCCTTTATGTGAAACAACAAAAAACAACTTAATGAAAATATCTAAAATGGAAAACTTGTCTGACAATATATACAATAGTCTGCCCTCAAAGTCCCCTACTTCCCTGCCCATGAGGCAGAAAACTTCAGAATTTCTTTGATTTTTCTATTACATTTCAACTTCCTTTTAGTGACTTTTGTTTCATTTATTTTGTTGAAGTCATTATATATATTTGTCTCTTGGTCCTACTTATTTCACTCTGCATCAGTTCACACAAATAATAGAAGTACCCCATATACATTATTTCTTATAACACTATAATATCTCATTTAATTAATATGCCATATTTTTAAGCCATTCCTTAACTGAAGGACATTGACTTTGTCCAATCTTTTTGTTGCCACAAAGAGTGCTGTTTAAATATTTGGGAATATATTGGATCTTCGTTTCTGTCTTTACCTTCCTTAGAATATATACCCAGTACTGAGATTGTTGAGTAGAAGAGTCTGAATGGTTTGTTCATCTCCTTGGATAATTTGAAATTGAAATCCAAAATTGTTACACTACTTCATGGCTCCAACAATAGTTTATCAGTGTGCTTTTCATTCCACAGCATTTCCAACATTGATATTTCCACATTTCCCCCCATATGTTCTCAATATATATGAATTAAATGAAAACTCAGTTGTTTTGAAGTATGTTTTCACATATTCATTTATAGTATGAACATCTTTTTAAAATTGTTCGTATCCTTTGATCATTTATCTTTTGGGAAATCTCTTGTTGTTTGTGCCAAATTCCTGTATATTTTGCATATCCATTTTTTATCATTCATTAATTATGGAAATGTTTTCTACTCTATCATTTCTTACCTAATTCTCTCTTCATTGATTTTATTTGTGACAAAGCTTTTTTAAACTGTACATAGTCAAAATTTTCTATTTTTTAAAATGGCACGACATTTATATTCAGGTTTGTAAAGCCAAGCATGAGCAGCTTTTCAGAAGAATGCTGCTGTGAACAGCTTTCAAGGTTCTGATTACACAGTATAGTAAACACTCTATTCAATAACAAATCAGAGCAAAACATTCACAGAAATCAAGGTACAACATTCACAATGTTACAACTTATCAAAAAAAATCAAAATACAGAATTCACAACAACTTACCACTAAGATGGTCACATAGTTTTTACCACAATGGTCCCAAATTTTGAACAAAGTACATTCATTTAGTCACTCAATCATTTAGTCACTCAATCATTCAATAATCCTTAAGGAGGCTTGCCTCCACTCATGGGGCACACCAAGTTACAAATAAATTGCTATTCCTTCATCATTCACTATTCAATCATCAGAAAATACATAAGCCCTCCACCCCCAGGTAACTAGTAAATTACAATTTATTAGTCAGTACACAGTATCCAGGTAAAGTCTCCTTTCATCTTGACCTGGGGTGGTCTCTCAGCTTCCCTGGATCCCCTTCCCTGGTCTCAGGTACTACCTAGATTCACCAAACTGTCACCGGGGTTCAAAGGGAGACAGTCCAGGTCCTTGTCCAGCTCTCTATGCACTTCCTGTTCCATGCTGAAGCTCACAATGTCCAGTCCACCTTAAATCCTTCACAGTCTCTGTTCCCAGGAAGTTATGGCTAAACAAAGCCACAAACATGTTTATACAAAGTACCAGCATAACAGTAATGCTTCCTCAGTTTGCAGCAGCTCCAGATGGCCCTTGGACATCTTCAGCAGCTCCCAGAAGTTCTGGTTGGCCCTCGGACTCAGCAGCTCCTCAGCAGAAGCTTCAGCTGGTTCCCAGATTTAAAATCACTTCACCCAGGTTCCCAAAATCAAAATCATTCTCTCTAGCCTGGGGGGCCTTTCCTCTTCAGCTTTCCTAGTGGCAGCAGCTTCTGCATCCAAGAAGATTCCTCCAAGCCGATCTGTCTGACCCAGAAAGGACTTCTCCTTATATACACACAGCATTAACTCTTTCCTGTTTCAGCTAACCCCTTCCTGTTATGTCAGCAATAGGGGTTAATACCTTCTGTTTCTTTAACAGAGGCTTGATTAATTACTAAGTGCTAAGTACCTCTCAGCTTAGCAGTACAAAAGGAATTTCAAATTTTATTACTATTGCAAGATTACATATCCATTTTGAGCTTATTGTGGTATATAATTTCTGGCAAGCTACTTTCCAGTTTTCCTAGCTGTTATTGTAAGAGACAGACAGACAGACAGACAGAGAGACAGAGAGAAACAGAGAGAGAGAGAGAGAGAGAGAGAGAGAGAGAGAGAGAGAGAGACTTCCTTCCAATAGTTTATGTTCTTGGATTTATAAAGCATTGGAATATTTTTGAAAATTATCTTTCTTATTTATCTGACCTTTTCTGCTTGTCTGCTTCTCTCTCTCTCTTTTTAACCAAATGCCAAATATTTTTGAAGAATAGTTTAATGTATGGTAATAGTAGACTCCTTTTATACTTTTTTAAAAATTTTCTTTGAGATTCTGAACTTTCTGCCCTTCAAAATAAAGTTTCTCATTATTTGATCTATTTCTAAAGCATATTACACCAGTTATTTGATTGGTATAACATTAAAGAGACAATCAATTTAGTTATTATTGCAAATTTATTCTATTTGCATGGCCCTGGCTTGGACAATTAATACTTCTCCAATTATGTGTTTCCTTTAATTCTATTAAGATTGTTTATATTAATATTTTATAAATCATGTGCATATCTTAGCAGCTTATTTCCCAGGTATTTTATGCATTCTGTAGTTATTTTGAATTAAATTTATTTTATTACTCTTTCTTCCTGTTTTGTATTAATAGTGTATTAAAATGCTGATGATTTTTGTGTTTTAATTTTGTGTCCTGCAAAGAAATTTGCAGGACAACTCATTTGTTGATCCTCTGGGGTTTTCTAAGTATACCATTAGATATTTTCGCAAACTAGAATAGTTTTGCTTCCTCTTTACTGATGTTTATACCTTTTTTTCGAACTTATTTTTTTATCTTGTCTTATTGCTAAAGTTGGAGTTTTTAGAACAATTTTAGAGGGGGACATGTTTGCTCACCCCTGTTCGTATTAATAAGCCTTCTAGGTTTCTCTTTACAAACTTACTTAGATATTTATATCATTTTACAAACTGTTCAATCTCTCTTTCCAAATGTATAAAATACATTTTTATGTTTTGTTTTTGTATATTTGTATTTGTGTCTTGACAGAAATAAAAGCAGACAAATATTTGAAGATGTATTAATCGAAGTAATTCATTGTTCATGTAAGGGATATTCCAATGAAATAAAATTAGAAATAGTTACTAAATTGATTGCTTACTTAATGCTACACAAATCAAAATCTTGAGGGGTTTTATATTACTCTCCTTTATATACTATTAATAAATGGAGGAGTCAGAAATGGAAGCCAAGTTTTCTCACTCTAAATCTAGCCCTCTTTCCAGGGTACCATGCTGCCTCCCACTATTTTAGGGTATTTGAAATATTGAGAGATAAAGTAGTAAAGAGGTGATTTGAGGTATAAAATGAACCCCATTTGAATATTTAAATCTTTGGAATTTTTTTATATATTGACATTTCACAAAGAACCCCTATGCATGTACATTATACCTTTAATTATATACCAGCAGAAATCTAAATTTTAAGTCAGACTCAATATCCATTGTCAAGGCTTAGTCCAAAGAAAGATATTTTTTAAAATGCTACAAATAAATTTGGGGAAAGGCTCAATTATCCCCAAATGAATAATTAACTTTGAAGATCTGAAGTGATCCAGAGCAGACAGAGCTAATGAAGGTGAGTGACCTATGAGTGACTGAGGTTATAGCTAGAAGCATTTCCCACTCTTGGTCATTCCACTGATTTCCTCATTTAATTTACTCTTTTTTAATTGAATTATCTAAACTGACCAATTATTTTAGTGTCATAAAGTAGAACTTGACACTATCTCCACAATTTAAATAACCTATGTTATATAATAGCTACATTCCTTCCCAATTACCCTGGATAATGAAGTTAACCATATTCCAGGGAAACATTTTTTCATAATAAAATTGTGATGCCCTCAGAAAGCTTTTGTAGCATATACTGCTTTTAGTTATGCCACCACAAAAATATTTTGCTTCTTAAAAGTTAAAAAATACAACAAAATTGGCAGGTACTGATGTGTTCGTGGGCTCTGTAAGAAAGAATGATATTCTATGAAGCTAGCAATTAACTCCATGAATATTTTTAAAGTAGTTAGTCAATGCTTCTTTCACTGACACTCCCATTATATATTTACTATACAAGATTATGCTATTACCAACAATCTAGGGAATTAAAATTCCCACAGCAAGCTGCACTTATTCAGCTGGTTGTCTGTGTACACAGCTTGTAAGAAGAGCATTAATTAGTATTGGCTTCAGTTGAAAATACTACAGCTATTAACTACTTGTCAGTCTAGTGTTGTTTTCTTGTTTGAATCCAGAATACTAGAAAGAGTAAAGAAAAAAAAGAAACTGAGAAGGAAGAATAGGGTCTCGAAAGCTTAGAAATTTCAGGTGGGGAAAAGATTTAACCTATTAAATTTTCACAAAGATGTTCTCTTCCAGTTCTATGACTCTATGACATGACTAGCAGTGAAAGTTCATTTTTCCACTTAGTGAGATGGCAATGGACTTATAAATCCCAGGATGATTCACTTTTCTTTGTGCATTGCTCTAATGGCTTCCTTTAAATTCACTGAAGTGCTGAGTAGAAGCAATTGAGTAAACAGAAAATTTCTAGGAATTTTTAGTTTCTGTCAAGTGCAAATGATAATATTTATGTTGAAAGAAAGACTATATATGAAGTGCTCAGTGTTTTAAAAAATAGCTACAATAATGTTTTAGTTTACTAGCACCAATTATGCTGCCATTACTAAACTACTTACATTGTGTATCCTGTTTACAAGGATTGATGGCTATGGTATTATCAATTTATCCTTTACTGAATTTTGTGTGAGAAAATGAGAAAGCAAATTTTATTCTTAGAAACTTTTTCAGGTAAATAAGCACATATACAATGAATGTATATAAAAAATTTCCAATCTATCCCAACGCAAGTTATTACAAACAAAGAATCAAAAAAGGGATTTTGCATGATGTATATGAAATTATTGTAGCAGAAGATGGAGTGAAAAGAGAATTGCTCATCTCCTATTTGCCTTGTGTTTTCTCTACCAATCATAATAGAATTTAGCCTAGAAAGGGTAAACAAAAGTAGTCAGTAAAGAGTTGGAACTCAAGATAAGTAAAAAGATTCATGAAGAGGCTGATTGTCCCCCATTCTTCCCCACACACTGTTCCTCACCATTAGTTTAGATCACAAATCCCATCCCAGGTTAAAATGTAATTTGGCAGTCACAGTAATCTAATATGACCTTAGGCTATTGAGAGACACACTGTCCACATCTAGGTAATCAACAAGCCTGCTCTCTTATTCTACTCTGATCAAATATCTGGAGTACTGTGTCCAATGCTGAGAACCACATTTTAGGAAGAATATTGATGAACTAGAGAGTATCTGAAGCAGAAAAGCCAGGTTAGTGAAGGGGGAAAGGAAAGGTAATAAACATTTATATAGTATATACTGTGTACCAGGCACTCTGCTAAATTCTTTACAAATATTATGTTGTTTGATCCTTACAACAACCGTATAAGGCCAGTTCTATTATTCCCATTTTACAATTGAGGAAACTGAAGCAAACAGGAGTTAAGTGACTTGCCCACAGTCACAGATCTAGTAAGTATCTGAGGTCAAATTTGAACTCAGGTCTTCCTGACTCCAGGCCCAGCTCTCTATCCAGGGTCTCCTAAATGGTCTCCAATTTGTGCAGTATGAACATAGGTTGAAAGAACTGGAAAGTGTTGGCCTGGAGAAGAAAAGACTTAAGAGGGATGTAACAGCTGTTGTCAAACATTGGAAGAACTGTTAAGTGAAACAGAAGGGTATATAGGCTCTTTAGGGAGAACTAGCCCTTATGGCGGGAGGGTTTGCCAAGCCCTTTTCAAAGCTGCTTGTCTACGTATGGGTCCATTTGTCCCCCAGCTCTCACCTGTGGCTTCTTGGAGCCTCTAGCACACCCAGGAGCCATATCCTTACAGACAGACTAAACCAAGTTGAGGGTATCCAACAGGTCTCAAACATATCAGTGAGTTAGGGAGATGACTACCCCTAAGCATATGAAGACTTCTCCCAGGAGAATGGGTAGATGAGAACAATTTGTTCCAATGGCCAGGAAGATGGCTGAAGCAAGTGATGTGGAGAACTAAGAGCTTAGTTAGACATCAAAGACACCATGGTGATCCACTGCATCCTGGGTCATCTCCAGTCATTCTGATTTTTCTTAACACTGGACTTAGATGACTCTGCAAGAGAAAATGAAGCTGATGACTCTGAGCAACTCTGCCTCACTTAAATGCAATTTACTTGCAAGTCAAGACATTGCCTTGTCATGTCATTGATACTCTTCCAAAATTAAAGACAAACAACAAGAGAGACTAGATTTGTTCTGCTTGGCTCCAGAGGGCAGAATAAGAAGGAATGGTTACTAGTTGCAGAGTCATATTCCGACTCAACATTCAGAAAAAAAAAACTCCCTAACTATTAGCATTATACAAAAAGTAGAATGGTCTGGCTTGGGAGGCAGTAGATTCTCCTTCACTGAAGATCTTCAAGCAGAGGATGTGTTACCATTTTGGAGTGTGTTGTATGTATGCTTTGAATTAGATGACTCTGAAGTCTCTTCCAAATCTAAGATTCTATGACTTTGAATTGGATTGTGTTATTCTTCTCAAGTCATATTTAAGGGCATTTCTTGGTATTCCATCCTTAGTCCTATTCTTTTCAACATTTTTACCAATGACTTTGTGTCAGAAAGAATACTGGATTTGGAGTGAAAAGTCTGGGTTTCCTGTGCCATCTCTACCACTCTTTAGCTGTGTGAGCTAAGACAGTCCCTTCCCCTCTCTGCACCTCCATTTTTTCCAAATCTGGTCAAGGAGGGAAGATTAGGTCTGTGGTCAACATTCTTTGGTTTCCTGACTTTGAGAGAGATATACATGGCATGCTTATTAAAGCTATGGACAACATTGGAGGGATAACTAATTCTTTGGATTGTGTGTTCCTGTAGTCAGGACTCTAACAAGGCTGTGCTTGTTCTGGCTTCATATTTCTACTTCTGAAACTCTCATACGTATTTAGCATTCACATTTGGAACCTGAATGAAGGCAGAGAAAATCACAAAACTCTTTTGACTGGATTGACTAAAACTTTATGCTTTTAGTTTAATAACAACGACAATTGTACTCTCACTATTAGGCAATCTTCCTATGCCTCACTTACCAAATCATTATCTCACTTTGCACAGTAGTTCTTCCTAATCTTTTCACCCCTCCTAAAACTTCCTATGGCACCCCTCTCCCCCACCATCGAAGCTGAAAACCTTGCCTCATATTTTACTGAGAAAAAATTGAGGTCATTCATCAAGAGGTCCTTCTACATTCCTTATCTCATACTACTGCAGACCTACCACTATATCCTCCTTCACCCCTGTCTCATCTGAAGAAGTGACCCTACTCCTTGTAAAGGCAAAACTCACTGCCAGTACAAGAAATTCCATTCCATTCCATCACTTCCAGATTTTCCCCTTCTGTCATCCCCACTCGCTAACTTATCTTCAGTCTCTCTCTCTGTCCCTGGCTGCTTCCTCACTATGGACAAACATGTTCATGTCTCCCCTACCTTCAAAAATCCTTTATCTGGTCCATCCATCCCTGCTAACTACCATCCTATGTCACTATCATTCACCCTCTTTTTCATAGGTTTTTGAAGTACTATTCCCTGCTGGTTCTCCTCCTACATATCTGACTCTTCCTTCTCAGTCTCCTTTGATGGATCTTCATTTAAGTCAAGCCCATTAACAGTGGACATCCCACAGAGCTCTTTCCTGGGTCCTCTTTTCTTCCTCTATACTATTTCACTGGATCATCTCATTAGCTCCTATGGATTCAATTATTATCTCTATGCTGGTGTTTTCAACTCTCCCTACCAAGTCCTTATCTCTTGGCTGACTTACAGTATCGCATTTCCAACTGCTTTTCAGACATCTTAAATTCAATATGTCTAAAACTGAACTTATTATCTTTCCTCTAAAACTCTCCTCCCTTCCAAACCTCCCTATTATTGTGAAGGCACTACCATCTTCCCAGTCCCCCAGACTTACAACCTAGGTGTCATTCTTGACTCCTATCAGTCAAAAACATTTATTAAGCATCTACTAAGGATCAGACACCCCCCCTCCCAATATCTAATATGATGCCAAGACCTATTAATTTCACCTTTGCAAAATCTTTCTGATATGTCTCCTTCACTCCTCTGATACTCCTATCTGGTATGAGGCTTTCACCTCATGCCTAGATTATTACAGCTGCTTGGTCTGTCTTCCACAAGTCTCTCTCTACTCCAGTCCATCCTCCATTTAGCCACCAAAATTATTTTCCTAAAGCACCTGTCTGACCATGTCATCTGCACATTCAATATATTTCAGTGACTCCTTGTCACCTCCAGGATCAAATATAAAATTCTCTGATTGGTGTTCAAAATCCTTTATAACTTAGTTCCCTCCTACCAGTTTTCTCATACCTTACACCCTTTATTCACCCATATACTCTTTGATCCGGTGACCTGGCTTTCTTGCTGTTCCACAAACAAGACATTCCATTTTTCAATTATAGGCATTATCACCGGATGTCTGCAATACCTGGAATGCTCTTCCTCATCCCTTCCTCCTGGTTTTCCCTAACTTACAGTTAAAATTCCACCTTCTTCAGAAGATTTTCCAGTTTTCTGTTAATGCTACTATCTACTGAGGTAGTTAGCCATTTCCTTCTCCAGTTCATTTTAGAGCCGAGGAACTGGGACAAACAGGGTTAAGTAACTTGCCCAAGGTCATGCAGTTAAAATGTGTCTGATACTAGATTTGAACTCAAGTAGATGGCTTTTCTAGCTCATGAGTTGCAAGTCAGTGTACTTTAATTGCTAATATCCCTTCTCCCTTTAATTTTTTATGATTATATATTTTTCTCCCAGAGAATAGTCAAGCTTCTAAGGGCCATTACATAAAAACCTTTCTTATGGGAGTATAACAAGATTTTAAAATAATCATCATTATTATTGAAGTGAAATAACACATGTAATTGATGTCATCCTCAGGGAAGACTATTAAATAGACCAGTATCTATTTCTGTAGCTTAATTATTTGAAAACAAAAACAAAAACCTTCTATCTCAAAGAAAAAGGAAAGAAATTGATTCAAATATTCTCTTCTACTGCAGTAGTGATGCCTTTAGAGAGGTAATCTAATCATAGGACAGAATAGAGCTTTTTATTTCTGTATCGCTGTTCTGTCATGCTATTTACTGTCTGTGTTTATCCCTCTGTTCTGTTTCCACTAAGATCCCCAGATATTAATAAAGCAAAATTAAATCAATCAGAATCACTCTTAGCAGATAAAACTCAATACTCATTTTTCGTATCCCTATTGTCATCAGAATATGTGACTAATTATTTCTGTCTAGCTCTTACATTTTTTTGTTGTGCGTGGGGGGATTGGAAAGTGTTGGAAAAGGGTTATTTTTTAATGACTGTTAACACCTGGAGTGTGTTCTTTCTTTTGCTTCATCAAGAAATAATAATAAAAGCTCAAGGAAAAATTTAGTGAAAGTTCACATGAAGATTCAGTTCTGCAACCAACTACTTGCTAAGCTACACAGCAATCATAGAACAGCCATGCTAAAAATGCTAAGAGGCACAGGTTAAACAAGGAATTTTAAAATGCACCCATTTTATTGATGATTTTCTAAAGCTATTATCATGTAGGATAATATGGGGCTCAGTAGGTTTTCCTGATAGAAAGGAATCATGAAATCATCAAATTCATAGAATTTTGGAGGTAGAGGGATCCTGGGAGGCCATGCAGTACCCAGCTAAGAATTTCTTTCACAACATTCCCAACAAGTAGTCATCTAGCCTATGAATGAGAAGCTGTACTAATGGAGAACTTTTTTTTCACATGTTTAAGCTTTTTTAACTGCCATATTGTACTGATTCATATGCTGAACTTTCAGTACACTTAGTCTTCAAGTTGTTTTGTTTTGTTTTCACATGAATCAATCACCATCTAGCTACACCTTTCCTAACCTCTATTTCTATAGGTAATATATTTAACATAAGTGTAGAACTCTAGAACAGCTAGGTGGCACAGTGGATAGAGCGTTGAATCTGAAGTCAGGAAGATTCATCTTTCTGAATTCAAATCTGGCCGCAGGGAGGTCAGAGCCAAGATGGTGGTGTAGAAGCAGCAAAGTTTCACAGCTCCCACACAGCCACCTTAAATTCCCATAAAATATGACTCTAAACAAATTTTACGGCTCCAAAACCCACAGAAATACAGAAAACACATCTCTCGCTGAAGGCAGCTCGGCAGGAGGGGCTCATCACAACAGGCTGGGAGCTGAGGCCAGCCGAACCTGAAACTGGGGCCTGGCCCCAGGGTGGCTGGGAAAAGCTGCAGCTGGAGTCTACAGGAGAGTGGATTGGCAGCAGCTGGGGCAATCTCATCATTTGTCATGCTAGGCAAAATAAGGCTAAGAGAAAGGTCAGTGGAATTCAAGCTAAATTTGGGGAGGAAAAAGCAGTCTGGCCAAACTGCCCCCAGGGCAAGGAAGCAGCCCAACCCGGCTGCCTCAGAGCTCCTGGCCTGCCAATTGCAGGGGATCAAAAGCAATTGATCAAAGGCCAAGGGCTCTTGCATTGAGAGGCCTGGATCCGGATTGTGGTCTTGGGTGGTGGTCCTGTGGTGCACTTTCAGTGAGCCAAAGCTGGTAGAGGCTTCAGCACCCACCTAATAGCTCTGGCAGCTGTGAAAACCCCAGCAATTTGGGACAGAGCTCTCCCCCGCCACCAGGAAGCAGAGCTCCAC
>CM053593.1:258747947-258764728 GCA_028646575.1 Pseudocheirus occidentalis
GGAAGGAAGGAAGGAAGGAAGGAAGGAAGGAAGGAAGGAAGGAAGGAAGGAAGGAAATCTCTGTTTTAAAAGAAAGAAGCAAAGCAAATTCCTATGTTGGCCAAAATGTATATTTCATTCTGCATCTTGAATCCATCACCTCTACCGGTAAATAGAGTACTTTGTCATCAGTATGGTGGAATTGTAATTGGACATTTGCACTATTCAGAATTCTTAAAACTTTTTAGGTTGGTTGTCCTTTACAATCCTGTGTAAAAATTGTTCTCCTATTTCTGCTGATTTTACTCTGTATTAGTGCATCAGTTCAATTCTTCAGTTTTCTCTGAACCCATTCCTTTTGTCATTTATGACAGTATAATAGTATTCTATTATATTCTTATGCCATAATTTATTCATTCATTCTTCAAATTTGTTTATCCTTCTTTGTTTCCAATTCTATACTGTAACAAAAAGAGCTGCTATAAATGTTTTTGTGCATATAGTCTATTTTCCTTTCTTTGATCTTTCACGTGGGATAGAATATTTTTAAAATGTTATTTGCATTTCTATCACTACCTGTCAACTCACATTCCTATACTACACCCTGAAGTCCTCCAACCTTGTTACAAATAAGTAAGTTTAATTCTGTATCTCTAGTATATCACTTCCTTTATAGTATACGACTGCTTATTGCTGAGGAAAATTAATTTTATGCTGTTTTATTTGATTATTAATATTGGTTTGTAATATTCCTTTTTCTGTTTAAAATCTCCAGTTCTTGGTTTTAGCTCACATAGAAAAATAGTTTCCAGAAACTGACTAAGGAATCTAATTACATAAACTGGGTCTGGTTTAGAACTCTCTGTTTATTCCATAAACAAAAGCTAAATTAAGCTGGTTCTCTCTACCAAGGGTTACCAAGAGCCACTCCTATGACATTGGTTCATTCATTAGAACTTGGGGGCAATTTAGCTCATAAACAGACATAAAGTCAGAGAGATCCTGATCTGGGAAGATATACTTTCCCACATTGCTAGAGGCTGGTCAATATTCATGACCAAGCCTCATTCTTCAACTGACCTCCCTCCATTCATGATGAAATAATCTGCAGGGGCTGAGGACTCTCAGCTCACCCATTCATTAAATATCTACCAACCAGGATTACCATCCCTTTATCAGGTGAGGAACCTGTCAGTAGGTTTTATGATGATCTAAAATGCCTGTATCTTTGGTTACTGAGAGAGACCATTGACCATCAATTTGTTGATTATTGGCTAGCCTAATTAATAAATTGATTGTTAATACTTAGAAACTTTGTCTCTTGGAATTATTATTTGCCACATTACTGTGCCATAAGAATGGGAAGGATTCAGAAAAGCTTGAGAAGACTCCTATGTGTAATAATCAATACCTATCATTGATCTAGCTACGGGGATCTATGGTACTGTAGACCAACCACAGTGAGCAACGCAAACTGGTAGGGTTTACTTTGCATCATGGTACATTGGATTGGCTGCAGCATAGCAATGTGGCATGAGTCCCTAATAGGCAGATCCTAATGGGGCAGTATACTCTTTAGTGCAGCAGCTATTCTCCCCTGTTAAGCCTTCAAATTCTATAGAATGCCCAGGGGATAATTCCAACAGAAAATTCTATGTTACTACAGAAGGAGGACAGACTATTTCAGGCAAAGAGCTGTTAGGAACAGCTGTTATCAACAGCAATACTGTTAATGATCCCACTTATTCAAGTGGTCAGTTTCTTAACAACCTCAACTCTACAGAACACAGTCCAGAATTACAACTGAAAAAGAAACCCAAATAGCTTATCATCAAACCCTCGCACCAAATCTATGTTCCTTGTCAGAACATCATCAATCTTTATTTAATATGCAGTTCTTAACAATCTAGGTACCCAGTTTCCAGAGTCACTGTAGAAAACAAGAAGGTAAGAGGGTTGTTTGAAGCAGGTGGGTTGATAGAAGAAGTAATGACAGCCGGCATTGAGGGAGGAGGCAGAAAAGGAAAAAAAGCAGAGGTAGATCTGGATTACTGCAAAGTACAGTCATTTTCAGAATACCAAGCCTGAGTCACAAAGGAAAGGCTAAGCTAGGCTCAGCATTACCCCCTTAAAGAAGGCTAGGATGCTATAGAGTAGATTTTACAAATATTTCTGTCAAAACTTTTTGTGTGTCATCATTAAGAAAGCAAAGTTTTGTTTATCTTGAAATTCCAAGTAAAGTACCTCCTTTCTGACAATGTTAGATAAATGAAGTGTTAGTATTGTAATGATTATCCCCTAACTGTGATAAAATTAGGTCATTGCAGCCTCCTAAAATGTTTTTAATTATAAAAGATGTGTAAGGTTAGGAATAAAAAGTAATAAAAATGTTTTTTCTTTCTTAAATACACCAGAATTCATATTTCCTCAATGCTGTCTCCTTCAAAGTGGTCATCTTGGGAGGCCTTACATTTATTCCAACATTGCTATCATTTTGGAATATCTCTTTTGGAATTATTTTCAGAACTGAACATTCTTCTGAATATTTTTAATGGCAGAAAAATATTCATTCTTTGCAGACAGATTTGATTTTGGAAATTTCTGAAAGACTTGTGAAGCCAAATTAAATCCTCAAAATCTTCTTAACTAAACTTGTCCCCAAATGATTTTCTATGATTTCCAAAATCAAATCTGTCTTCAAAGAATGATTCGTTACCACTAAGGATAATCAAAAGTTTGTGACCCAGACTTTGAAAGCAATATAGAAGAGGAATTTCAAAAATGTTTGAACAAAAAAATAGCGTGCCTTCCCAATGTAACTACTTTGAAGGGGATAATTTGGATATACAAGCACTTTTTTGAAGTAGTAAAGCTTTAAACAAAGTGGACGCTCAGTTGAGAGAATCACTAAAAAATTATTGTACATGACTATAATGAAATACTGCTGTGCTTTAAGAAATAATTATGAATATAGAGAAACATGAAATGATTTACATGAACTGACAGAAAGTGAAGGAAACAGTGATGAAAATATGCAGGATGACTACATCAATATAAATGGAAAGAATGTAACATTTAACAACATTTCATAATAATATAATTCAAAACCAAAAACATACACTAAAATCCTATTTTGATGTCTTATCCTGCTATGAAAGTGACCCTTGTGGATCTGTTGTTCTAAGAAAGGACTAAGTTTGGAGAGGTTTGGAGAGATCTAGAACTTTTAATTTTCATCAGTAGAGGGAGTGTCCAACCAATCAACTCACAGGTCCCTGGAGTAATGAAATACAATAATTAACATTAATAATATACTCAGAGGTGTGAAGCAGCCTTCAGCTCACATGTGGTCCACTACACTTTCAAGGGGGTCTAAACCAGACTAAAAAGTAATTGGGAACCATATAATTACAAAAAAATTAAAAATAAACAATAAAAGATAATATTATGTTTTAAAACTAAGTAATGTGTAGCCCCCAAAGATCCTTATGTACAGATTAGAGGCTCCCATTTCTGAGTTTGTTATAACTGTGCTAAGCAACACAGAGATACTAAATTTGTTTACAATATGCATATAAACATATCTATGCATATGAAAAAGATACTGTACATATTTGTAACTAGGTAGAAAGAGTTAACCAGTAGAAGCTCACTAAAGATTTCAAAGTAGGTACAGGTAGGTGGTGCAGTGAATAGAGCACTGACCTGCTGACCCTCTTGTAACAGACTTCCCCAAGAAGATCTGAGGGGTCAAGCCAATCAAGCTATTATCTTTCCCCCAATTCCTACATGGACTAAAAATTAAGATGAGGAGAGGATAAGTGGTGGATGACGCTGGTGAGATGATTCCCTTTAGGTAAGTGCTAATCCCAAATATTATACTTTTCTTGAATCTTGTATTTGAGAGAGCAATTATCGAGGTTTCTTTTTTTACCCAAAATTCTCAAAAGCATTAAAGCATTAAAAGACTTCTCTAAAACAATAGTATCCTCAGAAGCAAGAAGGGGAGTAATCACTTTATTTAAGGTGAGACTATTTCACAGATGAAGAGACTGTGTCTAAGACAGATCAAGTCACATAGGGACTAAATATGTGAAGTATAACTTCAGTCCCATTTTACTCCACTGAGATTTGGGCCTAATTCCAAGCCTCTAATTCCAAGTCTGTTTACCTAACTCTAATAGGAACATACTATTGACTGTGCTATCTAGTCTTAAGGAGTGAAGTAGAATCTAACTATTCAAATGAAGGCAAGTATCCAAGATCTACTCACATTTGGATAGAGATAGGAGGAAAATGTTTAACATTTGGCCCTCAGAAAGAGTGACATATTTTAAAGTTCAATCTACATTTATCCATTACTTTCTTACATCTAGACAATAAAAAAACAATAAATCAAACCCAGATTTGTAGTATTGCTGATTTCCAAGGTATAAATGCTCATGCTGAAAGTTTCACAATCAGCTCTCCCGAGCTCATTCAAACTAGTTCTAGTACACCTATGGCAAAGCTTAAATTATATTTGGAGCCCAATTTCAGTCTAGTCATTTGCTTCCATTAGAGATCAATATCCTCTATGTGAGCTCCTAATTACATACAGTTCAATTTTTCAGAATGACTAGAGCTCATTTTTTCTTTCCACATAAATCCTCACACATTTTCCTTCAGTTAATATTATGTACTCTGTGGTTTCTAATCATTGTACTACATTTCAATACCTGGGTTTAAGCCTAAATAAGAACCAGACAGGCAAAGAGCAGAGTCACTAATCAGTGTTTCCAGCAGTTTGAATTTAAATTCTGGGCTGCCAAGCAATAAATCCAGGTTTAAGGGAGGTTGTGTCAGGCAAGCGAAGGCTACTTGGTGGGAAGGGATCTAGGGAATGTGTGTACAGAGGAAAGAAAAGGAACCTACCTAATATTTTCACCTAGGAGCAGTCTTGCCTTCAGAAAATTAGAGCAGGGGCATCTCTCCTTTCTGTCTAATTTCCCAAATTTTTAGTCAGGTATTAAATGCCATCTTCAAACTAACTTCAAATTATAGTTGTAGGGGTGGCTAGGTGGTGCAGTGAATAGAGCACCAGCCCTGGAGTCAGGAGGACCTGAATTCAAATCCAACCTCAGAGAATTAACTCTAGCCATGCGACCTTTGGCATGTCACTTAACTCCAATTGCCCTTCCAAAAAAAATTATCGTTCTACCTTTTTCTTCTATAACTTATCTTCACTTATTTATTATTGTAGCAAAATGGAATTTGTGCTACTTTCCCAATTCATCTAAACATTTCCCATGATGATGTATTCACTAATATAAAATATACAAAACACATGTGTGGAGATTTTGCCCAACCTTTACTTAAGGACCTCAGATATGTACACTGGATGTGTTTGGGTGGAGGAGAAGAAAACAACTGCCCCCCAAGGCAGCCCGTTTCACCCTAAATTTTTGAAAGATTTTGCTTATCTACATCTGACTCTCTGTAATTTTTAACCGTTGCACTCCAGTCTCCCTTTTGGGATCAAGTCCAATCACTCTTCCATATGACAGCTTTTTGAACACTTGATAATAATTACTGTGCCATCCTTAACTCTTTTCTTCAAACTGAACATCCTTCATTCCTTAAACTGATCTTTATAAGGCATGGTCTTTATGTGGCACGATTTCAAGTCTCTTCAAAATCCTAGCTGCTCTTTTCTAGACATTTGCCTACTTATTCATGGTCTCCCCAAAATGCAGAATGCAGAAGTCAATATAATGTTCCAGAGGTACTTCAACTGGGGTATCTCCTTTATCCTGGATAATTTATCTCTCTTAGTTAAACCTAAAAACTGCTCTAGCTTTTGGATGGTTCACCAAGTACTTTTCTCACAACAATCCTATGATTTTGGTAGTGTATTATTATCTCCATTTTTCAGAAGAGAAAAACGGAGGACAAGGAAGGTTAAATTGCTTGCCCACGGATTCACAGTTATTAAGTGTCAGAGGTGGGATGCAAACTCCAGTCTCTGGATTCCAAGTTCAGTGCTTTTTCTACAGCATACTGATGGCAACACATTGATGTTGGTTGAAATCCTACTGAACTTTCAAGGGCTAACTCTATTGCTGCTCCTTTGTTAGCCTTTTTTCCGACTCTCCAGCTGGAAACAACCTATCCCTCCTTGGAACTCTGCATTATAATTCTCCTGTGTATCTATTACATTTTATTTTGTGTTACTAAGCACTAAACACATAAAGTATTTTTTATGTTTAAAATATGGGAGATTATTATAAGCAGAATATTTAAGGAGCAAAGTAGGAACTGACCATTAAAATGAAGAAAGATAAGCATTGGAGATCTATTGACATTTGGGTAGTTGTGGGAACTATTCTGATAAGTGTTTAACAACCAACCCTCTGAAAGAGTGATATATTTTAAAATTTAATCTACATTTTATCCATCACTTTCTTACACCTAGACAATCAGTAAAACAAAAATCAAACCCTAATTTGTAAAGTTTGCTGATTTCCAAGTTGTAAACACTGATACTGAAAATTTCACAATCACCTCTCCTAAGTATTCAAGCTAGTTCTAGCACATCCATGGAGAAGCTTTTCCTAGTTATATTTGGAATCTAGCTTCAGTATAGTCATACTTTACATTTTTGGGGGAGAGGAGGAACCTAGGATTAGGAGAGAGAGAATCCACATGCATCACAGAGAACTTGTACTAACATTAGAACACAGTTAACATACCAATTTATGTCAGAGGTAGAAAATTATTCAAAATTCCACAAAATGTTTATAGATGACAATATATCTATAATCTCTCTTTCTGTCTCCACCACATATATATTTTGCATATGTATATATCCCCCTCCCAAAACAAGAGCCCAAATTAAGCTCAAGGTGGTGCAATAGAGGACCAGATCTGGAGTCAAAAAGACCTGAGTTCAAATCTAACCTTACTTACTAGCTGTGTAATGCTGGCCAAATCATTTAACCCTGTTTTTCTTTGTTTCCTCATCTGTAAAATGGGGAATATTATACTACCTACCTCCAAGGTTTGTGGTGAGGATCAAATAAAATAAAAATTGTAAAATGCTTAGCACAGCGCTTGATACATAATTAGTACTACATAAAGTTAGCTATTATTATATTTAATTATGAACAGCTATCAGTTTCTGTATATATAATATCAAGTACTATTCAGTATTTAGAATTACATAACATGCCTAAGATAAATTTGAGTCAATCTTGTCAGCTTCTCTGATAGTCTCAAAGCACTTTACATTATAAAAAGCAAAACATATCTCCAGCCTCCAGGGTACTTATACTCATAGGAGAAAGGTCTGAAGAAGATGCCATTTATTGTTCTTCTGAGTTTTAGAATGATCTCATAATTTCCACAGCACCTTACCCTTTTCACACTGCTACTATAGCCCTCTCATTTTTAGATCAACCTGAAAGGACACAGATTGTTTGTTTTTAAATAGTATTCTGCCAGTATGACTGAATAACAAGCTCCATCTGTGCCAATCCTGTTAATTGGCAATTTTAATGACACACAGGGCCAACTAAAATCTCCCAAGCAGCGATCAACAGAAATGTCATATAGAACTATCTAGGGAATATTTGGGGATTCACAGAAGGAGGTATCTTATTTGATCAGATTTTCAACAAAAATGGATGACTGTAAAACAGTGAGCCCCTAAAAATATTTCATAAGTATTGTAGTGTTTATAAAACAAAATCTTCAGGTTGGACAGGATTGTAGAAATTACCCAGTACAATCTCTTAGTACAGGGTTCTCTCGTAGAGCAATTCTTTGTGTTAGAAGGGGAAATGTTTTGACATTCCAGGCTAGATACATATGAAATATCTTTAGTAGATTATTTATGTAAATGTTTTCCACAGAAACAAGCACAATTAAGCACTGGTTGAATATCTCCCATAACAGGGAGCTCACAATCTCAGAAGGAAGCCCATTCCATTGATGGACGACACTAATTGTTAGAAATCTTTGGTATTTATATTGCACTGGTGTTTGAATATATATTTTTGAGAACTATTTTTAAGCCCACTACAATGTTTTTATATAAAACTCTTCAGGGGAAACAGGTTTAGTGGAAATAGCAACAGATTTGTAGTTTGAGAACCTAGGTCCGAATTCCAACTCTGCTACACACTACCTGATTGCCCTTGTGGAAATGAGCTCTCTAGGCAGAAATGTCTTCATTTGTCATTTATCTGTATCTGCCTGCTGTACCTCTCATCTATGTCCAGAGGATCATAGCATTCATAGACTTAGAGCTGGAAGGAACCTTCAAGTTGATTTTGTCCAACCACCCCCACCCCATTTTATAGATGAGGAAGCTGAGACAGGAAGTGATTTAGTGATCTGCCCTAGGTCACACAATACTATAGTTAAGTGGCAAAACTGGGATTTGAACCCAGCAGGTTTCAAATCTGTCTCTGATACCAGCTAGGTGTTGGACCATAGGCAAATCATCTAACATATCTGAGGTTCGAGCAACTTACAAAGATTTATCTACCAAGTTGCTGTTTTATTATAGATTATTGATGTATTTGTGTATGATGATTGAAAGAACAGTTTAGTTGCTGCATTGCAAAGCTATACATTTATAGTAATTTCTTATTCAAGTTTTTTTTCAAGTGATAGTAGTGCTAGCAGATGTTTGAGACTAAGGAGACCTCGGTTCCCTTCTCATTTCTGCCCTTACTATAATATAAGACCTTAGACAAGTCACTTCTGCTCTTTAGGACTTAGTTTCCCCATCTGTCAACTGAGAGGTTTAGACTAGACAATCTCTAACATCTCCTTCAACTCTAATAACCTGGGATTATATGAATCTATGAATAGTAGGATTCTAACTTTGTGTGTTCAGGAATTAGAGAACAAACTTCTCCACTAAGTACACAAATAATACTGTTAAAATAATTATACCCTTCCCACTATAATTTGCTTCCCAAATACCCAAAGATTCATTTATTCTCTGTTGTAGAATTAGATTAGTTGTATGTTTGCCATTGGACTGGTTTAAACAAAACTAGACCACTGTTTAAACCTACTTGGTAGGCCAACATTTGGGACTGTATTTGATTAAACATTGCAATGGCGCTCTGAGAGAAACTGGGATGTCTCCAATATGGGAAGTCTTCAAAATAAAAACATACAGTTCTCTTCTCTGAATGGTTTAGACCAGGGGTGGGAAACCTGAGGCCTTGAGGCCACATGTGGCCCTCAAGGTCCACAAGTGCAGCCCTTTGACTGAATCCAAACTTCACAGGACAAATTCCCTTAATAAAAGGATTTGTTCTGTAAAACTTGGACTCAGTAAAAAGGTCACACTCACGGACCTAGAGGGCCACATGTGGCCTCAAGGCCTCAGGTTCCCCGCTCCTGGTTTAGACATTTACTTTTCTGAAGGTAGGGGGCTTCACAAGATAATGATAATAATAACTAAAAGGCATAAACAAAATTTTTTAAGTTATAAAAGCACTTCACAGGCATTATCTTATCTGGGCCCAGATGCCTCCTCAGTGTTCCTGACAATGTTACACTTCTATTAGAATGATATGAAGGGATATTGAACTAATGCGACCTGAAAAATATTTGGGGCTATGGAAATATTTAAGGAAGCAGGTGCAACATAAGGGATCGGGGGAGACTTCCAGATGGGAAAGAGGTGTGTCCAAATGAGATATTAGTGACCCCAAATACTGGTCGGTGTGGCTATAGCTTGGCAGGCCCATTTGTTCTCAATTCTTCTTTGATTTTGCAAAGCACACTTGACCTTCGTATCACTGAGTCATGTATGTTATCCATAGCTATGAAGCTACCAGTTTCACCTGCCATGTCCTGAAAAACACAGAGGGTAAAATATCAAATTTCAACATTCTTTCTTCATAAAGATGAAAGGGAATGAAGAAGAACCACAGATTTTTGGCTCTTAAGCGAAAGTTGTAAATAGGCAGAGTGCCACACAAACTGTCCCAGAAACACAAAACTAGATGAAAAACCTACCCCTTCCATAATCATCTCTTCTGTAACATGAAGTTTCTGTGAAAATTTAAAAGTAGTGGACTATTTTACCAGTTTTTCGTATTGAAATATATAAATATAGATATATAGATGGACAGAGAGAGAGAAAAACAGAGACAGAGAGAAAGAGACAGAGAGAAAGAGATAGAAGGGAGGGAGGGAGGAAGGAAAGGAGGGAAAGAGAGACAGAGACAGAAAGACAGAGAGAGAGACAGAGAGAGAGAGAAAGAGAGAGAGAGGGAGGGAAGAAGGAAGGGAGGGAGGGAAGGAGGGAGAGAGAGATACATATATACATACATACATAAGTCAGCTAGCTAGCTACCATGATGAATAGAGCACTAGACTTAGGATCAGAAAGATCTGAGTTTGAATCTATACAAGTATCTATATGATACTTGACAAGTCATTTAACCTCCCTTTGCTTCAGTGTCTCATCTATAAAATGGGGACAAGAACAGCACGTACCTCTCAGAATCGTTGTGAAGATTAAATGAGATGCTAGTTGTAAAGTTCTTTGCAGACCTTAAGGCTTTATATCAATTCTAACTGCCAATAATAATAATCCCACTTCAAAATGGAGCTGTGTGATCCTGGGCAAATTACTTGATCTGTCACAGTCTTCATTTCCTCGTCTATAAAATGAGTATAAAAACATTTACCTCATAGGGTTCTTGTAAGAAATGAATCAAATGAGGTAATATATTTAAAGCGCTTTGCAAACCTTAAAACACTATAAAGATATTTGCTGTTCATAGATAGATATAAAATATATATGCACGATGGTAGTTATAAATTAGGTATGAAGAAAGCAAAAAAATAAACATTTTTAGTCTAGAGAATAAATAAAAGGTAAAGTCGCTGAAATAAATACTTTTTCTTGGTCCTCACATCTACTGTATTAAGGGAATTAAAGACATGTAGAAAATAATATGTGTGTGTGTGTGTGTGCAACAAGACACATACATAATTTGCATTTTAGTGTTAACTTCTTTTCCTGAGCTCCCAGAAACACTATGATGATGGGTGCCATGGAAATGCATGGATACATGATGCAGAATTTAGAATAATCAAAGTCCCAAGTAGTTGTTTATGCCGCTAACAAAAGCAATTTCTTTGGGGAATGTTAAATCTAGACTATTTGGTTCAGATAAAAGGCAAAAATCTGTATTCAGAGTTGTAATGCCAGTGCTTAGCACAGGGGCTGGCATGGAGTAAGTACTTAATAAATACTTATTGACTTGACTTGCTCTTCATGGCTCAGTTCCCATCATTAGTGGCAAGGAAAAGAACACAGAACAGGTTCTATATATTTAATTTTATTTTATGCAACCATGATTAAGAATACAAGGAATCTTTACATTGAGTTCAGTTATTACCCCCATTCCTAAAAAAAAACTTGTCAAAGGTATAGTCGTTCCTCCACTTATCTAAACTTCATACTGCTTTATAGTTCCTGTTTTCCTTCAGACTCTAACAGAACTGCTTGAAGTAATCATTGTCTCCTCCCTCTATTTCACCCCTTATATATGTTATTCATTTTTTACAAACAGTTTTATCTCACCCTTCAACTGACCTTCCCCAAATGAAAAAGGAAAAAACAAAATAAAGTCTTCATCATTAATATACATTGTTGGGGTAGCTAGGGAGCACAGTGAATAGAGCACTGGCCCTGGAGTCAGGAGGACCTAAGTTCAAACCCAGCCTCAGACACTTAACACAAAAGACCTAGCTGTGTGACCTTGGGCAAGTCACTTAACCCCAAATGCCCTCCAAAAAAAGGCAAAGAGAAAATTAATATACATTGTCCAGCAAAACAAATACCTATCTCGGCAATATCCAAAAACATATGTCTTATTCTGCACTGTTCTAGCAGGATGTGAATATCATGTTCAGTCCTCAGTCCCCTGGACCCATACTTTCTCATTGCATTGATCAGAATTCTTAAGTATTCCCAAATTGTTTTTCTTCATGATGTTGTTGTCATTGTTCTTCTCATAGACACACTCAATTCACTTGTATCAGTTCATAGAGATATTTCACGTTTCCTCTAAAAGTGTCATTTTTCTTCTGTCACAAAAGTATTCCATCCTATTTATGGACCATAATTTCTTTGGTCATTCCACAATTATTAGGCAGCCCTTAATCTCTAATTTGGAAAAAAAAGAATTTTCATAATTTTTTACTACGAAAAAATTTTCCTGTTATCTAAATATTTTTATACATATGGATCCCTTTCCTCTTTTGTTGATCTTCTTGGGATATAGACCTAGGAATCAAAGTATGTATAGTTTAGTAAGTTTGGGGACAGTTCTAAATTGCTTTCCAGAATGTCTGGAACATTGGCTAAAACCATGTCTTTAACAGCTCGGATGACTTACTTTGAAAACTGCCTGTCCATACTGTTTGATCATTTACCTATTGGGGAATGGTTCTTAATCTTATAAATTTTAATCTTTCCTTAAATATCTTGGATGTGAGACCTTTCACAGAGGCATTTGCAGAACAGATTTTTTCACAGTCAACTATTTCCCTTCTAATTTTAATTGTTTAATTATATTAGAAATGTTCTAAAACTTTTAAACTTTATATAACCATAATTGTTCATTGTTATCTTCTTTCATTATCTAGAATGGTGATTTCTTCTTTCCTCCTCTAATTTGCTAATAATTTCACCATTTATGTCTGCTAACAATTTCACCCATGAAGATTTTATCTTGGTATATGATAGAAGATTTCTATACCCAATTTCTGCTGAACTACTTCCTAGTTTTCCCAGCAATTTTGTCAAATAGTGAGGACTTACCCCAGTTTCTAAGATCTTTGAATAAGTTCATTTGCTTCTGTATACTATTTATGTAATCTGTCCCAATGATCAATCTCTATCCCTTACATCTATTTAATTTTTCTCTTTTTTTCGTTTTTGGAGGGGAGAGGGCAGGGCAATTGGGGTTAAATGACTTTCCCAAGGTCACATGGATAGTAAGTATGTCAAGTGTCTGAGGCTGGGTTTGAAGTGATGTCCTCCTGACCCTATGGCCGGTGCTCTATTCACTGCACCACCTCATTTTATTTTTCTTCAGAGTCACAGAATGTCTTCTATCTCTGTCACTTCCTTTCTGTCTCTCCTTTCATCACATTAATTTAAGCCTTCCCCATCACACTTCTGGGTTATTGCAAAAGCCTCCAATGGCCCATTCACCTCATATTTCTCACTCTTCTAATATATATCCTACTTACCAGTATCAGACTACTCTTCTTTTAATATCACTTATGTCACTGGGTTAAAAAAAAATCCTTCAATGGCTCTTTATCTCCCTGTTATATGCATTGTCAAAACCCTTATGCTTGACTTTTAGTCTTTTTTCCACAATCTCACACCACATTACCTCCCCAACCTTATTGACAATTATTCCCTCAATATATGTTCTTTATATCAATCAAAGATGTCCTACCACTTGACATTGCTATTCTGAAAGTGTGATGGAATATTTTTTCCTTCCAAATTTTCTATGAGTTCCCTAAATACACAACTATTATGCAAATTTTAATCATCCTAATTAACCATGGAGTTTTGAGATGGTTAATTCTGGTATAATACTTGTAGTTTTGATGAGAGTTAGTTGGTCCTCTGTATTAGAGCATAGAGGGACTTTCTGGAGGGAGGACAGTTTATTCTGCCCATTTCCCCTAACATTTAGCAATAAATACTTTCTAAGTAGGGAATTATTTTTTAATGTCAGTGCCTACACTAGAAGATAAAAGATATCTCATGTCTCAAACTCTCCAAAGCCAAATTTATTGGAATGAATTTTGAGGTATGGTAGATCAGTAGATCTCTTGGCAAAGTAGAACACAGTCAGGTAATGCTGCTGACTAGACCTCCAGGAACTTCCAACTGGAGACAAATTCCCATAGGCCTACACTCTCAGGCTTGGATCATTGCTGATAACATTTGTATAAGTGCCAACAGCTGAAACTAAAGTCCACAAAGGCAGAAACCCAAGAGGCTTTTGACCTTTCTTTATATATAAAAGAGCCTTATTATTATGTATGGACTATGGCTCTCTCCAAGAGCTATTTCATGCAGGGCTGGAGACCTGAGGCTTAAATTTAACTGTATAGTATCTTGTTCACATAAACTATGGATCCGTGGTCTATGAAATTCCCTTATCTACACATCTTGAAAGTTAAGGGGCCCACCTCTCCTGAAAGAATAGCTCCTATTTATAACAACTATAAATCCTTGGGAGTATGCACAAAGTTTCAGGTTTACAAAAGTAGCAAATAGTAGGAAATTTATAAAAATTAAGAACAAGAAAAAAATGTGCCATTGTCTATCCATGGCCTAAATTCATGGCATAGTTCTTAACTCTTTTAGTACAGTTTCTAATCTTTAAAAACATATCATTTTGAAAGGAAAATTCTATTTGGGCTTTTACCAAGGCAAAAGGCAAAACTCAGGATAAAAGAATTAAAAGGATTTTGTTATAAATATGTCAAGGCAGCAACACATTGATGGTATAATCACTGAAGATGAGCAATGCCTTCAGGGTGGGGATAGCTTTTAGAGGTAACTTTAAAACAATCTAATGAATTCAAGGAAAGGAGTTATTGTGAGGGTTACACTTCTTTATAAACAGCTTGTAAACTATGTTATAACTTTATAAACTACTTTATAAACAATTCCCCTATTTTTTTCTACCAAAAAAAATGGTGGGGCCAAGATAACATGGTACATGATTTCTGGAATATGTCCTACCAAATGGTGGCAATTTCATTATCTCAAGTATAAGTAAGTCTGGGGTCTCAGGGTCTAATAAGGGCTCCAATATTATTACATCAAAATAAGGTGTTGCCATGCTGTGAAAGCTAATTTTTTTTACAACAAAATCATTTTTATTTAGTTTTAGATTTAAAATCAAAAAACTTGGGGGGGGGTGTGTGGAGCCAAGAT
Source organism: Pseudocheirus occidentalis (assembly GCA_028646575.1). NCBI lineage: Eukaryota > Metazoa > Chordata > Mammalia > Diprotodontia > Pseudocheiridae > Pseudocheirus > Pseudocheirus occidentalis. Next base: position 258,762,922 of record CM053593.1, read on the forward strand.
GGTGGCATAGAAACAGCAAGGTTTTGCAGCTCCCACATAGTCACCTCAAATACCCATAAAATATGACTCTAAACAAATTTTAGGGCTCCAAAACTCAAAAAAATACAGAAAACACATTTCTCACTGAAGGCAGCTTGGTAGGTGGGGCTCATTGCAGCAGGATAGGAGCTGAAAACCAGCTGAACCTGACACCATTGCCTAGCCCCAAAGTAGTCAGGAGGAACCACAGCTGGAGGCTTCAGGAGAGCGGATCAGCGGCAGCTGCGGCAGTTTCCAGATTTATCAAGCCAGAAGAAATAAGGACTAAGTGAAAGGTCAGCAAAATTCAACTAAATTTGGGGGAGAAAAGCAGGTCCAGCCAAACTGCCCCCAGGGCAAGGAAGCAGCAGAAACAGTGGCCTTGTTGTCTCCAGGTAGCTGTTTCAGAGCTCCCAGCCTGCAGACTGCAGGGGGGGAGGCAATCCATCATTCAAAGGCTAAGTGCTTTTGCATTGAGCAGCCTATATCCAGATCATGGTCTTGGGTGGTGGTCCTGGGGTGCATTTTCAGTGAACCAAAGCTGGTGGGGCTGCAACAGCAGCCCCCTAATAGCTCCGGCAGCTGTGAAAACTCCAGCAATTTGGGACAGTGCTTTGCCCTCTGGAAGCAGAGTTCTACAGAGTTAAAAAGACAAATAATTCACTGGCAACATGAGCAGGAAAAGGAAGCAAAGTAAGAACAGCAAACAAACTCTAGAATCCTTTTTTGGGGATGAAAAGGCCCAAAGCATGGAACAGGAGGAAGATAACACAGTCAGAAATCCCACACCAAAAGCTTCCAAGGAACATGAAGATTGCCTACAAGCCATAGATCAGCTTAAGAAGGATTTTGAAAACCAAATAAGAGAAGTGGAAGAAAATTAGGAAGAGAAATGAGAATGATGCAAGAAAATCATAAAAAGAGAGTCAACAACCTGACTGGAGAAAATAACACCTTAAAAAACAGATTAAATTATGGCAAAAGAGGCCCCCAAAAGTCAATGAGGAGAAGAGTGCCTTAAAAAAGTCTAATTTGTCAGATTGAAAAAGAATCCCAAAAGCATTCTGAAGACAATAATTCCTTCAAAATTAGAGTGGAGCAAACGGAAGCAAATGACTTCATGAGAAATCAAGATACTATTAAACAGATATAAACAAATGAAAAAATAGAAGGTAATGTGAAATATCTCCTTGAAAAAACCACTGACCTGGAAAATAGATCCAGGAGAGACAATTTGAAAATTATTGGACTACCTGAAAGCCATGATCAAAAAAAGAATTTAGAAAGCATCCTTGAAGAAATTCTCAAGGATTATTGCCCAGATATTTTATAACCAGAGGGCAAAATAGAACTTGAAAGAATGCACCAATCACCTCTTGAAAAAGATCCCCAAAAGAAAACTCCTAGAAATGTTATAGCCAAGTTCTGGAGTCCCCAGATCAAGGAGAAAATATTACAGGCTGCCGAGAGGAAGCAATTTGAATACTGTGGAAACACAATTTGGATAACCCAGGATCTGGCAGCTTCTACATTGAGGGACTGAAGGGCCTGGAATATGATATTCCAGAGATCAAGGGAGCTAGGATTAAAACCAAGAATCACTTACTCAGCAAAACTGAATATAATGTTCCGGGGGAAAATATGGTTATTCAGTGAGGTGGAGGATTTTCCAGCATTCTTGCTGAAAAAACCAGAACTGAACAGAAAATTTGACATTCAAACACAAGAAGCATGAGAAGGTAAACATGGGAAAGAAATCATAAGGAACTTATCAAAGTTGAACTATTTA
>CM053593.1:258765228-258807168 GCA_028646575.1 Pseudocheirus occidentalis
TGCATACCTACACATATGTCTATATAGGAGGGTATATATGCATATGAATACATATCTGAGTATGTGTGTATATGAGTTCATAGAAGGCACAGGATCAATTGAATAGGAAGGGATGATACTTTAAAAGGTGAAATTCTGAGGTGGGAGAGGATTAGAATGAGAGGATACAGGGAGAGACAGAATGGGGTTAATCATCCCATTTAGAAGAAGCAAGGGATAATTATTACAATGGAGGGGAAGAACAGGAAGGCAAAAGTGAAAGGGTCAACTTTACTCTCATTGAATTTGGCTTAGGGAAGGAATGACATACACTCTAAATTGGTTATCTTACCACACAGGAGAGTAGGGTGGATGGGGATAAAAGGTGGGATGACAGAGGGGAGGGCAGGATGGGGGGAGGACTGCTGGCAGCACACACTTCAGTAAAGGGACAGGGACAGGGTAGAGAATAGAACAAAGGGGGCAGGATAGTAAGGAGGGACATATAATCAGTCTCTCACAATATTTCCACTGTGGAGATGTCCTGAGTAATTACACATGTACAGCCTGTATTGAATTGCTTGTCCTTCCAGTGGGGATAGGTGATGAGGGAGGAACCAAAAGAATCTAGAATTTAAAGTTCTATAATCAAATGTTTAAATATATATATATATATATATATATATATATATATATATATAATTATTGTTGTTATTATTAACTACATGCAACAGGGAATTAAGATACACAGGCACTGGGGTAGGGAGACCCATCCTGACCTACCAGAAAGTTAGAGGGGTGATGGAGGAGGACATAGGAGAGATTAGATTGGGAAAAGGGCTTTACAGTGGGATTGCTGTTTTGGGGTTGTGAGTAGGGGTAAGACGGGGAGAAAATTTGGAACTCAAAATCTCCTGGAAATGAAAAATGTAAACAAGAAATAAAAAAGTAATTAAAAAAAGAAAAAGAAACTTCCCCTACAACTTAACAAGGTAATTTTGTCAGGCTTCAAGGGCTCAACTACATCTTCCACCACCAAGATCTGATGAGGAATAGACCCCAGGGATTCGCCTTTAGAAGAACCCTCTCTCTTCTTACCTCTCTGTGGCCTCACCAACTGGTGAGGAGACACTTCAGGGATTATGTGAATGTGTCCTCTCTGTGGGCCCCATGGTCCCATAGTGGAAGAGGGAGAGGTGTGTCAATGATTGACCAAAATTCAGATGATTTCTTTCCTCTTCCACAGCCCTTCCCCTCCCAAATATACACACACACACACACACACACACACACACACACACACACACACACACACATACACACGCCAGTGAAGATCAGAGGCGTCAGTCAGTAAGCATGTATTAAATATTTACTATATGCCAGGTGTTCTGTTAAGTGTGAGGGAATACAAAGGGCTAGAGCAAAGTATGGTCTCTGCCCTCAAAGGGTTAGCATTCAAATGGGGAAGACAGCAGACAAATAACAACAGGAACAAAAATTGTATATATAGATTGTAAGTAGAAATAAATCTCAAAGGAAAGACACTTGGAGGAGTTGGGAGTGGGGAGGGAGTTTCCTGCAGAAGGTGGGATTTGAGGTGTCTGGAAGGAAACCAAGGAAGTTAAGGAGGAAAAAACACTTCATCAAGATGAAATAGAAAAAGAAGAAAAGGGGGAAAAGAGGAAATTCCTTTTAAAATAACTACAGAGGACCTCAAACATCTAGGAGTTTACCTTACAAGACATACCCAGGAATATATAGTAACTCATAGCTTGAATAGGATTTCTTCATCAGTGAAATTTGCTGCAATGATTTTTCCCCAGTTAACTATTTCTCTTCTGATTTTCAATGAATTGATTTTGTTTGATTTCAACATGCATTTGGATGGACACCCAACAAATAACAGACACAATAATCTGGTCCAGAGTTGAAATGGAGAAGAGTGGACTGAATTGCTATAAGGAAATCACAAAATGCTTTTGTTGATCCCATGCATCCCATAAAAGTCAAAGTCATCTTTTCTTTTTAAAAAAAATCATTTATTTATTTATCTTAACGTACATTTCCACAAGATTTTGAGTTACAAATTTTATTTTTTAAATATCATCCCTTCATATTCAACTCATCCTGCACTCTCTATGTATACATGTACATACATATGCCCACATTCACATATATTTTTATATACACATACACCCTCCTATGCATACATATATGTGTGTATATATGTATATGTATATATACATATGCATATGTATATATGTGTGTATATATATATGTATATGTATATATACATTCCCTTCAACTATCTTCATACTGAGAAAAGTCTCATGAGTTACAGTTATTGTTTTTCCATGTAGGTATGTAAATGGTTCAACTTTAATAAGTTCCTTATGATTTCTTTTTCCTGTTTACCTTTTCATGCTTCTCTTGCTTCTTGTATTTGACAGTCAAATTTTCTGTTGAGCTCTGATTTTTTCATCAAGAATATTTGAAAGTCCTCCATTTCATTGAATGACCATATTTTCCCCTTAAGAATTATACTCAGTTTTGCTGGGTAGGTGATTCTTGGTTTTAATCCTAGCTCCTTTGACCTCCAGAATATCATATTTCAAGCCCTTTGATCCCTTAATGTAGAAACTGCTAGATCTTGTGTTATCCTGATTGTGTTTCTACAATACTCAAATTGTTTCTTCCTGTCAGCTTATAATACTTTCTCCTTGACCTGGAACCTCTGGAATTTGGCTATAATATTCCTAGGAGTTTTCTTTTTGGAATCTTTTTCAAAAGGCAATTGGTGAATTCTTTTAATTTCTATTTTGCCCTCTGCTTCTAGAATATCAGGACAATTTTCTAGAATATCAGGCAAAATTATTTGAGAATTTCTTGAAGGATGATTTCTAGGCTCTTTTTTTGATCATGGCTTTCAGGTAGTCCAATAATTTTTAAATTATCTCTCCTGGATCTATTTTCCATGTCAGTGGTTTCTCCAATGAGATATTTCATATTGCCTTGTATTTTTTAATTTGTTTGGATTTGTTTTACAGTATCTTGATTTCTCATAAAGTCATTAGATTCCATCTAATTTTGAAGGAATGGTGCTCTTCAGTGAGTTTTCAAAATTCCTTTTCCATTTGGGCAATTTGACTTTTTAAGGCATTCTTCTCCTCATTGGTTTTTTGGGTGTTATTTTCTTCAGTGTTTTTTTGGGTCTCCTTTAGTAGATTGTTGACTCGCTTTTCATGATTTTCTTGCATCATTTCATTTCTCTTCCCAATTTTTCCTCCACTTGTCTTACTTGGTTGAATCCTTTATGAGCTCTTCCATGGCCTGTAACCAATTAATATTTTTCTTGGAATATTTTGGTGCAGGAGTTTTGACTTTGTTGATTTATTCTGGTGCCATGTTTTTATCCTTTTTGTCCCCAAAGTCTGATCGTGCTTCCTCTGCTTGCTCATCTTGCTGGCCAATTACTTGATTTTTGAACTCTTTGCCACAGTAGAACTCTGCTTCCAGAGTGGAGAGAGCTACATCCCAAATTGCTGAGGTTTTGGCAGTTGTCAGAACTATGAGGAGGGCGCCCTCTCTACAGCCATCTCATGCTCTGTCACACTCACCTCAAGACCACCACCCAAGGCTGCAACCCAGATACAAGCAGATCAAAGCAAGAGCAATTACCCTCTGATTGGTTGCTTGTCACCACTATGATCTGCAGGTCAGGAGCTCTGGAAGCAGCTGCCGTGCCTCTGCCATCTTTAGCCCTGGGGTAGGGGCCAGACTATGCATTTCTATCACCCAGTTCCAACAGAGTTCCCAACTGACTATTTTCTCTTTGGCGTTTATGGGGTAAGAAGTCTGGAAACCACCACAGCTGCCTATGATTCACTCTCCTGAAGTCTGCTTTGGCTGGTCTGTGCCACTGGTCAGGGCCGCCCCTGGTCTGGGCCCTTGCAGCTCATGCGGGACTGTGCTTGCCTCCAAAACCAGTGTGATATACCCTTCCTGTAGGCCTGCAGGGCTACCTTCAGCAGGATATTTTTTTCTCTCTGTCAGTTTGTGGGTTCTGTAGCTTTAAAATTTATTTAGAGTCATATTTTACAAGTATTAGAGGTGGAGTGAGAGCTCAGACATGTTCCCAAAAGTCATTTTTTCAACCCATATTTTACTAGTATGGCTATATAGTGTCAAGATAGACAATGCAACTGTCTTAAAAGAACAAAAGACGAGTACTATCACACAGAGAGGTGGACAGTGGATGAGAGAAGATTGCAGCATATAACCAATGAGGAATCCTGAAGAAGAGCAGTATTAAAGGATATAAAAAAGAAATATATGACAGAAAGAGAAGATGAGCTAGTCCTATGGCAAGAGCTAAAGTACAAGTGGACATCCAGAGTGCTTCACTGATATCTTTAAAATGTCAAGATAAAGTGAGAAAGAACTTCAGCATTGGGGGGAACTCCTGTGCTGAATTGTTGGGGTCATTCACTGAGAACTATCTCTTCTACCCTCTTCCTTAACTCCTGTCATATAGACAGATACCTTTTGTTACTACCTCCTCTCTCACCCACACTACAGGAAGAGGTAGCTCTTTTTGTTAAGACAAACCCCTGTCCATGTACAAGAGATTCCATTCTATCCTATCTTCTTTAGCAGATTGATCCTCTAGATTGTCCCCTCTACCATTCCCATTGTCTCAATTACCCTCAATATCTTATTTTTCTGCTGATTGCTTCTCTACCTCCTACCAACCTGCTCCGGTCTCTCCCATCTTACCAAAACCCTTACTTCCTTGGTCCATGCCCATTACATGTCATCCTAAATATCTCTTCCCTCTAAATTCCTGGAGACAGTTGTTGACAATAGGGGCCTCCACTTCCTTTCCTCTTACTCTCTTCTTCACTGTTTGTAATTTGACTTCTGAACTAATCAATCATTCAACTGAAACTGCTTTTTCTAAAGCTACCAAGAATCACCATACGCCAAAATAAAGTCTAAATTGGTAGACAATTTAGATATAAAGGTTGATATTATAAACACATTAGGCGAGCAAAGAATAGTTTATCTGTCAGATGAATGGAGAATGGAGGAATTTATTACCAAACAAGAGACAGAGATTATTATAGAATGCTAAATGGATAATTTTTATTACAATAAATTGAACAGTTTTTGCGCAAACAAAGCCAATGCAACCAAGATTAGGAGGGGAGCAGAAAACTGGGGAAAAAATTTATAACTATTGCCACTGATAAAAGCCTCATTTCTAAAATATATAGAGAATTAAGTCAAATTTACAAGATTACAAGTCATTCCCCAGTTGATAAATGGTCAAAGAATTTAAACAGGCAGTTTTCAGACAAAGAAATTAAAGCTCTCTGTAGTCATAAAAAAAATGCTCTAAATCACTATTGATTAGAGTATCACTTTACACTATGAAATTGGCTAACATAATAAAACAGGAAACTGATAAATGTTGGAGAAGATTGGGAAAGCTGGAACACTAATTCATTGTTGGTGGAGTTGTAAGCTGATCCAACCATTCTGAAGAGCAATTTGGAACTATACCCAAAGGGCTATAAAAATGTGTGTGCCCTTTGACCCAGAAATACTACTTCTGGGACTGTATTCCAAAGAGATCATAAAAATGAGGAAAGGACTCACATGTACAAAAGCATTTATAGCAGCTCTTTCTATGATAGCTAAGTACTGGAAATTGAGGTGATACCCATCAATTGGGTAATGGCTGAACAAGTTGTGGTATATGAATATAATGGAATACTATTGTGCTATGAGAAATGATGAACAGGTGGAATTCAGAAAAACATGGAAAGACTTATATGAATTGATGCTGAGTGAAATGAGCAGAACCTGAACACTGTACACAGTAACAGCCACAGTGTGCAATGGCTGACTTTGATAGACATAACTCTTCTCAGCAATGCAAGAACCTAAAGTAATTCCAAAGGACTCATGATGGAAATTGTCATCCACATCCAGATAAAGAGCTATGGAGTCTGAATGCAAAGTGGAGCAAACTTTTTTTGTTTTTCGTTTTTTCTCTTTCTTATGGTTCCTCTTATTCATTCTGATTCTTCTATACAACATGACTAATGTGGAAGTATGTTTAATGGGAATGTATTTGTAGAGTCTTTACCAGATTGCATGCCATCTTGGGGAGGGAAGATGAAAGAGAGAGGGAGAAAATTTAAAACTTATGGAAGTGAATGTTGAAAACTAAAAATAAATTAATTTTTTTAACTTTTAAAAACTTTGATAAACTTTCTAAGGATCCCTTGACTGACAAACCTAGTGCCCTTTTCTCAATCTTAATCCTTCTTGACCTCTCCATAGTTTTGGCACTGTTGATCACTTTGATACTCTCTTCTCTCTATGCCTCTGTGACACTGCTCTCCTGTTTCTCCTCCTACCTATCTGACTGCTTCTTCTCTGTCTCTGGATCTTCATCTGTATCACATCTGCTAACAGTTGGTATCCTCTGAGGTTTTGTCGTGGTCTCTCTTTTCTTCTTCCCTAATATCATTTAATTTTATCTCATCAGCTCACATGGTTTCAGTTACCATCTCCATGCAAATGACTTACAGCTCTCACATCTTGACCTCCAGCCTCATATCTCCAACTTCTGTTTAAACATCTCAAAGTAGATGTCCCTTAAACATCTTAAACTCCACATTTTCAAAGCTGAAATAATTATCTTCTACTCCCCTCAACCCAAACCCTCTCCTCTTCTTAACTTTCCTATTACTTTCAAGGGTATCACCATACTCTCAGACACCCAGGCTTACCTAGGTGTCATGCTTGACTCTTCACTCTCTCTTACCCCCCCATATTCAATCAATGATCAGGTCCTGTCATTTATGCTTTTGTAACACCTCTTGTATATGATTTCTTCTCCCCTGACATTGCTGTGATCCTAGACAGGCTTTCATAATCTCATGACCCAGACTATTGAGCTAACCTGTTGATTGGTCTCCCTGCCTCAGTTCTCTCCTCATTCCAATCCATCATCTACTCAGCTGCCAAAGTGATCTTTCCAAAACATACATAGGATCATATTACCTCCCCTACCCATTGGCTAAACTCCAGTGACTTCCTATTACTTCTGTGATCAAATATGAAATTGTGTTTGGCTTTTAAAGGGATTCATAAATTTGCCTCTTTCTACCTTTCCAGTCTTTTTCCATCTTACTCTCCTGAATGTACTTTCCAGTCCAGTGACAATGGCCTCTTTGCTCTTTCTCACACAAGACAGACATTCCGTATCCCAATTCCAGACATTTTTGCTGTCTTCCATTCCTAAACCACTCTCCCTCCTCATCTTTGTCTCTTAGTTTCCCTAGCTTCCTTCAAATTGCCACCAAAGTCCCACCTTCTATAAGAAGCCTGTCCTAATCCTCCCAAATCTTAGTGCCCTCCTTTTGAGATTATCCTCAATTTATCATGTATATCTTTTTGTATGTAGTTGTTTTCATGTTGTCACATTAGATTGTGAACTTCTTAAGAACAGGGACTGTCTTTTGTCTTTCTTTATATTCCAAATACTTAACATAGTGCATGGTACATTATAAGCACTTAACAAATGTTGGTTAACTGACTGACTGAATGATTGGTTGTATAAGCAGAAATGCATTGGTAATGCCTTAAGAGCTAGAATGTGAGGACTTCCAGGAGCCAAGATGAAAGAGTAAGCAGTAAGTTGCTCTCATCCTCCCTTATTGATCTTAAAAAACTTAGAAAATTACCATCCCAGGAAAAATCCAGGAACAATAGATCTAGCAGAAAGATGGGATGCCCAGTGTTTTAGCTTGTGAGGCAAGGGGGATTAATGGGAAAGGTCCCTCTTGTTGTGTCGGAAGAGGGCCAGTACAGGACAAGAGTCATTCCAGAAAGTGAGTGGCAAGCCGTACTTTAGTGGACCAGCAGGACATCCTGAGCACCAGGGTGATAGAGTGGGTTAGCACCAACACCAAGAACACCCACCTTGCCCCCCACCCATGTGCCTTGGCACAGCCAGGGGAACCAGCAGAAGTCAATATAGAGAACTACCACTTATGCCCGTGGATGGGTGTCTACCAGCAGCTGAGCCTGCCTATGCTCTGGTGCAGCCCAGGGTGAGGAGGTGACTTCCAGCAGCCAGAACATCCCCACCCCAACACCCTATCCTGTGAGTTTCAGTGTAACACTGGGGAAACACAAAAAAGCCCCACCAGCCACCACCACCACCAGCTCCAGCTCAGCACCAGGTAAACTACCAGACCCCTACAGCCTCCAGCTGCCAGCACCTGAGGCCCCAGAACACAAAGCTGGTAACCAAGCCCCTAACTCCCAGAACAAAAATCCCCCTGTGCCCCACAAGCAAAAATCAACTTTAAAAGTCAAGAAACAGGCAAACATCATGAGCAAAAAGCAACATAGAAAAACAAAGCCCAGAGATTTTTACTATGGGGACAGGGAAGTTTAAACACAAATTCAGAAGAGGAGAGCATTGTCAATATACCCACATCTGAAACCTCAAAGGGGAATATGAATTGGTCTCAAGCCAAAAAAAAGAAGAGTTCAAGGATTTTAAGAGTTCAAGTCCTCAGAAGAGTTCAAGAAGGATTTTATAAGTCAAATTAGAAAGGTAGAAGAAAAATTGAACAATTCCCTTAAAAATACAATCGACAAAATAGAAAAAAACTGAAAAAAACACAACTCCTTAAAAAGTAGAATCATCAAAATGGAAAAGGAGGGACAAAAACTAACTGAAGAAAACAATTTGTTAAAAATTAGAATTGGGCAAGTGGAAACTAATCACTCTATGTTGCAACAAGAATCCGGTAAACAAAATCAAAAGGATAAAAAAATAGAAGAAAACATAAAATACCTCATTGGAAAAACAATTGACCTGGAAAATAGATCCAGGAGAGATAATTTAAGAATTAATGGTCTATCTGAAAACCATGATCAAAAGTAGAGCCTGGAGAGCAACTTTCAAGAAATCATCAAGGAAAACTGTCCTGAAGTCCTAGAACCAGAAGGTAAAATAGTCAAGGAAAGAATCCACTGGTTACCTCCTGAAAGAGATCCCAAATTGAAAACACCAAGGAATATTGTAGACAAATTCCAGAACTATCAGGTCAAAGAGTTAGAACGTAAGTAAATTTCCTTTCAAAGGTATTACCCTGAGAACCAGAGAATTTGAGTGTAACCATGTGGTGGTAGTCTATCCCTGGGAACCTAAACTTTTCAGGTTAAGGGCAAATTATCATATGAGAGTCAAACCAGAGAGTGATTAGGTTTCTAGATTAGATATTTGAAATGATTACATAGTATTGATAACTATCCCATATCTCCCATGATCAGCTAGTTATATTGTAAGGGTGGTGGCCACATACCACATCTGTTTTGAGTGCAATGGCCAATCAATCCAGAAGTCTAAAGATGATTTGTGCTTCCCGCCATTTGGCAGACAATGGACTTGTAGGTGCAGAATGAAACATGGTTTTAGACATAGCTCTTGTATGAATTTGTTTTTGCTTAACTATAGTTATTGCAAGGAAGGGCTTTTTGGAAACAATAAAGACAAGTGAGGAATTGGGGATAATGATCGTATTATTTTAAAAAGAAGGAAAATAATGTTAAAATTAATAAAATTAATGATAAATTAATAAAAATAATTAAAATATTATTCAAAATTAAAAATACAGAGAAGAGAATAGAAAGAAGTTCAGAAGGGGACACAGACAAGCAGAACAGTGTTGGAACTATGTTAAATTTAGTAAAATTTTTTAAGTTGCATGTAATATTCATGGTGTCACAGTCCTTACTTTCTAATCTCTCAATGTAGAAATGTTTGTGTCTGTTTATGTTTATAGAATTAATAAGAAAAACTAAAACAATGTAATTTTGTCAGCTGGATAAATAAGGACACAAGACTCAGCATTTTTATTTTCTGTCAAAAATTCTTATTATGGTCACATAAAGGCTATTAAAATTTTAGGCTTTTTTATGTTCTTCATTTCAGTCAGAGCTTTCTGGAGCTTAGAAGATGATATCACACATTAATTGTGAAAAGAACAAGCCTTCAGCTTCCCCACTGAGGCATAATCTACAGTTGGCAAAAAATTGGATCCATACCACTCCTCTCTTTCTAATAACAGGAGTCTTTGTGACAGCATTTAAAAAAAATCCTTTGGTAGCAAAATTTTCCCAAAGTTTTCAGCCTGAGGAAGTGTAAAATTCATTTAAGCAATCATTCAGCACAGCATTTCCATATGTGTTAGACTGGTAATTTAAGTTGTGCATATAAAATGAAGCTTAATTGTTTTGTTTTTGAGAGGGCATAAAGGCTACCCTGCATGGAAACTATGGTAACTGAAAGGCATATGCTACTACTTTGCTTCTGAATGATAGCATCATACTCAGAGTGGGTTTTGCACCTAGCAACAGAGCCCAAGTTCTCAGCAATCCTTTTAGCCCTCTCTTGAAATGGTCCTGTTTTGTCCAATGCACAGAGTCACAACTTTCAACCTCTATAGAAATTCTTTGGTCAGCTGAGAATCAATAGCTAACCACTCAATTTCACACTAAGAAATATGTTTCTTAAACTGTAGTCAGAGCTAAAGATGTTTTTCGTGTGTTGTGGTTATACAGAATGACTGAACTCTGTCCAATAGCAGTGGATATTCACTTTATTCCTTTAAATATATGTGTGTGCACACACACACATTAGGCAATTTATAAGCAAGGGGAAAAAAGTCTTTCCTAGTCAGAGGAAAGTACCTCATTTGGACTTAGAAATTGATTTATACATCTCGTCTTTTTAGATTGGGTTCATTAGAGAAAATTTGTCATATGCATATGACCTGGCTAGCACATGTGCAAATGAATTATTTTTATTCTCTGATTTTTGATTACCTAAATTCAGCGAACAGTAAATAATCACCCTGATCATGCTACTATCTCAGTCCGAATAAACCAAGCCCAAATAAGGATTAATTTAGCTTTTGAAGCACTGGCCTGGCAAAAGATAAATAAGATGGAATAGTGTTGCTTTGTTGATGCTGCAGGCAGTTGAGACAGCTTTCAACTCAGACACCTCTGAACAATCTAAGTGAGTTGTGAATGTCTAAGGTCCAGAGTTTTCTTTCCCAAAAGGGTTACTGGAAATCAAGTTGCACATAAAAGAAAAACTGTGGATTAGCATACATTTTAAGGCCTTAGAATCTGATCCAACTGAGAGTAACATCACAACATTCACAAAGCAGTCAACGCCAATATACCCCTCAGAAAGTTGCTCTGACCAAAATTAAAATTCTATAACCAAGTTCCACCCTGTAGGTAGGTTTTCTTTCTATGATACTTTTTTCCATTCGCTGGAGACCAGACCTGCTCAGGAGTCACTGTTCTTTATCAATAAATGGGGATGGTGGCCAAAGCTCTGTCCTAAGCCTTCTTTTTGTCTTTCTCTATACATTCATTCTTAGTGTCTTCTTTAGCTACAATGAGTTTATCATCACTATGTAGGTGACTCTCACATGTATGTATCCAACCCTAGCATCTCCCTTGACAACTATGTCACCAGCTTCCTGTTGGACATTTCAAATATGATATCCCAGAAACATCTCAGTGTTGACATAACCAAACCAGAACCCTTTATCTCTCTTCTCAAATCATCTCTTCTTCCAAACTTTACTATTTCTGTCAAAGAGAATACTGTTCTTCCAGTGTCTCAAGTTTATATCCTTGGTCGTATTGTGTCTTGGACTGTTCAGTCTCCCTTACCCTACATATTTGATCACTTGACAAATCTTGTCATTTCTGTGTCCACATCTCTCACATTTGACATCTATTCATACAGCTTACCCTTTAGTTCTGGCCCTTGTCACCATGTTTCTTCAGTTTCCATGTCTCTTCTTATGAGATTTGACCCTTAGCAGGACGATATGAAGACATGGGGTGGAAGGAATGGAGGTGACAAGTGGATTAGATGACAAAGTTAGCATTCTAAGCCATGAACTTGAGTTTTTTACTTTTTTCTCTTCCTTAGAAGCTTCTCCTCCCCTCTACCTTAGAAAATGGCAAAGATCCAGGTGATCTGAACAGCTGACTTCTGGAACTCACCCAAGCAAGAACTGTAGCATTTCCTGTTCTGGCTCATTCAAGAATCAGTCTTGAGTATCACTTTCTAGTGCCCACCAATTTGTCTCAGCTATTATCCTACTTCTTGACAAATTAAAGCACATCTACCCCCTTTTCTCTTCAACATAATTTCCCTACTTATATTTTTTGAGGAAATTCAAAGTATGGTCAGTCCAGATGACAATTTCCCTACCCCTAATTCTGTTTTCTTCATCAAGTCCAACAATTCATTCCAATTTGAAGTGTTTGTTCCAATCTAGTGAAAAATTGCTGTCAGTTTTGGCAGCCTGAAGGGTTTTTTATTATTACTGTTACAAGGAGAAATAAACATTCCGTTCTCACAGTAACAAGCTCCATGCCACTTTGAAAGAGGCGCTGTACCAGTCTGATTTCAGGAAAATCTAAATCCCTTATTAAGTTTAAGTTGAATTCTGAAATGTAACTGCTCAGAGCTGTCTGCAATTTTAGATTGAGTGTCCTCATTATGGTATAAAAATAGAAATACATAGATAACATTATTGTGTTGTACTGAGGTGTAGGGCAATAAGTCTGTATGACTTCAGTTTCCTCAGGAATCCTTCTGGGAACAAGATGTGCTTCTCTTATGAAGTCACCACCAATATAAGAAGTGATAAATGAAAAGAAATGACTTGTTAAATTGCCTTCTACCTTAAAAAATCAACAACAACAAAAAATTCCCTAAATTTTTTATTGGGCAATATTCAATCATTCCATACATTTGTATAGCATTTCATAATTAATAAAATTCTTTTTTCATAATACCCTTGTTAGGTCTGTAGTGAAATTATTGAAACCATTTTGCAGATGAGGATATTGAGGCTCAGAAAGGTTAAATAGTTTATCTAAGTCCCATGGCTAGTAAGTAACAGATGAAATTCAAATTCAGTCAGCTTTCAGAAAGGTAGTATGGTATAATGGATAGAGTCCTAGACCTGGATTCAGAAAACTTGGCTTTGAATCCCGACCCAGATATTTCCTAGCTGTGTAACCCTGACTAAGTCAGCCGACCTCTCTGGGCCTCCGTTCCTTTACCTGCAAGATAAGTTGGTTGGACTAGATGGTCTCTAAATTCCATTTAGGCTTTTGATCTACAATCCTATAATCTGACCCCAAATCTGTCACTCAATCAACTGAAGATGCCCATGACAAAGCTAGACTTCTTGGTTGGCAAAATCATAGACTAAAATATTCTCTTGCCATGTTCTGTATCATATATTATGGGGAGAAAAAGGTAAAACTGGCTGCATGTCTTCATTCAGAGACCAGTTTTCTATCCACTACACCACTGCTAAAAAAGCAAACGTGCATAATAGAATGAAAATTTAGATGTAAATATGACAGATAGAAGGCAACCCTGAATGTAATGTTTCCTTCAAAAACTTGTCTACTTGGGACTCTGTGCTGCAAACACCTTTTATCCTTAGTCCATTCATAACCTTTTTGTTAATCAGCCATTTTTCAGTTGTGTTCTACTCTTTATGACCCCATTTTGAGGTTCTCTTCTTTTTTTTGAGGCAATTGAGATTAAATGACTTGCCAGGGTCACACCACTAATAAGTATCTAAGGTCACATTTGAACTCAGGTCCTCCTGACTCCAGGACCAGTGTTCTATCCACTGAACCACCTAACTGCCCCATTTTGGCACTTTTCAGAGATAATCGAATGGTTTGTCATTTCTTTCTCCAGTTCATTTTACAGGCAAAACAGCTGAGGCAAACAGAGTTAAGTCATTTGCCTAGGCACACAGCCAGGGTCACGTAGCTGATAAGTGTCTGAGGCTAGATTTGAACTCAGGTCTTCCTGACTCCAGGCCTACAGCTCTTTCCACTGTGCCCCCTACATACCCTACAGCCAGTTTACTAGATATTGAATATCCCTTTTTGAAATACAAAGTAGATCAAAGATATAAAAATCTTGTCATAATTTCTAAAAGCTACCAATAAAATAACCAAACAAATTGGGTTAAGGCTTTTATTAATTTTGAAATTTATGTGTGTGTATGTGTGTGCTCATGCGTCCACACATATAATTCAAAGCGTTCAAAGCACACAGGTATTCAAATGTTTGTATGAAGTTTCAAAACCCAAGTCACTAACTTACCACCATAGAATTTCATCATATCAGAAATAAAATGGTCATCAGAATTCATCAGATTTTAACCGCTCAGTTTATAGGTTCATCAATTAAATTCAACAAATTCCAGCATTTTATTAAGCACTTAACATGAGTTAAGCATTGTGCTAGGCTCTGGAGATACAAAAACAAAACAAACAACAATAAACCTTGTTCTCCAAGAGTTTACATTCTTTGAGGGGAATTTGGCTCAAAGTGGTTAGTTGTATTTACCTGATATCAGATATGGTATGTACTTTATAAATGTTCGTTAAATTGAAACACTTAAGTGTAGAATTTCAGAACTGAAACAGACTTTTTTAAGCTTTCAAATTACTTCATTTTTTTAAAATGTATGTATTTTAAGTTTTCAACATTTAGATTTTGAGTTATAAAGTTGTCCCCACCCCCACTCCACTCCACCGTACACAAGACACCATGCAATCTGATACAGGCTATACATGTATTATTATATTAAATATATTTCCACATTAGTCATGTTGTAAAAGAAGAATCAGAACAAAAGGGGAAAATCACGAGGGCAAAAACAACAAAAGAAGAAAGTAGTATGCTTCAAACTGCATTCAGACTCCGTAGTTCTTTCTCTGGATATGGATAGCATCTTCCATCTTGAGTCTTTAAATCATTGCATTGTTCAAAAGAGCTACGTCTAACAAAACTGGTCATCATACAATGTGGCTACAACTATGTACAGCGTTCTCCTACTTCTGCTCACTTCACTCAGTATCAGTTCAGACAAGTCTTTCCAGGTTTTTTCTGAAGTCTGCCTGCTCACCATTTCTTATGAAATTATAATATTCCAGTCCATTCATATACCACAACTTGTTTAGCCATTCCCCAGTTGATGGGCATCCCCTCAATTTCCAATTATTTGTCACCACAAAAAGAGCTGCCATAAATATTTTTGTACATATGGGTTCTTTTCCATTTTTTATGATCTCTTTGGGATACAGATCTAGTAGTGATATTGCTAGTTTTATAGCAGAACAGATTTTAAAGACTGTCTAGTCCAACTTTGTTTTATGGATGAAGAGATTAATACCCAAGTAGTCTAATACTTGGCTAAAGTTGTCCACTTAGGTGGTTTCCTACCACAAAGTTGGAATGAAACCATATCAATTTAGACTAATTAGACTGAAGAGTATTTGAGTTACTGAAAATCTGAGTTAAGAAATAAAATAAATATAGCTGGCTTATTTGCAAGTACACAAGTGAATTGTTTGTATAACTATTCAAAGTAGAGGGGATTAAAAGTCTAATCTGAAAAGATGACGAATATTTGTCAAGGTCATTTTGTAAAAGCCTCTTCTTTGCAGTAGGCTAAACATGCCTGCAATAATTTTCTTTTCCCTGCTCATTTGCTTAACAAACCCTTTCTTTAGGGAGGTCATCTTTTTTCCTAGGAGCTTCATCAGTCCAGAAACCCAGGTCAAAATACAAAATTGTAGATCAGTGAACTCTGAGTATAAATATGTGTATATGAGTATGTATGTATATATGTGTGTATACATGTATATTGTATGTATATATGCACACATATATTTATATATACATTCATATGTATGTGTATATACATTTATATTGTATGTATATATACACATATAGTTATAAAATTATCATTATTTTATCTTTAAAACACAATCCATTATAGTTCATTATTTTATCTAGTATATTATCAGTTATCACTATAGTACCAATATATTATATTCACTAATTCATTATAATTTCAAAGCATTCAGTTTGTAATTGATTTATTATTTTTGTTCTTGTATAGATGTATAGATATATCGTGTATAGATGAGTAGAAACTTTCCCCCGTTCCTTTGAAGAGTTAGAAATCTTTGAGAGTGAAATGCTTCATCTAATGCCAAACTTTTAAAAAAATATGTTGGGAGGTTTTATGTAATATTTAAATTTTTCTTCTGTATTATAAGGGATGGCTTTCTTTTGGAGAGAGAAGAGGAGAAAGACACTATGAAACACAAATGATGAAAAATCAAAAGCTAGCAATAGAATTTTATTTTTTAATGAGATGCTAGAAATTTGAAGAATTATACTTTAACAACCATTCTATGAGGAATTCTGTAGAGAGAATGATACTTTAAACTAACAATGTAGAGACTGTTTCTTTTCAAACTTTTAGGAGGCCACTCACTGATCACACACCTCAGGACCACCACCCAAGACCACAATACTGATCCAGGTAGATTAAGTCAAGAGCCCTTAGCCTCTGAATGATTGCTTGGGCTCCGTGCAATCTGCCAGCTGAGAGCTCTGAAGCAGCCATGCAGGCAGCTTCCCACCCTGGAGGCAAATGGCTAGACTCTCTCCCCCAATTTAGCGGAGTTTCACTGACTTTCACTTAGTCCTTGTTTCTTATGGGCTGATAATTCTGGAAACAACCACAGCTGCTGGTGATCCACTTTCCTGAAAGCTCCAGCCATGGTTTCATGCAGTACTGGTCTGTGCTCCCAGCCTGCTGCAATGAACCCCTTCCCATTAGCCTGCCGGGATGCCTTCAGCAGGAGCTTTGTTACTCTGTAATTTTGTGGGTTCTAGAGCTCTAAAATTTGTTTAGAGTCACATTTCATAGGAATTTGAAGTGGTTATGGGGGGAGCCACGGAGTTCTACTGCTTCTAAACTGCCATCTTGACTCCTAGAGAGTGTTAATAGTTATCACTGTTAATAGTGATTGTAGAGAGAAACTGTAAGAATACAGAAAGAAGGGAACTTTTTGGGAGAACTGCTTTAATTCTTCCTTATTAGGAAGCCATATAAAGAGAAATCCTTGAAGATTCTGTGAGGGTAATAGAAAGTTTTAACTATAGTCTGGAGAATTATCTATTATGGGGAGAGAGAAACTATGAAGGAAGAGGAAGAAAAAAATCTTATTCCTTGAAATAATTGAGTCTAATACTTGTATTGAGAATAAATAAGAAGATTCAAGAGACTTTGGCTGTAATTTTGAGAACTAAAAGGTAAGACTATGTTCCAGAAGTGAGAAGTCAAGTGTAACAATGAAGATTAGAGGTGACTTTGACTATGATCTTTCTCACAACTAAAACTCCGTAATTATACCTTTGTGATATTATTCATTACATTGTTAATAAATTGTATATATACTAACTTTAATATCTATTTAGGCCTAGGAGATTGTGGTTTTGATATAGAAGAACAAGTGCTTATGGGAAAAAGAGCTAATACAATATATTAAATTAATAATATTTAAGAAACTGGAATGACAGATCAGAGCTAATTGACTTAGTAAGGAGATAAAGGCTGTAATTTTAGAAATTAATAAGGAAATAATGAAATATTCTTGTATAGTCCTAGAAATATATTATTGTATAACATTGTATTATAATAATATAATACAAGAAATATATTCATGTATAATCCTAGAAATTTCAGTGCTAGACTAAAAGGTGACTACTCCCAGAAGTAAGTGTGGTTGAGCCTTAAATTTTATATACATATATATAATATATATTAATATGCATTAATATATTATATTATTATATGTAATATAATATATTATATTATTTAAGGCTCAATCACACTCACTTCTGGGAGTAGTCGCCTACTACATATATATATATGTACATAACATTGAATACATTAATACATTTTAAAAATACATGTGTACTTAATGTACGTATATATGTGTGTGAGTATGTAAGTTACTATTTAGTATACTTTATAATATAATACCACTAGAATTGTAGTTAAAATATAAATGCATCTCTCAGATGACTTGAACCCACACTTTCTGACTCCTATCCCACTGCTCCTCTGTTACTTCTCCTCAGCTATTAAATAATGATAACTAATTATTTTAGCAAAGGTCCTAAGGTACACCCTGAAGTGCATTTCCTAAGGCAATAGGTAAAGAACCAGGAGTTAGGGAGAAGTTAAAGACTTGAGAAATCCAATGATTAAGGATGCAATCTGCAGGACAATAGAGAAAGGAATGTGACCAAGTACACATAGTGGGCTTGGCCTTGGCAAGGAAATGGGCTATTTCTTTGTCAAAAGCTAGAGGAGAGGAAGAGAGAGACAATGCTAATGTCATAGGATTTTGAGATGAAGAGAATGGAAGAAGAGAAAGTTCACAACAAATGGCCTCAGATTTCTCAGTAAAGTAAGAGGCAAAGTCCTCAGATGAAAGAGGCTGGGAAGGGTAGTATGAGAGGCCTAAGAAAAAAAGAAAAAACTTGTGATAAAAGTTCTTTGTAACCCTTTACATTAGTATATGTGTTATTGTTATTATACAAAATATATTTGTAATAGCCTCAGTTTAGCACATAATCTGTGCTATGGAGTAGAAAAGGGATGGGGAACCTGAAGCCTAAAGGCCACAAGTGGCCTTCTAGGTCCTTGGGTGTGGCCTTTTGACTGAGTCCAAGTTTTACAGAACAAATCTTTTTATTAAGGGGATTTGTTCTGTGAAGTTTCTAGTTCAAACTATCTGTATATAGGGAATGGTACGTGTGTTTTGTCATATAGATTATGTTTATCCATATATGGTTTTAAAATGTGGCTGGAAAGAACGCATGCATAGATATCTCTATGGCCTCCTCTCCCCAACCCTCTCTAGAGAAAATTTTGAGCCTTCCATGAGGTAAAATAGAAGTATATGCTACTCATATTCTCTTCAGAGAAAGGACACCAGGCTACAATTATATTTATCCATCCTCCAAAATATTGTAAGTTTGTGGGAAGTATTTTTTAGGTTCAAGCTAAGCTCTTGATTACTATACTTTAATGGGGAAGGAGAACTCCACACTATGTGTCCAAGGCTCAACTTCCCACAAAACACCAGTTACACAATGTACACACATAGTGAATAGCAACAGAAAACAAAAAGAAATCAGAGAAGATCACAGATAAGAATTTACTAGACAATACACATAATAAATGAGCTCTTCTACTGGGAGCAAGATATCTTAGTTCAACCAAAAGAAAAGTCCCAGATCTCATCCAATGGGAGTGCTCCAAAGTCTCTAGGGATAGGGACATGAATGAGATACTGACTCCTTTACATACCAGTTTCTCCCCAAAGTCTTTCTCTCTTTTCAGGGATCTGAAGAAAATCTGGAACCATATGTTTCTTTGACTAGAAGCCAGAAGAATGGAATCTCTCTTTCTGTAAGCTCTTGCCAACTTCCCCACTCACCCAAGCATGAAATACTGAGTGATTAATCTCTGCCAATAAGACAAATCTCATTCAAATGGGCTTTGAAACTCTGGTTACATGTAAAACGTGGGGTATAACTCAACTGGGTATCTTATTCTACAGAAAGTAAGGGGGAAAGAGATGAGGAGGGAGGGGAAAATAGAAGGGAGGGCAGATTGGGGGAGGGGGTAGTCAGAAGCAAACACTTGTGGAAAGGGACAGGGTCAAAGGAGAAAACAGAATAAGTGGGGGGGCAGGATAAGGTGTAAGGAAATATAGTTAGTCTTTCACAACATGACTACTATGGAAGTGTTTTGCATAACTACACATGTATAACTTATATTGAATTGCTTGCCTTCTCAATGAGGATGAATGGGGAGGGAAGAAGGGAGAGAGTCTGGAACTCAAAGTTTTAAAAACAAATGTTAAAAATTGTTTTTCCATGCAACTGGCAAATGAGATATACAGGCAATGTGATATAGAAATCTTTCTTACTCTACAAGAAAATAGAAGGGAAGGGGATGTGAAGGGTTGGGGATAAAAGGAAGAGCAGACTGTGGGAAGGGGTAATCAGAATGCATGCCATCTCTGGCTGGGGTGGAGGGGATGGATGAAGAGAAAATTTGGAACTCAAAATCTTGTGGAAATGAATGTTGAAAACCAAAAATAAATTAATTTTTAAATTTTTAAAAAATAAAATAAAATGCTGAACTTGAGAAAAAGAAATGTGGGGTAATAGACTAAAAGATGATCTTAATGGTCTTTTCCAGCTTTAAAATGATATGATCCAATGTTTAAGACTTCCCATTATGAATACAGATTTCCAGTTGAAACAACACCAGCTGACTCACTCAAATACTTTTAAAGATCTTCCATTTCATTGGTATGGGTACTACCTAAATCAGTGGTTCTCAACTTTCCTAATGCCACAACCCTTTAATACAGTTTCTCATGATGTGGTGACCCCCAACCATAAAATTGTTTTCGTTGCTACTTTATAACTGTAATTTTGCTGCTGTTATGAATTGTAATGTAAATATCTTATATTCAGGATGTATTTGCATTGTTACAAATTTAACATAACCCACAGATTGAGAACCACTGACCTAATGGACACAGAACAAAATTCTCTCATGCCTTAGTAGATTATTGTGTGAATTATTGTGACCAAACTTATGGTCATAATCTTCACCAAATTTAACTAGATTGATTCTTCACTTGATGGACCCACAGTTCATTACT
The DNA here is from genome assembly GCA_028646575.1 of Pseudocheirus occidentalis. NCBI lineage: Eukaryota > Metazoa > Chordata > Mammalia > Diprotodontia > Pseudocheiridae > Pseudocheirus > Pseudocheirus occidentalis. The sequence continues at coordinate 258,785,923 of CM053593.1, forward strand.
AGGGAAGCATATTGCAATGAGTGACCTAGGTTCAAAACCCAGGTTTGACCCTTACTAGCTATGTGATCAAGGGTTGAATCCTTAACCTCTTTGAACATTTTCTAAGCTATAAAATGGAGATGATGCCTGTAATATCTACCTCCAAGTATTGTTAGGAATCAACACTAGTCCCATAGTTTTATTGATGTAGAGAACTCTCAGAAATAAAAGTCCCTCTACTAATGCAGGTTGGGAACTTCTTTACAATGAGATATACAGATTTGCCTAAAACAGGGAAAGGCTAAATGACTTCCTTACAGCTCGTATGTCAGAGGTAAAGTTTAAACCCAGGTCTTCTTGGACTCAAGACAAACTCTTTATTCACTACACCATTTGGTTGTCCAGGCAATCATATCCAACTCTTAATGACCCTATTTGTGGTTTTCTTGAGTAAGATACTAGAATTGTTTGCCACTTCTTTCTCCAGTACATTTTACAAATAAGGAAACTGAGGCAAACAGGGTTAAGTGACTTGCCTGGGCTAATAAGTATCTGAGGTCAGATTTGAATTTAGGAAGATGAGTCTTCCAGACTCCAAATCCAGCCTCCTATCCATTCTATCCTCTTAAAAATAAAATATGTGTACAGGGTTGTTGTGATACTCAAATGAGGTATACTATATGAAGTTCTTGGGAGGGGGTTGTTTATTTGTTTGTTTTGCATTCATCTTTTTCAGTGATGGTGGTGATTTTTTTCTAATACTACTAAAACCTTTTGAGTTGGTAGGTCCTCCTAGAGCTTATGCACTGTTTACATAGCCTTCACCTATACAGAGTCACCTGTATACTATGAAGAGGCATTGGAATGAGGCTTTATATCATGAGATGAAAAAGACAATAGCCAAAGAACTCTCACCCAAGTCCATAAACAATCTAGGTTAGACTCTTCCTTCTCTAGTGAGCCAAATATTTCCAAAGAATAGTCCTTCACACTTAAAGCATTAACATAATTAAAAGTTCCAAGAAAAGACAATTGCTAGAGTCAACTTCTTTCCAGAGATCCAAGCAGTCCATAAAACCCAGGATATCAGTGTAAGACAAAGTCTAGGTTTCATTTCCTACATCACAACTCCCTTTCTGTTGTACCACAGGCCCAGTTTCTGCTTAATACTAGAGTTCTGTTTGGTTTGATAACTTGGCATTATTCAGGAACTCCCCTTTTCTTTCCAAAATATTTAGTCTAGGAGTTCCTACCACTCCACAGCTGCCTCCAACTGCTGCTGTCTCACTGACCATGGATGCCCTGCTGTCTTAGGCTCATATTATTCTTCCTCCAGAATCTGCTACTTTTCCACTGGCTCTCCTCCACTGCTAACTTGGGGCCTAATGGGTTTCCTGAAGGAAGGCTGCTCAGATAAGCAAGTTTTTTCCTATGAACACACCCTCTAGGGACTCAAGTCTCTCTTCTATCTCCCTAGCAGCTCTGGTTATCATGTGTAGCTGTGTCAGCTACAAACTTAGTTGCACAGGGATAAATCTAGGCCAAAGTCAACTCCCAGAATACACTAGGCATAAATCAATCTTCATTATGTTATCAGTGGACCTACCAGCACTGAAGGCAAGGGCTTCTCATTCACGTTCCATCAAGGAGTACAAAAGCAAAATCCTAAATGTAGTGTGGGCATACATTTTACAAGAAAATTTCTTTAAAACTAGAACAAAAGTCTTATACTTTAACCTGTTAAGTTTACTCTGCTCCCCTTTGTCACATCTTTCATGTGTACCAATGGTTGTTGTTCAATCATTCAATTGCATCTAACCCTGTGATCTCATTAGCAAAGTCCATGGGGTTTTCTTTCCTTTTTTTATTTTATTTTATTTTAGACTCAAACACCAGAACATAAATACAGAAAAGAAACAAAAACATATCATTAACTTAAATATTGGAACTGAAATACAAAGTTAGAAAGAAAAAAAAAGCACGTCATGTGCATAGCAGAACATAGGAGAGGATTCAAAATATGTAACAGTAAATGATCATTTCAAGAAAACCTGTACAATAAATAACATTGTATTGAAAATTGTCCACGTTTTCTTTACTTCCTTGTGAGCTTTCCTTTGCTCTCTGCTGTGCACATTTTGACTTTGCTCTTTTTTTCTCCCCCTGCCCCTCCAGAACTAATAAACTAATAAATAATTAAATAATAATAATTAAACTAATTAATAAACTAATAAAGTTTAGATATGTTTCTCTATAGCTATAGTTATATACATACACATATACTTATATACATACATATATAAACATATACTTCTTTGTTTTTATGTTTATGCCTATTTCGTTTCCTATCCCTCCTGCCTCCTCTAATTTACTTCTACACACTACCTTGCCCTCCTGTTACTTGCCTACCCCACTCCAAGGATCCCTCCTCTATCCTCTCATTTCCATAAATCTAAATGCCTTTCTATGTACCACTTTTACTTATACCCTCATTCTCCCCTCTGAAGATTCCTCCCTTGCCCTCTCCCCCACTCCCTATGCCCCTACCATTTTATTTCTTCTGAAGTTAGGAGACTTTTATGCTTTTCTAAATATATAGGCATTGTTCCCTCTTAAACTCATTCCCAATGAAAGTAGGTTACCAGAACTACCAGCCTTCTTCCCCATCTAATTCATCTGTATTGATTCTTCCTCTTGCACTTCATTTATATAAAATAATTACTCCTTTTAGCTGTTCCTAAATGTTTTTACTTTTTAAACTCATATCAGACTCAGTTTTACCCCAATATTTTTTACAAGCTACACAATTATTAATAAGAATCCTAGACATATTTTATATTTTAAATATATAAAAAGCATATGTACTTATTCATGTAGTATATATTAGCACATTTGTCTATAATATTTATATCATATTAATTATAATATTTATATAAATATGTTTATAATAATTATAACATTGATTATATGATAAAATATATTATATATGAATATATATTAGTATATTTATATACTAATATATTCATTATATATTATATATCAACATGCATATGTTTATAATAATTATAACATTAATTCTATAATAAAGTACATGTGATATATGAATATATAATATTAGTATATTTATATATACTAATTACTACTATACTACTATTACATATTCAGTCTTTGGTATGTACCTTGCATTTCTCTTGGTTCTTATATGTCAAATCTTCTATTAAGTTCAGGATTTTTTAAAACAAAGTCTTGAAATTCTAAGAATTTTTCATTCAGAATAATACTTAATTTTGCAGGGCATGATATTTTTGACCAGAGCCCTGACTCTTTTGCTCTTTGATGCACTGTATTCCAAGACCTGTGGTCCTTTAATGTCTCTGATGCTAGATCTTGTGTGATTTAATTGTGACACCATCATATTTCAGTTGTCTTAATCTTGATGATTTTAATACTTTATCCTTGAGCTGGGGGTTTCAAAATTTGACTATGATATTCCTATGAGTTTTCCTAATAGGATCTTTTTAAAGTGGTGATTGATGAATTTTTCTATTTCTACTTTCCGCCCTTGTTCTAATGCTTTGGGACAATTTTCTTGAAATATTTCTTGTAATATTGCATCAATATTCTTTTTTTTAACATAACTTTCAGTTAGTCCTGATTATTTTTATATTTTTTCTTCCTGATTTATTCTCCAAATCTGCTTTTTGTAAGATGTTTCACTTTCTCTGCTATTTTTAAATTTATTAATATTTTGTTTAATTATTTCTTAATCTCTTATTATTTTGCTGGCTTCCCTTTGCCCAGTTCTAATTTTGAAGGTGGCATTTTCTTCCTTAAGACTCTGAATCTCCTTCTGTAATAGGTTGACTTTCCTGTTGTAACTTCCTTGTTTTTCTCGTATTATTATTTTTTCCCCTCCATCTCTGTTATTTGAGTTTTGAAGTCTTTTTTTAAGTTCTTCTATGAACTATTTTTGGACTGGTAACCATTTGACATTGCTCTTTGGGGGTTTCGTTATTTCAGTATCCTTTTCTGAAGATGAATACCAGTCATCTATATTCCCATAATAGCTTTTGATGGTTGGATTCCTTCTCCTTTGCCTGTGCATTTTTTTGGTGATGATAGCTTAATTTTTGTAATCACCTCTAGCCCTGGTGTATGGGAAGTGGTGCTTCTTGCCTCAGATCTTTAGTTCTCCCCTCTAGGTTGGAACCAAAGTCAAACCTCCAACCACCTGTAAGTGTCCACAGTCAGGAGCTTTCTGCCCTGCTGCTGCTGCATTCACCATGTGCTCGTTCCCTCTCACCCCTACTGCTCTTGGTAGCACAGCTGGGCCTGGTGCTCCTTATCAGCAGAGGTTCCCTCAGTCTTCCTAGGTTCAAATTCCCAATTCCCCTCACTATCCTGGGGTAGAAGTTCATGTAACTGGGGCCGAAATAGCCTCTCAAATCAACTGACCCTAGGGACTTGCCTCTTGTTGTTAAATGGAACCTAGCCTGGAGCTGTTTACTCTTCACAGGGACAAAACCTTGTCCTTGGATTTTTCTTCTGACCTCAAATTGTCCCAGGAAGACCCTGATTGTGCCCCATTCTCATTTGTCTCCACTTACACTTTGTTCACCCTAAAGTGCTATTTTAACTCTTTATTGGGGGAAAATCTTGAGAGCTTGGAATTTTATGACCTACTCCGTCATCTTTCCAGAATCATCTCCCCTTTTCCCAAAATCCCCTGCCCCATGAGGTTTTCATGGCAAAGATACTGGAGCGGTTTGCTATTATTTTCTTCTCCAATGTGTCCCCATTTTACAGATGAGGAACTGAGGCAAATAGGGATTAAATGACTTGCCCAGGCACACAGACAGAAAGTGTCTGAGGCCAAATTTGACCTTAGCTCTTCCTGACTCCAGGCCTGGTGTTCTATCGACTGTACCACCTAGCTGCCCTATGGTACCAGTGGCATCTACCCATTAAAGTTTCTCTAGTCTAGAGGAAGGACACTGTGCTACTCTATAGTAGCCCATCTTCTGCTTGGGGGAAGTAAACACTATACTAAGTAAGAACACAAGTCTCTGTGAAAAATCTGATTCCTTAACTAATTCAATCTCATTTAATTTACCTTTTTTCCTAAACGATAGACTTATTTCTTCAGGGCAATAGTATTAATTTATCCCTAGGCAAATAAATTTCACAGCATCCAAGTTGCTAATATTCTCATGCCAGCCACAAAAACTCAAAAGCACTGATGCTTGTGTAGAAAGACTCACATCAAAGCTGTTCCTGAGAATAGAAATTGAAAGAGAACTAATGTAATTTGCACATCTGAAGTTTATGCAAATGCCTAGTCTTTGGAAAGGGTAAAAAAAATCATTTAAATTTTATACATACTGGAAAATTATCTCGGTGTGTTTTGAAACTTATGGAGCCAATATGAAGAAACCATTGGCAAATAATTTTGCCCTACTCTGGCCAGAATCTTTCAATGACTCCCCATGGAATAAAATTCTAATTCCTTAGACTGACATTCTAGGCTCTCTGCCATCTGGCACTTCAGAAACTTGGGGCTGAAAAAGACCTCAGGGCCACTTACTCTGATCAGTATTCTAACAGGAATCAATAATACCCAACGAATGACTATCCAGTTTTCTGTTGAAGACCTTAACTGAGTGGGAGACCCCTACCTCCCCCAGACAACCTGTTCTACTTTTGAATTGCTCCATCATTAATATGCTTTTCTTTCTTTGAAGCCTAACCCTGTCTCTCTACAATTCACACCCATTGCTTCTGGCTCTGCCATCTGTGTCCAAGTCAAACAGACTAATCCAATTGCTCGACAAGGAATTATTAAGTATTTATTGTGTTCCAGGTTCTGTGCTAAGCACTGGGAATACAAAGAAAAGCAAAAACAGTCCCTGTCTCAATTAACTTCTGTTCTCATGTAGGATAGATACAAAATGTAAACAACATGTAAAAAAAGATACATAAAGAGGATTCGAAGCCCTTCAAATTCCTTTAAAAAATAAAATCAAGAATTGATTCAATAATTATGCATTAAAGGAATAAAACTTTGAAAGATTTAAGAACTGTGATCAAGATATTGATCAATCATGACACCATAAACCAATATGAATCCTACTTCCCATATCCACACAGAGATTTGATGAACTAGAGATACAGAATGAGACATACATTCTCTGACAGTCAAAGATAGATCTATTTTGCTGGATTATACTTCTTTTTCTTAATAGTTCATGTATTTTGTTTGTAAGGGTCAGGGGGAATAAAAGTGATACTCTCCCCTACCACCAAAAATGGAATGAAAAAGAAAAGAACATTAATATAAAATATTTGTACAGTAAGTAGAAAATAACAATAAGTTCAGAAAAAACATGGACAGGTAGGAAAACAGAATTACTGTTAATTTATTATTAAAGGTAGCGAGGTAGCACAGTGAAGAAAGTATAAAAATTGGATTCACTATTATTATTATTATTATTATTATTATTATTATTATTAGTAGTAGTAGTAGTAGTAGTAGTAGTAGTAGTAGTAGTAGTAGTAGTATATGCTTTAAAAATCAATCTATAGGGGCTGCTAGTTGGTACAGTGAATAGTGCACTGGCTCTGGAGTCAGGAGGACCTGAGTTCAAATCCAGCCTAGCTGTGTGGCCCTTAGCAAGGCACTAATCCTAATTGCTTTTTAAAAAATCAAGCTATAGATAACTGAATTTTGTAATTAATCTTCTTTTTCTATATCTCATATTAATTTTCTTTTTCTATTTTACATATGTGGAAATAATCTTCTCTGTTAACATCTATTAAGTTCATAAATAGGCAGCTAGGTGGTACAGTGTATAGAGCACTGGGGCTGTAGTCAGAAAGACCTGAGTTCAAATCCAATCTCAGACACTAACTATATTAACGTCTGCTTGCCTCAGTTTCCTCAATTGTGAAATGAGGATAATAATAGCATCTACCTACCTACTTACTACCTGGGGTTTCTGTGAGGGTCAAATAAGATAATAATTGTTAAGTGCTTAGCACAGTGCCTAGCACATAACAACCATTATACAAATGTTAGCTATTGTTATTTTTTAAAGAAAAAAAGACAAATTACATAAAGAAATCTGTCATAGGCCCCCTGGTATTCTCTTCCTGTCGGTACAAAACATGCATAGGTCTTTCATCCTGTTCTTGTGGCCCTTCACCATCATGCTTGTCTGCCTCTGTATACTCTCAAGCCTATCAGAATCCTTTCTAAAACATGACACCTACAGCTGAACATAGTGCTACAAATCCACTCTGACAAAGGCAAAGTCTAACAGAACCATCACTTCCCTAACAGTGTCGTCCAAGATTGCATTCTATTTTTTGGCCGCCATATTATACTGTTGAAGCATACTGAGTGTACAATCCACCAGTTCCCAGATTTTTTTCCAAGCTGGTAGATAGCATTTATGATATTAAATCTCATCTTATGAACTTTGGTCCTTTTCCAGTCTTATTTCACTTAATTTGCCTGCAGATTATACATATTTAAAGCATTATTCTGTATTCCAATTATTTATGTGCCATTTGCACCTACCAAACTGCAAGCTCTCTAAAGTAAAGAACAAGTCTTGTTTATGCTTTGTGTCTTTCCACAATCCTGGTTCAGAGTTTTGTACACATTAATCACTTAATAAATGACTGCTGAATATTGAAAGTTGGGTACCACATCTAACTAACTGACAAAAGAGAGCACTGGATTATCATTTTGCACATTAGTTTATGAGAGTATGAATATTTTGAGAGATGCTTTTATAAAGAACATTGAATGTCATTAAATGTGCATTAGCTTATAACCACCAACTAAAAATCCATTATTAGAAAAGGATATGTATTACCCATATCAATGGCAAGACAAAGCAAAGAATCAAATAAAAATTAGAAATATGAAATACTGAGCATGATTTGGCTAAAATATGACAATACTAAGTATGTTTGAATTATTCCACAAATATTTTTGAATACCACTCATGTATAAGGCATTTTACATCTGTCTATATTGCCCTTTAGAGATACAGAAGAGTTTGAGACACAAAAGAAACATACAAAAATATTAACTAACAATACAGGGTATTATATAGTATGGAAAAATATCATGTTATTCATCTATTCAGTAAAGTCTGGTAGCTATTACTTACAAGGTTATATAAGAACTCATTTGGGGGCAGCTAGGTGGCACAGTGAATAGAGCCCTAGCCCTGGAGTCAGGAGGGCCTGAGTTCAAATCCAGCCTCAGACACTTGACACAAAAAACTAGCCATGTGACTTTGGGTAAGTCACTTAACCCCAATTGCCCTACCTTCCCCTCCCCCAAAAAGCAAAAAAAAAAAGAACTAATTTGTTTGTCATTTAAAGCCCTTTATAACCTGGTCCCATCTGATCTTTCTAATCTTATTATAAAGTATTCTTCTTCATATACATTACAGTCCAGTTAAATTATCCTTACCTATGGCACTCCATTTCTATTCTGGGCCAGGGCCTGCCTTAGACAAGTTTAAAGATTCAGATTTAGAGTTAGAACATAATGAGACAGTCAGCAAAAATGCAATAAAAAATTACAATTAATTACAAAGGGTAAATTACCAATTTACCCATTACAATTACAAATTACCAATTACAAAGGGTAAAAAGGAAATATTTCTTAAATTAGATTAGATAGCCTTCATACTTACCCTGGCAACCATCCCCACTAGATCAGGAAGCTGTTGTCTAAGAGGTACTAAGAGTTTGACAAATCCTCCAACACAATTTAATTAATCAGTCAATATTCATTAAGCATCTACTGTATGCCAATCATTGCATTAAGTGCTGAAGATACAGAAAGAGACAAAAGACAATTCCTGCCTTCAACTAGACTTTTTATGCAAAAGGTAGCAAGGAAGCTAAATGATCCTTAATATGACCTCTATGCTCCCTTTAACAGAAACCAACCCAGTCCACATAAAACAGCTAGCATTCCTACCACAATCTTTCTTCTCTGTACCTTTGCAATAGATGTCTCAAATGTCTGAAATGTACTCCCTTCTCACCTCCACCTTTTAGAATCTTTAGCTTCTCTTTCAAGATTCAGCTCAAATGCCAGTTTTGTGAAAACATCCCTACCCTCTCCCAGATTTAAATGATTATCCCTCAAAAATTGTTTTGGTTTTATTTTCTATATATGAATATATACGTATGTATACATATATATGTATATATTCATAATATCATTCTTCTATAGATTGTAAGCTCCCTGAGGGCAGAAACTTGTCACTCTGTCTCCAGTATTCAATAAATATTTGTTGATTGATTGATTTCAGGGTTAGATCTCAGAGCATGCAGGTAAGATCACCGTGGACTGAAGTGTTCCAGGAAGTTATCTTTGAGGTGGTAGGATCTGATCTGAACCTTGGAGTATAGGTATCATTTGAAGGGTTTTAGTAGAAATCATTTTATCAGAGTCAGACCTAGAAAGATTTTTCAAGACTAATGTAATATGCTGTGTGTGTGTGAGAGAGAGAGACAGAGACAGATAGACAGACACAGAGAGAGATTATGAAGATCCTGACTACATTAGGAAGATGATCATAGGTTTTTAAGAAGGGAAAGGACTTGATAACAGTGATATTTCAGGAAGTTTAATCTTTAAATGGAATATTGGATAGATTAGTTGAGATTGGTCCAAGGGCTACACTTCTAGATATGAGGTGATAAAGGGCAGCAGTAGAAATGAAAAAGAAGTAACAAATCCAAGAGGCATCAGGAAGAACTGACAGGAATTACTGCTACTTAGGTCTGAAGGCAAGAAAGAAGTTGGAGGCAAGGTTGATTGGAATTTTTTTTCAAGAAGTTGGAAGCAAGGTCAATTTCAATCTTTTTTTCAAAGTTGGATGACTAGGAAACATAGTAATACCACTGACAAAAATAAAGAAGTGCAGAAGGAGCTGGTTTTGGGGGAAACATGATGAGTTTGATTTTGGACATACTGAAGTTTGACTGAGGACAAGACATCTAAGTAAAAGTGTCTGACAGGTAGTTAGAGACGTGTGACTAGAACTCTAAAGACAGGCTGGAGCTAGAGATAGATATTTGGGAGTCATTAACAAAGAAATGATAGCTGAAGTCCTAAGAATAGATGCCAAGGAAAATATAATGAAATAAATAAGAACAGAGATCAGAGGTCATAAGGCTAAAGTTTCTGCAATATATGATCAGGGAGGAAGCTGAAGAAAAGTCATTAGAGACCAAAAAACGACAGTCAGAGAAGTAGCAGGAGAATGACAGTTGTGTGCTGTCATAGAGACAAATTGGAGAAGGTGAACAAGAGTGTCAAATACTTCAGAGATGTTAAAGAAAATGAAGGCTGAGAAAAGGCGATCACATCTAACAGAACTTTACAGAATCTATTTTAATTAGGATATTGAGAATGAAAATATGAGTACATCCATAGACAAGGAGAAGAGATTCAGAAGAGAAAGAAAGAACAAATGAAAATACAAGAGAGAAAAGGGATCATGGAGGAGAAAAGATCCCAGAGGATGCAAGTGGAATCAGAGCACTTGAAGAAAAGCAAATCTTGAAAAGGAGTAAGGAGTATGTCTATGAGACTTGATAAGAGAGTAAATGTTGAGATATTTTAATGTGGAGAGCAAGGTGCATGAGGGAGATTACATTGGATGGATCAGTAAAAATATCATATGTGTATATGTGTGTGAGAGAGACAGAGAGAGAGAGAGACAAAGAGAGACAGAGAGAGACAGAGAGAGAGGAAGAAGAAGAAGAAGAAGGAGGAGGAGGAGGAGGAGGAGGAAGAGGAGGAAGAAGTGGAGGAAGAGGTGGAGGAAGAGGAGGAAGAGGTGGAGGAAGAGGAAAAAGAGAAGGAGGAGGAGGAGGAGGAGATCAAGACAGACATAATCAGATACAGAGAGACAAATAGAGAGAAACCGAGACCAGAGGGAGGCAGAGGTAGAAGCAAAGAGAGATAGAACAGAAACATCTAGACAGACCACAGGTACAGTTATGAAGAAGACTGAAGCTCAGGCAATATTAATTCTATGACAAGGTCCTTTTTAGGCCTTTGCTGGCATCATCTGCATGTGAAAAAGCTAGAAATGTGGTTAGGCTGGTAGCAGACACAATGGCCCTGCCTCCTGGACTTAGTTGGTCTCTGGGTTCCCCACTTCCCACTCATCTATATGGGAGAAGAGAAGGGACTTAATAACCATTACCTGGCTTCTATTGTAGTTTAGCTTTCAGAGATTAAATATGGGGAGATGCAGGTTGCTTGCCATAAACTAGGATGAGGGCTATGATAGAGAAATTCAACCCCTGCACCAAGAGAGGGGGAAAAAAAGAAAAAAGACCTAAGCTCAATGGCATTAACTGGGAGGACCTGATTTTTAAAAGATTAGGAACTGGAGTTGAGAATCTACTGCTGGGGAGAGTTAAAAGGTCTAAGACTATGAAAAAACGAAAAAAGAGAACCCTGCTGGAAGACTTTTGCAGTTTCCCAGTCAAGGGCTTCTGCCATTTCTAAGAGACATTGGAGAAGTCTATAGATTTTAAGCTCTTAAAAAATCATGGCATTGCGTGATGGAGAGACCCAAAGATTCCTGCCCAGACTGAAGCCAGAGGCAATGAAGAAAATGAATCTGGCAGAGCAGAAACTGGCAAGAGAACCTACAATTCTGACTGAGTAGCATCCTGCAGATACTCTGAGGCCATTCCACCATCTACACTCCTCCATGCATGAGTCCTGGCCACACATGAACCTTATTTGTATTTCTGTCCACAATTGTTCTTTGGCCATATGTGTTCTCTACATGTGGCCACTCTTCCTGCTGGTGTTATATTTACAGTAAAGTATGCCCAGATTTATGTGAAAATGTTTTGTTGCTATTTTTCTTACCATACTATTTCATTAAATGTCTTTGCTTTGACCTTATATACTTTGGCTGACTCTTTAATGTAAATACATCAGGGAAAGCTTGTGAACTATGTTTTAGAGTCAAGACATTTATAACTCCAGATAAAGTCCAAAAATTCCTCTCTCTTCCACCCACTTCTATCTCCTCTCCACCCTCATGAAACTATGAGTGCAGTTTTACTATTAAAAACATTTCAATTTTAGGGCAAAGTAGTAGCAGTGCGCATTGCAGCTGCTTATATAAAGGCATAGTTATAAATTTGATAGTGTTTACAATACAACAAATGTGGTCCTCATTGTGTTCCACCTACCCAGGCAGAGAGTCCAGGTAAATTCAATCTTTTGTAGCCCTGTTTCTGCCTCTAATCAAGGGTCCAGGTGGGTGTGCCAAAGTTCAAGGAAAGGGTGGATACTGGGAGGAAAGAAGAGTAAGATCAAGTATACAGGAGGTCAAGACAAAGAATAAGGAGTTAAGAGCTACCAAAGGTCAGAAATCAAGTGAGTGATAATCATCATCATAATAATTTAATAATCATGAGTGAGATGCTAATTATCAATTGAAACTTATAGTGAGGTAAGCCTTGTCTGATCCATGTGTTCCTTACCTACTTCCTGGCAAGGTGTCTTTGTATGTGAGTGATTAGTCCCTACAGTCATGTGTAAACAAAGCTGCTATAGCTGGTTTAGACAAGAGAGAGCAGTGTAGGGCAAAAGGAGAAACTGGTTGCAGGTGGATCTGGACATATTGATCCTGAGGATAGCAGTCACCCTGAGAAGTAAGATCTGACAGAAATAACAAAAACTCGTTTTTCTTTTGCAGAATAGCAAATATCAATTGGTTCTAATATCTGTCTCATTAACTACCCACCTGTCCTTCATAAGTCTTCTGGTATCAATCATACACCAAGAGTAAAAAAAAGACATGATATTCAAAATAAATATGGTTCTATTTCACAGAAAAACAATGGCAAGATTCTACTTTCTGTCAAACAAAAACAAAAAACAAGGAATTTTTCTTAGTTAATTTGAATCACTGGTATTCCATTCACATATTTGATAAATAGCCCAGTTTCCTGGGGACTATGACTGTTCATTGAATTTGCCTTGCCTTTTACCTATTGTACATAAATATATCCTATGAAATGATAACAATTATCTCTAGTTGCATTAACAGCCTTCACTTTTAAAAGGAAATCAAAATGAGCTAATGTAGTCAAACATATTGAAGAAGAAACTTTCAGAAGCAATTTCAATTTCCTCTAAAGAAGTGAATGTAACTGAACAAGAAGGCTAACTGCCATTTTTCTAAATGGAATCAGTTGCAGAGTGGAAGCTGTGCTTCTGGTTTTCCAGGCTTCAAAATCATATCCCAGCTGCACTCTCCCCCTCTAACTACCCTTAGCTCCTGGGGCCTCCTCAAAGTGGGACATCCACCCTCAGCTGTGGTCAGCTCACCTTGGAACATCCCTTCAATATGCCCATCCCCTTTCTCTTGTTGGCAGACTCTTCTTGGTGCCGTCATTTTGGAGAGAGGTACAGGCTAATCAAGTTTAATTTTCCTCCTTTTTGTGCTTCTCACTTCCCAGACTTCAATACCATGTTCCAGATATGCAAGTACCCTCATTCCTCTTCCCACTCCTCTGTTTTTTAATGCATTATAATAAAACAATATAAAAACCCTATTATGATGTAAACCCCTTATGGGAAGAGATTGTCTTTCTTTGTGCTTGTATTTGTATTGCCAGACTTTAGCACAGTGTTTGACACATAATAGTAATTTAATAATTGTTGCCTTGTCTTACCTTGCCTTGGAGGAATGGCTTCTTTTACATGTGTACCCCCTAGAAAAGTCCTCAAAAGGAAACAGAAAAGTATACTATCTAAAATGTGTTTTGTGAAGCTGAGGACACTAATTGCAAAACAAATTTGGGCATGTCACTTATCCTTCCTGAGACTCAGTTTCCTCACCTGCTGCATTAAAGATTTCCTCACCTGAATTAAAGTACAGATTGTTGTACTAGATCACCTGTGATGGCCCTTCCAGCTTCTGTTTTAGGGAGCTGAGATTTAATTAGGTCTCCATTGTGATTGTCAACTCATGTAGAACAGAGGAAACAAGTTTTATTTACACTCACACAATTTTCCAGAGTACTTTAGAATATAACAAAATAATACCTCAATGCATTCAGACTACCAAAATGTCAAAAAGAATATTGTAGCATATTAAAGAGTTCTAGCAGTTCTTACTTACTATCATAGCTTATTCTTAAAAAATATTGCAAAGTGGATCATATTACTCTATAAGAATAGAGTTGTATTTAGGGATTCCACATCAAATAAATGAATCAAATAAATCATAGATATGACCTAAAAACAGCAAAGGTACAGCTGTTCAATTTCATAATACCTTAAACCAGTGGTTCTCAACCTTCCTAATGCCATGACCCTTTAATACTGATATGTGGGTGTGTATGCATGTGGGTGGACCTGCCTGGAGACAGATAGAGGAGGTTCCTAAGACCATTGGAAATATATTTTCCAATGGTCTTAGGTGACCCCTGTAACCCCTGTGAAAGCGTCGTTTGACCCCAAAGGGGTCGCGACCCACATGTTGAGAACCGGTGCCTTGAACCATAAAACTTTAAAATCCCCTAAACAAATAACAAAATTTTGGCCTACATCCTATACAATTGGCAAAAAATGTACTACATACTTCAATTAGTGGGGGGCCCCATATGTTATAAAATTAAGTATAGAGTATTATAGGATCACCTTGTGATCCTATAATGTGACTATCCTGTATTATAAATTTGACCTACCTAGAATGAAATGCATAAATTAAATATTTGATAGTTTTAGTTGCCTTCTTGGAAGCTTGAAGAGCTTTGAAAGACAGTTATAAGTGGTCCACTTTTCCTTAAAAGATCATTAGAGTATCATAGAATTTTAGTCTATAAAGATGTTGGCTGAGAGACATCAATTATAATTACAATAATAATAATAATAATAATAGCACTTATATAGCACTTTACAAGTATTATTTCATTTTATCTTTTTAATAACCCTGGGAGTATAGGTACTATTATTATTATTTCCTTTTGTGTGGGAAATGGTGAAGACCCCTCATAGAATTTAAGGCTGGGCTTTCAATTCAGTTTTTCTATAAACACAAGCTGTTGACCCTGAAGTATTCCAGGAGAAAGCATGGGAACACAGGATGTAAGCGCATCTGTATGTTTACCCCAGTCAAGAGACTAACAAAGACGGGAGCTGTGTGCTAAATCTGTGGCATCATCATATCTGCTTGTCCTCATAGGACAGGAACTCACAAAATGTAGAGTGTTACAATACTTGGCTCCTTGCTCAGCTGTACTGTAAAGGACTACAAGATGTTCCAGGAACAAGAACAAGAACACAGGCTGCCTGTTCTATACTCTGCCATTGTCCTTGGGTTAGATTCATCACGTTTAGATTGTGCCCTCAAAACCCATGAGAATGAGCCAAGAGGAAGGGGGCTAGGGAGGGGGATTAGGATTAGGATTAGGAGTCTATAAAAGAATTTGTCTTCGTGTCTGACACAGTCTGACACTGAGAATGCATTGAATGCACTTGGTGCGTCTCCCTTTCTTGCAAGATCATAATGAACTTCTTTCTACTTTCTACCTTGAGAAGCCTCTGAGTTTAATTTGGGTAAGGACTTTGCATCTCCCACACTTACAATTGAGGAAACAGAGGCAGATAGAGATTAGTTTGCCACACAGCTAGCAAATGTTGGAAGGTTTTATTCATTTAAGTTATAGCGTTTTATCTACCTAGCCATGTATCTGCCTCAAAAAAAAATAACAATAAAAAACTGAAGGATTGAATACCATATAGATCAACTTTTCCATCGAATCATACCTAGAACATGGCTGAACCTAAATCAAGTTTTGAAGTAGATGTTCAGATCTTTAACTCTGCTCACACCTAGCTGAGTATAGGTGAGAGACTGAGGTATAGTGTACTACTCATAGTATATCCCTGGAGTGAGGGACCAATGAGGAAAGCTGATATTCCCTAAGGAATATAACTATCTGTGTAGCAAACAAAGATGTTCCAGATCATCCCACTGACCTCATGGCAATAGACAGTCTTTTGGAAAACAGCCATTGCTGAATCTGCCTCTTTGATAACCTTTTCAAGTGCTCCAGTTGTGAGGTTCTGAAGAAGCAAGTGTCTCTTGAATCTGGCCCTCTTATTCATCTTTCCCTTTGCTCTTCTCTCCCTCTGCTCTTTTGGCAACAACATCAAGGGCAGCCTTGAGGAAGAAAAGTGACAAAACAATTTGTCTGATTGGGGGTGGTGGTGGTGGAGGAGGAGTATGAGAAGGCAGAGAAAAAATTGAACTATCACTCCTCTGTTTTAGTGAGAGGTAAGGGAGAGGGGAGTGTAATGAGTGAGAAGAAAGCTGGACTAGCATACTGCTCCTGGCTCTGCCACTCTGACCACCTCTCTAAGTCTCAGTAACCTCATCTGGGAAAAGGGGACAATATACTAGTACTTCCTCCTTTACATAGTAGTTAGAAGTCATTGTATAACCATCTGGAATCTTCTCTGACATACAGAAGGGAAGTGTTCCGTTAGCCTTAAAACCTATGGAGTTGTCATTATGGGTTGACTGTTGACATGAGGATTGTTTTTAACACCAGGTAGTTGAGCTCCCTTCTTCTTGCTGCTGCTGTCAGTGTCAGTGGGGCCATCAATAGTCTCCCTGATCTATTTCTTGTCATTGGACCCATCTGACACTGGAGAAGAAAGTGCACAGCCCACCTTCACTTAAATCCAATCCACCTGCATGTCATAGCATCACCTTCCTGATATCATGAGAGAAAGAAGGGCAAACAGCAACAATATCTGTGACAATAAGAGTCTGAGCCCTAGTATAGATACCACAGAATGAATAGGTGGAGGATGACAAGGAGAGCAGAGCTGTTCATTAGACAGCCTCAAATGTCTAATGTCTAATGACTTCCCAAGAGTGGAGTGGTATGTGAGTGTGTGTGTGTGCATGTGTATGTGAGTGTGTGTGTGTGAGTGGTATCTATATGTATGTGGGAGGATGTTTATGAACCACTAATATTCTAATTAATTAAAAGTATCCCACCTTTATGCTGATTTTCATCTAATTAACTCAGTTGAAGCTTTAGTTTCCACTTCATTGAATAATATGCTAGAAACAAATGGGGAAGGGAAAGGAAGGGAAAGAAAGGGAAGAGGAGGGGAGGGAAGGGCAGGGAAGGGGAGGGGAGGGGAGGGAAGGGAATAGAAGGGAAGGGAAGGGAAATGTTGAATAGGAATTAGAGATAATTTTCTTAATTTGTTTCAAAATACATATTCCAAAATAATATGATTCATTATAACATTTTGTTCTAGAATATGATGTTCTTATGCCAGTCTTGAAATGCATTGATAAAAACTAAAAAAAAAGTTATTTTGCTAAAACATTTGTCAAATAAGACAATATAAGTATTCTGATATTGTAATGTATAACTTCCAAAAAGTCATTTCCTCTCCTTGGCCCTTACCTTATCTGTAAAATGAAAGAGCTGAATTAAAACTTTTTTTTTGTTCCAGACCTCTACTTTCATTGGTATAAACTAAAGAACTACCAGCGCAAAAGCTCCCTCTATCAATGCAAATAAGCAACTGCCTCACAACTTTTAGTTTTTAATTTTCATATAGTTCTATTTATATTGTTAAATATTTCCCAATTACATGTAAAAATATTTAATATTTATTTTTTTTTAATTTTGAGTTCCAAAATCTCTCTTTCCTCCCTTCCTCCACCCCTTGAGAAGGCAAGCAATATGATATTGATTATATGTATAAAGTCAACTTTTAGTCTTAAAGAATTGCTTGGGAATACTCTGAAAAGACCTATCCTTCCCACAGATATGCAGCTAGTATTTGTTGTTTGAACTGCAGTACAGTAAAGAGTATTGAATATGTAGTTACAGGACCAGAGTTGAATTTTTACTCTGCTGTTCATTACCTGTGTGACCTTGAGCAAGTCACTTATCTTCTGTTGGGTCTCAGTTTTCTCAACTGTAAATGAGATGGTTGGACTAGATGGCCTCTAAGATCCCTTCCAGCTCTAGATGTGTGATTTTATTGTAGTGCACGCTCAGAGGCTACTTCCTAACTCCCACTTGAATCAGTACATAGGATCCTGAAAGGAGGGTTAACTACTTCTCCCCTTAAGGTTCTAGGGGTAACTCTGAGGGGTTGGCATTAATTTTTAATACTTCTACTCATAACTTCCACTGATGTGTTCCACATTAATTATCGTATATGCCAGAGCTGATTAGTTTTGAAAAGGGAGTACTTATTAAGCAATGTAATAAGAAAAGTTAGTACAAACCATACCCTCAAAAGTCTAGGGCACATTCTCCCACAAGTACATATGGAGTGTAGGGGTATATGGGCTTAAGCCTAGATAGCACAAGTGGCAAAATGTTCATGAGAGGTGTGTGTAGCTCTGTGTTGGGCCCTGAGGACTGGGGCCCTTGTAGAACACTGATAATACAGTTATCTGACTCCATGAAGCTATCATTCTTCAATATGCCTAGTCTGTATTCTCTCAGTTCCTGACTAGATTCTTACTGGTCCAACCTCTCTAATGACAAAGTTAGTGGTGGAGGTTGGGGAGGGAGAAAGCATTTCTATCTATTCTTAGCCCCATAATCCTTGCTGTATGTACTCTGGTTACAAGTGCGAGGGTCTGGCCCTACAAAATGGTAGCTTAACTACCAAATCAGTTTTTGCTGGAATCTCCTCTGATATCCGGAGGTTCCATGATGTGTCTAATTCTTTCAACCAATCATCTAATTTGCTTCAGTGGCTTGAAGCACTTTACTCCTTCCCAACTTTATTGACTAGATTGTTCCTTTCTAGTTTATGTCTGTTATTAAGTTAATTCAATAGCTATTGCTAAGAAGTATTCACACCTACTTTACAATTTTGATTGATTGGTTTTGTAGGGTATTCTCACCTGATAAAGGTATCCAGGAGTACAGTTAGTTATATTAATTCATCCTCAGATGAATATATCAAGGTAAGTCTTGTTCTTTATCTGCTATTACACAGTCTCCCTAGTCCAATACAATAAGCATTTGTTAAGTGCCTATTATGTGCCAAGTACTATACTAAGAACTGGGAGAAACAAATGAAAATGTGATCACATATAACTAAACAATTATATTACTTGAGGAGTTTGGATCACAATGAAGTAAACTAATTTTACTTAGAGCTTTTTTAAGCATATATATGTATATATGTGTGTATATATGTACATACTTACATGTATTTTTATATATGCACACACACATATATACACATACTAGATTTATTTATTCATATTTTTCCCTGATAAGATCTCTTACTTTCTAAGTAGAAAAGTTGATAATCAAGGCTTTCTCAGATTTGGGTTTGGGGTTTTGTTTTGTTTTGATTTTTTACTGTGTAAAGACCTTTAGGGAGAACTCTTTTTTTCTCAAAAGGCGCTAGCTCTGGACACACACAGGTACTTGTCCTGGGACAACTCTAAGGATTTCCAAGAACTTGAACTCATTGGGGGAAGGAGATAGTGATCCTTGGTTGCCCTCATTAAAAGAGCAGAGCTGATTCTCACATGACTTGATCTCATCTGCTAGGTTCTATTGTTATTCCTTCCCCATTAACTTTTTCAAAGTTGACCTTCTGCCTGGTACCACCAGACTCATCAATGGTAATTTTCTCATCAAAAGTTCACTTTTTCATTCTAAGGGATAGAGTTCCAACTTTCAGGTGATGGTAGATGTCATTTCATCCCAACTGGGTATTTATTGCATATATAACTGACTCCACAAAGACTGAGGCAAACATAGTCTTGCTTTCTTCAAAAAGTTAGACGCTCAGCTGTATAGTTTCAGCAGTTCAGAATCATGCAGTTTTTATTTTTCCCATCATTTAAAAAATAGCATCACCCTTCAGTCTTATTTAGGATCTTGTTATTCTAACCGCCTGATGAAGTTCTCCATTGAGACAATTTCACTCATATTATGCTTTCAGGACATAATCTCCTCATTTTAGAATCCTGAAATAGAGTGCCCCAGGCAATGCAGAGGACCAGAATTTTATATAATTAGTCACTAACTAATTATGATGACTGTAAAGCTCTTCACCTAACTCACTGATACTCTCTGCTTTTATAAAACACTTCATGTGCATTAAGTGCTTCTTAAAATTATTCCTCTCCATGATGCTGGAGTTGCTTCATACCTGCTATCCTGAAGCAACGAGTTTTTAGAGACAATAAAACAGGTATTCCTGTGTGAGGTTTTTTCAGTATTATTACATCTGTTTCTGAATAGAGAGATTCATAGATTTTTGGAGCCAGAAGAAACTTTAGGGATCATTGAATAAGTACAGCTTTAAATTTTTTTTTTCTCTCAATAGTGGGTTTATTGCCATCTCTGGAGCCTTGTGGCAGATAGCTGAGCCAAGCCTTCAGGGATGGGGCTCCTCCATGTAGCTAATGGCTGATAAAAATGTTCAGGAATGGGGGCTCTTCCATGTAACATAGATCAAAGCCTTCAAGGGTGGGGGCTCTTCCATATACAGATAGCTAAGTAGACCTTCAGGGACAGGGGCTCTTCCACGTGGCAGATAGCTGATCAGGGCCTTTGGGGTGGGGGCTCACTTCTCTAGTGTTGAGAAGCTTCTCTATTAGGTCCACGTGGGCCAGCAGCATCCAGTGGCAGCAGTAATGCTTCAGGCCCAGTGTGTCCAGGACATCCTCTTCGGTGCACTCCATCTGTAGCAGCCCCAGGTAGGCCTCCCACTTGTTGCCCACGCTCTTGCCGCATGTGAAATAGTACGCTGGTATGATCATAGAGAGGGCAAGGAGACGGCAGCACCAGCAGCAGGCACATGCTTGGACGTCCCTCCTCTTCTCTAGCTTTAGATTTTAAAGGGAAAAAAAACAGGTTCACATTTCTTACATCTCATTAGGGAGCTTATTGATAACATTTAAAAATACTTGCACAGCTAGTACAGTTGGAAGGATTTTTTGAAATTATCTTGTATAACTATCTCATTTTACTGATGAGGAAACTTGCTTAAACTTTTTCTGACACCACACATAGTGAACATTAGAGTCAAGATTTGAACTCACACCCTCTGGTTCCAGAGGAATCTTTCTCCTCTACGAGAGACATGTGTTGATTGGTTTCTGGAAGTCACCCACATTCTTGTTCTAGACTCTGTAAGGTAAAGGACTATATACTGTAGTTCTAGATAAC
>CM053593.1:258807668-258839402 GCA_028646575.1 Pseudocheirus occidentalis
TGTTCCTTTCTGTAATAAGATATAATATTGAGACTTTCCTTGTTCTGAAGATTGTATTAATATTGTGAACTCTTGAAACTGTGAACATTGTACTGAATCTAGATTTGTAATGGAATAAACAGAGTGTTCACTAATACTGTGTAATCCGAATCTTAAAAGCTGTTGACAGTAGCATTCTTTTAGGAATCTACTGTTGATTGGCTTTACACTTGAGATAATATGATCACTGTTTTTAGATATTTGGAGGATTCTACGGCAGAGGAATTGATTTTTTTTTTTAGGGAGCAGAACTAAGATACTTGTATATGCTACAGGACAGATTTCATCTCAACATGAGGGAAAAAAAATACTTAGATTTCCCTTAAATTGGAAGTAGTGGCCTCACA
Organism: Pseudocheirus occidentalis; assembly: GCA_028646575.1. Classification (NCBI taxonomy): domain Eukaryota; kingdom Metazoa; phylum Chordata; class Mammalia; order Diprotodontia; family Pseudocheiridae; genus Pseudocheirus; species Pseudocheirus occidentalis. Next base: position 258,808,055 of record CM053593.1, read on the forward strand.
AAGTAGCCAGTTTCCCATTAAGCAAAAAATTTTGGATAAAAGATTATCAGGAAGGACTAGTTTATTGAGTTGTTAACCTCCTCTTTTCATCCATAGTTGACCACACAATTTATTGGGTTCTTGACCTCTTAGATCCCTTTCAAATCTCCAACACTGAACTAGCAGAGGAAAGCGTGGTCTATGTGGAGTGGAAAAACAACCTCGATCTGTTCTTGGATATGCTGGTCAGAAAAGGGTTAGAAAATTTACTATAGAACTAGAAGTGAATCCCAAAGTTTGGGAGACAAATTTTCTAGCCTTAAAGTGGAAAGTAACTTGAGTAGAATATTGCAAGTACCAACTTAGGGCAAGTACCAACTTAGGATCTTGAAAAATACTCTGGAAAAGATCAGAGTTGAGTATACCTCATTGAGGTCCCACTCCCTCAAGTCACATATAGAATGGGGCTGAAATCTAGGAGCTCTTTCTCACTCTATGTAAAACCCTCCTTGTTATCCTACATGTCTTATCCCCAAAAGAAACAGGTACATTCTAGAAATTGGAACAGGTTAGGTAGTGGTAGTTGAAAATCCCAATGAACCAACCCCATGTAAATTTTTACAACTTTTTCATGGTCTGGCATTATATTGGGACTTGAAAGAATGTAAGCAGAAAGAATAAACACCTTTTCTGTAGTTCTCTGCGTTAAGTGCATCAAAAATGTATGGCACCAACTATCCCAGGAACCTGAAACCTAGGATTTGTTGTGCTCTGACCAAAAATAAAGCATAAAGGAATTCTCAAAACAATCCTAAGGAGGAAAAAGTTGCTTTTAATCCCTTTAGGTCACTTAAATGTGACCACTTTTTTTGCTTTCTTTCACAGTTTTTATTACCAGTACATGATAAATTTTAATTACAATCGTGCCTGCATGAAAAAAAAATGGTGACATTACAGTTCTGAGACTAAATGGAAATGAATCAGTTTTGAGGATCCTCAATTTGAGGATGCAGTGAGTTGTTGCACTGCTACATATTCTATGCCGCTGAAATAACTTAAGGCAACCAAAGTCCATACCAACCCCCTCCATCCGTGAATATTAGAAAGATAATAAAACAACTACTTTTGTTATAGCATACTGTATAACATATAACTGCAGCAGTTGTATTAATAACTTCCTGGAAAGAAGTCATCATATGTGTTAAACCAGTGCTATTACTTATAGATTTGCAGGTTGGCTCATACAGAACAGAATGGGCAATAAAAATATGAGTAGAGAGTACAGTTGGTATAAAGCCATGGCATGAGTTTTTAAAAGCAATTTTTATAGTGACAGCTATCTTATTTTTCAAAACAAGTACTGTTTTTGCCCAATACAATGTAGCAACAAGGTCTATTTGGAATATGCATTTGTAAAGTTTCAATCAAAAATTCCCAATTTGCTTCCAGGTTCTCTCTTCCTAGGACTACCTCTTGTGCCTCCAAAAAATAATTTACTCCTCAGTTTCTAAGCTTCCTCCATACTGTGCACCTAAAGAATCTCAGTGGACTCATGATGGGAAATTACCCCCATGAATTAAGAACAGAAGCCTAATGAATGTCAGCAAAATTCAGCTAACTTGCTTACTGGCCCTTACAGCACCACTACCCTTCTGTTTGGCTTCTTAATATAGCAGAGACTGGCCTAAGAATCAGGAGACCTACCCAAGAGACACTGGACCTGAGTTTCTTCATCTGTAAAAATGAGAAAATCTCTAAGTGGCTTTCAGATAATATTCTGTGAACTGAATCAGAATTGTCATTTCTGGGTAGATCTTGAAGGGATCCTTCAGTGTAAAAGGGTTAGCGTTCCTCTCCGCATGAGTCACTGTGACTACAGTAGACAGTGCTGGACTTGGAGTCAGGAAGGTTTGAGTTTGAAACCTGCCTCATTTATTAGTGGGATTCAGACCCAGGTTTCTCTCGAGTCTAACATTCTTTCCATTATAACAAACTGTTCAAGAACTTCTTTCTGGTCCTCATTCCTTTCCTTAATTTGATCAGTTTCAGACAGATTCATGAAACTGGAACTGACCTTGGAGATTATTATTCATGACACATGGACAGTGCTCTGCAAACCCTAAAATGCTCTATAAATGCTAGTTACTGGGATGATTATCTGGTCCAACCCTTTTATTATAGAGGTGCAAACTGAGGCCAAGACACTCAAGTGACATTCCCAAGGTCATGCAGCTATTTGACTGGGATCTAGAATCCAGGTCACCTTCCAGAATAAAAAGTTCTCATTGTTACAAGTTAAATCCGGATATGGTTACTTTTTAGCTACTGCTCCTAAGTGCCACACCAAAATCTTTTCCTTAGCCAAATGCTGTTTACTTAAAATTAAACACTTGTCACAGGTTTTAAAGTACCCACTAACAAAATTTACAAATCAAACATTACATGTTAAAATTCCAATCAACAGAATTTCCAAACCTCTCTTTCTCTCTTCTATGCTATACAGCAATCATAAAAGGTAATTGCGTAAGCAAAATATTCTCTTTTTTTGTTGATTTTTATCTTGGTTCTCTGTTCTCTTTCTCTGCCTGGGAAATGCTATCTTATTACTCTTCTAAGTATCATTCTTCTGAGGCTAAATGTCACAGCCATAAGACTCTTCTTTTACCAACCCAGGGAAGAATGCACTTTCTACCTGAACTGGAAGACAAAATTTTTTTTTCCCCTTTCATTTTAAATAGACTCTCAGAAATATCTCAAGAGACTGTGACCATTTCAGAAGTGGTCACATGGTATGCCTAAAAATAACAGCCTGCCTTTCCCACTTCTAAGGAACACACTGATGTTAAGTTCATCACTCAGTTGGACATACACATGTTAGGATACAGAACAAAATATCATCAAAACATTTCCTGCTCAGCCAGCAGCCTGACACAATTAGCTGCTCATTAAGTAAAAGTTTTCAGTCACAAAGAGGGAATTGTAATCATTTAGCCAAATGACAACATAATTTAATGCATTCAGGAGGCGAAGAATAGGACAAGGGTGCATGCTTCTGATGGCTTTTTTTTTTCACTTAGATGATATAGCTTTCTTTCTGTCATCGGCAGGGAAGATCTTCACATCAAAAGCAATGAAAAACATGAGAAGGGATTTGACATCTCTCAGTTCTAGATAATATTCCTGGGCTATTTTCTCCGCGGTCCATGTTTCAGGAGAACGTTTATGATTGTTAAGTAGTGTGAGAGCCTCCACCACAGAAATTTTGCCTTTGGGAATGTTCTGGGAAGTCATGAGGTTAAAGTGATTGCCTTTTAGAAGTCTGAGCTCTGTCGACTGAGGTATACGGGCATCTTTCACCTAGGGAAGGAAAACAGAAATATCTGTTAGGAAGGGAGAGAAGAGCATCATCTATTTTTGTAATTTTTGCTGCTCTTCATACACAACTTTCTATCTCCCACTTGTGTGCCTTTGTACAAATTGTTCTCCTGTGCCTGAAATACTGTACTTTTATGTCAGTTTCTTCAAATCCCTGTAGAATTAATCTCCTATCCAAAAACTACAGTTGCAAATCTCCTGAAATATAAAAAATACTTGGTATGTATGTGTATGTGTTATTTCCTATCTGTAGAATGTAATTCCTTGACAACTGGGGCTACCTGTTTTTGTATTTATATTCTTAGCATCTAGCAGTCCTTGGAACACAGGAGATGTTTAACAAGCCACTCCATGAACTGAAGTGCTTTCATAATTGCCAGATGATCATCTTTTTTCCTTTATCCCATTCCTAACCCCTTTCCAAAACCACAATTTTCGTTACAAAATATTAAATCCTTGGCCAATGGTACTTTTGTTAGTCTTTAGTTTTATTATTTCAACTAAATTAGCAACATTTATTCTTACTAATCCCACTACTGAGGGAGGATCATTTCCTTCCATGTGCTTCCTTTTTTACCTTCCAGGTATTAAAAATCTTTCTTTTTTTATTATAAACTTTATTATGAAATAGCAATAAACACAATCTTTCCATATTCAAAGATCAAAAAACCAAAATTACACATGAATACTGAATGGACCAAAACAAATTCAGCAAAGCTGCAAAATATAAAATAAATCCGTGTAAAACATTGGCATATTGTCAACAAAACCAAGTAGGAGGTGCTAGAAATGAAAATTTCATGTAAAATAATAATAGAATATATGAAATATTTACCAAGACACACCTAGGAACTATATGAATTCAACTACAAAACACTCTTTAAAGAAAGACTGACCTGAATAACTAGAAAAATTTAATTGCTCATGGATAGGTAGTGCCAATATAATAAAACTGACAATATTACTTATGTATATTCAGTGCTACACCAAATTACCAAAGAATTACACACAAACATCTGAAAGAAGAGAATGGCAAGAATCTCATGGGAAGTAATGAAAAAAAAATAAGAAAGGGGTTACACTACTAAATAAAAAATAGAGAAGTTGATCAGGAAAACAGGCGAAGCACACAAACAGAAGTAAACAAAAAGAGCAATGTGGTGTTTGATAACACCCTACTTACTGGGGTAAATATTCACTCTTTAACAAAAACTGCTGAGAAAACTGTAAAGCAGTCTAGCAGACATCAGGTACTATATATATCATGGTAAATTCCTAATGGATACTTAATTTAGAAGAGAAGAGCTCGTCACCAAACGAGTGATCACCAGATAAAAATAACTGCGATTACAAAAGGTCTCAATAAAGACTCAAATATATAAGAATAAGCAAAATCTTTATTGATAAATGAGCAGTCCAGTTGATGAATAGTCAGTTTTCAAAGGAAAGAACAGAAATAATAGAAAAAATATAAAGTTTTCAAAGGAAGAAATCAAAGTTATTAACTATATTTAAAAACTATATTTAACTATTATTAACTATATATTAACCATTATTAACAACTATATTTTTAAAACTACTATTATTTAAAGAAATGCATAGTAAAATAACTCTGAGGTTCTAGTGCGCATCTAACAGACTGGCAAAGATGACAAAAGAAGAAAATAAATGCTGGAGAGGTTGCAGGAAAAAAGCACATTAATATTCTGTTGATGAAGCTATAAGTTGGTCTAGTCATTTAGGAAAACAACTTGGAACTATGCACCAAAAGTTACTAAAGAATGCTTTGATCCCGTAATATCACTCACTGCTAGGCTTAAATTACCATAAAGAAAATAAAAAAAGAATCTATATGTACAAAAATACTTGTAGCAGCTCTCTTCACGGCCAAAAAAAGGAAAACTAAGGGATATTCTCCTTAATTGGCTAAACAAATTATGATATATGTATGCAATAGTATATTACTTCACCATAAAACAGAATGAAATGGCCAGTTTCAGAGGAAAATAGGAAGGACATTATCAACTGATGCAGAGTGAAGTGAGTAGAACCAGAATAACAAATACAAGGACATTATAAAGAAAAACAACTTTAAAAGATAATGAGACATACATTTTTGGAGATGGCCAATTGTTTTGACTGCCTAGGTGTATTTGTTGAGGATTTTCTTTTGTTTTTATTTATGGATGCTAGGGGAGAGAAAGGAAGAGAAATAAATTTGTGTGTTAAGCAGAAAAATCCAAAGCTTACCAAAAAACAGTAAAAGAGGGAAATTTCACTTTAAAAATGCCTAATATGGGACACTTTTAGGTCTTATTTACACACATAAATTTGATGGATAATGAAATTAACACAGCTACCCCTCTTACTCAGTCAATAGATATTTATTAAACATGCTTGTAATTCATTCTTCTATTTAGTTATATTTTTTTGTTTTTTAGGTCTTCCAGTTTATTCTGTAAGAAAAATGTGAATATCCATCTGCATGTTTCGGTGCCTTTAGTTGTCATTAGATGGGACAGCAATTTCACACCAACAGTTACATAAATATTTGTAGATGATCATTTCCCTCCCTGATTTCTGTCTTGGTCCTCCCCTCTCTACCTAGCAAATACTGAAATGTTATTTGTCTTACAAATATCCCTCATTTGCAGGAAAATGTCAGCTTTAAGACTCTGGTAAACAACTGCTGCTATCATAAAACACTCTTTCATGGGTCACTGAAGCATCTTCTAAAAATTCAGAGAAGACATCAGAAAAAAAGGCAAGAAACAAGTACAGACATATGGGATAGCTGTGAAAGTTATATGTTGCATTTATTATGTACTTGATACTTGGGGTTACAGAATTAAATGAGTTTTACTGAAAGTATATGTAGGATCATGCACTAATACTAATACTAAGGGAAAGCAAGCTATACATAACAAGATTCACAGTATCATCATATAAAATCCCCCTTTTCTGTTTTCCATGCAGCTTGGAAGCACAAATGATTAGTGTTGGACTTGGTGTCCAGAAGACCTGAATTCAAATCCAGCCTCAAATACTTACTAGCAATATTATCCCTAGGAAAATCATTTAACCTCTTGGAGTCAGTTTCCTGATCTGTAGAAAAGAAAAATAAATGATAGCACCTTACAGAGTTGCTGTAAGGACCAAATGAAATATATGTAAATTTCTTTATAAACCTTAAAAAATGTATATGCATTTTACCTGTTATTACTATAATGTCTATGAAACGTTCATTTTGTTTAATGTTTCAGTTCAGAATAAAACAAATAAATTTGGGGAAAAAAAATACCTTTTTCCAGTAAGCCAGGTTGAAAAACTGTGATTTTTCAACCTCTTATACTGATGTCATCCCTAAAATATGTGGATGCCTCTTTAATGAGTCTCTTATTAAAACAGTCTCTCACAGATGTAAGGCACATCAATCCACACAGGAAAAGTCACAGAAGTAAAGAAGACATGACCAAGATTATGAGTTGCAGTTAAACGGGCAATTCATCGAATTTGCCTATCAGTACACACATTTTTGACAGACAGTGCAGATGGACGATAACCTGGCCTGAGACATAAAAAGGATGAGGAAGTGGGCTGACTTAGACTAGGAAAATTTTAGTTTTTCTTTTTTTCAGTCAAACTTCTCCCTGCTGCACAAGCACATATTTTTAGCCACAATATTCCCTTAGGAATGCAATTCAACTCAACAAACATTTGTTAAAAGCTTACTACATGTTCGGTATTATGCTTGGCTATAAGGGAACAAAGATAAAAAATGAAAAACAGTCACTGTTCCCAAGGGGGAATTATCATTCTTTTGGAGGGATAAGACATGAGATGAGTTAGATGAAAGATACTCTCACAAAGGAGAGAACACTAACAAGTTGGGATGGGAAAAGGGGAAATGGAAAGTTTCACTGAGAAGACATAACCACTGCTAAACTCTGAAAAGACTGAAGGGCTCTAAGAAGTGGAAGGAGGGAGGGTACTCCAGGTATAGAAGATAGCCCTTTCAAAAGCATGGAGGTAGGAAACAAGATTTCAAGTATGGGGAACAACCATTAGGCTATTTTGACTGGAATGGTAGTTTCTGATGTATATTTGGAAAAGGTTCATAGGATTGTGATATTGTTAAACCTTAAGAGGAGAGACATCATTTGGTCAGCCACAGCTACTAAAAACCAAGAAAATAAAGTTTCCCCCCCAAAAGTCCTTAGCGGTATCAAATGACTCAACATCCAAAAGTAATACTATTTTTGCCATTTTAAAGAATATTAAAGAAGATGGATCACTACCTCTGCTTTGTTGCCCTAAGGACCATGAGAACCCAAATCACATATGTCTATTTTTCCCCTCCATTAGGTGAGCTGTTATCTTTCATATCCCTACACTTAGAATAGGGTTTTGCACACAGAAAGCACTTAATAATTTTTTTTTCACTTAATCATCAGAGTATCATTTATTTTGAGCTGGCAGAGACCTTTGAGAGCATTAAGTCTAAGTAGTTCATTTTACAGGGGAGGAAAATGAAACCCAGAGATTTGCCCAGGGTCAAAAAGCTAGCGGGATTAGACACTGGGTTTTCCTGTTTCCAGTGACAACACTATTCACTACATGATACTGCTTCTTATTAAATGGTAGAAGGAAAACAGATTATGGAGGACTATATCTTAGGGGTCTACAAATTAAGAATATTAATCTGAAAAAGGCAATGGAGAACAGTAGAGTATGACAAGAAACTTGCCTGAGCTCTCCCAAATTCCCTTCCAAACATCTTTGGAATAATGCCTCAAAACGAATTTTGCAATGGTAGTGTTTTTTCAAGCCCAGGACAGACTGGAGCTTCAGTAGAAAAGGTCTGTCTTACTGAGGTGGGAGGGGAGCACAGTTAGGCAAAGGTGGTGCCCGAGCAAGCCAGCACAGGATGCACCTGAGGTCCAGCAATGAAGTCCTGCTCCCAAAGGCAAGCCAGAAGCATGGACTTAAGAACTAGCACAAAGAGTTTGGGACAGTACCCTCTCCATGAGCAGTCCAACTTTAACATAAAGCAAAAAGTAACAAAACGGGCTGGGAAAATGAGCAAAAAAGAAGAAAGAATCTGACCATAGAAAGTTACTACAGCAACAGGGAGGATCAAGACACAAATTTAGAAGAGGATAAAAATGGCAAAACAGTTAGACTTGGGGCCTCAAAGTAAAATGTGAACTGGTGGAAGGCCCCCAAAACCCCAAAACAAGGACTCTTAGAAGAGCATTTTTCAAATGAAGTCAGAGAAGTAGAAGAAAAACTGGGAAAAGAAACGAGAGTAATGCAAGAGAATCAGGAAAAAAAATTAACAAATTATAAAGGAAGCACAGAAAATGGAAAAGATACAAAAGCTAATGGAATAAAATAATTTCTTAAAAATGGAATTGGGCAAGTAGAAGTAAACGACTCCAGAAGAAATAAAGAAACAATAAAATAAAATCAGAAGAATGAAAAAATACTGGAAAAATGTGAAATATCTAACTGGAAAAAGAACTGACCTAGAAAATAGATGCAGGAGAGATAACTTAAGAATTATTGGACTAAGGAAAACCATGATCGAAAAAAGAGCCAAGAACAGTTTATTTAAAGACATCATCAAGGAAAACTGCTCTGATCCTAGAATGAGGGGGTAAAATAGAAATTGAAAGAATCTACCCATTACCTCCTGAAAGAGATCCCAAAATAAAAACTCCCAGGAACACTGCAGTCAAATTCCAGAGCTCCCAGGCCAAGGAGAAAACACTGCAAGCAGCCAGAAAGAAACAACCCAAATATCATGGAGCCACAGTCAGGATTACTCAGGATTTAGTAGCTTTTACATTAATGTACTGAAGGGTTTGGAATCTGATATTCCAGAAGACAAAGGAGCTAGGATACACCCAAGAATTACTTACCCAGAGTAATCAAGTATAATCCTTCAGAGATAAAAAAAACCCAATATTCAATGAAAGAGAAGACTTTCAAGCATTCCTAATGAAAAGATTACAGCTGATGAGAAACTCTGATCTTCAAACACAAAACCCAAGAGAAGCATAAAAAGGTAAAGAGGAAAGAGAAAACATAAGAGATTCAAATAAGGTTAAGCTATTTATATTCCTACAGTGGAAGATGATACTTGCAACTCTTAAAAACATTTTCACTATAAGGGCAATTAGAAGGAGTATACATAGACAGAGGATGAGCATGGGAGTTGACTATGACAGGATCATATTAAAAAAGACAAACAAAATTAAGGAGTGAGAAAGAGGACTGAACTGGAAGAAGAGAAAAGGAGAGGGATAAATTACAATGTGATAAATTATCTCACATAAAAGGGGTGTAAAAGAGTTATTACAGTGAAGAGGAAGGTGTGTGGGAAGGTAGTGGTCCCACAACGCTTAATAAAGACATCTATCTTACCCTATACTGAAGTAGGAAGAGATGTGGATAAAAGAAGCAGAGTGGGACTGATAGAAGGGAAGATGAATTTGGAGAAGTTGTATTCAGAAGTAAAACAACTGTAGGAGGGACAGAGTGAAAAGTGAAAGAAAAGGATAAAGAGGGGAAAATAGGATGGAGGGAAATGAACAGTTATCATAACTGTAAATGTGAATGGGATGAACTCACCCATAAAACAGATGCACATAGCAGAATGGATTAAAAACCAAAATTCTAGTTTACAAGAAACACACGTGAAGCCAACACAGCTACACACACACAGACACAGACAAAGACAGAGACACACATTATAGGTAAGGGGCGGGAGCATAATCTATTATGCTTCAGCTGAAGTAAAAAAAAAAAAGTAGGGGTAGTAACCATGATCTCAGACAAAGCAAAAAATATCTAATTTTAAAATATAATGAAGGTAATGCTATCTTGTTAAAAGGTACCAAGGACAATGAAATAATATCAATGCCAAATATATATGTATCAAATGGCATAGGATCCAAATTGAGTTACAAGACGAAACAGATAATAGAATTATACTAATGACTTCCCCCTCTCAGAACTAGATAAATCTAACCAAAAAATAAAAAAGGAAGTTAAAGAGGTAAATAGAGTTTTAGAAAGGCTAAGTATAATGGACCTCTGGAGAAAACTAAATGGAATAGAAAGGAATATACCTTCTTGTCAATGACACATAGCACCTCTACAAAAACTGACCATGTATAAATGAGAATCTGAAGATCTTTCCTGCCCCTATCCCCTTTGCTTAAGTGGCTTGAGCTTGAGTGGCTCTGAGAATGTTCCCTGATTTGAAAGTATACTCTGCCCTCTAATAGGCTGAATGTTGTTCATATGGAGCCTGTGGCAGGAGGCTTGTTTTTTGGGAATGACCACACCTTGTTACCATGTAATTGGACAGAGGGTCAAGAGGGCTGTGACATTCTCTAACCCAGGAGAAGCCTATATAAATGCCCTGATGTGAGGCTTTGTTTTTGGAGCTCACTTTGAAAAGAGTTGTTTGATTTGGCCAGACGAGACTCTGGGAAGCCATTGAGCCCCCCCGGCTTTGAAAAATCCAGATGTTGATGCTTCCCTCTCTGGTAACTTGAATAGGTAATGGATGTGATGGTCAGATGGTTGGAAGCCCATCTGCTGATCTGTTTCTTGGTCTGCTTGTAACTTGTGTTTGTAACTTGTGCTTGTAACTTGGGTTTGTATTCTCTGGAGTTCAGGGTGCTGACTTTTTCCCCTGAGGTAGGTAAATGATATGCTTGTTAGATTAAAGAAAGATTGTTAACCCATTTTGAGTTGCTTTCCTTTAGTAAACCAGATCTGAGAACCTGTGCTAGCAGCCACCCTAGGTATGCTAGGGTGCTTACTGATATACCATGTATTGGGGCACATAAACCTTACAAGCAAACGCAGAAAAGCAAAAATATTAAATGCATACTTATCACATTATAATGCATATATTCAATTAAGGGCCATGGAAAGATAGATTAATAACTGTAAACTAAATGTAATCCTAAAGAATGAGCAGGTCAAAGAACAAATCAAAGAAACAATTTCATTAAAGAAAATGATGAGACAAACATACCAAAACTTATGGGATGCTGCCAATGCTGTACTTCAGGGAAAATTCATATCTCTAAACACATACAATTATAAAACAGAGATAGAACAGGTCAATAAATTGGTTACACAAGTAAAAAAATGAAAAGGAATTTAAAATTCTCAATTAAATACCAAATTGGAAATCCTGAAAATTAAAGGAGAAATTAATAAAACTGAAAGAGAAATACTGACTTAATAAATAAAACTAGAAGCTGGTTTTATTAAAAAAAAACCACCACAATACAATAAAATAAAAAATCAAAGGGTGAATTCACCAACAATGGAGAAGACATTAATTATTCAGAACTATGTTACCTGATTATATGCCAATAAATCTGACAATCTAAGTGATGGGGTTGGTGAAATGGTTTAGGAGTGCTGGGACCCCAAAATGTCAGGGTACAAGGCAGAGTTGCCCAAAATGCATTCACACATTCAAACAATCCTCCAGTCAAGTGGCAAAGTTTATTGTGATGCCAATAGAAGCAGGAAAGGTTTCTTAGGGAATTTACAACCTGATGGGAGTGATGCTAAACTTATATGGAAAAGTGATAGGGAAAGTATGTCAAGTATGCTAGTTAGGTGACAAAGGGGCAGGACTAGGGAGTGGTTAGCATTTGCAAGTACTCTAGGTTTTTTGAAAGAAGGCACCTGTGACCTATGGATGGGAAAATATAGGGAGTCTGCAGAGATAATTTTGCTGATCCCAGACACTGAGGGAGAAAAGACAATTTTTTGTTTAGCTGCCAGAGGCTGGTTCTTGGAGATCTGGTGCCAAAGAGAGAGTCCTTGGGTCAATATCCCTGTGTCTGTTCTGATGAAGTAATTACAGAGTCAGGCCTATAACAAGGGAAAAACTTCTCAAAGAGGTGGTGGGAGAGGGCCTTGTGGGATTTTGCATTGCTTCCAAAAACAAGGTCTTGGAGCAGCAGTTCTCAACCTTCCTAATGCTGTGACCCTTTAATACAGTTCCTCATGTACTCCCCAGCCATAAAATTATTTTCGCTGCTACTTCGTAACTATAATTTTGCTACTGTTATGAATCATAATATAAATATCTGATATGCAGGATGTATTTTCATTGTTACAAATTGAACATAACCCACAGGTTGAGAACTGCTGTCTTAGAGCTTTTGGGGCCCGTGTTCCACTACCCTATCATAAGCAAAATGAATATTTACAAAAATATAAATTGCCCAGATTAAGAAAAAAGGGAAATAGAAAACTTAATCCATTTTAGAAAAAAGAAATTGAACAAGTCATCAATGAACTCTCTAAGAAAAATTCCCCAGAGCCAGAGGGATTCACAAACGAATTCTAACAAACATTTAAAGATCAATTAATCCCAATTCTATATAAACTATTTAGAGAGATAGGCAAAGAAGTTCTACCAAATTCCTTTTAAAATACAAATATGGTGCTAATACTTAAACCAGGAAGAGCAAAAACAGAGAAAGAAAATCACAGACCATTTTCTCTAATGAATATTGATGCAAAAATTTGAAATAAAGTAACTAGCAAAAAGATTACAGCAATACATCACAAGGATCATACACTATGACCAAGGGGGATTTATACCAGTAATTATCTCAAATGAGATAACATTTGTAAAGCACTTCACACAGTGTCTGGGATAAGTGGGCCCTTGATAAATGTTTGTTCCCTTTCCTCCCCTCCTTCCTCTCTTGGTTTTTGTGACATCATGCTGTGAATTTTCCTCCATCACTAAATCATCAGACCCCATACTACGGGTTTACAAGAATCAATCCTGTGCCCTCTTCTCTTGCTCTATACCATCTCTCTCAGAGTTCAGCAGTTACCATGGACTTTATTAATATCTCTATGCAGATGATGCCCACATCTACCTATTAAACCCTAGACTCTCCCCAGAGCTACAGTCCCACAATGCTAGTTACTTACTGAATATTCCTTCACGGGGCATCATGTAAGCATCTCAAACTCAACAGAGTCCAAAAGTATAAGGATAGCAGGTGGGAAATATAGAGAAAAACTGTGCAGAGCTCAGTCCTTAAATAGGGGTCTTGAAGCCCACAGTCCTAGGCCCCTCTATCCAGAGGTTCTAATAAATGGCAGAAGATACTGATGAGATACAACCATCAGGAAGATTCAATTTTGCAAGATGAAATAAGTTTCTTTGAAGGCATTAGGCTTGATGATCCCTGAAGTCCCTTCTAAGAGCTTTAAAAATTCTTTGAATCTATAATCATCACAATTGCTGTTGTATATGATCATGAATGAAACAAAAAAGATAAGTGAATAAGGAAACAAAAAAGGCTTAGACTAAATCACTTAATAAAAACCCAATTATCTACAAATAACATTTATGTTTAACTTAATTTTAAAATAGTCATTATGGGAAATTACAAAATCATGAATAGATTATAAATGTCCTGAAATTTCAGGTATTAGAATTCAAATATGTATGAACTTAGTCTAGAAATTATTTCTATTTCAAATGAAGTTGCTTTAAATTGATGTATTATTATTAACACATCATGATTTCAAAGTTATGATGAAATGTATTAATTAAGGTATTTTAAGATAATAGAAGCATGAAAAACATGCAATTGTCCATAGCCCACCTCTTTTTCAATGTTTTACCTAAATCTGTGCTATAAACAAAACACAGGCCATCATTAAATATTACATTAATATATCTTTAATTTGTGGCAGTAAGGTGGTGCATTGGATAGAGCACTAAGCTTGGAATCAAGAAGATTCATCTTCATAAGTTGAAATCTAGCCTCATATACTATCTGTGTAACCCTGAGCAAGTCACTTAACCCTATTTGTCACAGTTTGCTCATCTTTAAAATGAGATCAATAACTGTTATGCAACACATTCTTAGAGAGCTACCTGCAGTTCAAAGAGGCTCACCTGCCCAGGGTCACACTCACCTGGTACTTGTGTGAGAGGTGAAAGTTGAATTCAGGTCTGATTCTGAGAATGGCTCTCTATATATACTACACTGCCTTGCATGTATATTGTATTATATTAAGTATTACTTGAATACTTCAAGGTCCTATAATTGTGTTGATTTAAATACTTCCTCCCCAATGCAGATCACTGTAAGGATGTAGATTGGTTTAGTAATTTTTTTGTTGTATGTGGCGTTGGAGTCTGGCAGTCCTGAAGAGTAACCTTTTACATCTTGGAGCTGATCTCCTCCCCCTAGGCAGTCACCCACAAAACAAGAGAAGGGAGATGTTGGGTCTCTTGTTGGTAATGGGTTGAACTGGTCCTCAGCTAACAGGAGTGCACGTGATCACCTGGGGGCAGAATGCAAGGGCTGCACCTGTTTGAGATAAGCAGGATAATCTCTCTGCCTTTGGGGTGATGCAAGATTGGCTGGCTGTGGCTAGGGCATGGCCAGGGGAGGGGCCCTAAGGGGCCTTGGAGAAAGGACTTAAAATACAGGCTACCCAGAGGCAGAGGGAGTTCCAGCCACGCCAAGCTTAGAGAATGTAGCTAGAAGCAAGTCCTGTGTCTTGAGTTTTCTGTGCAGCTGTTTCTCTTGGAGTAAGCGGGAGCTGGGGACGCCTGAAGCCTGTTGATGAAGGGTATAGGTGAAACCTATACATCCTGACCCCCCAAAACCGTAGCAGATCACAACTCTTCTGGACCTCATTAAGCTATCTTCTTCAACTGCTGCTACGTAAAACAAAACAAAAAACCTATCCCCCTTCAGTCAACCTGACGATGCACCTCTCTGGACTTAAGAGAAACTGGACCTTCAAAATCTAACATGCAGTACATCATTTTGCCTTGTTGAAAGTCTTACCAGTTTGGCAAAACCTGCCAGTTTGCATTCTACAGGCAAAGCCTTTTTTAAGGTCAGCTCTATACCATAATGAAGTATCAGAACAGGATTTCAGTAAAGGATATTATATTATCCTTCACCAAACTACTCATTCTAACTCTCCCATTCAACTAAGTCTGTGAACCTTGAGCTCTATCTACCAAGTGGAGACACTTCAAGTGTGGGCCCAGTGATGCACTTAATATCTACTATCCAAGTACAAGTACCAGTCAAGCTAAATTAGAAGAGATTCCACATCAGGTTGAGTCATAGGTTGATAGTATTTTTGTGTCTACAGCAACTTTCTAAAATAGTAGAAGTTACTGAGGCACTGAGTCTGCACTGTCAGATGTTATATACTTTCTGATGACAAAAATATTATATTAAATTCACTTCAAATTTTCAAAAGATCTACAATTTCATCAGTATGGATGATTCATTATATAACCCCTCCACATGTTAGGGGCAAAATTTCTTAGTTTTTTTTGCATTATGGACCTCTTTGGCAGCCTGTGGATGCCTATCAACCTCTTCTTGGAATAATACTTTTAAATGCAACAAAATACATGGAGTTATGCAGGAAACCAATTATGTTGAAAAAGTTACAAATACACAAATAAAAACAGACACACAGGATGGCCCTCCCCCCTTTTACTTCTCCACAAATGCCCTAGATATGTCTTCATCCTGAAAAATCATTTCAGCACTCAAATTCAAACCTCAAAAGTGCCCTCTGTCTCTGCCACCCTCTGGGTCTACACCCTCACTCTGTTTGGGTGACTCCTCCTAGAACCTCCATTCAAGGAGGGGTGTTCTTCTACCTCATGATGTTTCTACTTCATGCCCCTACTTAGGGTATCTTCCCTATCCCTTTTTCAAATTCCTTTTACCTGCTGTCTTTACTTATTAGAATATAACCTTTTTGAGGGCAGGGGTTATCTTTTCTCCCCCTATTATGTTTGTCCAGTGCTTAACATAGGGCCTAGTATGCAAGATGTTTGTTGAATGCTGACTGATGTATTTTTTAAAATGTATTCATTGTATTTAAATATATTTTAAATGTATTTTAAAAACAAATTTATGGATCTAAGGTTAAGACCCCATGACTTAAGGAATCCTTCTGGTGATAAAACTCTAAATTTAGCAACCTGCCCTTTGGACAACACACAGAGGATCTGCCAGAGTTTATGCTCCTCAAGCACAGCCCTTTAACAACTCAGGGTTTCTTCCACATCACAATAAATGCAGGGATTACCTACACCAAAGAAAGCAGAGATCTATCAAAGTATGCAAGAAATAATAGTGCGTTTACAACTTTATATACCACAGGAGCTGAGTGCATCTTGGGCCACAACCAAGAAGCCTTATTACTATAATTACCAATACAACACTGAAGCACCAAAAATACAATCCCAGTGCCTTGGCTCTCCTAAGGTGCTCACCATGGTCTTGGAGTATGTCTTATTCAAAGTTCAAAGAGGAGAATTTACTATCAGTACTGATGTTCTTCAAAAGCTCCTATTCACAAATCACAAAGTACTTATTGTCTTAAGCTCTAGAATACTAACAGCCCTCTCAGTGAAACTGATAATTATTTGGAAAAAAAAATTAAGAGACTACAAAATATTTATTTCCCAGCCTGAGATAAAGGAAGATTGGCACACTGAATTTCTATTCAACGGTTCAATTCATACAAGTCAATATTAAGTGCCTGGTAAATACTAGACTAAGCATTGGGAACAACATAGAGAGATGCCTGCTCTTATAACATCTATTATGCTAATAGTATCATGCAAATACATCATGCTAAGCACTGAGAATACATAGACGCCTGCTCTCATGCATCTTACAATATAGCTATTCCTAGGCTCTCTTCTGATCTCTAGTCCTGCTCCAGCAACCAACTGCTGGACATCTCTATATGGGGCCATAATTTTGAACCCAAAGCAGAATTCTTCATCTCTCCCTCCAAAACCTTTCCCTTTTTCTAACCTCCCTGTTTCTGATAAAGGTACTACTAACCTTCCAGCCTGGACTCTTCCTTGTCTCTCACTGTACCATCTGATCAACGTCTTGTCAATTCTACCTCCATAACATCTCACAGACATGCACCCTTCTTTTCACTCACAGGGACACCAACCATATTAAGGTCCTTGTTGCCTCTTGCCTAGACACCCGCAAAAGCATCCTAATTAGTCTTTATGTATCCAGTCTCTTCCCTCTCTAATCTATATTCTACATAGCCACCAAATCAATATTCCTGACCAGGATATGTTTTTGCTCAAGAAGTTTCAGTAGCTTCCAACTCCTTTAGGATCAACTACAAACTTGTCTATTTGGCAAAAAGGCTCTAGTCCATCTTTCTAAGCTTACTGCACACGACTCTTTTTCACACAAAAGCACAGTTGTTCTTTCATCTATATGACATTCCATCTCCTATATCTATCTTGTTGCCACAAGTGTTCCTCATGCCTGGGGTGCCCCACCCCTCTTCCCCTCAGACCCCACCTAACTTTTTTCGCGGCGCAGCTCAAATGCCATGTCTTGCATGAAGCCTATCCTGATCCCTACCAGTTGCTAGTGCTCTCACCTTATCCCTGAAAATTACTTTGTAGTTAATGATCTGTGTTCATATTGTTTCCCTTCCAATTGGACATGATGGGTTGGTAGGGTCAGAATAAGAGACTGGGAAAGAAGGGCAGAGACTTCCATTTTTTACTCTGTATACTCACTGCCTAGCAGAGTACCTGTCTTGGTAGGCACTTAATAAATGCTTACTGAATGGAATAATGGGGAGAATATATAATTCAAAAAATCATTATACAAGAAAGAATAAGATAACTACAAAGTAATAATAAAAATTTGAGGAAGAAGAGGTTGTTTCATGTATCTAGGAAAGCCAATGAAAACTTCATGGATGAAGTGTCATCCAAACTGGTACTGAAGGAGGAGAGAGACTTCAAGTGAGATATACCAGAATAATCCATTTCAATGGTGGGGGACGGGGGTGAGGGTGGGGGGACAGTGTCAAAAAAGGCAAAGAAATGAGAATAAGGAGGATAAGAACAGGAGACAGTGGAGTCCTGTTTGACCAGAACACAAAATACAGGAAGGAGAGCAGTATGTGATGAAGTTGGACAAGCAGGTTAGAGCCAGATTGTACAGTACCTTGAAGGCCAAGACCGGAAGCACTGCTGTAAAAAAGAGTGCTGTATTTAAACGGAAAGACCTGGTTATTTCGGAGTCTAGCTTTGTATTCACTATAACTCGAGTAACTTCAGGTGGCTTCTGTTCTTCCACTATAAAATGAGGCCACTGGACTAGTAGGGACCCCTTAAGGTCCCTTCAAATCTAAATGTTTCTATGATCCTACTTTATTTAGTAGGCAAGGGAAGTCACTGAAGTTTTCTGGGTAGAGAAGTGACACAATCAACATAGTAACATGGTATAAAAAGGTAGGAGTACATAGTTTGATGACGAGAAAAATAAAGGAACACAGACCAATGAGGAGGCAATTATAAATAGTAAGTAAGGAGAGAAGAGGGCCTAAATAAGGTTTCTGCAGTTGAGTAGAGAGACAGGCGTGAGAATTACAGAGGTATAAGCCCTGTTGGCAGGGCTTGGCAACTCTGGCTGTACAGGATAACAAAGAAGAATCAAAGAGCCAAGAATCAAGGCCACCAATTGCATGGCAGCATCAATAAGAGATAGGCATAGAGGAAGGACCTTGGCTTTCCCTATGGAAATTCCATTTTAGTAAAACTTCCATTTTACCTATGGAACCATTGGGGGTTCCAGGCAAGGAACTTCTTTTGCCTTTGCAGGTTGGTATCTTCTCAGCAACTTAAAAAGTCTTAAAGAACTGCCTAGGGCACTGAGGCAAATTGACTTGGGTCACGTGGTTTGTACCTGTCATAGCTGAGATTTCTAATTCACATTTCCTGACCCCAAGATCAGTTATCTTGCCATTATGCCACCCTGCCTCTAGGTTAAGTAAAAGAAATAGGAATTTAGAGTAGAGGGAAGTTTGGGGGAAAATAAATAAAGCTGTGTTTTAGAATTGTGAAGATTAAGATTATGACCAAAGGGACTCCATTTGAAAAAAAAAACCAAGAAGTTGGAAATATGAGACTTGGGATTTAGGGAGGTTGGCAACATAAGACAGCAAGGTATATCTACATAAAGGTGACAACCAAAGCTATTAGAGTGGATGAGGAATCCAAGGGGCAAAGAAGGCCTAAGTGAGAGTCTCTGGGAATATCTACATTTAAGGAAGCTGAGGAGTCGGCAATGGAGGCATGAAAGAGGTGTCAGACAACTAGGAAGAGAACCATGAGAATACAGTGTCACAGAAAACAAAGGAAAAGAGGGCATCAAGAAAGAGGGTTCTGTCCACTGTTCCATAATGAAGTCAAAAAATGGAAAGGCCATTAGATTTAGTAATAATGAAGTAATTCTGTCCTTGCAGAGAACTGGCTCAGAAGAATTGTGGGACAAGAATTCAGACTGAAATGGCTGCTAGATGATAAAGAATCAGAGGCAATACACAGGAGTACTTTCTTTAAAAGTTTTGCAGGGAAGAGAAGGAGAAACATCAAATGGTATCTTGAAGACAAGGCAGGATCAAAAGAATAACATTGTAGTGTGGGGAAGTATTGGGTTGTTTTTTTTTTTTTTTAAGGTTAGGGCAAACCTAAAGTTTTTAGGCTGAAGGAGTTGAAAGTCAACAGAAATTGGAGAAGCACAGGAGAGGGGCAGGACAGAAAGGTAAGGAGGATGGTAAACATTAATGAGACACGGTCATAAAAGAGATAGAAGAGGGTTAGCTTTAGCAAGGAAGATCAGCTTATCTAAGAATAGAAAAAATAAGGATATTAAGAAATGTGGAGGAGTGGAAGAAGGGAGTTGAGTCCATCAATGCATATACATGAACCTACATGTCTATATAAACATAATATCCATCCATCTATAAAAGACAGAATTAATCATCACATACATTGGACAAGTGCTACATATAGACAGTGAGCTGGGCCTAGCATTGAGTAGTTAGAAGAAATATGCTGGATCATATTTGGGCACACATAAGGCATTTTCTAAAGTATTGCTCTGCTGACCACTACAAAAATCCAGCTTTTTCATACAAATATTTTCAGAGATAATTTATGGTTCAAAATATTGAAGTACAAATAACCTTAGAAAAATCCAAATTATAGATGACCCAAAGGGCACAACAGGCTACAACATTCACAGTGGTAATGTATTTATGGGAATCGGCATAAAAGACATCAAGGATTACATGGATGAATAGAAAATAAGACTGGCTGGTCATGCAGTGAGAATGAGAACAATGGTGCTACTCTTTATCAGTACCTTAGAGATACTAAAAGACTATCAGTGGATTTTTATGGAGAACTGAATGGAAGGACATGGTAAAAAAAAAAAAATTACACAGGATGGGAAAGCAAAGAGGAATTTCTATCTACATCAGCTGAAGGAAAGTTAACAGACCCATCTAAATTTCTAAGTGAAATAACTAACATATACCATATTTTATGATCTGTAAAACACTTTCCTTACTCATTTGATCTTCACTCATTTGATCTAGACAATAGTCTTGTAAGGAACACAGGTATTTTTACTCTAATTTGCCAGAGGAAAAACCTGAGGCTGTCATAGGCAAACTGAATTTTTTAAGATCATCTAAGTAGTTAATGATACAATTAGGACTAAAACTGAAGTTTTCTAACCCCTAGTCCATTGTGTTTTCTCTATAACACTCTCTCTTAAAGAGATCTCTTGGAATTTCCTTGATTTCCCATATATTTGGAATATGCCTCATTCTGATCAATCAGGAAACCTGTCTAAATGACCTTGGATATACCATTCCTATTTTTTTATTTTAATGCCTCCAGATCCATCACTGTACAGTACAGTGAAAAGTATAATATAGGGGAAAGAGGAGTGGATTAGGGTTAGGATGCTTGAACAAGTCTCAGGCTTGCCACATGCTAGCTCTATAACCCTGGTCAGTCCATTCTGTCCTGTTCCCTCAAGGTCTCCATCTGCAAAATGGAGATAATAGCCTTTGTTCTACCTACCTACCCATCTACCCACCCACACAATACACAGGGCTGCTGTGAGGATCAGAAGATATATGAAAGGACCTTGAAAAACACTAAGGAGGCACACAAACCACTCATTTATAGTGGGCATAATAACAGAAAACAGGAGTCATTATATGGCCTTAACAGATCAGGTTAAGAGCAGATATAGCTGCAGAAAAAGCAGAGACAGAATGACATACACAGTCCTAGGCCTATTTCTCTAGGCCAGGGAATGTATAAGGACTGGATCTGTGATTTTGTTGGTACAGGGAACTGCCAGGTAAGGAAACTTCTACCCATTCAAGCCAGCACCTTCTCTACAAGTTACAGTCTTAGAGCAGTGGTTCTCAACCTTCCTAATGCTGTGACCTCATGTTGTGGTGACCCTCAACCATAAAATTATTTTTGTTGCTACTTCATAACTGTAATTTCGCTATTGTTATGAATCTGATATGCAGGATGCATTTTCATTGTTACAAATTGAACATAACCCACACGTTGAGAACTGCTGACTTAGAGAGTTACCTAGAATACAGAGAAGTCATACAGCCAGAATATATCAAAGGTAGGACTGCAATCCAGGTCCTGGTTCCAAGGCTGGTTCTATCCACTACAGTGTGCCACTTTTTCTCCCATTTAAAAAAGAAATCAAAAAGGAATTATTCTATAAATCACTGTTAATAGTAAAGAGGTAACACTATTGTCCTCTCTGCATTATCAAAACTAAAACTAGAATATTACTATAGAAGAAAAAAGGTTATATACATCTATACCACATGGGTCCATATATACACGAACGCTTACAAATACGAGGAACATGTGTATATACTTATGTATTTTCATATCCACTCTCAATTCATATGACCCTCCAAATAATTTTGAGCATCTGACTGTCATAGTTTTGAAAAAAAAAATTCAGGGACAAAAGAACTACCTTTCCCTTCTGCTGGACACAGCAAGAAACTAAAAGATAGGAAAAGTAGAAGTGTTCTTTTTTTTCCACCAGAGTATGCATTAATTATTCCACAAGCACAAGGAAATCTGACAGAGTTGAATTATGGGAACTATAACTAACCATTGCTTTTATGTACTTTTTTAAATTTCTCAAGACATCGAAGCAAACCACTGTTTTTCTTGCCTAGACCTCTTTCTTGAGGGTTCTGTTGAATGAAGAGCTGCTGCTAAACTCAGAAGCACATACACACCTGTAAAGGCCTTTGTTATATCACAGTTACTTGTTACCACATTTTCCACAGGTGTTCATTTGGAAGAGGCAGAAACTGGTACTAAATGTAACAATCTGGAGCCCTCAAAGATTATATAAAGTTCCAATAAAAAAAAAAATGCCAGTTACCCGCACGTGTGGAACAGGATCTTTGGACTCAACATATACATCTCTTAACAATGTCAGCAGCTTGTCATCTTTTCTTTTAACTATTTCCTCTAATTCTGGATGGCCTAAAGGAAGAGGAAGAAAGGAAAGACAATTACAAACAAATAAAATCAAAATAAACCTAGGTCATATACCTAGTCAGACATTATACAGTCATCATTATTAACACTCTCTTAAAAAAAAGACTGTATGATAAAACAAAAACAAAAATTTTTAGGAAAACCTGAAATTCAAAATGTAATTTCAGACTCAGAGTTCAGTACTTGGTGTCAAATCCTACAGAAATACTGTACCAAATGATATTATATATCATAATATATAATGACATATGATAATATGATGTAATAATACAAAACATACTGTAATATAACATAACTAGTTAACTTATATCAACACTGCTTTCTCACATATTTGTAACATATCCACATTTGAATCATTTAAAGGATATGAATACCTATGATACAAAAATCTAAATAACAAAGAAACGTTTTGTCTTTGTATTCTCTGCATTTAACACAGTGCCTGGTATATAAAGTTCTTAATAATAACTGCTGACTGCTTGAAACCTAAATAATTACGAAAGTGCTGGCCTGGAATCTGGGATCAAGTCTCTGGGCCTCAGTTTCCTCATCTGTAAAACAAGGGGCCTGGATAAGATGGCCTCTGGAAGTTCTTTGGACCTAGATAGTAATCTATAAAACGGGAATTAAAAGCATCACAGTTAAACACCAGGCTAGAGGATTGGGAACTACATTTCCCAGCATGCATCAACTTTAATCTCTGAAAATGGACAAAGGCACATGTCTGAAGATCAACTAATTTTGCCAGTGGAGGATCTGTAACATTAAAGGGGCGGGTAAGGGACAGCGTTTCAATGTCATTATGGCTACACCTTCCTAAGTTTTCTGGGGCATGAAATGTTTTATTTGATGTTTTAAACTACCCTCCTTTAAGATTTCTGCGATTCGCGGCAAAAAGCTGGTCTTTCCCCTTCTCGCCCAGTAAAGAAGTCAAATCTCCCTACTCCTTTCCACCTGCAGGAAATAAAACAAGTTCAAGGTCGTTTACTAGATAAGGGGTGGGGGGAGAGGGAGTGTCTCTGGGCCTGTTTCTACACTGGCAAAGGGGAAGGGTTCTCATTTTTTTTACTGTCTAGTGCTTATTTAACACTCCTACGGACCGCTTCTCGGAATGCTTTTAAAATGCACACAAAACATACGCCCGATTACAAAAGAACAAATAAGGTTATTCAGACTCAAAATAGACAAAACAAAACAAAAAAGCTTCATGGATACCAGGAGAACAGAAGCCTCGTCAGCATGGTACAGTTTTAAGAGCACTGGCTCCAGTGTCAGGGTTCAAACCCCTCCTCTGACGCTTAACTACCTGTGTGACCTTGGGCAGGTTATTTCAACCTCCTCGGGCCTTGGTTTCTGCCTCTCAAAAAAAGGAGGGCAGGGAGGGTACTGTAATGCACGACTCCCCTAAGGCCTTCTGGCTCTATATCTAGGACCCTACAAAGACTCTTACCCCAATCGACCGGAAGTCTTCCCCAACCCGAGCTTTTCCTCTTCTGATTATTTCCTACTTATCTTGCATACAGCTTGCTTTTATATTTATTTCCACGCTGTCTCCAGGACTGGATTGTAAACTCCCTGAAGGAAAGAACCTTCTTTTGCCTCTCTAGGTATCTATCCCTGGTGCTTAGCACTATGCCTAGCACGCAATAGGCTCTTAACAAACAATTATTGGATCGAACTGAACTGAATGCAGTTCAACTAACATTGCAGCTCCACTCGGCAACAAGGCAGGTATCTCCCCACCCGTGGGGGGGCCTAAGCACCCCACCCCGAACCCCGCCGGGGAGCCGGCCCTCCGAGACTACTCACGGTTGAGCTCCTCCAGGATCAGGGTCTTGGTGGTGGGGTGCATGGGGGCAGCAGACGGCTTCACCTTGCTGATCTCCCTCTCGGCACGGTTATCCAGGTTGAAGTTCCGGAAAGCGCGGGTCACCCTGGCCCCCATCTCTCTCTCAAATCATGATGCACCAGCTTCCTAACCTGTCAGCACATGGAACGCTCGGGGTAGTCAAGGTTCTAACCAGTCAGGAACTGCCGAATGGGCATGCGCGGGCCTTGGACAAGAGGGGCTACGCGGCCGGGAATGAGACAACGGAACTTCTGACAGCGCCACCTGGCGCCTCCTCCCACGGAGCTGCCTTCCTTCCCACTGTGAAATTTCCTTCCTCTGCATGCCCAGAAGTTATGAGCATCTTAGAAAGAATTTAGAAATGGGCAGAACCAAGAGAATACGGTATACAGTAACAGCAATATTGTTTTAAGAATTCTTTGAGCGAATAAGTTATTTTGTCTCTTATAAATACCCAAATTAACTATAAAAGACATGAAGAAAGATGCTATCTGCAGTCAGAGAAAGATCTGATAAATAGAAATAAGTATAGAATAATTTTACATATATAATATACCTATTTGTGTCTAATGGTAGCCATATCTAGGGCGAGGGGGGAGGAGAAGAAAAAAATAAATTTACATGACAATCTTGTATATTTGAAAGGAATAGCAAGTTGTGCCTAGTAGACTGTCAGTTTCACATACATCTTTATTGTATGTTATGGAAGCGCTTGTTTTATTCCATAAATTAAAAAGTTAATTAAAATAGAAAGACATAATTCTTGATTGATGTGCAGAAGTTTTTATATCTTTACTCTTTCCTTGACACAGCTATTAAAGTGTTAAGGAAGTGTCCTTCAGTACAATCTCCTCTGAAACCCACAGAGAGAAAGTGATTTTCCTGAGATCAGAGGGCAGTGAGTGAGTGGCAGAGCAGAGGTCTGAAACCATGCAAAATCCCTGACTCCTCCAAATCCAGTCCTTTTCCCCCAGCACATGGTAAGATTCCTCCAGAGCCAGGACTGTTGAAATCTTTTTCTTTGTAATCCCAGTTCCTATGACAGAATCTGCCATGTAGTATTTAATAAGTAGCATTTAATAAAGGCATGTTGACTGGTTGATTGATATGTAATTTTCCATTCTAATAGACATTTTTTAGATTGATTTGGGAATTTGTTTTGCTTGACCATACATACATAAATGTAATGTATAACATGCATATTCAGTATCCATATGTGTATATATATATATCATATGTAGTCTATATACAATATATAGTATATATACTATATAATCCATATACATCTACATATATCCAACATACACACGCACACACACGTTCAGAGTCTATATGTATGCATATGTTCAGTGTTTGTGTGTACACACATGTGTCCATATGTATATACGTGTGTAGATAATAGGTTTATACACAGGGTAATTATGTATACACATATGTATACTTTATACATTTATATGGTCAAGCGAAACACATTCCCAAATCGATCTCTAAAAAATGGACACATGTACACATTTTTACAAAGACTTTGTTTTACTTTTTCTTTTCAGGTGATGGTAGGAGATAGAAGGCTGAACCTGGAGTCAAGAAGACTCATCTTTATGAGTTCAAATCCAGCCTCAGACACTAGCTATTTGACCCTGGATAAGTCACTTAATTTCTGTTTTCCTCAGTTTCCTCATCTGCAAAATGGGCATAATAATAGCACCTGGTTGGGGGGTAATAATTATTGTAAGGTACTTAGCGCAGTGCTTGGCACATAGTAAGTGCTATATAAATGTTATCATTATTTTCCATAGGGATTGGGAAAGGGGAAAACAATTAACTTTTTATAAAAAAAATAAAATTTTTAAAATTGTTTTCTATTTGATTCCCTACTCCTTCACTCTTTTATTTCTCTAGTTTATTCCTTTCCCGGTTCCCTTTCCAGGCTGTTACTCTGAACCCTTTCTTCACTTGTCCCAATTTGTATCTTTTTTCTCCCTAGGTTCCCTTTTCAAGTCCTCAGGTTTTATTTTTTCTGCTTTCTTTTTGCTCATTTGCAGTGCCAGGTTCAAAGATTTAAACCCCAACCAAGCTCTGTATCTTCTTTTCTTCTTCTTCTTCTTCTTCTTTTTCTTCTTCTTCTTCTTCTTCTTCTTCTTCTTCCTTTTTCTTCTTCCTTCTTCTTTCTTCTTCTTTTCCTTCTTCTCCTCCTCCTTCCCTCTTCCTCCTCCTCCTCCTTCTCCTCCTTCCCTTCTTCCTCTTCCTTCTCCTCCTTCTCCTTCATCTCTTCCTTCTCCCCCTTCTCCTCCTCCTTCTCCTTCTCCTCCTTCTCTTCCTCCTTCTCCTCCTCCTCCTCGTTCTCCCTCTCTTTCTCTCTCTCTCTCTCTCTCTCTCTCTGTCTCTCTCTCCTTCTTCTCCTCTCTGTCTCTGTCTGTCTCTGTCTCTCTCCCCTCCCAACACATCCTGTTCTCTTACTGAAAAAAAAGGAAAAAAGGGAAAGGAAGAAGTATTTATAGAGAGTTATGTGCCAGGCACTGTGCTAAGCCCTTTTTACAAATATTAATAAGGATGTAGATATAGGATTGGGGAAATGTTTACTCATTTATGTTATTTTGCTATCACTTTATTTTATCTCTCTAATATACACATTATATAATACTATATGTCCTGACTGTGTTAGTCTCATTCCCCACTAGACTAAATTCCTTGAAGGAAGAAACCCCCCCTTTTTTAAACTTGATACAGTGTTCTTCACACAGTAAGCACTTAATGCTTTTTTTTATTAATTTCCTAATGTCTCATTACAGAACTCCTATTAGAATGAAAGAATTTTCTAAGAAATTTGTAAGTTCAAGAAGTACCAAAAAAATCAATAGGAGAAAAAAGGGGCATATTAAGGAACAAGCGACATTCTGAAAAGTTGCAGATGTCTTTTCCACTGGAACAGTATCTATATTTGATTAGTTCCTTCCTGTGTGGGAAGTGCAATCAGTTATATCTAGGGGAGAAATGGAGATGTTTGTTTTTGTTTTTGTTTTTGTTTTTGTGCCTAATAGTTTTAATTTGCTTTCCCCTATCCCTTTGGGACTCAGGATTAAAAATGTTCAGTTACACTGTTAAATAATTGTGAATTCCTAATAATAACAAAAGTGCTACCAAAATATGAATTTCCATAATCCATTATGTTGTCATTGTTTGACATTAGTATTCACTACCTATCAGGTCCAGAATCATTCTGTTTGGGTTATTTGGGAAAATATCCTGAAGGTGGCAGACTGGTTCAAGGTTTCTTCCATCATTTTGACTTCTAATCAAAACTAGTGAGAACTTAACACAAATCGTAGTTGATTTAAGTCCTCTTTGAAAGCGTGGCCTCATCAAATAGAAGGTATTTAATAAATGCATCTCCCCTATCATGACCTTCTCTGTTTAGGTGTGTAGTAGCAATTCTTCTCCAATGGTTTTTGTTTTGTTTTATTTCTAATTCTGCCACATTTGGGAGTGGGGGGTAATGGAAGTAGAAGCATAGAAATAGAGTTGAAAGGCAATGTCTGCATGAAATCTCAGGATGCTTTCAAGGGATCAGTCATGACTCTTTCTTCTCATTTTTGCGTATAGGTAGAATATAAAAGTTAAAACTAAAAATAAAGGTACTCCAATAGGAATATTTAACTAGTTGATCCCATTCTCAGAGAACGTTATAGAAACAAAGAGCTGAGCCATCAAAACACATTTCTACGGCTTGCTGCCAAAACGCATAAGTTGTAGACATTAGTTTTCAGTAGCAGTAAGTTTTTTAATAACTGGTGCTGTTTCATTTTTTTGGTTTTTTGCATCCCTAGCACTCAAAACAGTCTTTGACTAATTAAGTCCTTGATAAATGGTTACCTGAGATCATATGATCTCAGAGATGTCACTTCTACCTGTAGACATCATGGCCCATCTTTACCTTCCTGCTTACATGGTTCTTGTCCATGTCCTTTCAATGCTTTGTGGATTCTTGGACACTACTCAGGCTGTCCAGCTATTTCTCTTTCTAGATTATTCCTTTTTTCTTTTCCCATGTAGCTTAGTCCTTTCATATAAATCATTGTCACTTCCTCACAAATATACATGTATGTATATGATATTTTTGATATTTCTGATGAGTTCCTCACTCTGAGTAAGTGAGAAATAGGCCCTTAGGAAAAGGACACCCTATTGGGATAGAGTTTCACTCCCTCGAAATTAGATGTAATTAGCAATGACGCCTGTGCAACCTTGGTACAAAGAGGGGAAGGGAGAGAGTTGAAGTGGGGTGATGGAGAGCATTGTTATTTCTTGGGAAGAAGCAGGAGCACCTAATCCTAAATAATCCTTTTTGTATATAGAAGAGACTGAATTCCCAAGCTGGAAAGTTAGCCCCCAAAAGAGGAAGCTTCCTCATCTGAAACCACATTATAAGCAAAGCTGTTATCAATGGTCAGATCACAAGGATACCCAGTATCCCCAAGTAAATGTCTAGTTTGAGCTGTGGGTGGCATTGTATAGTCAGGAAGTGGTGTTACCAGATAAAGATGCTGATAGAAGGGGATATCGTGGTTTTTGTCTTTGAATCCTCAGCACTTATCACAGTGATTCGGTGTTGTATTATTACATGCTTATTGTTTGTCTGGGATAGGTGATTATAGCATTAGAATTCAAGGGGCTACACTGAAGGCACTAGGCTAGAGAACTGCCCTCCCCAATGTCTCCCACACTGTGGACCCCTTCTGCAAGAATTCTTAACTTTTCCTGTAATCATCATTATCTTTGGCACTCTAGTGAAGTCTAAGAACCCACTCTCAGAAATATATTTTTAAGTGCATAAAACAAAACACATAGGATTACAAAGGAAACCAAAGGTTAGTGAAAGTAAAGAATGATTTTTTTTCCTGTCCAAGTTATGGACTCCCTGAAATCCATGAGCTCTAGGTTAAGAACCCCTACCCCAGGGTTACCCACAGCCAGTGGAAGGTAGCACAGCTGGCTTTTGCTTTGCCAGAGAACCTACTCCAACACAGGACTGAGGAGAGTATGGTATCTCTCTGTTCGAATTGAATTTTCCCTAGGAGCTGCACGTGCCATTAGGTGCATACTCTAGAACATCATTGAACTTTGGGCTACTATGAATTTTATGAAATGTTGATAGATGTTGATTTTATTGTCTCTTGCTATACACTGTGACCAGTGTTTTTAAAAGTCAGGGCTTTGGTGCCTGCTGGTTGGGCTGTTCCAGAGCATACACTGTCCCAGAGGAGAGACCGTCCCAGGCTTCCCAAAAGAGGCTTCAGTATAAGATTATTAAACATTAGGGACCCTTGATATAGGGATTACAAAAAGATTGAAATCAATGATTTCATTGATCTAGAGAACTCCTGGGATAAAAAAAAATCTCTTTCTAACCAAGGAGGTCTGCACTATCACAGCAATTTAGTATCTAGAGCAGCGGTTCTCAATCTGTGGGTCATGACTCCTTTGGGATCCAACGACCCTTTCACTGGGGTTGCCTAAGACCATTGGAAAACACTCCTCTATCAGTCTCCAGACAGGTCCACCCACATGCAGACATGCCCACATAGGACTATTAAAGGGTCATGGCAATAGGAAGGTTGAGAACCACTGGTTTGGGAATTGCCTAGGGCACAGAGAAGTTAAGCAACTTGGGCAGAGCCTTTGTCAGCATCAGTCCTTGAGTTCAGGGCTTCCTAGTTGTAAGGACAGCCATCTAACTACTGGGCCCTGTTCTTTTTCACACACAAAATTACACAAATCTGGTACTTACCCTCAAAGAGATAATCTCCTG
Source organism: Pseudocheirus occidentalis (assembly GCA_028646575.1). Lineage (NCBI taxonomy): Eukaryota > Metazoa > Chordata > Mammalia > Diprotodontia > Pseudocheiridae > Pseudocheirus > Pseudocheirus occidentalis. Next base: position 258,838,535 of record CM053593.1, read on the forward strand.
ATCTTTCTATTCCCTGCATGTAGTATAGTACTTTACACATCGTAGGAGCTTAATATTTGTTTGCTGAATGAATGTAGAAAATAACTAGTAATATGAACAGGCAATTTTCAGAGGTAGAAATTAAAGATATCTTTAAGCATATGGAAAAATGCTCTAAATCACTATTGATCTGAGAAATGCAAATTAAAACGATTTTGAGGTACCACATCTCACCAGTCAGACTGGCTAAGATGACAAAACAGGAAAATAACAAGTGCTGGAGGGGATGTGGACAAATTGGAACTCTATTGCACTATTGGTGGAACTGTGAACTGATACAAGCATTCTGGAGAGCGATCTGGAACTATGCCCAAAGGGCTATAAATAATTGCATAGCCTTTGACTCAGTAATACCATTTTTGGAGTTGTATCCCAAAGAGATCATAGAAGTGGGAAAAGGACCCATATGTACAAAAATATTTATTGCAGCTTTCTTTGTGGTGGCAAAAAACTGGAAATTTAGGGGTTGCCCATCAATTGGGGAATGGCTGAACAAGTTGTGGTATATGAATGTAATGGAATATTATTAAGCTATAAGAAATGGGAAGGAGGTGGACTTCATAATTACCTGGAGTGGCTTATACAAACTGATACTAAGTGATAAGAGCAGAACCAGGAAAAATTTGTATAGTCACAGACACATCATATGTGTGATGACCAACCTTGATAAACTGGAATCTTCTCAGCAATGCACTGTTATAAGAAAACTCTACAAGTCTCAGAATGGAAGGAGAGTCTACATTCAGAGAAAAATCTAGAAAGACCAGAGTTTAAATGGAGACTGAGGCAATACATGCTATCACTCTTTTCCATGTTTGGTTTTGTTTCT
>CM053593.1:258849951-258877069 GCA_028646575.1 Pseudocheirus occidentalis
GACCTTTTCTATGTCTCTCTTCTCTCAAAGGGAAAGTTATTATTTAATGGAAAATATTCCTAATTGAAGCAACCAAATGAATGGGCACTGGATACTGATTTTATAGTTGCTACAATATTCTCGTCTTTGCTTCACAGTGTACCATTTTCTCTGAAAGCAGGCTGGTGTTTAGTGATCTGGGGTTAAAAATGTTACTTCAATGACAAAGTTTTCTTGTACATAGAATCAGATTATTTTAAGATTGAAATTTTCACCAGTACTTCCTATACTAATCTGGAGAATATACAGCTATGGAATTGCAGTCAGAAGCCATAAAAAATGTTGCATAAGTTATTAAAACTATTATTTGTCTGTAACCCTGTTTCTTTTTACCTTCTTTTGGGTGCTTAGGACTAAATGTATCCATCTTGAGCTATGTACTATCACTTCTTGATGGCCATTGCTAATAATTAGTGGATATGGTTTGTAAAGTCTTGGTCTTTCTTAATACCTCTAGAGGTATGTAAAGAACTGGATTTGGAGTCAAAGGATCTAATTTTAAACTCATTATTTATCACTTGTTGCTTGTGTGACCTTGGCCAAGTTATTTAACTTCTTTGGGTCTTAGTGTCCTCATCTATAAAATGAAGGGGAGCGGTTAGAGTTGATGACTTAGAAGGTCTCTTCTGGCTGTTAAGTCTTGGATTCTTTGATTCGATGACCTTCATTGACTTGTGATCATAATCTTTATGTTCAGATCCTGGTGCCATTTTGATTGTATCTTTGATAACTACTCTTTGCTCTATGGCTTTAATAAAAAAAAAAGCTACCCACTTTTCACTGCTCTAGGCTAACTTAGATCGTCCATTCCAGTCATTTCCAAGAAGATTACAGCCATGCTATATAGTTTTTAAATTTGTGTTTAATTTCATTATATTCCTTGTTGTTCTATTTTGCCCACATAGAACTGCCTGTATGTTAGTTGCATTCCAGAATGCCATCTACATCTGTCCTGTTGTTATCCAACTGCCCCTGTTTGTCATGACAAATGCTCTTATAAGCAACATTCTTCTTAGGGATGCAAGAGTAGAATAAGTTGGTGCCATCCACCAGATATTGTATTTCACTGCATAATTGTCACTACTGCATAATCATCACACTGTTTTTCAGTCCAAAAATTGATTTATAACCTTTCATCATGTAATTGTCACATGATATAATTCTGTTTGTCACACCACTTAAAAGGTAAACAAAGCATCAATATGGCATGTGAATATGCATTTTTCTCTTATGCACTGTGAACTTCCAAGCCTAGAATTTTCAACACATGCTCATTGTCAGTATATTTCAAAAAACCCACTTTGCATGGTTTGTTTAGTGCTATAATATTAACGTTATTCTCACTCAACCCAGTGAAGAATTGTAGGCGCAGTGGGAGCAGGGGGGCAGATGAAGCTGTGATGAGTAAGTCACATGACATGATAAGACTTGCATCTTCCCATGCTAGCTAGACCATACAGTTTGTCTGCTAATCATACAGTTTAGTAATAAATGATTTTTAAGTAATATTGGAACAATTGTAGTTTTTCTAAAGTTTCATATAATGGTCACACTCCATTTTTTTTTTACAAAAAAATCAGCATAAAATCTGATGATTATGTGGTCAGGTGCCCTAGGGATATGAGATTCTCTCTCTCTCTCTCTGTCTCCCCTCCCCCCTACCTCCCACCCTCCTTGTCTTTTTCTCTCTCCTCCCTCCCTCTATGTCCCTCTGTCTTCCTCTCTCTCCCTCACCCCCTCTTGCTCTCTTCTCTCTCTTTCTCTCCTTTCTCACTCTCTGTTTCTGTTTGTCTTTCCTCTCTCTCTTTGCCCCCCCATTGATACTACAATGGTATTTTTGGTGACCTGTCTTAGAGGACTGGTATCTAGCTCTTGTCCCCCACACAGAATAGAGACATACCCAGACGCCCTATTATACAAATGCCACAACAGATTGGACCTTGGTTCTTTGCACTCTTCCTACATTTTTTTTTACTTGATTCGTTCATTCCCCTACCCTCTTACACTTTCCTTATTTTTCCAATCATCTTTGCAAAGTACAGCAAAAGAAATCAAGTCTAAGGTCAATTTCTTTGTTCATTTATTCATTAAGTTGTTAGTAAAACATATACAGTTACATAATGCCAGCAGTTCTCTCCTAACCAAGCTCCTTTCTAGCCCTTAACTGAATTTTGGTTCCTACTGTTGGTGCTGCAAGAATAACATATTTATTTCCAAAGCAGGGTTTTGGTTGCAAAGATGCAATTGTTTGGAGATACAGCTGTTCTGTTGGCTCTTTTGTGAAGCCTTCCACAGCTCACAGGTTTGAATTGACTTCTCAGAATCAATATTCTGTCCTTACTGAGACCCAGGGAAGGTGCAGCTCCTGTGTGAGGGTTTTTAGCAATGCTCTGGATTCATGTTTTAGTGATAGTTGTATGGGTTCTTCTTCTGTAACTGGCTTTAGTTCCATTTACAATCAGTGGGGAGTATGAGGAGAATTTTAGGGGAGGGAGTTTCTCAATCTGAAAATGCTTTTACCGTAAATCATTACCCCCAGGCTTAGGTGTTGTGCAAATACTCAATTGGTGTGTGTGTGTGTTGTGTGTGTGTGTGTGCATGCCTGTGCACATGTGTGTATGTAAGAAAGCTTGTAATTAGGAGGCTTACAGGATTAATAACTGTGTTTTTAACACTTACAGAAATGACTAGGCTCATAGATGGTGAGGCTAATTGTTAGAAATGCAGTTTAGAGGAGCCATTTTGAAGTTTCAGCTTGTGTATATTTTAGCTATTATTATTAAAAGAAGTATATCAATTTCTGTGACATTGGGTTGGTTGCTAGTCAGCTTAATCCATATTCCGGTTAAGTTTTTAATTCCTAGCAATGTTTTTCATCCTGCTTTAACAACTACCATAATATTAAATTAAAAGTTATATGATAATGCAGAATTGGACATGCTTTACTAAATTGCCTTTTTCCTCTACAATATCAGGTAAAGAGCTTCATGTATCTCTTTGCTAAATGAATGAATGAATAAGCAAAGCATTTATTAAGTGCTTTCTGTGTGCAAAGCAGGGGGAATCAGAGTTGGTACAGATAGAAAAGTAAGACAGTTTCTGTTCTCAAGGAGCCCACCTTTCAAATAAAAGGATAATTGCAAATAAAATTGCAAAGAGGCTGGGACAGCACACATAAACAACTTATTGCTTATCCAGAGGAAAGAATGCTGCAGAGTGAAGCTTTGACAAATGGCAGCGATTTTCACAGGGAAGCTCCATTTACCATCAGATGGTTGTGATGTCGCAGCCATCATTAGGTGGTTAGCATTTGGTCAGACTCTGCCAAAATCATCTGCTAGGCCATCTGCCCTCAGTTGTGGGAAGTAATGGTTACAGCTGCTGACTCTGATGTTTTCCTAGCATGGGTGTTGTTGATAATGACTGCATGGGGCGGTCAAGTGGTCAAATTTACAGAATAAATAATAGGGAGTCAAACAGATACAGGCATGCAAGCAAAAAAAAATATTCTTATTTACATAATGAAGTCAGGATGAATTTGATTTCACTCACTACTCAGGAATTTAATCATTTCTACATTCATCATCATGAACAGAACTTCCTTCTGAAAAAGAGCATTTATCAAGTAGCAGTCTTGACTGTGCATTTCTTTGGGACAGTGTTTTCATTCATACGTTACCTTAGTACCTGCATAATTCTTTAAAATTAATGTTTTAAAAATTATTATTGCTTCTTCCTACAACCCCCTATGATTCAAATAGAACCTTCCTTTTTTAAAAATAAAAGTAAGCAAAAAATTGACATGTCAGCCACAACTGCTGGTATTATAACAGTCACTTAGAGTCAAATTTGATTATTTAATAATCTGAATTATCATGTCTTTCAGTGTTTTTTCCTTTGCATTAATGGTGTCAAACTTAAATAGAAGTGGCAGTTGACATACTGACTTAGAAACTACAAATTGACATTATCTGTGTGATATTGTATTTTTATTTATTTTGTTAAATATTTCCCAATTATGTTTGAATCTGGCTCAAGTTGCATTCTAGAGTGTTGCAGAGCCTTGTATTTGCATATTTGACACCTCAGCTTTACATGATTGTTGTCCATGAGTACATTGATTACATTGTTCTCTTGCACTTGTATTCTCTTTATGGGTCCAAAATCTTCATTAGAATATTCTCAGACTGGGAAAATGACTTTTACTGTCCTTTACTCTTAGATCAAACTACTTATGTCTGCCCTGATTTAAATCCTACTCTGAGATTGATGACTGCAGTTTGGTTTAGTTGATTTTTCCCATAGTTGGCAGAGACCAGCAATTTGGGCCTCTCTATATAAAAGGGGAATAGTTCTATCAGAAAGAGAGTTTACAAGTTATTTTTTTAATTGAAAAGTAATCATGATGGAGTTAGAATAAAAAGAAAGTGCTAAGGTATAAGATTTTTAAACAGAATAAAACTAAGCACATTTAGAATATTTATTACCTCTCTGTAGTGATATTTCATTTCATTAATACTCCAGGAATAATATTTATTTATTGCAATTGCAACTATGGTTGAAAAAAAACCTTAAAAATGCAAAATGGTGTTGGAGTATGCCACACGCCAGTCAATGGCTGTATTTCAGCTAAGTCATATATGTATGGAACAGTAATATATTTATGCAGGCTGTTATATATCTGAGCACAGTTAAAGGTAAAAAGGGTGCAAGATTGTGAAAATGGTATGCTGAGTCTCCAGAAGGATCATTTATATCTTTTGAGGCCCATTTCCTTTCTCAGTGGTGGTAGTCCCCTTTGCTTAGTAGCGCTTAGTATCTTTTCTGATTTCTCATCAACTTCTTTCTTTTCAAATAGAGAAGAGGAAAACATTTACACTTGCTGATTATGTTTAGTATGGATGAGTTTGCCAATATGTTATTATTGTTAGTCATTTAATGATATTTTCAGACTGTATCCTGGAGAATCCTAGAGAATTAGAGCTAGAAGGAACCTTAGGAACATCTAGACAAATTCTCTTGTTTTGCAAAGAAGGAACCTGAGGCCCATGATGAGGAAGTAACTTGTCCAAAATTTTTCATAGGTAGCAAGTGGCAGAACCAGAACTTCAAGCCTTCACTTGACTTTTCTTCCATTTTTTTTTCTTGCTCAGTGCAAAGGGTCTAAAAAACATGAGGATACAGTGAGGATGGTATGATTAGCAAGATGGAAGGGTTATTTTCCATATAACTCCCCAACCTAAGAAAGAAATATACATTACAGCTATAGAATTAAAGATAAAGCAAATTAAAAATAAAAACACTGAACAAAATAAAAGCCTTCTTGAATATCATTGTAGAATAAGAGTATTTAAAACACCCATATCTACTCCCGGTGTGTCTGGTACACCAAGTACAGCCAATGTAAGCAGCCTCATAGGCTTGTATTTCAGGATCCAGCTAAGGACCCTTCCTGATTCTCCCATGATAGAAACTCTGATCCTCCCCAGTCCTACCAAGAAACATATGAACCAACCCAAGAACAAAAGAGAATTCAACCAGCTTTGTTCTCCCAACAAAAGGGAAAACAACTGAATGACAGAGAAGAAGAGGTTTTTGTCCCAAGTAAAATAGGACTTGAAAATTAGTTGGAATCAGTCTTCTATTCACAGAGATTATTACTATGGACAGAATGAATACGTTTCATTAGTAGAAAGGGATATAGTTAGTGTGGTAGAAGGGGCAGCAGCCAAAGAGTGAGGAGAGAGGCCAGGGACAAACTGCAGAGAATACAAGAAAAAGGCTGAAAGATAAGATTCAGAGAAAAAGACTGAGTATAAGCCTAGCTATTAAAAAATAAACTTGCAATGAAACTCCTAAGGACAGAAGGGAAGATGTGTAACAAATTTTAAAATTATGTATTATAACACATTGAATAAATATTATACAATGAAGAAAAAGGAGTGAAAACTCATCAGTAATAAAAAGAATTATACAAATTTACCTGAAGTCATGGAATAACAGCAGGAGATTCAAGAATGGTTCAACAGATGAATAAAACTTGTAAAAAAAAAGTGATTAAGATATAAGACCAGAAATCTGAACTCTCAAAGCAGAAATAACAGACAAATAACAGAGTTCATAACTTAAGAACACATTATGGAATATTTCTGCAAAGTAATAAAGATTCTGAAAAGGAAAATTGACAGTTAAGGGACTAAAATATGTATGTATATATATATATATATGTGTATATATATATATATATGGAAGAAAAACAAAGGAGAGCAACTTTGAAAGAACACATGAGTTATATTCAGTTAAAGCAGGTGCTGGACAAAATAGAATGTGCAGACAAAAGTTAAGGATCACAGATCTCTAAGAAACATATAATATATTAAAAATTTCAATGCCAGAAAGCTTTCAGAACTTTTTAATTTAGATGATAAAATAGTAATTGAACAATTCTACAGCTTGCCACTAGAGCAGCAGTTCTCAACCTGTGGATTATGTTCAACTTGTAACAATGAAAATACATCCTGCATATCAGATTACATTATGATTCACGACAGTAACAAAATTACAGTTATGAAGTAGCAAGAAAATAACTTTATGGTTGGGGGTCACCACAACATGAGGAACTGTATTAAAGGGTTGCAGCGTTAGGAAGGTTGAGAACCACACTAGAGTGTGTGGGATAAAGACCCAAAAGACCCTTATCCAAATAAATTCAGAGGTTTCTCCAGGTAGAAGCAGAAATTCTTTATTCTGAAGACAAATCTCACAAGAGTTGGGTATCACCTATTCCAGAGGGGCCTGGTATAGGGAAGCACCCAACAAGAGTCAAGCAGTTATATACCCTTATACAAACAATTCTAAGGAAAACCTCCAAAATCCCCAGGTCTCCTCCCATCACCCCAACCCTAGAGCTAGACCATCAGCCCATTGGTAGAGTTGTATGGCCTCACAACCTGGAAAATCCCTCTTACCAATACAAAGACATATGGCTATGATTATCCATATTTAGCAGAAGGGGGCTGTTACAAAAAGACCCTTACAGGAAAAAGGGAGGGGGAGTAAAGGCACACCATCTGATTTCCCCCAAATCAGGTGATTTACAGGAACATGACACTTAGGCCTAGAGAGGTCTGGGACCTAGCTCAAGTGTGGTGACTGTCTCTTCCATTTTATGAGAATGCTTTCAACTATTTCACTTAAGAGAAAATCTCCTTCTCCTATTTAAACTTCAAGGCATATAGAGGTTATGTTTTAGAATTTCATTGCTAAAAAACAAATTTCACAATCAGTCAGGAGAAATCAGGCACACTAATGGAATAGGATATTTCCAAAAACAAAGGAGCTTAAGATGAAACTTCAGAAAGCATGTTTTGCAAAATTAAGACTAAGCATTAATAAAAACTAAAACAAAACTTTCAACAAAAAAATAGCTTTAGAGAAATTTGTTCCTAAAAAACCATTCCTAACAAGTACTGTAAATAAATAGTTATTGAGAAAAACTGAAATAAATTATTTCATGTTTTTCCAAGACCATTAAAAAAAGGATCATTGAGGGTGGTGGATCAGTGGAGTAGGGTACACAAGACACAATAGTCAGTGACTATAGTAATTTAATGTTTGATAAACCCAAAGACTCCAGCTTCTTAGATAAGAATTTACTATTTAACAAGAACTGCTCGGAAAACCAAAAACTGGGTATAGACTAACATCTTAAACTAGATACATAGATAGAGTCAAAATGGGTATACAATTTAGATATAAAGGCTGATACTATAACAGACTAGGAGAGAATGTCTAATTTATGGAGAATGGAAGTATTTATGGCCAAACAAGAGAAAGAGAATATTATTAAATGCAAAATGGATAATTTTGATTACATTAAATTAAGAAGTTTTTTTTTCACAAAGCCAATGCAAATGCAACCAAGATTAGAAGGGAAGCAGAAAGCTGGGAAACAATTTTACAACCAGTAAATAAAGGTCTCATTTCTAAAATATATAGAGAACTGAGTCAAATTTATAAGAATACAAACCATTTCCCAATTGATAGATGGTCAAAGGATATAAACAGGCAGTTTTCAGATGAAGAAAATAAAGCTGTATATAATCACAGAAAAAAATACTCTAAATCACTATTGATTAGAAATAAAGCAACTCAAAACAAGTCTGAGGTACCATGTCACCCCTATCAGATTGGCCAACATGACAAAACAGGAAAATTATAAATGTTGGAGAAGCTGTGGGAAAATTGGAACACATGCATTGTTGATGGAGTTGTGAACTGATCTAACCATTCTGGAAAGCAATTTGGAACTATGCCCAAAAGGCTATAAAAGTCTGCATACCGTTTGACCCAGCAATACCTCTTCTATGTCTGTATTCCAGAGAGATCATAAAAAAGGGGAAAGGACCCATATGTACAAAAATATTTATATCAGCTTTTTTTTTGTGGTGGCCAATAATCAGAAATTGAGGGAATGCCAGTCAGTTGTGGAATGGCTGAACAAGTTGGGGTATATGAATATAATGGAATACTATTGTAAAAATGATGAGCAGGCAGACTTCAGGAAAACCTGGAAAGCTTTGCATGAACTAATGAAGTGAGCAGAACCAGGAGAACATTGTACACAGTAACAACATTGAGCAATGGTTAACTTTGATAGATTTAGCCCCTCTAAGCAATGCAGAGATCTAAGATGATTCCAAAAGACTCATGATGGAAAATGCTGTCTACATCCAGAGTAAGAACTTTGGAGTCTGAGTGCAGATGGGAGTATAGTGTTTGTTCTCTTGGTCTCTTTTTTTGTTTGTTCTTTTTTGTGGTTCCTCCCATTGGTTCTAATTCTTCTTTACAACATGACTAATGTGAAAATATGCTTAATATGAATGTATAAATAGAGCCTATATCACATTGCATGCCATCTTGGGGTGGGGAGAGGAAGGAAGAGAAATTTGGAACTCAAAATCTTAGGGAAGTGAATATTGAAAACTAAAAATAAATAAATTAATATTTTTTAAAAAGGAAAAAGGGTGCCTCAAAATAAATAATTGTTACTTAAGCTATGAATTTGGGGGAGGGGTGTTGGAAGAGGAAGTAAAATTTGAATGATTTATTTATTTGGGAGGAAAAAGGAAAGGATCAAAAGGAAAAATAAGAGTTACAAAGAAGTGAACAGTTATAAGGTTTGGGGGAAAGGTCAAGTGAAAGGGAACAGTAGTTGTTATTCATAGTCGTGTCTGACTGTCGAGTAGTGTGCCAGGTCCTATATCTTCCACTATCTCTCAAAGTCTGTTGAAGCTCATGTTCATTGCTTCCATGCTGTTATCTGTCCGACTCATCCTCTGCCACCCCTTTTCTCCTTTTGCCTTCAGTATTTACCAATACTACAGTCTTTTCCTTTGAGTACTGCTTTCTCATTATCTGGCCAAAGTATTTAAGCTTCAGCTTCAGGATTTGTCCTTCCAGTAAGTAATCTGAATTAATTTATTTAAGTCTTAAGCTTTCCTTATAGTTCAACTCTCACAGCAATACATCAATATTGGAAAAGCCATGGCTTTGACTATACAGATCTCTGTAAACAAAACAAAGAACTCTGCTTTTCAGGATGCCATCCAGATTTGCATCTCTTTATTTCTAAGAACCAAGCATTTTAAAATTTCATGGCTGTATTTACCTGTCTGCAGTGATCTTTGAGCTCAACAATACAAAATCTGCTACTGCTTCCATTTCTTGTCCTTCAATTTGCCAGGAAGTGATGGGATCAGTTGCTAAGATCTTAGTGGTCATAGGTGATATTAATATTTATCTTTTATGATTCTTTTGTATATTCTTGCCACCTCTTTTTCATCTCATCTACATCTGTTGTCTCTATGATTTTTCTTTCATTATGCCTATTTTTGCATGAAGTGTTCCCTTGATGTCTTTAATTTTCTTGATGAGATCTTTTGTCTTTCCCATTATGCTGTTTTCTTCTATTTCTTTGCACTGCTTATTTAAGAAAATCTTTTTTATCTCTCCTTGCTATTCTCTGGAATTCTGGATTCATTTGGGTATATATTTCCCTTTCTTCTTTACCTTTTGCTTTCCTTCATACCTCAGCTTACGTCAGCCTCATCAGACAGCCATTTTGCTTTTTTGCTATTCTTTTTCTTTGGAATGTTATTCATTGTTGCCTCCTGTACAATATTGCAAACTTCTGTCCATAGTTCTTCAGACAGTCTGTCTAATCCCTTAAATCTACTCATTACCTCCTTCATATTCATAAGGGATGATGTTTAGGTCATACGTAAATAGTCTGATGGTTTTCCCTAGGTTCTTTCATTTAAGTCTGGATTTTGCAAAAAGAAGCTCATGAGTTGAGTCACAGCCAGCTCTAGATCTTGTTCTAATTGACTGTATAAAGTTTCTCCACCTCTGGCTAAAAAGTGTATAATCAGTCTGATTTAGATATTGACCATCTGGTGATGTCCACATGTGGAAATGACTTTTGGGTTGTTGAAACAGAGCATTTGCAATGACCAGTGAGTTATCTTAACAAACCTGTTAGTCTCTGCCCTGCTTCATTTTGTGTTCCAAGACCAAACTTGCCTGTTAGCCTAAGTATTTTTTGGTTTCTTACTTTAGCATCCCAATCCCCTGTGATGAATGTAACATTTTGGGGGTGTTATTTCTAGAATGTAAGTCTTCATAGAACTACTGAACTTTGGCCTCTTCAGCATCAGGTGTTGGAGCACAGACTTACGTTACTGTGATGTTGAATCATTTGCCTTGGATTCAATCAGCTATCATTCTGTCATTTTTGAGCTTATACCCCACTACTGCTTTTCTCATCCTTTTATTGACTGTGAGAGCTACTCCATTTCTTCTAAGGCAGTGATTCTCAACCTTCCTAATGCTGCTACCCTTTAATACTCATATGCGGGCATATCTGCATGTGGGCGGACCTGCCTAGAGACAATAGAGGAGCTGTGTCTCAGTTCCTAAGACCATCGGAAATACGTGTTTTCTGATGGTCTTAGGCAACCCGTGTGAAAGGGTCGTTTGACCCCAAAGGGGTCGCAACCCACAGGTTGAGAACCGATGTTCTAAGGGATTCTTGTCCGTGGTAGTATATGTAATGGTCACTTGAGTTAAATTCACCTATTCCCATATATTTAAGTACACTGATGCTAAAGGTGTTGATGTTTAAGCTTTCCATCTCTTGTTTAACTACATCTACCTTACCTTGATTCATAGACATTACATTCCAGGTTCTTATTAAATATTTATTTTTACAGCATTGGACTTTGCCTTTTTTTCACCAGACACATCTGCAGCTGAACTTCTTTCTATCTTTGGCCCATCAGCTTCATTCTTTCTGGAGCTATTTGTAGTTGTCCTTCACTCTTCCCTAATAACCCGTTAGACACCTTCTGATCTGAAGGGACTCCTCTTCTGTTGTCACATCTTTTATCATTTTGATACTATCCATGGAATTTTCTTGGCAAAGATACTGGCATGTTTTGCCATGATTTGCCATGTTACCTTCTCCACTGGATCAGTTTTTGGTCAGAACTCTCCACTATGACCTGTCCATCTTAGGTAATCCTGCATGGATTCATAGTTTAATTGAGCTACATAGGTCCTTCCACCGTGACAAGACCAGTGATCCAGGAATGGGGGAAGCAGCAGAGAGAGAGCAGTAAATAAGCCTATGCAGATCTGATCATAGCAATAAAATGCCAAATAAAATATTGCACAAGTAAAATCAAAAGAAATAGTAAAAGATAAACAAAATCCTAACAACCATAATCTTAAATGTGAAGGACTAATAACAAATAACAAAAGAAAATGGGAGCATGGATAAGAAAATAAACACCAACAATATTCTGCAAACAAGAAATACATGTAAAAACTAAAGAAATATACAGAATGAAAATGAGTGACTGAGATGAAATTTACTGTGTGTCAGAGGATTCTATAAAGGTATGAGTTGTAAGTATTCTATTAGATAAAAAAGTAACAATTCACAGTGTCAAGAGAGATATTAAACAGGGAAACTATTATATATATATAGGGGTATGCTGTTTTCTTCTCCAGTTCATTTTACAGATGAAGAACTGAGGCAAATAGGGTCTGAGTAAGTGTCTGAGGTCAGATTTGAATTAAGAAAAATTTTTCCTGATTTCACACCTCTCCCCAACCCCTGCAATCTATCCATTGCATTACCTAGCTAACCTAAATAACATAGCATCTAAGTTAGAAAAGAAAATGTTAATTGAATTGAAAAAAGACATAGTAACACAGTACGTATAGGAGACTTTAAAGTTCTTGTTTGAGATCTATATAAATATAAAGGAAGGGTAAGCAGAAGGAAAACAACGTAGATTTGAAGAAACCATAGGAGAAATTAGATTTGAAGAACTTAAGGCGTGTTCTGAATGGCAACATCAAGAGTATACCTAGACTCATATGATAATTTTACTAAAATAGGCATGTACTAAGTCAAAGAGAAACTATCAGTGTCAAAGGGTAGAAATGTTAAACTATCTTTGAAACTAGAATGCAGTAAAAAAAAAAAGCAGTGATACCAGGAATATGAGCAAAAGATAAAGACAATGTACGAACTTTAATGACATTTTAAATAATTAGTAGGTCAAAGAACAAACCATCAAAACAATTATGAGCTGTTTGAGAGAGTATAACAATAAGGAAACAACATATCTGAGTTTTTGGAGAAGTTTAATGCATTATTTTTTAAAAATTCTTTAAAACACATCAGGAGAGGAAAAAACAATTAATGAACTGAACGTGAAATTTTTTAAAAAGGATTGAAGATCAGCAATTAATATACTTGAAAGAAGAGCAAAAGAAAAATAAGCTAAAAGGACTATAAAATGATAAAACTAAAATTCCTTTTCTTGGAAAGACTAATAAAGTCAACAAAACTTTAGTTAAACTAAAAAACACATAAAGCCCTACTCTAACTAAGAACTAATAGAACACTCATTGGTTCTGGACCATTAAGCCTTCCGTTGATAACTGTTTTCAAGATTTACAGGGAAACTATTGGCCTAATTGAAATTCTTCCACTCCCTGACCTATACTTTTTCTCCCTAGTGGGCTGGTCAACTAGGAAGCTGGGTAACTGCATCATCACCCAAAAAAGAAAGCCAAATTCATTAAAAATGAATTAATATGTTTCCTAATAAAGAAAAAATGAAAAGTAATTATCAGAGCCTATTGTATATGCTAGCAAATCTGATAAGATAAAGGAATGGATAATTAGCTAAAAATATAAAGTATCCCAATAAAAGACAGGGAAGATATTTTAACCCAGTCTCAGAAATTAAAATTGATCAAGCTATAAAGGAATTATAAAAAAAAGGGAAAATCCTGGGCCAAACAGATTTCTAGAGCATTCTATGAAACATGTAAAGATCAATTGTAGTATATAAAGTATCCTCAGCAATTAAAATAACACTATCCAAACTCATTCTATGAAACAAATATGATCAAATATGAAACAAACTAGGGAGGAATACAGAAGAGAAAGGGAATTATAGACCATTATCGCTAATAAATGCTGATGCATATCTTGAAATAAATTTATAGCAAAAAGACTGCAGCTTGGTGAAGTAGAAAGAATACTTGATTTTAAATCTGAGGTCTGAGTTTGAATCCTACTCTACCGCTGACTACTTATGTGACTATAGTAAATTACTTAACTTTTTAGGGCTTCAGTTTATACATAAAGTAGGGATGGGAATGGGGTTGGCCAGATGACTTCTCAGGTCCAACCCACCACACAAAACCTCCAAACTTTCTTAATAAGTTGTATTTATACCAGAAATATGACGATTCAACATTAGGTAAACAGTATAATTATACTAAAAACAAAAACAACCTAAACCACATCATTATATCAGTAGAATCAGAAAAATAGAAACCTCTGACAAAATATAGCACTCATTCATAAAACAACAGCAACCTTAAATCTAGGCATATAATAACCAAATTTTAATATCATGCTAATAACCTATATATATATATATATGTATGTATAATCTTGAAGTTTAAAAAGTAATTTCTTTAGAATAACCCTGCTGAGGTATGACATTTTTCTACATGGAAAAAACTGAGGTTCAGACAGGATTAAATAACTTTCCCTCTGTCATATAGCTAGTAAAGGATATGCGTCTTGTGCATCTGGGTCTTCTGACCAAGTCCAGTGCTATATCCACCAAACCATAGTATTTCTTATACTTGAAGTGGTGTCTTAGTACAGGAAGAGAATTCTTGCAGAGTTGGGGAAGGCAATAATTTGATACATATTATTGATGGTTCTAAAATAGTTTTAGGAATGTTATCTCCTACCCATCAGACTCCTACAATTTTTTTTCCCTGGGTGAATAATTATTTAGGCAATGAGTGGGTAAAAACAATCATATTTTAAACTTCAGTTTACCTAAGTTACTGTCTACCCTTTTCTAGTTCTGTCTGTGACACCCACGTACTGATCTTGAATTCCTCCTATGTTCTCAATAGTACAGACAAGACATAGTTGCCTACCTTCCTAGTTAGCTAGCTCACTGGAGAGACTAGATGTAGGTTAGGGCATGGAGGAGTTGTCTAATGGGCCAGTATATTCCCTTTAGGTCTTTGGAATGGATGTCAGGGGAAGAATTAATGGGCCAGATTCAATGGTTGTTCTGTTAGGAAAAATAGTGGCTCCTTAGGACTGGCATTATGGGCCTAGAAACCTATCTAGGAGATCAGAACCAATCTCTGCCTGAAATGATTGTATTCTAAGTGAATGTTTAGCCATGGTAATGCCCTGAAGTTCTAATGCGCTAGCCTTAGTATCCTTTCCAAATTTAAACTTTTCAGGGACATCCTTTATTAGAATGAGGACAAATCAGAACCTAATGTGTGCAGTAGAATAGATATCCTTCAGCCTGTGCTACTTTTAGCTAGTAAGTGCTTTATGTATCTGATATATTTTTTCTGTTTTGAATTTTGCCATTTTTCTCATTCATACTGCCTAATACACACCTGTATCATTTTTTATTTCTTGCCACTTGTACCTGATCACTGAGTAATTTCAACAGATGAAGGCCTTAGTATCTACAATATCAGGATAAAATACATACCCAGTTAGACATTTGCTTTCAAATGGGACCTCTGAGAGCAAATTGTATTTGAAAGTAGGGACTTCCAGTAGAAGGAATGAATTATAGGGAGGAATGTATTGTGATTAAAATCTTTGTTGAAGCATTAAACTATTATAAATAAGTATTTGCTTCTTATCTTGTTTAAACAGTTTAAAAATGGGCATTGGCTATGGAAGAGGTATCTTCAAGGCTTGTTTTCAGAGAATATTTCAGACTACAATGTGTCTGTGGCTAGTTCGTTTAATAGTCATTTAAGTGCCTACTATGTACTGGGGGTGGGGATACAAAGAAAAGAAAGAAATGGTTTTTAACTCAAAGAGATTAGACTCTATTGATCAACTCAAGTAGGTTAAAGTATATAAAGATCCATTATATAAAGTATATAAAGATCCATTGTGGATCAACATCATATGTTCAGTCTTCTCCCTTTCTAGTTGGCTTCACTCTTTCCTGTACAAACCTATTCAACCAGAGTCACAGAATATGTCAGGAAAGGGAAGACTCAGACAGAACTTTACAACTGAAAGAGAATACTAGGTGAGAGGAATGTGGATGGAAGCGTGCAAGACTTTCACCATTACTGTAAAAACAACTCACATAACTTAGGACCACAGTTCCTGCCTTCATGTTACTGGTTCATGGCTCTCTTGGTAGCTTCTTAACTGTAGGAAAAAGGACTGGAAGGCTCTGAACCAGTGAATGGGAAATAAAAAAGAAAGTTTGCAGATAAGATACCACTCTTGAAAGATTTCTTAGATCTTTTATTTTAGTTTCAAACTGGAAGCAGCTTAATAATGTTATGTGACCACCATTCCAGTGAATTCATAGAAATGTAAATCATGAATTTTTAATTATTTTTTTCTCTAGGGCTTTTATATAGGTTTTTGATTTCAACCAAATCCTTATGTCTCTTCAAACTTGAGCTGTTTCTGCTGATGAGCTTATTTAGCTCAGTTTTTTAAATTGTATTTTCTGACCCTGCAATATCTTCCGTATTCCATTCAAGTTACCATAAAATCAACTGCCTAGGCAACCAAATGACATTTTAAAAGTATACATTATGATGGAGAGTAGTGCAATTTCTATTATTTATTTAAGAAATAGAAATGAAGTCTTTTTTGTTTTTCAGATATCTGTATCTAGGCAATGTGTGAATAAATTTCGCTTGGAAATACGGCAGGTAGGGCTTGAGAAGCTTAATAATCTTACATTTCTGGCTGAATAGAAATGTACATCAGAAGAATAAAATTGAGCCCCATTTTCTTTCTCTACTATCATACACGCTGGTAAGAAGTGTGACTAGCTTTTATTTGAGAGAATTAACACTTTAGGATTTACTTTGGGTACAGCTGAAGAACTAATTAGTTTTTTGAAAGGTGTGATTCCTACTGTACCTCTCCCCCCAAGTCCCAGGAAACAAACTTTGAAATCTGATTATCAAAGATCTTACTCCTAGTTTTAAATTTTAAAGATGTTTGTGAAAATGCTTAAAGAGAATGCCTTTTTGTGGTTTGTGTGCTCCAAAAGTGAACTAAGTTAAACACACCTTTAAAAGGACCAAGTTTTTAAATGGAAAATGATAACCATAAAGTTAATGCTTGGGGTTTATTTGTCAACTTTCTTCCACAGGGCTTGTTTAGCACTAGTCCATTATCCATTCCCAGTGGATATTGGTTTCACCAGTCCCATTTGGGGCTACTGTATTTACAAAGATGGTTAGAGTCAAGAGAAAAAGCATTAGAATTGCATTTTGCAGTGTGGGGTGGGTGGTGATAATCAGGAAGTTGGGAGAGCACAACTCTATAGTATTTTATATTTTAAGTTTTTCATAATAAATCCTTTGGAGCAAGATTTATTATGGAAAGTTTGAAGTCCAAGGAAAACTTCCATCTCCAAACTTAATGGATTTGTGAAAATTGATTTTTTGAAACCAGATGTAAGCTTTTGCTTTATATTTATTAAAAGTTTTTAGATTCAGTCCAGGGTTCTAGACCATCAAATCTTTTTGTACTCTCCATTCTAGAAGCTAACTTTTCTTATTTTCTTGTCTTTTGGAAATTGGATGGAAATATATCCATACTGCCTAAGCCTACACAAGTAGTAAGCATCAAAGGTGGGATTTAAGCCCAGGTTCTCTGACTTCAGAAGTTTTCCACTATGATAATATACCCTATGTTTGAGATGCCTTTAGGAAAAGACTGGAGAAAACCATTTCAGTCAAGTGATAGGGTAAGAAGACAGATTTTAAGATACTGAAGAGTGAATAGGAGGTGAAGAAGTGGAAGCAGTGAGTGGTAGTCGCATCTCCTCAGTACTTTCTCTATTATACACATAGAGCCAGACATTGTATCAAACTAATGTTTAGACTATATGGCATGTGAAGCTATATTGCTTGTGTCAGGTTTATATTTACGATGTATTCTGTGTTAAATTAAGTATATGCTTAGTGGGAAAGGACTGTGGGGATGTTTAATTCATCAGATTTTTCTTGTGCAAATGACTAGCGACTGTGGAGAGAAACTACTTTAGTCAAATTAGAGGATCCTGGACAAAGGTCTTGGGCTTCAGTAAGAAATTGTGGAATAGGTTGTCCTGTGTGGGAAATGGTGTAAAGGTTAAAAGCAACTATTATGACTATGTGGTCAGGAGAGGGTGGAAGAAGAATTGAAGGGAAAGATTTGGAATCACTGCCTTGGGTAATGGGAAGGGCAGAGGTATTATAAAAGATCTTGGCAAGGGCAAACATCTGTGTAGTGGCAGCTGGTTCTACAAACCCAGGTTTCTTCCCAGTATACCACATAGATGCTTCTGTGGACCCCCTGGCTAGAGGGGGCAGGGCCATGGGCTTTAGCACCTCTTTTTGAGGACTGTGTCCAGGACAGTTTTTCTTCCTATTTCTCATCAGCTATCCTACTTTTGGACTTTGTTGAGTTTGAGATGCTTACATGATGTCTAGTGGAGAAATATTGAGAAGCAGCTAGCATTGTGTGACAATAGCTCTGGGGAGAGTCTAGGGTTGAGTAGGTTATATATGGGCATCATCTTTATAGAAACGATAATAGAATCCATGACAACTGATGGCCTTGAGAGAGATGGTGTAGAAAGAGAGAAGAGGGCACAGGACTGAGTCTTATAAACCCATAGTTAGGGGGTGAAACGTAGATGATAATTTAGTGCAGGGGGAAAATAAAGAGAATGTGATGTCACAGAAGCCAAGAGAGGAAGGAGGGGAGGAAAGAGAACAAGCATTTGTTAAGTGCCTACTTATGCCAGACATTGTTCCAAGTGCTTTACAACTATCTCATTTGATCCCTGCAACAACCCTGGAAGATAGATGCTGTTATCATCCAGATGAGATTTAGTGACTTTTTGAGGGTCATACAGTTACTACTGAGTGTCTGAGGTTGTACTTCTACTCAGACGTTCCAGACTCCAGGCTCACTGCTTTACACTGGCCTTTGCTAAGTTGACCCAGTCCCCTTTGTTCCCTGTAAAGTCTCACTGGGGCAGAAGGTCCATGTGGGCAGCATCTGCTGTTGCAAATAATTTGTTTGAATAGTGATTGCTTAGTCTTTTCTAAGCCGTGGTATTGAGAATAGATCAATACATCTGACACATATGCAGTCTATCCCTTTCCAGGTTACTGATAAAAATGTTCAACAGCCCAAAGATAAGCACAGGTCCTTGGACCTTTCCACTGAAGCCTGCTTCCAAGTTGGCAAGAAACCAATAATGACTGTTCTATGGCTCTGGATATTCCACAATTTCCCAGCCTACTTAATAATACTTTAATATCATCTGCATCTCTCTATCTTTTCTATTAAAATTGGGTAAGAAACTTCATCAAAAACTTTTTTTCTAAATTTTAGATAATGTAATCATTTAAAGCATTCTCCCAATCTACCATGATATTAAACTCTATCATTCCTGTCTCAGATTGTAAATAAACTCATATTCTTTAGGCTCCAACTTTGATTCTACTTAGTACCTGTGTGACCCTTGGGAAAAGAGCTTAACCCCTATCTGATTTCCTCCCTATGAAATGAGGGGGTGGTATTCTTGGTGACTTCTCTGATCCCTTCTAGCTCTGAATGTCTAATCCTTTAAGCCCCTGCTCTGAGCTGAGTGCCCATGTGCTGACTCCATATCAGGCTTGTGTCTGTCATAGACAGTGATCTCTAGGCTGATGAGAAGAGTTAGGATCTCTGTTCATTGTGTTAGGTGTAGATGAAGGGGTAAGTAAACCAATGGATTTTGTCATCACAAATTAGCAGGATCTGAGTGCTGAGAAAAAGAAGCAATGTACCTCACATCATCTGTAATTATTTCATGGTTGGGCTGTTACCAGACTGATCAGATGATTTTTTTTCTCCCAAAATGGCCTTGCAGGACATCTCTAAAAGAGACTGGCAACACAGGAGCTTGGATATGAATAGTAAGGGGAGAGGGAGTGGTACATGCCTGTCTGGTATGGGGAGGGATCTGAATATAGGTGATTGGTTCCCATCGAACAAATGAAAGTTCATTACTAAGAATTTTTTCATTCTTTATACTAGGATTACTAGTACATAGCAACATGTCTTGCATATAGTAGGCTCTTAATAAATACTTGATTGTTTACAAAAAAAGCTATGTGTATACCACAAAAAAGGTAAATAGAATCAGTACAAGACTTGGTCCCTTAGAGCCCATTTACAGGCTAATAAAGTATCTGATCCTCTGATATCAGAAGATACCCTAAGTAAGTCAGTCTTTATGAACCTCATTTCCTCGTCTGCAATATTCGGCTAATATAACATTCTTCAAGCACTTTCGGGTTTCCAAAGTGCTTTCTCCACAATACCCTGTTA
The DNA here is from genome assembly GCA_028646575.1 of Pseudocheirus occidentalis. Classification (NCBI taxonomy): domain Eukaryota; kingdom Metazoa; phylum Chordata; class Mammalia; order Diprotodontia; family Pseudocheiridae; genus Pseudocheirus; species Pseudocheirus occidentalis. The sequence continues at coordinate 258,869,990 of CM053593.1, forward strand.
GGGCAGGTGAAGTTGGTATAATTATTCTTACTGGGGCTAAGGGGCTTTGCTTTGGAGTGGGTTAGGGCTTCTTATAAAGCTTAAGGAGGCTGTATTGCCTGTCAAGCTAATATTTGCTCTTTCTAAGATAGAATGCCAGGGGCTTTGGCTGACAGGATGCATCTGCTTTTGTGCAACTATTAGGGTAAGCTTTGGGAGACTTGCTTAAGGGAGCTACACAATGTATCAAACTAATGTTTAGACTATATGGCATGTGGAGGTATATTACTTGTGTCAGGCTTATATTTATGATGTATTCTGTGTTAAACTAAGTATATGCTTAGTGGGAAAGGACTGTGGGGATATTTAATTCATCAGATTTTTCTTGTGCAAATAACTAGTGACTGTGGAGAGAAACTATTTTAGTCAAATTAGAGGATCCTGGACAAAGGTCTTGGGCACCAGTAAGAAATTGTGGAATAGGTTGTCCTGTGTGGGAAATGGTGTAAAGGTTAAAAGCAACTATTATGACTGTGTGGTCAGGAGGGAGTGGAAGAAGAATTTCAAGGGAGAGATTTGGAATCACTGCCTTGGGTAATGGGAAGGGCAGAGGTGTTATAAAAGATCTTGGCAAGGGCAAACATCCATGTAGTGGCAGCTGGTTCTACAAATCCAAGTTTCTTTCCAGTATACCACATAGATTCTTTTCTAAATTTTAGATAATGTAATCATTTAAAGCATTCTGTAGCTCTTAAAAATATGCTCCATAAATGATTGTTGAATATTTGATAAAAGGATGTCTAGAAATGAGAGGTGCTCACTGGCTTTACCCACATGGCCCCAACTTTATGCCATATATAGGTAACAACTGGGGGAATTGTATTCCCTTAAGCCACCTATGAATAATAACTGATGTTTGCCTGTTGCCTTAAGTTCTTCCAGTGTGCATTATCTCACAGGGACCTTACAACAACTCTGTGTGGTAGGAACTACAGGTATTATTAACTTTCTTTTGCAGATGAAGAAACTGAGGCTCAGCAAGATTAAATAATTTTTCCCGTGGTGACACAGTTAGAATTTGAGGCAGGATTTGATCCTAGGTCTTTCTGGTTTCAAATCCACCACTCCATTTCAGGCTACAAATTTGTAGGAGAAAGAGTGTTATCCTGTAGTCCATTGAGGACCTAGTTCTTGTTTTTTTTTTCTGTTTTTGAATTTATATGCTAATAAGTAGTATGTTAAAAATGTGATTTCTCCAAATAGTTTCTCCAGACTTAGAAACCATTTATGGTAAAAATTCAGAAAATGTTCACTTTTTGTTTTAGTTTTAATTTTTTTAAAAATGATTTTTTATAATTAAATTGGTTTATTTTCTTTTAGTTTACAACATTCAGCTCCACAATCCCTTGAGTTTCAGATTTTTTTCTGCCTCCCTCCCCCCCCCCATCATGGCAGCATGCACTCAGATACAGGATCTACAAATATCTTCATATGAATCATTAGTCAGGTTGTAAAGAAGAATTATAACTGATGGAATGATCAGTGGGAAAGAGGCAAAACAAAACAAGAAAAAGAAACACAACAAGTAGTTTGTTTCAATATGCATTCAGACTCCACATCTCTTTTGATCATGAGTCTTTTGGAGTTGTCTTATAACCTTACTTTGCTGAGAGGAGTCCAGTCTATTGAAGTTAGTTGTCACATATATGTTGCATCTGTGATTGTGTACAAATTTCTCCTGGTTCTGCTCTTCTTGCTCAGTATCAGTGATTGAGTTTATTTTTAATGTTGCATTTATTTCCCCAATATGTCCCCCTTCAGTCTTTCACCTACACAGTCACTCATTTTCTCAAAGAATAAAAGAAAGAAAACGAGAGGAAAAAGCAGTTCAGCAAAACTATCAAATAAGTCAAGGTTGACAATATATGCAGTAGTTTACATCCATAGCTGCTAATTTCTGAAAATCACTTCTTCAGGGCCAAATTTGGTCATATAGTATGTGCTTTTGATTTTTTGTTGTCATTCTTTCCATTTACATTTTTATAGTTATTGTATGTGTTGTGTTTATGTTCTGCTTGTTTTATTATATCAGATCATATAATCTTCCCATGCTTCTCTGTATTCTTTATAATCCTCATTTAGTGGTAATATTCCATCACATTCAAGTACATTTATTTTAGCCATCCTCCGTTGGTCACAATCTCCTTTGTTTCCAATTCTTTGCCACTATAAAAGTGCTTTTATAGATATTGTAGTGTTTATTGAACTTTTAAAATCTTTGACCTCCTTTCAACTAAATATGCCTAGTTGTGAGATCTCTGGGTTAAAGGTTGTGACATCTTAATTGCTTTTCCTGCATAATTCTAAATTGCTTTCCAGAATGATTGGACTAGTTCACAGTTCCTCCAATAGCATATCTGTTTGCTTGTATTTCCAAAACAGCAGATCCTAGATGGGAAAAGATGGGAATAATCAGTTTTGGAAGAGTGGTAGAAATATATTTTACTGATTTTACAAAAGATTTACAAGGTGATATATGTTTAGGATGATGGAGTCCATGATACTATTTTGCCACATATATTTCTGGCCTTGATGGCCAGTAGAAAGTTGATAGGAAAAAAACCCAACAGAATTAATATTACTCCTGCTGTAGGTTTTCCATGTCAGTTCATTTCCTGTAGGTTGTTCGCTGTTGTATCAAAGATCAGAGCAGCTGGAATCAAATCCCTGTGATTATTAAAGCAGTAATTGCTGATCATGTTGACACTAGTCTAGCAGTTCTCAAACTGTGGGTTATATTCAATTTGTAACAACGAAAATACATCGTGCATATCAGATATTTACATTACAATTCATAACAGTAGCAAAATTACAGTTATGAAGTAGCAACGAAAATAATTTTATGTTTGGGGGTCATCACAACATGAGGAACTGTATTAAAGGGTTACAGTATTAGGAAGGTTGAGAACCACAGTGCTTAAATAATTTAAAATGTTGCCTACCAGACGAAGCATAGATTTTAGACTTCTCTGTTTATATTAAGGACAGTACCTCCTGTTAGTAGTCCAGGTAATAGTAGAAACATTTTTCCATATGATTTTATTTTATTATTGTGTCTGAAAATATTATTTTATTTTAATAATGTCTGAAAATACTTATTCCCTACATACAGTAAAGCTAATGACTTGCCTTACAGAGTAAAAACTGTTTTGTTTTAATGAGAAGTAGAACAATATGTTAACGTTATGTCATAGAAACTTTTAGACTACTGGCTAGAAGGTCACAAAACTTACTAGCTTCAATATTGGTTTTCCATATTCTAATGAGAAACATATATTCACTATCACTGTAGTGCAGTCACCAGATTTGTGGATTAGCAAGGCTCATAGTCAATCAAAATATATTGCTTCCTTTTTCTTGGCTTCTTTATTGTAAACCCCTTGAGGCTTTGTTTCTTGGGAGAAAGATTTACAATGATAGAATTATGCTTCATGAGAAAAATTAGAATATGTATTGCTCAAATCATGCTTTAAGGTTTGTGAACCACTTTACATACATCACCTCATTTTTAAACACGTATTTTCATTTTCAGATATTTTCAGTGTCATTGAAATGTTTGTTTTTTGACCTACATATCATAGTTTCCAAATTAATGAACTGAATTTTTTGAATTCTTGATTATAAATTACATGACATTCAGGCAATATTTCTATTTTTATTTCCACAAAAGACCCCATACTAATGCCTTATTCTATCATGGAGATTACCCTGCTTCTTTGAAGACTAATGGCACTAAAATTTAGTGATTTAGGCTTACAGTCATCATAATAAGTTTAACATGACATCTTGAGTGATTTCTCCAGAGGCAAAATGGATTTTTTGAGATAGAACACTAAGAAGTGTTGCAAAAAAAAGACTTTAGAGATTTTTTTATTTTACAGTGACATTTTTTGAACTGATGTATGTCTTTGCATAGAAAAGAAAAATACATATTTTTTATATCCTACCACATTTTTGAGAGTATACTCACAGTTTTCATAATATGCTTTCATTTCATGTTTCATAGTATACTCGTGGTTTTCTGTGACTACAAAGTAAAGATGATATTCTTGAAGGCAACTGTAGTAATGGGAAGTTATGCATGTAAGGTTGCAATGAGAATGAAATTGCATCTTTGAACATCGTGCTGTTCTTTGTCAGTAAATCTGTTTGATATTAGATTTTGTTAAATGGGAAGGACTGGAATTCATGAAAGAGAGCATCTGCTTCCATCATTGCCAGATATAAAAACGGATGCATTTGTCATGCATATAAAAAAGCTTCCCACCATATTATTCCATCAGATATCCATCTTCCTCCCTGTGAAACCCACCCAAGCCTATTGACTAAACCTAGAAAAATAAACTGAACTCTCCTCCTCTTCTTTCTCTCTTCCACCTCCAGTTTACACTGAAAAATTCACGGAGTCATTCAAAACATTTTAAAGTCACATAGCATAATATGAAAAACTTTCTGAGCCCTTCAATTGTGAGATGCTCCTTAGTGCTCTTGCATGTCTATACCTAAATAAGTACAGTGAGTTTAGGCTTGATTAGTGATCTACACTGTCTTGAAGATTTTGTTTAAGATTCTGCTCTCTTACTTTCCTGGAACATAGAACCGGAGAGTCATATGATTTTGCTTCATTTAAAATTTTGATCCTCTTTTAATGTGAGAGGTACTACCAAAGGACTGACTAACATTAACCATTTCATCTTAAAATCTCAGTTTGTATGACTGTGGAGAGAGTATGATGTTTTCCATCTAACTACCTCAATACAGAATTTTGGTCTGAGTCATTTCCATCTTTCATGGTGCACTTAGCAAATCTTAGAAGATTGTTTCTAAAATATTCCCAGATGTGACTAATACTTCAAAATTGTTTATAAGTGTTCTTAACATAATTGTACATGTGATTTCAAAAACACAACTTTGCTATTTTTCTGTACTTAGCTTTTTGAATTTTTCTCAGCTAAAAATGTTGTTTTGAACTGGGAAAGAAGAATTCAGCAGAGTAGCAATCATCTATCATCCTAATTTAATAAACCTTTTAAAAGCATCTTCTGTGTGCAAAGCGCTATGGTAGGCACTGGTGATGCAAAGGTGAAAAAAGTGAAGTGGCCTTTTCTTAAGGGTCTTTACAGCCTAATAAGGGGATTTGCAACGTACAGAAAGTAAATAAGAGTCATGGTAGAATGTGACAGGAAACAAAGGCAGATCCAGTCCTTTTCTATTTTTCTATCTCTGAAAGCATTAGTGTTTGGGTTGTATGAATGCACTGGGAAAGTGACTGAGTCTCTTTTCAAAGATAACAAAAAGTATGTCATTTTAGTTTGCATTTTAGTGGTTGAGAGGCATCATGGTATAGTGTATTTACAGCTGGATCTGGAGTCAAGAAGATCTGGATCCAGAAGTTCTGCTTCTATATATACCAACTCTGATACATACTGGCTGTGTAAACCTAGGTAAGCACTTAAACTTTGAGTACCCTTCTCATCTCTCCAGGGCTGTAATCTGCTGAGCAATACATGTTTTGCATTGGTAGACCTCTTTGTACCAGATGATCATCAGTTATCATCAGTCATTTTCCTCATCAGGAGTTTTTTAAACAAATCAAACCTCTGAAAATGAGAGATGCTTGAGGGGATGTGGAAAAATTGGGACATTAATGCACTGTTGGTGGAGTTGTGAACTGGTCCAACCATTCTGGAAAACAGTTTGAAACTATGCCCAAAGGGCTATAAAACTTCATGCTCTTTGACCAATCAATACCATTACTAGGTCTATATCCCAAGTAGATTACAAAAAGGGGAAAGGACATGTTTGTACACAAATATTTATAGCAGCTTTTCTTGGCAAAGGTTTGGAAATTGAGGGGATGGCCATCAGTTGGGGAATGGCTAAACAAGTTGTGCTGGATGATTGTGCTGAAACATTATTGTGTTGTAAGAAATGATGAGCAGGGTGGTTTTAGAAGAACCTGCGAATACTCTTATGAAAAGTGAAATGAGCAGAAGCAAGAGAACATTGTATACAATAACAATATTGTAATGATGATCAACTGTGAAAGACTTAGGTACCTTTGATCAATAAAATGATCCACGACAATTCCAAAGGACTCATTATGAAAAATGTTGTCCACCTCCAGAGAGAGAACTTATCAACTGAGTCCAAATTGAAGTATAATTTCAAAATTTTCTTTATTTTTCTAGCTTTTTTTTGGCAACATGACTCATGTAGAAATATGTTTTGCCTGATTACACATGTATAATGTTCATCATATTTCTTGCCTTCTCAATAGATGGGGAAGGAGCTCAAGGGAGGTAGAGAATTTGAAACTCACTGTTGTTTAGAAATGAATGTTAAAAACAAATAAACAATAAATTTTTAAAAAGGAAAAAGCAAGACAGTTCCTCAAGCCACAGTATTACTTCCTTTTTTTATGAGAAATTATTGCACAATATAGGGCAGGGAGATCTACATATATGCATGAGATTAGAAGTGTAAATTTACAAAGATTCCTTCCATACTTAATAATAATAGCTAATATTTATATGGCACCTATTGTGTGCCAGCACCATGCTGAGTGCTTTGCAAATATTCTCATTTGAGCCTTACAGCAATTCTATGAGGTAGGCACTGTTATTGTCTCCATTTTATAGTTGAGGCAAAATGAAGTTAAGTCACTTTCCCAGGCTGACATAGCTAATAAGTGACTGGGGCAAGACTTGAACTCAAGTCTTCTTGACCCCAGCTCCAACATTCTATTCATTGTACCACTTAACTGCCTCAGGCTACCTAACCTAGTGTGCGTGGCACACTTGGAAATCCAGTAGTATAATTAGCAAAAACCAAGTGATAGCATCCCACATACCTTTGAGGAAATTAATTTTTCTTCTGCATCTATGCTTAGCACTTTGGATCCAAATTGTAGGATAGAAGATTTGCTGGAATATCAAAAATCTTTTACATGTGTAAAGTGTTCAAAAAGAACCTTGAAAATAATCATGATTATCAGATCTGTCATTTTAATGATGCTTTAGGAGGTAAAAAAATTCCTTC
>CM053593.1:258877569-258908321 GCA_028646575.1 Pseudocheirus occidentalis
ACAACTCTTCTCAAAGTGAGCCCCAAAGGAAACCTCATATCAGGGCGTATATATAGGCTTCTCCTGGGTCAGCTCTCTTGACCCACTGTCCAATTACAAAGTAACAAGGTGTGGCCATTCCCAAAAAACAAGCCTCCAGCCACAGGCTCCACATGACCACATTCAGCCTATTAGGGGGCAGAGTACACTTTCAAATCTGGGAACATTCTCAGAGCCATTTAAGCCTTTCAAAGGGCCTAGGGGCAGGAAAGAGCTTCAGATTCCCATTACACTCTCTTATATTGCCACTGACTAGAAACGTCCATCATTAAAATTCTACCAAAGTGTCCCAAAAGACAGCTACATTCTAGATAAATATTTCATCTACTATCTTAACTGTGAAGAAAAACTCACAGAATAAATTATACAGATATTTTGAAGGTATACTCATATATTCATCTTCCCTCTATCTTGCTAAAACTTCCAAACTTTTCCAATGAAAGACCTTCATACTACCTTGGAGGCTGATTAAAATATCATCATTCTCATCTATGATATTTGATTCTTAATAGATACTATGCTTCAAATATCTGACAGGTGATACAGCAAAATAAAAATTTTTGAACATGACACTTCAAAAATAGTTTAATTTGGGGCAAAAGTGAGCACATTAACAACTGAATATCAAATATCAAACATGGTCCATTCAGGGCTGATAGGTTTGTACTTTTCCCAAAGCAGATGTGAATTTGGTAAACTAAGATGTGCTTCCTCTCTCTAGCAGACTGTAGCTTCCACTGAAAGGTGGGAATCCAGCATTAACATGGAATGCCTGCATCAGTGAAAGATCCTCATGAACATACTACACTCTTTTAGACAAAGAATCACAGGACTGAGGACTCAACATTAGACTCTGAATGCCATGGGCAAAGTCATAAACACAGACCATATGGACAGTTTTGATGGAAAGTAATGAATGTTGTATTTTTTAACAGTGAAATTCATATATCAAGAAAGTAACCAAGGAAATGCATGCTATTATGCCATATGAAATGAAAGGAGATATGTCTCTATTCTTACACAAACAAAAGTAATCATTCTTCTGCTGTGCTCTTGGGGCTATGATAGAGAAAAGGAAGATGTTGGAAGTGAGCACGTTTCCAAGATGATATTTAGTAAATGACTGCATAGCTTCCAAAAATTGAGATAATTTTCATGAAGATCAGCCTTTCAAATTATCCTTTTAAAAAACGTGAGAGGGTTATTGTGCAGCCAAAGAGGTCACTTGGGAACTGATTTGAGTTTTAAGCTCTGGCATGGCTTTGTTACGAAACGCTGGACAAAATGTGCACACAGTAATTTTTGGGAAACAATTATCTGTTGTTCCCACCTACTCCACAAAAGCAGTGGACAGAATCTACAAGCCAAGGAGTTCCATTTACATTTCTTGTTCTTGGCAACTCTTGTTGCTCTCTCTGGTATTTTGGGAAAGGCACTAAACTTGAAATTGACAGAACTAGGTTTAACTCTGAGCTCTACCACTTCAGATCTCTTCAATCCTGAGACTCTCCTGGATCTCAATTTTCTCATTTGTGAAATGGGGATAAAGTACTTTGAACTGCTTACCTCATGAGGCTGTTGTAAACTTTGAATGAGATACTGTATGTAAACAGTTTTGTATCCTTTAAGTATTATGCAAATGTGAATTATTATTTCACAAGTATTACTCCAATTTATGGAATAAGGCAAAATGATGTTTTAAGAAGAAATATATGTGTGTATATGTGTCTATGTACAATAACTATACATCCACATATATCTATATATACACATAAATATGCATATATTCACAATGCATACATATATGTACTATATATGTGCATGTATGTATATATATACATATATATATGAAATGACAGGCCATTTAGCATTGATTGGTCTATAATTGATAAAATGTACAATAGTTAATGAGCAGTTGTTTACAATGTACCAATGAAGCTTGAATATTACCCTCTTAATAGATCATATCCATTCTATAAATCTTTACTGCTTAGCATTCCCTTTTCTGTGTTGAAATAAAACTGCTTGTTTAATATTAGTATCATGTTTGTACTCTCCTCCCCTCTCCTCTCACCTCCACTCCCTGATAAGAATGCCCCTTAAGACAGCCAAAGAAAAACTGGTCCTGAGGAAGGGGTAGATTCAAAACATAAAGAGCCTACCTCCTTGGTTAAGGAGAGGGGAAAATCTAGTGCAACAAACCCAGAGCAAATCTCAAGGGCAGATAAAGGACAGGGTGTTACTTAAACATAGTGGTACCTAGTTAGCTTCAGTGCTAACCTACCACAAGAGAAACAGCAAAAAGATAAGTAGCTGACATTTAGGCTGTAGAGCAGTGGTTCTCAACCTTCCTAATGCTTTAATACAGTTCCTCATGTTGTGGTGACCCCCAACCATAAAATTATTTTCATTGCTACTTCATAACTGTAATTTTGCTACTGTTATGAATCATAATGCAAATATCTGATATGCAGGATGTATTTTCATTGTTACAAATTGTACATAACCTACAGGTTGAGAATTGCTGCTGTAGAGGGTGGTAGTATGATGCCCCAAACTGCAAGTGTTAGAACATACTTTCCCCCACGAAGGGAAGTGGGAATTGGTGATTCTACATAGATATACACAGACATGTGCATACACACACACACACCACATACATTATATATTGTAAACTTCTTAAGGGCAAAGATCATCTATCTTGCTTCACAATGCTTTGTACCAAATGGGTGTCCACTGTGATTTGATAGACCAGGGAGTAAACCAGAACTAAACAGAGTCTAAAAGGAGGAATTTAATGCTACTGCAACCCATTCAAAACCAGAAGAATAAGTATTAGTGAATGACCAGCAATCTCAAACTAGTCTTGTAATTAGACATTTATTAAATATAGTCCTCTCTCAACTATACTCAAATAGATTATGTTTCCACTAATGAAGGAACATGCTCATCTGGACTATTCAAAATTCATTCCTGATTTGCCCTGGGGCAAAAGTTAATTTTTTTAGTGTATTTTGGAGCTCACTGGAGCTTCACTCTGGTGAAGCCCATGGACTTCTTATCAGAATAATGTTTTTAAACGCATAAAACACAATGTATAGGACTGCAAAGGAAACTAATGATATTGAATATAATTGTGTGTGCATGCGTGTGTGTGTACGTATTTTAACAAACAAGTTCACAGATTGCAGGTGAAAAACTGTTGCAATCTGAAAAGTACTATGCATCCTTTTAAGATACAGGTAGGTATAACTGCTCCAAGAAGCCACAATAGTTTAAAGAAAAAAACTGTCATTCTGAAAAGTACTTTTCTTCCTCTTCTTTTCTCTCTGTTCACCTTCTCTGGTTCACACTCTTCTTGGGAATGGCTTTTCTCAACCTTTCAGTCTAAATCATAGCACAGGCTCTTACAACCAAATTTCCTGGGGTTTGGAAGTCATTATTTTGGCCTAGTCCCTGCTATATTCCAATAAGTAAAGATCTTATACATATCAATAAGTAATTTAGTTAAGGACAAGGACAAGTGGCAATGGCAGTGGCAATGAGAATCTGATGGCAGCACGGACAAGTTTTCAATTCTGATAACACTTTCATAGCTAAGGGAAAGCTGGACTGAAAGCCAAGTATGTCACCTTTTAGACTTGGTCATAATTGCAAAATATAGTATGAAGTTTCATCTGAAGAAACTATGACATGTGGCAAATTAATTCTCAAGTGTTATGGTTTCTAGGTTTGCACAATTAGCAACATACTCATCTTTTACCTCTGGGGTATAAGGTGAGAAAAAAGAGACACGTAACCCTGTTAAGATATTATGAAGGAACCCATGGACAGGGCCAAACAACATCCAGTCCATTATAAATGACAATACTAGTGGAAATAGGACTACATACACTAATGAAGGCACATCGTCATCTGGACTATTAAAAAATCATTCCTGATTTGCTGTGGGGCAAAAGTTAATTTTTTAGTATGCTTTGGAGCTTGTTTTCAGATTTTTTTTTCTGAAGTTTTCAAGAGTTTTCAAGCTGATATCATCCTCCATGTGTGTGTTTTCTTGGTTGGGCAGAGGGAGGTAGAGGGAAATATTCTAAGAGGACAGTAACCAGGTCACTGCGGACCTTAAATTAAGGACAACTTGGAACACACACACACACACAATCAATTTTAAAAGATACAACCCCAACTCAAGGCCTGATAAACTGAGCATTGGGAAGGTCATATAACATGATATGCTTATCATAATTTGAGTAATATTTAAAGGATCTTATTGACCCATAAGCCTACTACCTTTGCAACATTTCTCATATACATCCCCTTCTCTCTTCTGATACAGCCATGATGAGGGTGCAGGCTGTCATCACCTCACACCTGCCCTATTGCAGAAGTCTTCTGGCTGGTTTCCCTTGATACAGGTTTCTCCTCACTCCAATCTATACTCCATTCAACTACCAAAGTGATCTAAACAACAGGTATGACCATGTCGCTGCCCTATCCAATTAACTCCAATAGCTCTTTATTACCTCCAGGATCAAATATGAAATTCTCTGGCATTTAAAGCTTTTCACAACCTGGGCTCCTCATATCTTTCCAGTCTTCTTACACTCTACTCTCCTCCAATATTTATTATCTGGAAATACTGGTCTACTTGATGTTCATTACGCACAATATTTCCTCTCCCATTTTTGAACATTTTCGCTGGCTATTCCCCAGGGCCGGCAATCCTCACTTTCCTCAGCTCCATCCAATGGCTTCCCTGGCACCTTTAAAGACACAGATGAAATTCCACTGTTCTGCAACAACCTTTCCCAAGCTTCTCCATACACCATACCTCTGGGAAGGATCAGTGCCTTCTCTCTCAGATTATCTCCCATTTACAGAGATATCCTTAATATACTGTTATTTGCATGTCTCTCCCATTAGAATGTGAGTTTTTTGAGAGCAGGGACCATGTTTTTGTCTCTCTGGAGCTCTGCACAGTGCTTAGCACAGAGTATGTACTTAAAAATGATGACTAACTAAAGAGCCTATCACTGATTAGAAAAGGAAGGAAGGAAGGAAGGAAAGAAGGAAGGAAGGAAGGAAGGAAGGAAGGAAGGAAGGAAGGAAGGAAGGAAGGAAGGAAGGAAGGAAGGATGGCAGGCCCAAATGTATGTAGCTATCTAGCATATATAAGCTCTTTAACCTCTTACTGTACTAACTAATGCTCTATGAGTTCCAAGACACAGATGACTGGCCAGTCTGTAGCACTAAAGAGTCTCCTTACTGGGAGTTCCCTACATTGATGAAACCAGAGATTCAGACCTCAAAAATCCTGAAAACCAAGTAAGTGTCACTTCTTTTTTTCTCTACGATACCACAAAGCCATGTTTAGATTTCATGCCATCCTCAGTGATGAGATGAGGTCTGTCCCAAAATGGAACAATTCCAGATAAATTCTAGTGCAGCCTGAAATGGCTTTTAGAATGATTGTAGACTCTTGACCTATCCTGAAGAGGTTCCATCACTTAGATAATCACAGAGGCTCCTGTTGGACTTGTCCTTAACTGGTCGACGGCAGCAAGACCATCAGAATATCCCTCTGCATTTCTAAATTCTTTCATCAAAAACAACAATGAAAAAAATCAAACTCATTTCCACTTACTCGGAAATAATCACTGCAAGCTGCCAAGACAGCTTTGTGGGCATGGAATTTCTGCTCTTCAGCTATGAGGGTGACATCACAGAGAACACCATCACTTCTTTGCTGATTCAAGGCTGCCAGGACAGCATCATGGTGAGAATCGGACTGACAAAGCCTCCTGCCTGTCCGCATTTCTTGAATACTGCAAACAAGATAAAGGAAGTCAATGTAACAATGATGCATAGAAAGAACAGATCTGATTAAATCTTTCCTAAACTCCAATTCTGTTGGAGAAACATATAGAGAAGAAATACATAGAGAGGAGTCTAGCCCCTGCCCTTCAGAAAATTATAATCTATAGGGAAGAAAATGACTAGAGCTTCAAAGGAGGGAGAAGAGTGCCTGGGATGGCGGTGAGGGGAAATAGCAAATATGAACTTGGTCTTGATGAGTAAATCTGGGGTAGCAACAAGACCTGAGTCTGAAACCTGGCTGTTTAATTTCTCATAGTTTCAATTCCCTAATCTGCAAAGTGGAGATAAAACAACTTGCACTACCTACTTTAAATTTTTGCTGGAAGTTAAGGTCTTCATAAATTTTAAAACTATGAGTTTGTATATACCAGGGTACCCCAAAAATCTTAGTGTTGTTTTAAGCTCTTAAAGCTTATACATTTAAGCTATTTAAGCTTAAATTATCTAATTTAAATTGAACTATTATTTAAATTTATACTAGGTCTTTTGGGACACCCTATATGTGTGTGTGTTTGTGTGTATTTGCTCAGTCATTTTTCAGTTGTGTAAAACTCTTCAGAACCCATTTTTGGGGTTTCTTGGCAAAGATACTAGAGTCATCTGCATTTCCTTCTCCAACTCATTTATATCTGAGAAAACTGAGGCAAACAGAGGCAAGTGACTTGCCTAGGGTCACATAGTGATTTAGTATCTGAGGCTAGATTTGAACTCAGGAAGATGAATCTTCCCTGACTGCAGATCTGGTACTCTATGAACTGTTCTGCCTAGCATATGTATATATGCTGTGTGTGTGTATGTGCTATATGTGTATACACACACATATATATATATTATTTTTCATAGGAAGATACATATTGTGTGTGTACATGTTTGTGTGTGTTTTCTTGGTTGGGCAGAGGGAGGTAGAGGGAAATATTCTGAGAGGACAGTAACCAGGGCACTGAGGACCTTAAATTAAGGACAACTTGGACCAAATCAGCCCAGTCCTTGTACCTCAACCTCTTACCAGTATACCACTGAACTTGTTCTGAGTTAGTGTAAAGGTGTTAAACTGAAACAAACCTCTGAGGCCACTTGGTCTGTTACTTTATCTTTTAGTCAGTGGGGGTCCTGAGAAGTAATATCAGATTTATTGCTTTAGGAGCCACATCATACATCTATATTTATAAGTCTTTACTTACAGTAGTCTTGGCTATGGTAATGCTCCCATTTCCATTCTCCCCATGTGTATCAATCAATCATGTTTATTTATATACCATCTCAAGGAACAGGTTTAACCAAATTACTGGCATGGTAGAAAAAATATACACCTCAGTTTTTCTCTCTCTCTCTCTCTGTCTCTCTCTCTTCCCCCCTCCCTTCTCTATTCTTCCCTATAACCACCCCCCTTTCTCCTCTCTTCTTCCCTCCTAGCCTCAGCATGGCAGAGGACAAAAGTCTGGAAACAGGTACAACTCAGGCACAGAGCCCGATTTCTACCACAAATGCTAACCGTCAGAGCTCACTCTAGACAACAGAATCATTCTGCAAGATTTCTTCAAAATAACACTGCACCTAATGGCAATAATGAATCAGAGAAAGCAAAATAAACACTGGTTAGGACAGAGTTTTCAAGCTGATATCATATAAAAGCAAACTGGATCAAAGCATTTTAAAATGAGGGCTTTGAAATTCAAGCTGCCTAAGGAGAACATCAAATGAAACCCAGCATGCTTTAATGGAGATTTCTAAAGCTGAAATCAAACATGTTTAAAGTTGGGTACCTAAGTCTGCTGTTTATGGTAGTTTTATGAATGGATTAAATGATTTTCCTTCTCTAAAACTGAAAAAGAAAGGAGACACCCCCCTCAGCTTTCTCTCCACACTCATTTTCATGAACATCCAAAGAACTTAGTCAACAACACTTATACAATATAGGATTTTTATGCCTTAAATCTACAAATGAGTTCTTTAAGTACTGAGTGTATCTCAAGACCTATTTCACTGAAGTCAAACTGCATCTCAGGTCATGGTCAGTCATCTTGACCTTTGTGTTGACATTGAACTTCAATGACTCTGGAGGAAAGAGTGAGGCTGACAACTTTGTGCAACTCTGCCTCGCGTAAAGCCAATTCATGAACAAGTCAAGATACCACCCCATGATTTTGTCCATACTCTCTAAAAAAGAAGAACCAACAATAACAACAATTAGAGGCAGAAGGCCCCTTTAATGATTGCCTATTACCACTCAGTTTTTTTATAGATATCTGAGCCCCAGAGTGGGTAACTTGCTCAAGATCATATAACCAATTATTAAAGTAGAGACTAGAACCTACAACTTCTGACCTTCAGTTCTGTGTCCTTTCTATTATATCAGGGGGTCCTCTTTATTCTTTACAACTGTCCTCAGCCTCAGTATGTATATTTTGGTCCAACTGATCAGATTAATGCAAACTCTTTGTGGAAGTTCCAATGTGGTAAAGCAAAGGGTGCTTAGGGAAGACGTCAAACTAAAACCAACTCCTGACCAGCAACTACTACAATGGATGAGGACCTACATGGTCAAATCAGAGCTATTTCTCAATGTATGGTTAGTTCACAACTCAGGAATCAAATTGGCGACAATGATCTGAGCAAACTGAGCTAACAGACTCTCATGAGGATTTCCATTGGCCAACAATCAAACTAAGAAGAACTGCTTACCACCATCACTATCACAGAATGGTCAGCCCTACCTTTACCCAGCTGCCTTTGTAATGTGAAAAGGTTATGAACAGTCCCACCCACCAATCTACTTTCCTTTTATGGCACTATCTGCAGTCAAGTTACTGGCTCTAGAAGATCCCATGTAGAATTCTAATGTCCCCCTGACCCAAACAACCATACATTAACCCATTAACATGAAATTAGCTTAGATCAGTAGAGCAAGGCCCAGAAAGAAAAGAACATCAAAGAAGAAAACTTGTAAAGGCTGGTAGTTTAGGTGTTTGGAAGCATAAGTGTCAAACAGCCCTAAATATTCCAGAGTGTGGCCCAAACCAGATTAGAATATAATTGGGAAATATCTAACAATAATAAATAAAACATATGACATTAATATGTGGTTTTCTAAGTCACTACTTTCCCACAAGGATCCATATACACTGTATAGTGGCCCTTATTTATATATGAATTTGATACCACTGATTTGGAGAACACATTGGTGAAATAATGTGATGTTGCAAAGAAAGGGACCATAGGAAGTGTCTATGACCTAACCATGCTGGCCTTCTTGTTGCCCCTCACAACAGACAGTCCATCTCCTCTAGACTTGAACTGCACTACATCTTCACCTCCACATCCCAGAATGTCTAGTTTCCTTCAAACTCAGCTCAAGCATTACCTTCCACATGAAGCTTTTCCTAATCCCTTAGATTTTGGAGGAAACTCCAAAAAACCCCTACCTTGTACTGAGGTATGTTTTGTAGATATTCCATACATCATTTTATAGAGAATCAGTCTAGTACAATGGATAGAAAGTTGGCCATAGAACTAGGAAGACCTGTGGTCAGGCCCTGATTCTGATACACACTGGCTCTGCGACCCTAGACAAGTAATTCAACTAATCAGTGCCTTAACTATCTGGGACTTTAAATTGCAGAGAAGGTACAGACTTGCTTTGGAAGATGGAATTATCTCACCAAAGAGCAATAAAATCGTAAGTCTAGTACCTATCACTATACTTTTATATATATATACCTGTTGTCCCTCCAAATAGAATGTAAGGTCTTTTACCTTTGTATCTCTTGAATTTGATTCAGTGACTGGCATATTAGAAACCACTTAATAAATGCCTGTTGATTGACTGATTGGAGCATTCTTCCATCAGTCCCAACAGGACAAAAGTAGGTAGGCATAAGAGATGACTCTGAGTGAGGAGGAAGGGGATATTTTGGGAAATGAACATAAAGTATAAATTTTTAAAATGAAAATAATAACTAAGCAGACATGCTCTGAAAACAACGCTGTGTGTGTGTGTTTAATCATTTCAGTCCTGTTCAACTCTTCATGACTCCATTTGGGGATTTCTTGGCAAAAATAATGGAATGATTTATCATTTCCTTCACCAGCTCATTTTAGGGATGAGGAACTGAAGCAAACATGGTTAAGTGACTTGCCCAGGGTCACATAGCTACTAAGTGTCTAAGGCCAGATTTGAACTCTAGAAGATGAGCCTTCCTGATTCCAAGCCCAATGCTCTATCCACTGTGCCACCTCACTGTTCTATTAAGGGGATCAACAACGACAAAGCCAAAGGAAAGAGGGCAGACAATACCTGGGTTTTTAACTGGAGAAAGGGGTTTGTCACTCCTCCTCTTCTGTTCAACCCAGCACCCTGTTCCTTTGTAGTAGGGCAATACAGACTTAGATCTTTCCTCTACTCAGGCAATGTTCTATCAATCCAAATTTCATAAATGATTCAGAAATATTACAGCAACTCCATGTACAAAGCTGGCTCAAGCCATGATATTTTACCAAGACTGCGATGCCATTCACTTGATAAACCAAGGTAAATACTCGGGTGTATTTGTGTCATCGACACATTCAAAACAAACAGGCCATGATTCATTTGAAATGCAAGTGGACAGCCAATTAATCTTATTAGGTCCTCTTGACTCAGGAAGATTGGGAATGTCAGTACAGTGACAAGGGGGGAAAATGACAAGAAGGAAAGATCAAGGAAGTGCTCGTGGGAAGGTGGGAGGATTATTTTCAATTGAAATGTGGCAGTTTCATTTTGAAATGGTTACAGCTGACTGAATATGCACCCAGAGCATTCATCAGAAGGCATATTTTTTGAGGAGTAAAAACACTCCTCAATTCAAAGTTGTAAGGGGCCCAGAGGGAAATCAAAAGGTGTATAGTAGCCACAAAAAGATTACAGCAATTTTCCAAGGCTGCCTCAAGTTAAAAAAGTGGTGTAAGGCACAACACTGAGGAAATATATGATAGGAAAAGGCAAAGGACTAATCAGATAGCAGAAGGGAGGAATATAAAGTGGACGGCCTGAATACCAGTTGCTTTGGTACTACAAAAAAGTAAAATGATACAGAGAAAGGAAGTCACGAACAAGCATTTTTATTAAGTGTGTCCTATCTGCCAGGCAGTGCTATTCTAAGCACTAAGAATAGAAAGAAAGGCTAAAACAGCTCACTGGTTAACCCCACTTAGATTAGAGGGTCTATGGGATATGGACAAGAATCCTATAGAAGGACAAGGCATGGATGGGCTGCATCCTGCACCAATCAATGATGGGCACTATTCTGCATCTATATCAGTGAAATCATGGAATTGCTAAAGTAATAAGGAAATTTCCTGAAAGGTAAAAATGTTTTGGGCTTTTTTTTTTTGGTTATTATCTGGACAATTTTTTTCTGTTCCCTCAACATAAAAAAGTTTAATAAAAAAGTCACAGCAGAAAATTTGTCTTAGAAACAGTCTGTAAAGCTAGAAGAGATGCTAGGGATCATCTAGTGCAAACCACTCATTTTTCAGGTAAGGAAAATGAAGCCAAGAAAGGTTAGTAGCTTTCCTAAGGTCACAAAGATAATCAGTAGTAGAGTCAGGATTTGAACACTATCTGTTAACTCCAAATCTAAATCCAAATGCTAATTAAGTCTTCATGAGAGCCCTCTAATATCCTTTCAAAAAGGATGGAGTAAATATTGAACACATCAGCCATTTGCTATGTTCTCCTACACATAATTTCCTGTCATCTAATATTGAATTTGGTTGATGTGTTGGTTGATTTTGCTGGACTGCGTTTTTCTATACTATATTATTCTTTGTCATAATTGGGGGAGGGGAACTCTCTGGAAGGGGAAGAGTGAGATTTAATGGGAAATATAGGCAACATAAGAACAAAATATGTTAATGAAATACATTAAAAAGACAGATAAAAATAGTTGGACATTTTTAGAAATATGTGTCAAAAAGAATACAACAGCGTAATTCTTTTCTGATAAAATACATGCATACAGATGCACAAAATGAATGTCATGATAATAAGATTTGGAACATCCAAGCTTAGGAAAAATAAACTTTTCATAAATCTTTATTTTTGTGCTACATCCAATTTATAATGACTATTTATACACAATTATTTTCCTGATATATAGAAAACACAATAATGAGACAACAAAAAATAAAATTTGTGCCACAAAATTATTTAGCTCCTTACTGAAGAATTCTGAGGGAAAGGTGGTTTTCTGATCACTGAACTTTAAAATTTTTAAATTTGGAAATTCCAAAATTTCTTCTGTCTTCTTTTATGTCATCTTAAATGTTAAATGTATTTTGAAATTTGACTTGAAGCAGAGAGGATGAATGTATCACAATAATTACCTTCTAATGTTTCCTTTCTCATTCCCTTAATATAGCAGCACAATTTATATCCTTATTATTAAGGCTGAATCAGTATTTGCATTACAGACTTCTATTGACAGGATTTAAATCTTGCCAGGAAAAAGCAGCTGTAAGTGGAAATTTGGCAAAGAATAAAGGGCTCAGAGCTGCAACAAATTTATTGTTACAAAATGTAACATGACCAGTTCGGCTCAATTTTTAAATATACACATTTTTAAAATTACAACACTGTTACTATTTAAGACATTTGGTATAAGATCACAAATATTTTGGAAGCAATATGCTACAAGCTACTAAAAACAGAGACAGATCTTCTGACACTTAGCAAGAAATAAAGGCCTAAAAATTGTTATTACTGTATTCTGAGTGTCGTTTTTCTACCACAGCATCCAGATGAAAATTTCCAAAAGAATTTCACTGGGATAGCCCACATGTATACATGACCATTTAACAAAGAAATGAAACTCCATTTGATGCAAATAGTCATTAATAATAAACTGAGCCATATGTAAATATAAAGTGCAAGTAAGACTATTTCTAAATTAGGTAGACAAACTCCTGCTTACTGCAGAGATCACTTAGAATCACAATCTGTCCCTGATGCTTTCATGGATCATGATCTCTTTGGTATGGCCTCTCTAGCAATGGAGATCACAAATGCTTAAGTAAATTTCCTAAAACTTACTCTTTCAGCTTTCTTTTTTTCCTCAATTTAGTTATTTTTTATTTTCAACATTCACTTCCATAATTTTAAAATTTTCTCCCTTTCCTTCCCCCCTCCCTCTTCAAGATTTCAGCATTTTTTCTTTCTAAAACTTGAGGGGGAAGAAAGAAGTCAGAAGAAGAAAAGAAACAAATCCTCTAGTGACTGTGCTGAAGCAGTGGAGTTTGGTCAGAGCTATACTTTAGCAATTCCATGATTTCACTGATATAGATGCAGAATAGTGCCCATCATTGATTGGTGCAGGATGCAGCCCATCCATGCCTTGTCCTTCTATAGGATTCTTGTTCATATCCCATAGACCCTCTAATCTAAGTGGGGTTAACCAGTGAGCTGTTTTAGCCTTTCTTTGGCAGTTAAGGCAAGAAAAACATAGGTGAGGCAAAGCAAAGATTATAAGAACTCAAATCAAGCATGAGATCCTTATTTGAATATAGCACAACAAAATAAAACAAATTTTGTTAGGTGGCTGAAGGAATTCTTTACTTCTTTACCTTCCATCCTGCCAGAGTCCATATGTTAAAAATTTATGCTTTCTTAATTTTGGTATTCCAGGGGCATAGCTCTGATCACCTCACTGTAGTGATGATTCTATGACTAAAAAGAGGTAGGATATCACTTTTCTGAGGAAAGCTCAAAGGCCTACTTCCTCCATTCTCCAAGCAGGAGATCCACCAGTGAAGAAAGGTTGCCATGTTAAAACAGACATGCAAACAAGCCCAATCCTGAAAGGGACCTTCCTTTGGTTAGGGGTTATCCTTTCCAAATCAGCTTATTTTAGATCTTCAGAAGTCTCATGAGAATAGAAGCTGCCTGAAGATCTAGAACCATCAGTCTGTCCATCAATACCACAATGCTCTACCTTCACTGCCCTAAGATTAGTAGAACACTGGAAGATCCCAAACTCCCTGTGCAAGTAAGACTCTTCTCAGCAACATGTGAAAAGTATTGACTTAACTAAGCTTAGCCACTAGAAAATACATGGATCAGAGAAAGGTACAGATATACCCTTAATAATAATAATGTTCTGGAGGAGTTTATATTACTGCAACCTCTGCTACTTTGATTTTAATCATTGTAACAATTTTTATAAAGAAGACTTTTCCCTATAAATTTTCTATAGCACTCAAAGACTCATTTTCACAGAAGAATTTGGTGCATGCTCAGCTACTTCTTAAAGATGTAAATTTCTTAAACAGCTGCACATTTTCAAATATCTGCATACTCAACAGCATTTTATTTTAAAATTCATGTCAACTTCTATACCCATACTTACTTAGTATTTAAATATACAAAAACATACATTCAAAAATAGTCATTTTGTGCAACTAGTTTTCAAATAAGAGGATCAATAGCTAGAAGGCATATTTGCATATCAAAAAGACCAAGTACTATTAAAAATCTATACTTTTCATAAACACTATGTTCTACATTTTAAAAGGGAAAAATTGATAGTGTCAATACAGATTTTCTTCAAATAGTTTCATCCAGCTTTTCAAGAATTTAATAGTAATAAGATTATTCATGATTATCTCAATTCTGTTTTCTGGTATGATAAACCAGAGGGCCCTTCTTCTTCCTCTACTTTTCTCAAGAGGTTTTCATACAAATGAAATGCATGAATGTTAAAAGAAATTTATTCATCTTCGTTGGCAGGTTGTTAAAAAGCTCTTATAATAGAACTCAACTTTATTTTCTGAGAGAATATTTTTTACAAACTACATCTCAAAATACCCTACAAAGTTAAATGCTACCTGGCAACAAAGAATAAAATATAGGATAAAGAAAATAGGAAGGATATACAACATATGTTTAGTGCATACCTTATTATGGAGTCAAGTCTGAAGGTAAAGAATCAGAAATATAAGGTACAACCCTAAAGGGGACTCATTTTTTTAAAGCAATATTATCACAAATCACACATCCAAATGGTTGGTATCCTTCAGAGAGAGACCATACACACATTCTGATGCTGCCCTTCATTGCTCAAAACATTTTAGGAATCACCTTCCAAATACAAAAGAATCCCATCTTCCTATTTCATAGCTGCATCTCATTTTTGACCCAAAAAAGTATAACCCTTTGTTATTTCCCTCCTTATTTTCAGTCTTGACTGGTAACTCTCAGTTTATCCCACCCTCTGACTATCCAAATACACCAAACTTCTATTCTGGGACCTCTTCTCTGCTCCACATACATGCTCTCTCTTACTGATTTCATGAGTCCATGGGTTCAATTATCTGTATTTAGATGACCCTCAGATCTCCTACCCTTCTATTATTTCCCATTCACTCTTTTGACAAACTGGCATTCTTTTGACAACTGTTTTGACAAACCGGCCTTCTTCCTCATCCTCATGCACAATACCCTATCTCTCGTTTCCACGCTTCTGCACTGGCTACTCCCACAGGCTGGAATACAGTCCCTTCTAAAATCTCTGCCACTCAGAAATCTTGGATTCCTTTACTAGTCAGTTCAAGCAGCAGCTTCTATATGAATTCTTTGCTTGGTCCCTCTCCAATTGCTAATTCCTTCCTCCCCCAAACTACCTGTATCTATCCTTCTGTCTATCTATGAATACATAAATATATAAATTTATATATACACATATGTACTTAGACACTTGTACACATCTCTTCTGCTGCAAGTGTCTTCCCTTTGAAATTATTTTCCATTTGTTCTTTCTCTCATTAAGTGCATAGATATTTACATGTTATCTCCTCCATTAGAATGTCAGCTCATTTGAGAGCAAGTACAATGCTTTCCCTTTTCTTTGTATCCTCAACACTTAAATGCTGGTCGATTTAATGATCTATGTATCCACTCATAATTTCTCTCCTGAAATCCTGCCTCATTGTATACTGGACATTAGTAAATGATTGTTTCATAGGCATCTCAAACTCAACACTCCATAACAGAATTTATTATCTTTCTCCACAAATACATCCTTCTTTACTTATGTCAAAGTCATCACCCTTCTAATCACCCAGTCTTACAACTGCAGCGCTCTCCTCAACTTCCCACTTTCCCTCACCTGACATTTATAAAACATTTGCAAAGTCCTGTTGATTCTTCCTGAGCAACATCTCTCACATCTGTACCCTTCTCTCAGTTTACATGACTACCTCATCATTGCGTTCAGGCCCTCTTCCTTCTACTATTCCAATAGCCTCCTAATTGCTTTCCCTGCCTCAAGTCTTTCCCCTCTCCAGGCCATCCTCCATATAGCTGCTAACAATGACATTCCTAAATTACAAATCTGACTACTCACCTGCTCAATAAATTCCACTCAGTCTCTATTAGCTGAAGTAACAAATACAAACTCCTCTGCCTGACATTTCAAACCCTTCATGGCCTGATTTAAGCCAACTTTTCCAGCTACACTCTCTTTAACACCCTCTTCCATCTAGCCAAACTAACCTTCTCCTCACACAGAGCAGCCCATCTGCCATCTTTAAACAGCCTGTCCACTATGTCCAGAATGCATTCCCTCTGTTCTCACACCTCTTAGAATCCCTAGTTTTCTTCAAAAACTTAACTCAAATGTTATCTACTATGTAAAACCATTTCTTATTCCAAGAGCTAGTTCCTACATACACACACACAATTACCTCACATTTATTTTGTGTATATTTTGTATGTGTATGTGTATGAACATATGCTTGTGGATACAGATGATTAGAGACAGATATGTCTACTGATATAGACATATTTGCTAGGTGGCTCAATGGATAAAGCACTGAACTTGGAGTCAGGTAAATGTGAGCTCAAATCTAGCCGTAAGCACTTACTGACTGTGTGATCCTAAACAAATGATTTAACCTTTATTTTAATTTTCTCATCTGTAAAATGAGGATAATAATAGTAACTACCTGCAAGGCTTATTGTGAGGACAATAAAAGATACTATCTGCAAAGTTTTGCAAACCTGAAAATGCAATCTTTACATATTATATTATATTATATAGTATTAGATTATATTATATCATATCATAGAAACACACACAATATATGTTGTTTTGTTAAAAATAATAACAATAGCTTTTATATGCTGCTTTAAGGTTTGAAAAGTACATATGTCATCTCATTTGTATGGTAGGCATTTTTAACTTTCACGTTTGTACCCCCAGCACAAAGCACATGGTCTGGCACACAGTAACCAATTAATAAACTGCTTGTTAATTGATTTATCACCACACCTGTTACTGAATAACGTTTGCCTTTTCCCAAAAATAAAATCCCTAAAGGACAATGGCTTTTAATTATTCAGGGGATCCAAAAATTCAATTTTAAAAATGTCTGGAGCAACAACAGTATTTTAAGAATAAATGTGGAGCCTTCTGAGGGAGCTTCAGAGAAACAAAAAACAACCAGTTGACTCTATCTATAGCCTTTAGCACATGGTAAAATCCTCCACTAAAATTCACCAATGCCCCCTCCTGGTATTCAAGTGACAATGGGTTATTAAAGACTTTTGTCAAAAAAGTTCAAGCTCTATTAGGCCCTATCCCAAGTTGGAAAGGCTTCTGGCATGGACCTGGTAGCCAACTGCCATCCAAGAGTTGGTTTAGTTAAGGTTGGAGAAGCTGTCCACCAAGTGACAAAACCAAGAGAACATAAATTTCTTGAGAGAAGAGATTGTTCTGTTTTTGCCTCTATATGCCTAGCACCCAACAGGATGCCTGACGAGACAACTCATGAAGACAAGCTGCTAAGGTGAGGAAGGCTAGATACCGTTTGAGCTCGTGGAGGAATGACCTGTATCCCTAAATTACAGATATCTTGAAGTCCCAAAGCATATGCTAAAATATCAGTCACGTTATTTTCATGTCACACCTGATATTGGCAGAATTAAACTCTTAGTAGAAAGGAAATAATAAAAGAATGGTCTAAAATACTTTGAAAAAAAGGGATGGTTATAAAGAACATAGAAAAGACCAAAGCATTCAGTTTTTGTGCTATATTAGATTAACAAAAGATCTAACTAGTGAAGCTGGTTTATGTTTCAGTAAAGCTTCACTTTATTTTTTTTATTTTTTATTTTTTTGCTTTTTGGAGGGCAGTTGGGGTTAAGTGACTTGCCCAAGGTCACACGGCTAGTTTTTTTTGTGTTAAGTGTGGGAGGTCGGATTTGAACTCAGGTACTCCTGACTCCAGGGCCAGTGCTCTATTCACTGCGCCACCTAGCCGCCCTTAAAGCTTCACTTTAAATGGGCATGATGCCCTCAAAGAAAATTCAGCACTATACCTGAGGCACCTCTCAGATGGCATTCTGAAATTTTCTGCTCCTGTGTCTCTGCTTTAAAACCTTTTGAAGGAATAAGCAAGCATTCCAGCTGAACAAAAAAGGAGAAGGAAAAACAGATTAATCTAAAAAAAACAATTGAATTCTGAATCTTCATGAGTAATGGTAATCCTAAGAATCTCAAAGGGGTTCACTGGGTATAATATATGTCTGGTAAGGCAAAGTTCCAACTATTAGGCTACTTTAATAAGTTAGATATGAGTACAGTGTTAAGGTTCTATAATTTTTCATATTCTTGGAACCTCAGAAATTTCCTCCACTGCATTATGAAGGAGGTTAGATTATATTAGCTGTTTCGACAACCTATGAATCTACATAAACAACTTGAACTTGAGGATCACACTGAGCTAAGAAGAGAGGGGTAGGCAACCAACAGGGCAAAGGAAAAAAAACTTAAGAATTCCAAAAACAAAACCAGAATTAAGACTCCCACTCTTTCAACCTAGGCTTTGATTGAACTTCCACCCTATCCTACCCTGTCCCAGACCCATTCCATCACTTCCCAGTCATCTCCAAGTCACACTACCTCCCACACACTCTTTTTTCGGGTGGGGAGTTGGAGGGGAGAAGGCATGGCAACTGTGGTTAAGTAACTTGCCCAAGGTCACATAGCTATTAAGTATTAAGTGTCTGAGGCCAAATTTGAACTCAGGTCCTCCTGACTCCAGGACCAGTGCTCTATTCACTGCACTATCTAGTTGTCCCCCAAGCACTATAGCTTTCCCCTCCTCTTAGTTTTCCATAGTTACTCACCACTTTATTGCTGCCTTTCCTATCAGAACAGAAGATCCTTGAGCACAGGCATGATCTTGCCAGTATTTGTATCCCCAATAATTAGCACAGCAGTACACGGCATATAATAAGTGTTTAATAATTGCTTTTTAATTAACTCATTCATCAAAATCTCAAATAACATATCTACAAATAAGTTTATCTTTCCACAACATAACTGACCCACCTCTATCTCACTTTCTTTACTTCTGATAATATCACCACCGATTCACAGCAAGAATTAACTTTGATTCTCCCTTCTGCCTCACCATACAGAAATCATGTTCACTATCAGCTGTGTGACCCTAGATAAATTAATTCAGTGCTCTGGCTCTCACTTTTCTCATCTCCTCTATATAACAAAGGAGTTTGGACTAAATTATCTCTCAGACCTCTTTCAACTCCAATGTTCTATGATTCTAGGTTGCCAAATCCTATAAATTTTACCACCTCACAATTTCTTTTATATCTGTGTCCTCCTTTCCAGTCTTACCATAACCACCCTAGCTTAGGTCCTTAAATCTTGTTAGTGAGATTAACATCACAGACTCCTAATTGGCTTATACATATTTAGTCTCTTCCCTTTCTTCTTCATTCTACTTTACTCCAAGTAATCTTAATATAGTATTCTGATCCTATGAATGTTCTACTCAATAATAAAGAATAAATTAATCTTTGCACTTAAAATCCTCAATAATCTGGTCCCAACTTACATTTTTAGTCTAATAATGTACTCTATGTATTCCAATCACATCAAGGTATCCTCTATTCCTATTCTCATCTGCTTTTACCTCCTTCTCACCTTCACCAATATTATCCTCCATCCCTAGAAAGTACTTCATCCATTCTCCGTTTTCCACCTAGCAAAATCTTCTCTCTTCCTTTAAAACCTAGTTTACATGTCAGCTCCTCCATGCAGTTCTTCCTGATGTCACCAAGAATATCTCTCTTCTCAAATTTCTCATACCACTTTACTCAAATCTCTCAATTCAATTTAATAAAATTTATTAAGTACCTACCATGTGCACTGTGATAGATTTTGGGGATATAAAGACAAAAACAAAATGG
The DNA here is from genome assembly GCA_028646575.1 of Pseudocheirus occidentalis. NCBI lineage: Eukaryota > Metazoa > Chordata > Mammalia > Diprotodontia > Pseudocheiridae > Pseudocheirus > Pseudocheirus occidentalis. The sequence continues at coordinate 258,897,734 of CM053593.1, forward strand.
TGCTTGTTCTCAAGGGACTCACATTCTATATACCCTCCTTTGTACTTAATATAGTTTTGTTACCATTTGTGTTACCATTATTTGAACACATCTTCCTACCCCCAGCATATCTATATCTTTCCCCTCTTTGTGTTTCCTAATTTTGGTATAATACCTTACACAAAGCAGGCATTTAATGTTAGTGTTTTTTTTTAAATAAAATTGAATAAACACTGGAATCATAGCAACATAGAATATGAAAGACAGAAGAGATCTCAGAAGTCATTAAGCCTGAATCTCTAATATTGCAGACAAAGCTCATTCCTCTTTTACCATTTTATTACTTCCTTTTTAAATGTCAAAATGACTGAGCTGAATTTTAAAATTATCCCTCATCTTAGCTGAATTATTTCCATAGAAAAGTCAAGTTGTGTACAGAAAATATTCCAGTAATAGGCTAGCAAATGCAGAGACTTGCCCAACTACTGAAAAATTAAAATAGAAAATATCACAGAACATATAAAAGACACAAAAGAAAAACACACAATGACATGAAGAAGAGCTCACAAAATTGTCAGATATCAAATAACTGTGCCTATATGTTCTCACATAAGTGAGTCTTTTTACACCCCCCCCCCACACACACCTCCCTTCACTGGTTAATTCTAAAAGAGATGGGAGGAGTTATTAAAATCAAGTGAGACCTAGTTCCAGTCACTATCCTAGGAAAAGCATATTCACCTTTGAGATTTTCACCTTGATTTCCCAATGAATAGTAATACCAAAAGTGACATGAGTAATAAGTGACAAAGTTAATTACATTCCAGATCTTCTAATCCTTCTACTTTACTTTGTCCCAGACAGGTTATGAAAAATACTACTTAGTGAGTATAATAGCTGCATGCAAGGAATTATAATAGAAATTGTGAGTGGAAGTGTCAGTCTGTGTAAATACACTTCAGGAAGTCTACAGGCTACAGCCTGCTAAGACCTGACACATCTTCCATTGTCCATTGACTTATTAGACACTTTAATTCTTCTGTCTTTATTGAGTTCCATGATTTACAGTCATAATAGTACCACTAAGAGAACACTGGTGTTTAAGATGGGCTTTGGTAATGACATACAACATGGGATTACCAAAGGTTTTATACGATTTTCTACCCCAATATCCTACTACTACTCAATTCTGGGCCTGACTCAATTTATCCATCTGTAGAACTTGTCCTTAATAAAAAAAAAAGTAACAAGGATTACAAATCTCCTTCTCCTTTATAACAGTGCATTCTCCAAAGGCACCACTTATGCCCTCTAAAGATTTTTCAGGAAGCAGCCCCAGAGAAATATGAATAATCTCTCCCAGCTATCAAGAAGGTTGAGGTAGGAGGAAAAATTGTGGTGAAAGCGAGAACTGAGACCTAGCACTGAATGCTGGTGCAAGTAGGACAGGTTCCACCTGGACAAATGGTTCTAGAAAGCACCATATCCCTCCATCAGGTTAAAGCTAAGTTAAGAGAATAATTTAAAAAGAAAGCGATATTTCAATAACATCATGAAAAACCTAGATGTGAATGCAGGGGCTGTACTAAAAGATGGTGTGCAAAAACAAAAACATAAAGGTGCTCTGGCACTGAAATTGGTCCTGAGGTATGTTTTTTAAGCTATAAAGTCAAGTAAAGCAAGGGTTAGAGGGTGGTCATTCCATGAAAGACAAAGGCACAAGGGGCAGGGGGTATCCTGGGACTGAAGGCTACAAATACCATCTGCTGGAGTTTCAGAAGTGTGGCCATCAGCAAGACTTTCACTGCAGGAGGGAGAATTACAGAGGGCAGCTGTGCTGGAGGCTAAACCACAGGAAGCAGAACTATGGCTGGCAAGGTCTGAGATGACTGACAATCACCATCTATCAGGAGCCAAGTAGAGTTACAAGAAGTGGAGAATGGAGAGCAATGCCCTGCCCCATCTCTTACCCTTTTCTGAAGCATCATCCAGGGCAAGACTATAAGTCAGAGAGAAAGTATAGATTAGTGATATGATTTCTCAGTGGGGCAGAGGAGTCCTTGCTGCAGACAGTTATTTGTAAGTAAAACTATTTTTATGCCTTCAGACTTAATAAACCTGAGCAAAAAGAAGAAGTCCAAAAGAAAGAAAAATAAGCTAAGTCCAGTAAGGGAATGAGAACATATTACATTTGTCTATAAGACAAGTCCTTCAATCCTATTTACTAATATAAATCTCTGTAATCTGACAAGGAGATAAATATTTCTGAAGTTCTCTTCATAAAAACTTAATTAAAAAATTTTGTCAATTATGTGGCTACAGACCTTTAAAATTTATAAACTTCATTCACTTCAAGGGGAGCTGGTGGCAAACCTTGCAAGAGTGCCAGATATTGAAATAACAAGCCAGAAGTGTGAATCATCCCAAAATGTACGGGGATCCTTTGTTTCAGAAAGCCTATGATAGAAGCATTACATAACATTGTGCTAACTACTAATGCAACTGGCTACCTTTTTAAAATTACATGTCATAATTTATGTAATGATTTTGTTTTCCATTCACTTTATTTTTCCATTGTAGATAGATAAAGCAATCTTTTCACTGAAGAGACTCTATACTGCTCTGGGGCAAAATGCAATTAGTGCAATGTCATTTGCGATGAGGAGCATTTCAAGAACCTCACCATCAAAAGGAATTCCTTTTGTTTAGACCATTTTTTTATTTTGGCAAGCAATTATATAAGAAAAATAATTCTTTTTGGTTTTCCTTTAAAAATAAAGGAGGGGAGGAAACCTATAAACAGTAAACCCTGACAAAATCTTAATGCTTTCATTGACAAACACATAATTTTCATTTTTTAAATATGTTGCTGTATTTTTTAAAATGAGTAAAAGACCATAAGACAAAATGGAGTTATGTAGAGAACATTGGAATCACAGAATTTTCGAGCTGAGTTGAACATTATGTGGTTCACCTCCTATATCCTACAGAGTATGCAAAAAGCTATGGGTAGTAATTGTTCAGTTGTTGTAGTGAAATCCAATTCTTTAAGACACCATTTGGGGTTTTCTTGGCAAAGATACCAGAATTATTTGCCACTTTCTTCTCCAACAGATGAGGAAACTGAGGCAGTGTTAAGTGACTTGCCCAGGGTCATATAGCTAGTAAGTAGCTGAGGCCAGATTTGAAATCAGATCTTCCTGACTCCAGGCCCAATGCTCATTCCACTGTATCACCTTACTTGCTATAATACAACATATGTTCTAAAGGGAAAAATTCACAACAGTTTATTTCTAAGCAGATAACAGTTACTTAGCATCTCCAGGCCTTCCTCATTTGTAAAAATGAAGGGGTTAAACTAGATCACCCTTAAATTCCATTCCAGTCCTAAAATTCTAGGATTTTATTATGTTGATCATAAGCACACAAATCTTTATTGCCTTATATTTTCTTATTTTAAATAAGCATTATGGAAGAAAAGAAAAATAACGTAAGTTCAACTGGGAAATCAATACATGTTACACTTATCTTTATAATGAGTTCACTTTTCAACACTATTTACTAATGTAATTAGTTTACCTGACAAGGAGAGAAATATTTTTGAAATTCTCTACATTTAAAAATAAACATTTTTCTAAAAACTTCATTAAAATGTTTTATCAATTGAGTGGTTATGGGTCTTAAAATTTTATAATCTTCACTGTAAAGACCAAAATTACACCTTTTAAAAACAGATTTTTAATTGATATCTTTTGTTTTTACATTATTGGGAACTTCCTCTCTATTCCTACAGGTGTTATAAGAACACTCATAACAAATAATTTTTAAAGGAAAAAGAAAAAGAGGAAGAAAAACATGAGTAAAATTGATCAATTTCATTTTTTAAAAAAATTCTGAACTTATCTTCCTCATATGTCCTCTTGGGGCCAGGGCCTTCTCATCTCTGTTCTTGACTTTGAGAATTCAAAGCCACACCTCTGTTTCTCCCTCATCATGGAATAATCCTCAGCATCTGGGACCTATTCTCCCTAGAAAATCTCAGTATTCCTATAGCCTTTTCAACCTGAGATATATCCCTTCACAGTATCTGCTCTCTTCTCCCTCTGGTGAATTCCTTCTGGCATCTTCCATTTTGTGGATGGCCCTGTGCCAGCCTCCATTCCCCTTCCAGTCCTATTTCTGACATCCAGACTTCCAAACTATTCCCCACCAGTGAATCTTCATCCCCGACCTCTCCCCAACCTTTTCAGTTACCTTTTGTGTGTTGCTGTTGTTGTTCAGACCTTCAGTAGTGTCTGACAGTTCTTGACAGGATGGACTGCAGCATGCCAATCCTTTAATCCCCAAAGGCTGTCCAAGTTAAAGTTCATTACTTCCATGACACTATCTATTCACCTCATCCTTTGTCATGCCCTTCGCCTTTTACCTTCAATCTTTCCCAACAGCAGGGTCTTTTCCAAGGAGTCCTTTATTCTCATTATATGAACAAAGTACTTAAGCTTCACAGCTCCAGCATTTGTCCTTCCAATGAGTAGTCTGAATTAATTTCCAAGGTACTCTCAGGAGTCTTCTTTACCACCATAACTCAAAAAGCGTTGATTCTGCAGCAGTTTTCCTTATAGTCCGACTCTCACAGGCATATATTACCACTGGAAAAACCACAGCTTTGACAATGTAGACCTTTGCAGGCATGGTGTCTACATGCCTAGGCCACCAAGATTTGCCACAGCTTTCCTCCCAAGGAGCAAATCTCTTTTAATTTCATGGCTGCAATCATGGTCTTCAGCGACCTCTGAGCCCAAGAATATAAAATCTGACACTGCTTTAATTTCTTCTCCCTGTGTTTGCCAGGAAGTGATGAGACCAGTTTCCAAGATCTTAGTCGATTTTTTAAGGTGAAGTTTGGACCAGCTTTTACATTCTCCTCTCTTATCCTCATCAAAAGGCTCCTTAATTTCTTCTTCACTTTCTGCCATCAGAAAGGTATCATTTGCATAACTGAAATTGTTGATATTCTCATGGCAATCTTAATTCCCGCTTTTGATTTATCTAGCCTTGCATTTTAAATGATGTACTTCACATAGAAGTTAAATAAAAAGGTGATAATATACAGCCTTTCTCAATCTGAAACCAACCAATTGTTCCATGTTTGATTCTAACCATTGTTTCTTGACCTGCATACAGGTTCCTCAGGAGACAAGATGATATGGTATTCCCATCTCTTTGAGGACTTGCCAGAATTTGTTGTGATCTAGACAGTCAAAGGCTTTAATGTAGTCAATGAAGCAGAAGTAGAAGTTTTTCTGGAACTTCCTTGATTTTTCCATAATCCAGTGAATGTTGACAAATTGGCTGCTAGTTCCTCTGCCTCTCTGAAAACCAGCCTGTACTTCTGAATTCTCAATTCACATACTGCTGAAGTCTCACTTGCAGAATCTTAAGCATAACCTTGCTAGTATGTAAAATGAATGCAATTGTTTGGTAATCTGAAAATTATTTGGCATTGCCCTTCTATAAACTGATCTTTTCCAATCCAGTAGCCACTGCTGAGTCTTCCAAATATATTGTCATGCTGAATGTAGCACTTTAGGAACAGTATCTTTTAGGATTTTAAATAGCTCAGCTGGAATTCTGCCATCTTTACTAACCTCATTGTTAGCAATGCTTCCTAAGGGTCTTTGGACTCCATTCTTTTAGGATGTTTGGCTCTAGATCAGTAACCACACCATTGTGTTGATAGGTGATGTTAAGCTCTTTCTTGTATAGCTCTTTTGAGTGTGTGTGTGTGTGTATATATTTTTTTGCTTTTTTGAAGGGTAGAGGGCAGGGCAATTGGGGTTAAGTGACTTGACCAAGGTCACACAGCTAGTAAGTGTTAAGTGTCTGAGTCCTCATTTGAACTCAGGTCCTCCTGACTCCAGGGCCAGTGCTCTATTCACTGTGCCACCTAGTGGCCCCCTCTTTTGTATATTCTTGACATCTCTTCTTAATCTTTTCTAGTTCTATTAAGTGTCTACCATTTTTGTCTTTTATCATGCCTATTTTCCAATAAAATATTCCCTTGATGTCTTTAATTTTCTTGATGAGATCTCATCTTTCTCATTCTATTGGGGATTTTTCTATTTCTTTGCATTGCTCATTTGAAAAAAAAAGTCTTACTTCTTACTTTTCTCTGGAATTTTGCATTCAGCTGGCTTTTCTCCTTGACATCTTGCTTTCCTTCTTTCCTCAGGTATTTGTAAAGCCTTATCAGACAGCCATTTTGCTCTCTAGCTCTTCTTTTTCTTTGAAACATTTTTTTGTTGCCACCTCCTGTACAATATTGCAAACCTCTGTCCACAGTTCCTTAGGCATTCTATCTACCAGATGTAATCCCTTAAACCTATTCATCACTTTCACTTAATATTAATAAGGGAGATTATTTAGGTCATACCAATATGATCTGATGATTTTCCTTATATTTTTCAATTTAAGTCTGGATTTTTTAATAAGAAATTCAATTTGGGTAACAATCAGCTCCAGGTCTTGTTTTAACTAACTATAAGGAGCTTTTCCACCTCTAGCTGCAAAGTGTATAATCAATCTGATTTAGATACTGACCACCTGGTGATGTCCATGTGTGGAGCTACTATTTGCATTGTTGAAAGGAGTGTTTGCTATGACCAGTCAGTTATTTTGACAAAACTATTAGTCTCTCTCCTACTTCATTTTGTACTCCAAAGTCAAACATGCCTCTTATTCTAAGTATCTTCTGATTTCCTACTTTAGAATTCCAGTTCCCTATGATGAATGTTACATCTTTTTTTGGTGTTATTTCTAGAGTATGTTATGGGTCTTCATTGACATTGAATGGTTTGCCTTGGATTCAAACAGTTGTAATTCTGTCATTTTTGAGGTTATACTCAAGTGCTGCTTTTCTCACCCTTTTATTGACTATGAGAGACACTCCATTTCTTCTATGGTATTCTTGCCCATAGTAGTAATATGTAATGATATGTAATATGTAATCATATGTAATTATCACTTGAATTAAATTCATCAAATTCCATCTATTTAAGTTCACTGATGCCAAAGATATTGATGTTTAAACTTTCTATCTCCTGCCTGACCTTACTTTACCTCACCTTACCTTGGTTCACAGATTCCAGGTTCCAATTAATCCTGATCTTTACAGTATCAGACTTTCCTTTTCTCACCAGACACATCTGCAACTGAGCTTTCTCTCAGCTTTGACCCTTCAGCTTCATTCTTTCTGGAGCTGCTTGCAGTTGCCCTCCACTCTTCCCTAGTAATGTGCTGGGCATCTTCTGACCTAAGGGCTGATCTTTTGATATGATTTCTTTTACTATTCCAATAGAATCCAGGGGTTTTCTTGGCAAAGATACTAAAGTGATTTGCCATTTCCTTCTGGAGTGGATCATCTTTTGTCAGAACTCTCCATTGTGACCTGATCATCTTGCATAACTTGCATACATACATCACAGTTTCATTGAGCTACACAAACCTCTCAGCCCTGATAAGCCAGTGATCCAAGGGGAGCTTTAGGTTTTGTCTTCCCCAGTTAGAACAGATGCTCCCTGAATAGTCATAATCTTATCTTTTTGATGTCATTTGTATCACTAGTACTTAGCACAGTGCCTTAACATAGTAAGCATTTAACAACAACTCAACAACTTCATTTCTTCTTTCCAAGACTGTTCTTTATAATTGGACAACTTTATCATTCCTGACTGTTTAGTAACTGTTTTTGAATTTACATTGTTGCAGTCATTGTGTAGATGGTCTACTTGGCTCTGCTTATTTCATTCTGAAAAGTATACATGAGTCTTTCCAAATTTTTCTGTATTTATCATTTTTGTTGTTTCTTACAAGCAATATATTCCATGATATTTATAAACCACAATTTGTTTTCACTAAAATTTGAGTATTATTTTCCCTCTGGTGGGAAGGTAGGATGTCTACTTTTATTTAGCAGAGTTGTTTTTCAAATCTGAATTTTGTTAAGAAAAGAAAATGAATTTCATATTTATTTGTTTTTTTATAAATGAGCATTCATGGTATTATCAGAAAAACTCTAGCAATATCACAAACTACCTTAGAGATCTTTTTAGAAATATGTTACTTTTAATATTCTTGTCAGAATCTGTATGATAAAAATGAAGAGGATAAAGCTATGTTGCTTTCTACCGTAACAAGCATGCCACTAACCACTATGGTTTCAGATTTAATCATACAAAGGATAAATATCCTTCTAGAAAAACTGCAAGCATTTTAATGCCACTAAATTGGGGTCTATTAGAAACATACTTTGTGTTTTTGTAGGAATCAGAAAATAAAATAGGTCAGAGTGAATGAGTTCTAAAGGTTAATCAGCTGCCAAAAGATAATGTTTTTTAAACTAATTAATTAGTTTATTTTGTTTTCAACATTCACTTCCACAAGATTTTGAGTTCCAAATTTTCTCACTATCTCTCCCCTCCTAACCCCAAGACAACATGCATTCTGAAGATAACTCATTCTCCCAATATGCCTTCCCTTCTATCACTTCCCCCCTTCTCCTATGGGGCAAAATAGATTTCTGTACACCACTGCCTGTATATCTTATTTCCCAGTTGCATGTAGAAACGATTTTTAACATTCATTTTAAAAACTCTGAGTTCTATATTCTCTCTATTCCTCCCTCCCCACCCACCTTTGTTGAAAGGAAAGTAATTTGATAAAGGTTACACATGTGTAGTCATGCAAAACACTTCCATAACAGTCATGTTGTAAAAGGCTAACTATATTTTACTCTATCCTATCCCAGCCCCCAATTATTCTATTCTGTCCTTTCACCCTGTGCCTCTTCAAGAGCGTTTGCTTTGATTCCTCCCTCCTCCCATTTGCCCTCCATTCTATCATCCCCCCTACTTATCCCCTTTCTCCCCTACTTTCTTGTAGGGAAAAACAGATTTCTATACTTAATTAAGTATGCATGTTATTCCCTCCTTAACTCAAATCCAATGAGAGTAAGGTTCACTTCCCATCCAATGTAAAAACTTTTTCTTGCCTCTTTTATTTGAGATAATTTACCCCATTATACCTCTCCCTTTCTCCTTCTCCCAGTATATTCCACCCTCACTCCTTAATTTTATCTTTTAGATATTATCACTTCATATTCAACTCACTCTGCACCGTGTGTGCGTGTGTGTGTGAGAGATAGAGAGATAGAGAGAGAGAGAGAGAGAGAGAGAGAGAGAGAGAGAAAGTATTCCCTCCAACTACCCTAATACTGAGAAAGGTCTCATGAGTTACAAATCTCATCTTTCCATGTAGGATTGTAAAGAGTTTAACTTTAATGAGTCCCTTATGATGTCCCTTTCCTGTTTACCTTTTCATGCTTCTCTTGATTCTTCTATTTGAAAGTCAAATTTTCTAATCAGATCTGGTCTTTTCAACAAGATGCTTGAAAGCCCTCTGTTTCATTGAATGTCCATATTTTCCCCTGAAGTATTATACTCGGTTTTGCTGGGTAAGTGATTCTTGGTTTTAATGCTAGCTCCTTCGACTTCCAGAATATCATATTCCAAGACATCCCATTCATTAAAGTAGAAGCTGCTAGATCTTGTGTTATCCTGACTGTTTCCACAACACTTTAATTCTTTCTTTCTTTTTTAAAAATTGATTTGCTTATTTACTTTTAGTTTACAAGATTTAGTTCTACAGTCCCTTGTGTTTCACATTTTCTTCCCTCCTTTCCCCCCCTCCCCTGCCCCATGGCAGAATGCAATCAAATATAGGATATGTAAACACTTTCATATTAGACATTCCGATTTTCCCAGCAGTTTTGTCAAATAGTGAGTTCTTATCCCCAAAACTGGGGTCCTTGGGCTTATCAAACAGTATATTACTATAATCATTGACTACTGAGTCTTTTGTACCCAATCTATTCCATTGATCCACTACTCTATTCCTTAGCCAGTACCAAACAGTTTTGATGACTGCTGCTTTATAATATAGATTAAAATCTGGTATGGCTAGGCTGCCTTCCCTACCATTTCTTTTCATTAAATACCTTGATATTCTGGACCTTTTGTTCTTCCAAATGAATTTTGTCACTATTTTTTCTAGTTCTATAAAGTAATTTTTCTGTAGATTGATTGTTATGGCGCTAAATATGTAATTTAATTTAGGTAAAATTGTCATTTTTATTATACTTGCTCGACCCAACAATGAGCAGTTGATATTTTCCCAATTAGTTAGATCTGATTTTATTCGTGTGAAAAGTGTTTTATAGTTGTGTTCATAAAGGTACTGGGTTTATTTTGGTAGGTAGATTCCCAAATAATTTATAATGTGTACAGTAACTTTAAATGGAGTTTCTCTTACTATCTCTTGCTGTTGGATTCTGTGGGAAATATATAGGAATGTTGAGAATTTATGTGGGTTTATTTTATCCTGCAACTTTGCTAAATTTATTTATTGTCTCAAGAAGTTTTTTACTTGATTCTCTAGGATTCTCCAAATATTTCATCATATAATCTGCAAAGAGTGATAGCTTAGTCTCTTCTTTGCCTAATTTGATTCCTTTGATTTCTTTTTCTCTAATTGCTACTGCTAACATTTCTAG